>JAWWEV010000083.1:129775076-129803746 GCA_035583235.1 Hafferia zeledoni | reverse complement strand
GGCGGCGGCGGGACAGAGCCCTAGGGCCGCGGTGTCCCCGCTCGGCCCGGCCCGGCCCCGCAGTGCCCCGGGCGGACCACACCTCCCAGACGGACTACACCTCCCGGCGTGCCCCGCGGCCAGCGCCGCGCGGGGCATGCCGGGAGCACCCCGCCCCCCGCTCTCCGCTCTCCCCCGAAGGGGGCGTGGCCTGCCCCCGCCGCCGCTTTGAGTGACGTGCGCTCTGCCCTATCATCGCCGGCGCTGCGCGGCGGCAGCCAATGAGCGGCGCGGGGGGCGGGCCCGCCGGCCGGAGGTGGCGGCGGAGCGGCGGTCGGAGCGCGGCCCGCGGAGGGCGCGGGCCCGGGGGAAGGCGCGGGGAGTCCGCTCGGAGCTGCGCGGGGCCCGGCCGGGCCCGGGGGCTTGGGCGGCAGCGGCGGCGGCATGGAGCAGGCAGCGCCCAAGAGGTAACGACACTTCGCCGGGCGGGCGAGGCCTCGGGGCCGGGGGCTGTGCAGGGACGGCGGGACAGGGACGGTGCTGAGCCCTGCCCGGCCGCTGGGGCTTGTGTCGCGCTGGGGAGGGTCTTCTGCAGGGGGGTGTCCTGAAACACCCGCTCCGGTAGGTGCTGGTGGAGGCGAACCCTCGGGGCTGGTTGGGTTACGAGAGGAACGTCCTTAATGTGAAGTGAGGGGAAGTTGGAGCAGAGCCCCCCCCTGTCCCGGGGGTCGCCGGGCAGAGTCCCCCTTGGCCTGGGGGTCTGCGCGCTCGGTAAGTCAGTGCTGGGGCAGGAGCAGCTCTCTGTCCACGCTGGAAAGTGCCCTTGTGTCCTGCTGGAGGGATGGATGCTTGTGGAGGTGGGCAGTGCATAGTTGCAATTGCAAATCAGGGAGTGGGAAGAGGCAAAAATCAAGAGTATTCCCACAGTAACTGTATTTTCTGAAGTATGTAGGCTATCAGGTCATATTAGCTACTATGCGTGGTGGTTTTGTTTTCATAATGATTTGTCATTTGACTTCTTAGTACACAAAATAATTTTGCTTTAATCGTGTTAAATTAAAATGTCAGTTTCAAATATATTTCAATTAATGTCATTGTCAAATATATTTCAATGAATGTCAATTTCAAATATATTTCAATTAATGCCAATTTCAAATGTATTTCACTTGGAACGATCCTTTCTTGGGTATAGTTACAGACTACACAGTATGTAGTTGTGTGCTATGCACAATGTAGTTCCACAGTTTACATACATACTTACTGCTTTAGAGCTCTAATTTTGCTTTAGCTTCCTGATAGTTTAATGAAAAATCTAGAGGCTACACAATATAAGTTTGTGGTAGTAGGTAATAAATAGGTTTTTATGTTCTGCTTTAAAACATTTGCCTTCTACATTTGGAACCTTTAAAATTCTTCAAAAGCAGCTTCCTGCAGGATGACAGGACTGGAGAAGAATGCAGTCTTGAACTTCTGATCATTTCTCCTCCAATAATACGGCAAATGACAGTACCTGCTACAGAAAATTTTGACCAGGAATTGGGTTGCAGTTGCTGTGTAGGGTGGCTTTAGGAGGCAGTGGAGTGAGGAGGGATGGGCCTACTCTGTAGTTCCAGGCTGACAGTCCTGCATGTCTCAGATAAAGGAAGTAGGACGGGCACCAACAAGGGATTAGAGAAAGAAACAGAAATGTCTGATGAGTAACCAGTGTCACCAGTGGCAGTGCAAAGCTTGGGATCTGGTGATGTCAAAGGATGGGAAATCAAACTGTGTAGTTAGCATAACCTACAGGATGTTTTGGGGAAGATCTGAGATTTGCTGTGACCTTATTGTTTAGCTGGAGGTGTTATGTCTGGCCTAATTGAAAGTGAGAAGCTGTTTAAGTCCTTAGATTTAGTCAGGTACAATTAGAAAACTGGTGATGGAATGTCCGAACTCTGGCGCATTTTTCTAATTTTATACACTTTATATACATGTTTTTTGAAGCTTATTTTTGGAAGTTTGAATGTGAAGAGAACTTAAAGGATTTGTTTCTTTAGTGGAAGCAAAGATTTGAACTCAGTTTTTCTAAGAACTTAGGTTTGCATAAGATTTGAACAAAGTTTTTCATAAATGTGCGTATCTCTCTATCTCTTTGTATATATCTATATATCCCCCCTTTATCTGTTGCCTTGTACAGTTTTCTGGTTGGCATTCCCAGCTATTCTTCTGGGCCACCCTCTTCTTCTGCAAGTCCAGAAGGAGTGCAGATTATTTTTTATGGGCTGAATTTTTAGATGCTGTCTTTGGATGCTGTAGTGGATTGCAATAGATACACCATGTTGATTTGGCAAAAGAGATGTGAGCACTGGAGTTCTTTGCTTTGGTGCCCGTTGTCCACAGAAGCAGCTCCTGACAGGGATCTACTCCTGGTGCAAAACATCCATTTTAGAGGTAGCAGGAGTCTCAGAATCTTGAAGCTGCACGAGTGTCCTCGAATCCCAGTGTTCCCTTATAGGTATAGGGTACTTTTATCCCCCTTTCCCGTAAGGATCACACGTGTGCTTTGGTGTCATGTAAATGTTTACAACAGCCCCTGAGAAAGCAGCAGTGAGGATTGCCAAGGGACAGTCGAGGCCATTGTCACTTTTCAGTGGGGATGCTGTGGAAACAACTGGCTTTGCTTCTTTGACCAATGTCCTGCAGCTGTAACACAAGACTTCTAAGGAGGAATCCTTTTCAGAAGATTTTTTTTTGCTCTAAAAAATAATTTAGAGTAGGTGTTTTGATTTTATGCTGAAGAATTTGTGCAGTGGTTAACACTGTTTTCTTGCATCTGAATTTCGAACTGTACTTTAGTTGTGCTCTACAGTTTTTTATCACACTAAAAAGGACATTCTTTCTTGAAATAGTTACAAAATTGGTCTCAGTCTTGTGAGTCTCCTCTGTTATTATTGCTTTGTTTTTCTGCACACATGGCATACTCATGTGTGAGGAGATGGGTTGCATACGAAGGAAAAGCAAAGTAGTTAGAGACAGAATTCTCTCAAATACATAGTTCTTAATCTTGCCCATTTCTTGCATGTTGCTGCCAAATAAAAGGCTTCTTAACAACAATGGGGAGGGTTAATTAAGGTTCTCCAGTCCTTTCTTTATACTTGAGCAGTTTAATTTTCACTGAAATAAAACTTTTCAGGTTTTATGTAAAGAGGAAAAACTTGTTCTTAGACTAAGAACTGTCTGTGAAAAGTGCAGTTTTTAATGCTTGTGTCAATGGACAGGTTGACAATTGTTAAGTTCCTCCTGAAAATGGTAGGCCAAAAATGTAAGTTTGTTTGGGTTTTATTGGTAGAAAACTAAATATAAATACTATATGCAATGATGTAAACTGTTTTAATCTTCCTTCTCCTTGTGTGAATGGTGTAAAGCAATCATAGGATGGAAATGTCTTAAGGCTTTCACGTGCCACCTCTACTTCTGATGACTGCAGTGATTTCCATTACTACCTTCTCTTTTAATATATCAGTGTAATTGATCCCAGCCATTCTTTTTAAATGTTCCAATGTGCTGGTTCTTCTGCAAAGTAAACCACTTATATTCATGTTTCTTGGAGCAGCTGTCTAGTTTTCTGCAACTCATGACAGTAATTGATGGTGTTCTGTTCTTTATTCCTGCTTTTTTTTTTCCTTTGTGAACCCTCAGGGATTTTTTTTGGTGCCTACTTCTGTAGTGCATCACCAATTAATTTTGTAAATCTGTATATAATGACTGTGGGACACTAAACTCATACTTTGTTTTTTTTCATGTTTAGTGAGAATGCTCTTGCTCTTTCAGGTCCCAGTTCAGATTTTTTTGCTCTTTATGCTGGGATTAGTAGTCTAATTTTTTTGCTATATGGTAGTTCTGATCTTTATGTTGAGATTGGGTGCCTCTTACTCTTTCTGGGTTTTTCTGCATTTAGTTTTTTTGAGTTTTCCTGATGCACTCAGTGACACAAAAGATTCTGGTGGGACTAAGTATTAATGTTTATTCCTATCAACTAGATTTACAGAAGTAAAATTGTTTGCTAGGATGTATTTTTCTTGTTAAGAGACCAGTTGTTATGCAGAAGGTCAAACCTCCTTGGAACAAGAAGATTTTTGACAGCTCTTGTCCCAGAATTCTAGTTTAGTTAGTTCTTCTGATTTTAGGAATAGCATTCTTTCTGGAGGACCTCTAAAGTGGCTTATACTCACTACCTGATGATTTTCTAGAGAAAAAGAAACCAGAATGACTTTCTGCTCAGACTTTATACTGAACTTCTCTGCATCTCCTTCAAACATTTACATATATACATGTCTATGTATGCATATATGTATATAAATATGTAGCATTTCTATCCTGTTGCCAGAATAAAACAAATCCTGAGTATCCTGATTTATTTGTTCTGATTTAAATGCTTGTGTTATGAAGGTAGGGGATGAATGAGGGAAAGAGGAATGAGAAATCTTTCTTTGTATGATTGTTCTTGAGCCCTTTCTCTCTTGGTTTGTGCCTTCTGCCCACTCCCCTAGCCCCCCCAGTTAAGAAGGTGATTCTGAAGTCCTAGCTGTGTTTCTCTGTCCCAAGTTTTAGTTGCTTGCTTTTAACCAACAAGATATTTCTTGTCTCTCCTTTTTGTATTCTGCTTGGTGCTTTACAGCCAGTTACACCAGTCACTACCTTCTTCCTTGTTTCCCATGATGTTTTCATAAACACTTTCCTTACTGCAACCCTTCGGGGTGTATCGTGTGCTGCTCTGTAGTTCCAGAGCTGAATATTCTATTAGACATCTAGAAACAGAACTCATTAAGCAGTCTGAGTCACTGGGGTATTTCCATGGCTTATAGAACTGCTGTGTTACTGCTCTCCCTTGAACACCGCGCAGTGTTCGAGACAGCGTGAGGACCTTTGTATTTGCTGATGACATTCCTGAGGTTGACATACCTTTCTTACTGTAAATGGGTTTTGTATTTAGCTGCCATACTGTTAAGTACCATATAGTCTCATAAAATGTTTGTCAGAGTTGGGTAAAAGGAAAATAATTTTAAAAATACTGATTTGGTCTGGTGGTTGCCTTTTAAGTACTCCAGATAATCTGGTATTTGACAGCGATGTTGATTTTGATCAGTTTGTGGCTGTTTGACATTGTTTCTGTAACTTTTCTCAGGCATTCCCAGTGCCTTGGCATTAATGGTGCTGTTGGAACATTTTTGATATGGCTTTTTTATTTCCCTTTCTCATTTTAGCAGGCTCTTTTGATGAGCAGGTGGAAGTGTTTTCTTTGTAGGCATCTCTGGTCAGGGTTACTTATGTTTTCCTTTTTCATGCTGTTACTAAAAAGTTCACAGAATCATAGAACTGATTGGGTTGGAAAAGACCTCCAAGATCATCAAGTCCAACCCTTGGTCCAACTCCAGTCCATTTACCAGATCATGGCTCTCAGTGCCACGGCCAATCTCAGTTTAAAAACCTCCAGGGTTGGTGAATCCACCACCTCTTCTGGGCAGGCCATTCCAATGCCTGACCACTCTCTCTGTAAAGAATTCCTTCTTCTTCCTCCACCTTCCTTCTGTTGTGTATTGATTTCCAGGAAAGTGTTGTGGGATAACGTTTTCCATAAGTTCTCAATGATCTGCTGTTCTTCAAAGTTGTTGTTTTTTCTTTTCCTCCTCCTGCGTATGGAATGCATTGTCAGTATTTAACCCTACAGCACCAGCTGTTCTTCAGTGCATCTTCTGCATTAGTAGTGCCCTTGGCTATCATGGAGAGTTAACTTGTTATTTCAGTCTTGCAGCAAGATTCCCTATAACTTTTCAGTGAGGGCTTTCCATGTAGCAGCCACCCAGCCTTGCTGCAAGACTGAAATAACAAGTAGTATTCTGAGATCTCCCTGGAGTCTGGGGGGCTGGATAGGTGGGAATGCTGGAGACTGGCAAAGATGGGGCCGCCTGGAAAGCACAATGAGTAGTGGTAAGAGGGGGTTGAAGGTGCTGGAAGAAATCATTGGGTGTTACTGAGTGGTTTGCATCTGTCCCTCTGTATGTTCACAAAGATGTTAGAGGGGCTGCCCCAAGAGCTCTTACAGAACTCAGCTGTTGAATTTTGGTGTTCTGCTGCCACCTGTGAAGGCCAAGTCCTCCCATATTCTTCCAGGATCATCTTGACTCAGACTTCTGCTTTTAGCAATGCCATTCACTGGTGTAGGAGTGGTACAGTTTAAAAAAGTGAATCCTTCCCATGGGAGAAGGATTGCTTTCTACTTCCTTGGATAACAACATGGCGTCCTCTGGGCAGTAATGGGCATGTTGTTTGCTGGCTGCTTTTTGATGGAAGATGAACTTTCCTGTATTCTTTGTTTCTACTTTAGCAAAGGAGGTGGTTTGGACAGTCAACACATCCCATGCTGCTTTGAATTAGTGGGAAAGTGATAATGACAAAAATTGTCATCACTTTATCCAACTTAGATGATGGTTGATTAAAATTTTACTGCTTCACGTCAATTAAGTATTTTATTTTCATTGGAATTTATTTTTCTTTATAATCTTTTTTCTGTCTGCTCACTTGTGTGAAAATTTGCTTGAGTTTTGTGTCTTTTTTCCCCCCCCAAACAAATAAATAACTTCTGTCTTTCTCTTAGCAAACTGAAAAAGCTAAGTGAAGATAGTTTAACCAAACAGCCTGAAGAAGTCTTTGATGTTCTGGAGAAACTTGGTGAAGGGTAAGTGCACCTATTTATAAGGGGATGGGATCTGAGGGAAAAACATAAAGCATATGTTGGAATATTAAGTTACAGAGAGAGTGACTGTGAATGTCCCAAGGAATGCTTCTAAAGACAAGTTTTAATAATAAAGCAAACACATGCATTGGTAGATTTCAACAGTCCTCCAATATTTTATGTATTTTTGGTGTCTGTTGTTCATTAACACAGCGAAGGTGCTTGCATCTGTACTGGAATTAGAAACTCTAAATCTTGACAGAGATGCATTCTTCAGAGGCACATATTTCCTGAAGTCCCAGCAGAACTGATCCTTTTGCACCCTGAAAAACCCCTCAAACTGCTGTGTGAACATAGAACTTCTGTGGCTTTTCATGCATAATGGAAATGAGGAGCATTTACTCTTGTTTTTAAATAATGTTCCCTCTCTTATTTGTAGGTCTTATGGTAGTGTGTTTAAAGCAATACACAAAGAGTCTGGACAAGTTGTAGCAATTAAACAGGTCCCTGTGGAGTCAGATCTTCAAGAAATAATTAAAGAAATCTCTATAATGCAACAATGTGACAGGTAGGCATGACATTTCTATTCCTTTTCTAAAAGTTTATGTAAAAATGTGTTTGTACTTGCACATGTAGCTGAAATATATGCAGCTGCAACCTTTATTTTCATGGAAAAGTAAATTGTACAAGCCAGGTGTGTCATTAAAGGAACCATTTTACAGACTTCCTCCTGTCCTTAGTTTGTAGGTAGTACAAGTGTGCATAACTGACACTGCTTAAAGAATAAATCCTCATCCTCCTGCTTGTTTCCCTTTACTTCCACTGTCAAGCCTGAAGGTCACAGTTTCCTTTAAATGTCTTTGTGAGTTCTGAGTTAATCCCTTTCAGGAGATCAATGAAATTGTTTCTATCACAAGATTAATGGCTAGCAGTTAACTTCCAAAATAGTATTCTCTTGGTTGCTTTTTTCATACAGGAACATACATTTTAAAAGGTGAACGATCTTGTAATAGTTCTGGTGGACTGTTACCCTACACTTGGGTAGGTGATGTACCTTGTGATTGCTAGTCTGGTAGAAATGGAAGTGTAACATCAAGTATCTTCAAGTATGTAGAAATTACTTTACGTTTTCTGTCATTGGTGGAGTTTTAGGCTGCAAGTTCAAACTCACATTTGCTAGTATTGGTTTTAATTCATGTCTCATAAGTGTGAGGAGTCTGTTTTTGTGACTTGAAGAGCAACCAGGAAAGCTTTGTGCTCTAGTAAGGCAAAACTTTCATTAAAATGGAGATTACTTTGGTCATTAACTTGGTGACTTGTATTACAGCAAGTGGCCTGTTACTTCTCAATTTTGTTTTACTTTCATGGTGTGTCTGTGTGAAGTTCTGACTTTAACTGGAAAAATCTGCTGTCGTTTTGCAGTGAGCAGTACTCATCTCAGATTTACAGATAATCCTTTTAATACAGTCTGAGTTAATTCAGATTTGCTGCTGAGTGTTTTGCTGAGGTGTTACATGCAGCTTGACTATCCTGCTGCACAACATCTTGTCTATGGGGTCATGAAGAAGGAGAGAAGTTTCAAATATTCATCCTTAAATATAGAGACCTCAGAGTACATTGCACGTGGGAATGCAGTTGTTCTTCAAACGTTTTTAGAACTTTTGATCTGATCTGAGTGTTTGTGACCGATGAAAGCAGTGGACCTTCTCATCCATTCCCTTCTGGCATGGACTGCTCTGAATGCTGGAAGCTTTTTAGGCAGCGAAATGGGAGGAAAAGGAAGGATTTGTGGTTTCCCCCCCTATTCCTCAAAAAGATGTCTGGTGAGGTTATTTTAGGTGATACTAAAAGGTTTTGGGACCCTTGAGTTTTTTGAGAGCTGCTCTTGATCATCCTGATGAGACTGTTTTTTGTCTGGTTGGCCAATTGGAGTTTTGTAGTGGATACAGATGGAAAAGGAAACTGCAATCTTGTTTGCTTAACTGTGGAACTAGATTTGATGCCCAGAGCAGGTCTTCAACTCTTTCTGTACGCTGGAACAAGAGTTAAAATATGTTCACTTTGGTTCTTCTTGTTGCTGTGCTCTTATATCCCTCCTGCTTAATTTATTTCCACTTAGATGAAGGATAAGTTGGAAAATGGCACCTTATATATTGTCAGGAGGATTTCCATCCTACCTCTATAGGCTTGAGCTGACTGGAAGCAGTGGTGAAGGTTGTATTTTGTATATGTCTTTTAAGTGCTAGACCAGAGTTGAAATAGGTACTTTTAAAACAAATGTCTGTGAAATATACTGACAGAGAAAAGAAGTGGTGACTGGAGAATTTTCTAAAATTTTCACCTTTCTGTACTGTGCTTCTTATGACCTTTTCATTCGTGTCTTATGTGGTCCTACTCAGCGTTATTTTTGTGCCCCCTATCCTGTCCCTCTTTTCTCTGCCCTTTGTTCTTTGTTTCCTGGTTTGCTTTGAACAACATACTTCATTTGGTATCTACTGGACATGTAGTATTGTGTAACTTCTTTTAAGAGTTCAGAATTTTAGAACACAAATTCTTCTTTCACTGGACAAGATGCAGCCATTCGCTGGTTGAAGAGAAGGTTTGGGCTGCAGCTCTGCCCCATGTTCTTGTATATGTGTCATGTGTACAGTGTGTGCAAGTGTGTGCTGTGCAGCACTGATGGGAAGGAATGACACACTTTTTAGTACTTGATTTTCACATGGGATGATTCCACAGATACTACAGGAAGGTACTGAGTTGTTGCAGTGTCCCAAATAAAAGATGATTAAATCTTGACACTTTCTTCTCCATGCCCATTTCTAGCACTGGCTGTGCTGTGTGTGCTGAAGCTCTTCTAAGGGCAAAAGTATATATACTAAGGCAAGCAGTTGGTCTGGAAAAGGCTGGTCTGTGTAGTTAACTGGGACAAGGCTTTAAGCAAATGTGAACAGTGTTTCAAGATTGCACAGCACTTGATGTTTTGAAAAATTACCATGTCTTGATTCACAGTACCAGTTTTTTCTGGAAATACTGATGTAGTGTAAATCTGGCAAGAGATTTATACAAAAATCAGTGGGTTTTCTTCAGAAGTAACAGTAGCTTTCCTCACTTCATAAATTCATAAGGAGCAAGATCAGTATGTTGTACTTGTAAATGGTAGGCATTTGGATTATTTAGGAGGACCCACCTTGCCTTCTGTAAAGGCAAGTTCCTTTAGTACTGGCAGTTGCTCTTACATGAAGTAGTTTGCTGGTAGTTTTGACCTATCTTTTGTAAAGATAGCACCATGTTGCAGGAGGCAGCCATAGGTCCTCTCTTACCATCAGTTTTCTAACCAAGGATGTTACTGCCAGACATGCTGATCCTAAAGTATAATTCCTTGCTCCAAAATCAAATGGTCTTTGATTCCACCCCACAATGTAGATGTTCTAATGAAAAACCAGTCTGAAATCTCAGTATCTTTGTTCCCAGCTTTGTGGGAGATGGATGGCAATTGACCCATAATCTCCATTGTTCAAGTTCCTGCAAAGAAAACCCACCCTAAACCTTCAGTCTTTTATTTTGATAAATACGCCATCTAGTAACTCTTCTGAATGATAATCCTTGTTATGTTTATCACATTTGCTTCTGCCTTTCTTTTGCTGGTGACTCCAAGGATGCATTATGTCAAATGACAAGACGATGAGTAGCAAAGCAACATGTTCTGTTTATGGCAATACTATCCCTTTACATGAGCTTGAGAATGCATTCGTGAATCTGGAAGTCCTGTTCAAGCCACTGAGTCTAGCTCTGTGCTTGAGATAAGTTTATGCTTGCAAAACCGGAAAAATATGGATCAATTTCCATGTTGTTTTGTGCAGGAGAGAAGAAAACAAGGCAGTCTTTTTAAGAAGGGAACCTCTCAACAGCTGTGTGAGAACACTTAAAAACTGAGAGGCCTTAGGGGAGGGAAAAACAAAGCTTTGTATCAGAAGAGTAATGCTTGGGAAAACTGTCTGTATTTGAATACCTCTGGAAACTTGTGTGTGTGTGTTTATATATATGTATGTATGTAGTAGTGCTTTTATAATGTTATTAAGTAGTCAGACTCTATTCTAACAAGGCACTGGTTAAACTAATTACAGTTTTAAAATGTGTATGATTGCACTTTTTCTTTAGCTGTGTTACTGTGTATCAAACTGTAATTTATAACAAGAATTGTGCTAATGAATTTTTTTCTACTGCTAGATTTGTGTATTTATGTAATTTTTTTTTCATCTAGTCCTTATGTTGTCAAGTACTATGGCAGCTATTTTAAGAACACAGATCTATGGATCGTTATGGAATATTGTGGAGCTGGCTCTGTTTCGGACATAATTAGACTGCGGAATAAAACGGTAAGTCTTGTTTTAAATTACTTACTTAGGAAAATTAAATTGTGAATTAAGACTAGAAGCCAGAATAGAAGTTGGAATTATGAGAGAAGATACTGGGTGATGCCAAGGGGCCTGTCTGTGCCTTGGTTCTTCAGGAAGCAAGCTCATGCAGTTACTGACTATCCTTGTGCACTCTGCTGTGGAGTGATCAGCAGCAGCAGCAAACGCATTTTGAAATATGAAGATCTTGTGAGTTCCTTGAAAATTACTGCTTTGCTCAAGGCAAAACTGTGGCTTCTTCCCCTTGCCCTTTCCACCTCACAGTCTGTCAGCAGACCACCTAGTGCATGCATGGTTTTGAAACAGGCATATAATTGTCTTGCTCTTGTTCGGTAATGAGGGAGCATGAGAAGCAACTGTCATTACTCAAGGAATGAGAAGGGGAAGAGATTTCCATTAAGGAATGTGAGAGGGAACCAAACTGAGGATTGTATGAAGTGTCATTGATAATGGACTTAAAGCAGCAGTAATGTGAGGAAGCCTGTAGGAAGTGGCTTTGTTATTACTAATTAAGAAACAGCTTCTCTGAAAAATGTTATGTTGTGTCAAACAATCTTTAATTAACCTTTTAATCCATTGTTGTTTTCAGTAGTGGGCTGTAACATGAGGTATTCTTTTTACCAACAAGTAAAAAGGTGACGCTCTCCTTGCTGAGCTTCACATTTGGTACACGTGAAATGTTCCCTGCACCGTACATGAGAGCAGAGAGGAAAAGTAGAGGAGAGAAAAACAATGTTTAGGCTTAGATAATAAGATTCAAGGGGAAGAAATATTTGAGTCTTGGAGCAAAATGCATACTGATGATCAGGCAAACTTCCTCTTCTGCTGTTTGTGGTTAAAGTCAATGTGATTCAATAGCATGGAGTCTATTTTAAGAACCAGAACAATCAGTAAATACATAGATACTTGTGATAAAGCTAACATATCTTTTGTAATGGGAAGCAATGCAGTACATGGCTGGTCATATTCTATAAAGTTGGTGGGGACACAATTAATGCTGGTTGGTGTCAGGTTGGTCTGGATGTGCTGTGTTCTGAAAGGGTTTTGGAAAACTGCCACACCAGAGGCTCTTCAAGAAAATACACCTGTAATGGAGTAAATGGGGAGTTCTGTCACAGATGGGTAATTGTTTTAAATATAAAAAAGAGGGTGTAAGTGATCATTTTGGGCCTACTGCATGGGTCTGTGCTATCCTCTTTCAGGAAGAGGGTAAAAATACTGATGACAGAGGTTATATTCCTAGTGGTTAAAACTGGAAAAGACTTGAAAGGCTTTGTGGTACTGAGAAAATAAGCACAAATAAGTGTGAAGAAATACTTTTGGCTTGGCAAGGGAGGCAAATTCTTTATATTCAGGTTCATGAGCACCTCAGCTTGATGTTTGGAAATAGTTGAATAAGTAAAGTTGTTTTCAAAGATTACAATAGTACTAAGGATGTAGCAGAACTATGGAAGTTAGAGGAAAATGACAAGGGTAGTCAGAAGCAAAGAATTCTCCTATAGAAGGAGATAGCAAATGAGTTTGGATTCTTCTGTGCTGAGAAGAGGTACCTGGAGGGACAACCATGGTGAAAGGTTTTGAAAATGGTGAGTAGCACAAAGAAAGTAAGGTATGGGTATCTTACTGTTTATTACAAAACAAGGCTTCACTTGTGATAGTAGATGAAAAGTAAAAAAATTTTTTTTGCCCATGATTATGAGGTCCACTGGATTTTGAGGTCCACTGTATAGTTGTAGAAGTTCTTGTAATTGCCAAGAGTTGGTTTGGAAAAGGCAGCTAAGTAAGACCGGGAAAGAATGACTGGACACAAATGTTTAATGGCTGAAACAGGAAATCTGTGTGCTTCAGATCTCTGGGAAGGGGAAGCAGACAGCTACCACTGTTTGACACACGCTGACATTGAGACAGGCGAGGAGGCCAGACATTTATTCTGGCTTAAAATATGGGGTGTTCTGGTGCCTATAACAAAAAAAAAAAAAAGCAAAGCAATTTCTCCATTTCTTGCTTGAAATACCTATTTGAATATTTTGGAAGAATTAGGTAGAGGCTTTGGACTTGTTTGAGCAGTGGAACAGTGATCTGATCACCCAGACTGCTGTGTGATGGGAAGCTTCTGACTATTACGGAATGAAGCTTCTTCAAGTACTTGAGCATTCTGTTGATGACCTCACGTGTTACATATTTATTTTTTTTAATATGGAAACAAGAAGTGGTTTCATGTTGCAGTCTTGGTCTCGAGGAGGGGACCAGACCAGCGACGGGGGTTCGAGGACAGTCTGCTGAGTTGGTGGAATGCAGCTGCCAAGGCTCCCAGGTTGGGTTCACCCGCCCCGCGACCCACGAGGAAGAAGCAGAGACGAAGCGAACACCTAGGATGCCAAAGCTGATCCAACTTTATTAACAAAATGGAGGGCTTTTTATACCCTCGGGGAAAGAACTGTCTGGAAACTGTGAGGAGTCTGGGCGGAGCATGCAAATCCGCCACAGACCATAGGGCAAGGATTTGTAGGGGTGGTAACTTGGGAGGAGAGTTTCAGGAGCTAACCGGGTTGGACAGCTCCCTGGGAAGAGCCGACCAATGGGAGCTATCCCCACACTGACAGGCTGAGCCTGCCGGTGCAGCCAGCATAGCAACAAGGGGGTAGAACTTTTATTTTCAACTTTAAATGAAGAATTGGGACAACTGGTGGAGTTCTCGGTATCTTGTCACAGTCCGGCCTGGGAAGGGTCCTCCTGGACCTTCCATACGTCGAAGTCCGTTTTCTTGTCTCTTTCGTTCCTCCACTCGTCCATGTTCATGTATACCCCATCTCCAACAGTTTCATAAGAAAAAAAATAGATGTCTTCACTTTCAAGCCACGAGGGAATTGATTCTTATTTTGTCAGAATACTTACTGAATGTGGCCAGACACACGCAGTTATATATTCTGTAACTTTCCTAAGTTGTCCAGTGAAGACTGTGCTTGGCCAAGGAAGTTTTTATTTCCTGCATCTTCATAGCAAAGAAAAAGAAACAAGAACATTAGGATTATCACTTGAACTTGATGATCTTGATCTTTAAGGTCTCTTCCAAACTAAGTGATTCTATGATTGTATCAAATTAAATCATAGGAAAAGGTGGATGTGTCATCATATTTGGTTAGAAAACATTAATATGTATTTGCCTTTGTTGCTTTTCTCTAAGAATTTACTGATCTTCTTTTTCTGTATCTGTTGTTCCCCCACTTATGAAAAAGTTTTGTTTGTCTAGAAAGTGAGCAACACTGGGCTTTGCTCTAATGGACCAAAATCAAGGGAAGCAGAATTCAAAGTTGGGAAAATTTTTAGTGACTGTTGGGAGTCTATTCATACAGAGAAGTTTTCAGCTTGACAGGAGCAGGTTCTTGTCCAAGAGGCCCAAGCCACTACTTTCAAGTTAAATGGGCCCCTGGAATTCTGCCTGGAGTCTTCCAGTGTGCCAGGCAGGTGAGCAGCGCTTCATCAAGTTTACGATTGCTTTTAGCTCACCTGAGGTGTGGTGTTCATCAGCCCAAGGCACAAAGCTTAGCTCTACTTTTGTCTGCTTTTCTCGGAGACTTGTTTGGGACATACATGTATGTGGTACAGTCTAACTCTGGGTTGCTGCCAGAACAGGCAGTTTGGCTGTTGTCCAACCTGACTGATGTGTTCCTGCGTTTTCCATGCCTCAGATGCAGTGATTGTGTGTGGCTGCAGGATGATCTTGGATAAGCTTGACCATATGATTGTGGGACTTTTTCCTCTCTGGTCTATCTTCCCCACCCTTTCATGAGCTAACTCAGGACTTAGGGCAGCACAGTGGCTTGGTCTGATGTAAGAGAGACATTAGGAATGAGCAGTGGGGAAAGGGAAGGAAAAGAAGGTATGAGACTTTTTCAGTGGCAGCTTGCAATAGAATGAGATAATTGCAATGTGAAGCAACACTTTTGACTCCTGCTGGCTGCTCTTATCATATGGGGAAATATTTACATACTACCAACCACACCTCTCTAGTGATAATTTAGGATGCTGTTGATCATCCACTGTTTGTGATTGACTGAGTTATTCTAATCCTGACTCTTTTGGGGACCAAATTCAAAAGTTGACTGTTGGCTAATTTTCGTGAAAGAAGACGAAGTTCAAGCTACGCTGTTATTAATCTGTTTCAAAAATAACTGTGCAAATACAGTTGACCAAAAAAGCATTCAGAAGTTGGGGAGTTTCAGAATGAAGAGTGGCTGTGCAGCTCCCTCTGGTACGTGTGCAGTGGGAAGCACCAATTGTCTACTCTTCCCCCTTTTTCTACAGGACTCGGTGTAGGTGGATCACACTCATTCAGAAGAAATAATATGGTAGTAAAATGATACATGCTCTGAAGTCTGGTCTTTATTTTCAAAATACTGTAACAATTGCTCTGAAGACAGAATTCTCTTTCCCTAAACTTAATCTGATCTTCATATTTTCATTCAAATAGATAGTGTTGTTAACTAGTGCTATGAACGTCAGTTCTAAGGAGAATTAGCTTCCTGGATGATTTCTGTAGTTTCTCTAGTTTTATGCATCTTTGTGCACCAAGATGCATAAAATATTGGAGTTTGTTTTGTGGACAATCTTAAAACGGTTGGTAGCCACATAACATTAAAATGCTCAGCATCATATAATTCACTGACTTTCTGTTTTTAAAGTGTGTTTCTTGGAAGAAAGCTTACAAAATAGTTCTTGAGTTCTAATGGCTATATTTGCTAGGTTTCACAATCACAGAATCACAGAATATTCTGAGTTGGAATGTTTATATTTGCTACTGATCTCTCTGCAGCTGGGTCACAGCTGAAAGCTGAGAGAGGCTGTAATATCTTGAGGGGGAAATAGAATTTTCACTTTCTTTTCTGATCTGTACAGACTATCTAGTTGCATATTCAACAGCTGTCCTTGCTCTCCCCACCCTCTCCCAAGTCTCAGAAAAGAAATTCGTGACACTTCTTAGGAGAATGGCAAAAGTTGCATCTGTGGTTCAAAGTCAGTTACTCTTTTTTCAATCTGAGCTGCTAAAGATATTTCAAATGAAAGATTTTTAGAATTGCTTAATGTGAGCAGCAGCTTTTTTTAATTTGTAAATAAGTTTTGGTATTGCCAGTTTTAAGTTGCTGAAACAATAAAATAACCATATAAACACAGACTATAAAGAAATTTATGTTAAAGTCTTCCATAAGAGTGTAAATGAATGTTTAATCAGGTCAATCATCTATTGCTACTCTACATACAGCTCGCATTGCAAAACACGCAGTGTTTTATTTGTTATAATAAAGGGTGGAAGGTTAACCTTATTGCCTCCCCCCACTGCTCTTTCCCCTCAAAGAACCTCATCATTGTTTGCCTTGGAGAGCCAGAACTATCAGCTGAATTTTTTAATGTGTTTCCCATTTGAATCAACCTCTCTGCATATGAAGTTATAATCTGGGCAATAAAATGTGTCTCAATTCAAGGAATTAAGCCAAGTTTCATTTGAGTCTTCCATATGTGTTTTATTTTACAATAAAAGAATCTATATTAAAGTTGGGATGGATTTATTGCTGTATGTTGTGATGAGGAGGTGGAGGAAATGTAGAAATTGGATGTTTATTTTAGAGGTGCTGAGGAAGGAGGTGGACAGTGTGCCACAGGTTTGGAATAAGTGATCATTTTACTTCGGAAGGGCCCTTTGGAAATCATTGAGTTGAGTCTCCTGTTCTAAGGAAGGGTAATTTTGAAGCCCAGTTAGTGTTCAGGACCATGTTCAGCTCAGTTTAACAATCTGGAGAGGGGGGGATACAACAGTCTTTCTCCCCAGCCTTTTGAACTTCTTGTATCCTCCACCATTTAGATTGTTTAAAGTTGCATTGAAACATCTACTCTTCTTCTTCAAGCAAGACAAACTGTGCTCTGTCAGCTTGGTATGTCACCTGTTCTAGTCCCCAGTGCTGCACTCCCCAGTTTGTCAGCATGTCTTCGGTAGCAGCCTGGAACTGGGCGCAGTGCTCCAGAGTTGGCTTCACAAGTGCTAAATAAAGGGGAATGTTTACTTGACCTGACTTGCTGACTGTGCTTACCTAATGAAGGCCAGTATATGGTTAGGGTATGTCGCTGACTCATGTTCAGCTTGTCTCCTGGAGCCACCCCAGCACCTTTCCTGCAGTAATTAGTGCTACCTGTGGCACTGATCCTCAGTCCACACACTGTTCATGGCATGAAGCTCCTCTTTCCTGAGTGAGGGACTCTGCCTTGTTTGAACTACCAAATTTGCTGTCATCCTAATTACTTCAGCTTGTTGAGGTCCCTCTGTGTGCCAATCCTGCCCTACCTTTTAGTGCATAGACTGCTTCCCCCCTATTTCGTGTCATCCACAAATGTGCTAAGGGCATGTTCTATCTTGTTATTCAGGTTGTTGATAAAGATGCTGGGATATTCACTCTGGTATCATTCGCTGAGGAACATTGCTTAGAACCGGTTGTTGGGTACATTTGAAGCCCCATTGTGCCTGGCAGCCCAACCAGTTGTTCTTCTACATCTTCACAATTCCTTAGATTAGCTAGAAATGTGTTACTGGAGACTGCCAGCAGCCTTTGCAAAGTCAAACTAAACTACATCCACAGCTCTCTCTTCATCCTCATAGGAAAGCGACCAGATGAATTTGGCACAGTTTCCTTCTGGTCAGCTTGTGTGCTGACTGACCCAATCACCTTTTTACCCTTTGTGTGTCTAAAGTGAGGATTCACCCCATAATATCCTGGGGACTGAGGATGAGCTGACCAGCCTGTCATTGCTCAGATCATTCTTCCTGAGCTGTTTGAAGATGATGGTGTCATAAAAGGGACAGCCTCATTGCTGTAACTTTTTAGGACTGATAAGAAGTAGCCTTCAGTTGTCATTACCCAACTCCTTGGCACCTTTGGATGTCCCAACTGCTGCATGGATTAGGTAGCGTGTGGCAGACTGTGTAAACTCACCTTAAAATCCTCCTTGTGTGTGGCATCTGTAGTCAGTTAGACACAAATATGTGGATTAGCTGGCCTCCTAATAGATGTGAAACACCTGAATTTGCTGCCATTTGGTTTCTTCCAAATTTTGACTTTAAAGATTGGCTTTATGCCTAATGTTTTTATGTAGGCTGTAGAGTTGTTCACCTTTATCATTTACATTCCTTTAAATACATAACCTGCATGTGGTTTTGATGATGAAGGATTGGAAGTTGCTTCATGGCTGACTCATATTTAGAGGGTAGCACCAATCCATCAAAGGGACAGGGCATACAGAATTAGAACTAGCCAACAATTAGAACAAGCAGATAAATGTTCCACAACATTTTAAGGGAAGATCTTAACTCAAATAGAAATCAGAAACAAAGCAGGAAGATTATGACTGTGAACTTATACTAAGGTGCAAGGTACAGGCCATGCTGTGCTGATGGAAGAATGATGCTGTGTGTTTTAAAGCTCAGATTAAAATAAACCAACTCTTTTCATAGGAAACATATCACCCATACAGTTTGATCAGGAGTAGTATGGTATAAGAGCAATACATCCAGAACAGGAGAGCAGGACTGACTGGAACATATTTCTAATACTAAAATAATAAATAGTTTTGTTTCTTCTAATTGTCTGTGTGGTGGTTATCAATGGCATTACTTGTATGCCAATATCAAAGTACTGCTAGAACTAGAGAGTACTGGACATTGAGTAGACAGCAAGTTGTGTGCTGTGACAAAGCGTGTTACAGGCTGATTCTGTACTTCTTTGTAAGTTGAAAATCACTTGCAGGGACACAGATACTTCACTACCTATGTAGTGACTTTTAACCATGCTTATGAGGAGGGCCTGTGATTTAGGGTAAAGGAGAGAGGAGACATAATTGGGAAATGTTTGAATGTATTTTTGATGCATAGATAGTATGTGTTCTGCAAAAAGTTTAAATTGCACAAAAATAATAATTTTGAAAGATTTTTTAAAAAAATACTTGTGGTGACTGCATGGCAAAGTTCAGTATGGCAGTATGTTATTTTCTGAAAAGGTAATTTTATCTAGGAAAGGTGAGTATGCATTCTTGACTTGCTGAGTAAGGTTGGAAATTCGTTGCATCCCTCTAATATTATTAGATATTAAACATAAACATTTTGTCTCTATTATTGTGCACATACTTGGCAGTGTTCATCAAAAATGTAAGCAGGAATGACTTTTGTGACTGCATCATGTTACACAGATCATGACTACACGTAGCACAAGTGGATGAATCCAGGACAGCTGGAGTTGGGATTCGTGTGTCTCAGAATGCTTATGGCAGAGTGTAAATCTGTTCTCACTTCTTTTTCTCTGTGTCTCCCTATTGCTGCTGTTCCTGATAAATATTACTTGTGCTCTCTGCCTACTTTTTGGAGGTGACACTCATTTCTGTGGGCTTTTCTGACCTGTCTGTGCATTTTGATTTTTAAATACTTCTCTCTTTTGTAACACTTGGCCATGCTAGAACACTCCTTTGCTGAGGGTCCCCAGATGGTGCATCAGGTTGCAGTACTTTGGAACTCTCTTCTGGTTTGCTGGATTGTCACTCCATAGAGTCTTTGCCAGCCTTTTGGTTCTGGCGTTCTGTTAACCTCTCCTTTTGAGAGCTGGATTTTGCCATGTAGCTACAAAAGCACTTCTGTCTGTATTGAATTGTATTGTATGGCCAGACTTCACGAACACAGATTTGGGCAGGGCTCTCCCCACGTGGGTGTGCCCTTCCAACCTGCACAGTAGGTTTTTTAGGTGAGGCACAGCGTGCACAGAACTGGCCCCACTGTTTAAGTCCTAAGGTCCATCTGCCATGGCCGAGCGAGCTTGGACAGTGACAGTGAAGTCCTCGGGACTGTCACAGCACCCGGTACTGACCGGGGCTGACCCTGCTGAGCATCCGAGATATGACGGGATGGGATGGCAGGGAGGCTTGAACTGCCAGGAGACGGTTCCACTGAGACTCGAACTCAGGTCCTTGGGATTCAGAGTCCAGAGTGCTCTCCTTTATGCCACGGGACTGCCCTATTTCTCTATCTAGAGATGCTCCAAATATCTCCATGTGGTTTAACCATTAATTTTTCAAGAATTAAAGCTAGGGGTTTACCTCCTTTGGAACAAAACACACTGAAGAAAGATCTCAGCAGTGTCCTCTAAGTGCAATTTCTCATAATACCTGTTTCTAGATGAAAATGGGCAGTAAGTTGTGTGCCTGTCTTGCTGCACATTTGTCAGTGCTCAGGATAATTTTTTGTTGCATGTTCAGGATTAACTGCATGGAAGTATTTGGAGATTCAAGGCATTGTATTTTTTCTGAACTTAGGTGGATTTGGCAAAGCTCTGGCAGAAAAGTTTTATACTCAGCAGCTCTTAAACCATTCTTGATAAAGTGTTTGTTAATATCCAGAGTTCAGATTGCTGTAGGATGAGTCTGTAGATGATCACAGTTTTAGTGATTCACCACAGAATTATCAGTTCATGTTATGAGGCTTGTCTCTTTCTCCAGTCAGCCTTTTGACCATGCTTTGGTTTATCTTACATTTGATTTGAAGTCCCTTGTTGCTTGACTCAAGATTAGGTAGCTGGTTTTACTCTCCTGGCACAATGCCATGAAAGCTGTCTTGTTTGAGCTGTGTTTGACAGGGTGTGCAGCTCTCCTGGCCTACAGTCCTGTGAATCAGCATAGCAATCAGCATGAAGTAGCACAAATAAAGACCTTGAGGAGTGTGCTGCTGAATAGAAACACCAAAAGATCTCAAGAGATAAATGGCTGGCACGGAATGTGTAATGCGTTTGTATGTACGGCCAGACTTTGCGAACGAAGATTTGAGAAGCCTGCGCAGTGGATTTTTAGGTGAGGCACAGCGTGTGCAGAACTGGCCCCACCGTTTAACTCCTGAGGTTCATCTGCCACAGCCGAGTGAGCTTGGACAATGACAGTGAAGTCCTCGGGACTGTCACAGCACCCGGTACTAACCGGGGCTGACCCTGCTGAGCATCCGAGATGTGACGGGATGGGATGGCAGGGAGGCTTGAACTGCCAGGAGACGGTCCCCACTGAGACTCGAACTCAGGTCCTTGGGATTCAGAGTCCAGAGTGCTCTCCTTTACACCACAGGACCGGATAGCAGAGGCAGTAACTGCTTGGCTTGGAGCTTGGAACTAGTGCCTCTTTGGGTATAGCAACATATGTACTTATTTGGAAAGCAATGCCAATTTGAGCAGCTCCTACTCTGCTTCGTCCTTGTTGACTATGCCACGAGTTGAATCTGGGAACTGATTTGTTGAAAAAATAATTTGGCAGATGTGTTTGTTTTTAGCTAGGGTTTGCTACAGTTGTTCAGTGGAAGGGCTACCACGCAGTGGGAATTACTGCTGAAGGTTAAAATGAAAGGAGGGACTGGAGCTTGGCACTGCAGTTTAAATAAATGTATGTGTAACTATGCCCTTGGACTCCACACCCAGGTTTTATGAGACTAGATAGAAGCTGGAATAGGGAAGTGCTTCTGTTTGTTGAATAATTAAAACTTGTTATGAGCAGCTTAAGTGGAGATAATCTTGCTGACTAATAATTTTTTCTTTCTGTTGAGTATTCTCTTGGCTTAAAGTGGTCATGAGTGAGTTTTTTGTTTCTTATGGACTTCTAGTAGTGGTTGTTTTTTGGAGGGAGGTGTGGATGTGTACTAACACTTCTAAAACTGAAACTGGAAGGAATTGCTAGTGCTTAATTAATTTCTGTGTAGGATTGGAAAAGTAGAAAAAGAGGGGAAAAATGCAACCCAGTGTTGAGGCCAAATTAGAGTATTCATCTTCAGTTTTTGCAGTTTCTTGTCTTTATAAGAATGTGTCAAGTTCACTTGCTTAGTTCTTATATTAAATCATCAATGTGCTGTAATTAAATGACATTTCTGTTGTATGAATAGGTTCTTTGTATTTCCTTGCGAAATTGCATCACATGGAATGAATTATGTTTGTGTGTCTTTGCTTTTAATCTAGAATAAATGTTGATGAATATCTGAGAAGTGTTCTCGGGGGATCTGGTACCTGAAAAAGTCTCTTACTGATTCTTTAATAATGCTTGTTCAGGAGCTTTTGTGTCCCTATTATGTTGATCTAAAGCAATGAGGATAAACAACTGCTAACTGGTGACTTACCCAGTAGTGGTAAAGCAAATAAATTAAAATATATCTCAATTTATTTTTTTTCACTGTGTTGTGTTTTCTTTAGTAATGAAATGTCTGTCTGTTGCCACTTGACCTGCAGCTTATTCTATTGTTTGTGATGGCACGTGATCCTGCAACATATTAAAGCTAAGAGGAGCATTTAGGACTGTTTTTTTTAATTTTTAGCTTTAAAACAGAAGTTCTTCTGGTCTGCTAAAAAAGTAAAGCATTGTGTTATTTATCATCATCACTATGAAATGGTCATGTTTTTAAATAGTTCAAATATATAGACCTTATGTGTATATCTGAAAGTGGTTTTATGTTTTCTTGCAGCTAACAGAAGACGAAATTGCAACTATTCTGAAATCTACTCTTAAAGGACTTGAATACTTGCACTTTATGAGAAAAATACATAGAGACATTAAAGCTGGAAACATTCTTCTTAACACCGAGGGACACGCAAAATTAGCTGATTTTGGTGTGGCTGGCCAGTTAACAGTAAGTATCTGTACAAAGATCATTTAAAAATGCTTTAGTGCTCCAAACCATGTTCATTTACCTTTGTTTTCTGCCTTGAATTTTGTGTCTGAGAAATGACTAGTGGCAGTGGCAGAACTACCATTCTTTCTCATGATGAATCTTTAATGTATTGCAGAGCTATTTAGTTTTCAGTTGTTTTTGTAAGCCAGTGTATGTCAAGTGCCTGATGATCTCACTTTAAATTTTAGTTTGAGGTTCATTATTATTATCACCTGATTGGCCTCTGTAGGCTGATGGGTTGAATTGATCTTAATTGGAAGTCATTACCATTTGACTTTTGGATGGCTAATTGAACTTTTAAAAATAGAATTGGTATCATAATAATCTGAAAATAAGCATCTGTTTTAATTGCATAAAAATATAATTACAGGATACAATGGCAAAACGTAATACTGTTATAGGAACTCCATTTTGGATGGCTCCTGAAGTAATACAGGAGATCGGCTATAACTGTGTGGCAGACATCTGGTCCCTTGGCATCACTTCAATAGAGATGGCTGAAGGAAAGCCTCCATATGCTGATATTCACCCAATGAGGGTAAGTGTGTGTGGTGGCATTTGTTTATTTGTTGTATTTAAAAAAACTCTGCAAACCCACAACACATTCAGAGAAACCTAATTTTGGAATCATGAAACTGTATGTTTATGAGCAGACACTTAAACTGGCAATTTTTGCTTTCTCCATTACATCCTATTTGCCTGTATTTTAACACATTTCTGTAAGGTTTCAGAGTGCCTTTATCTCCCCTTGAGAGGGAGCTAAAGCAGTAAGCATTTAATTGGCTTGAAGGCAATGTAGAGAGTCTGTTCTATACTCTACCTGCACTTGGAGGGTTCCATCACTGAGTCTGCCCTCCTTTGAAGGGCAGTTTTGAAATCAAGGTGACCTAAAGAAGGATTCAGAATTGTCCTATGTGAGCAGTGCTAATATTGGTAACACCTGACAGCTTTTATTTATTAGTGACTCCTAAAGTCTCTTGCTGAATTAGTTTACTTTTTGCTAAATAAAATGTAAATAGAACGAACCGCTCTATGAGGAGTAGCAGTTACAGAGGAATTACTTGGAGAAGTTCATGGGGAACAATGTTTATCTGGGAATAACTTGCCACTGTTAGTCATGCTTTTATTATTTTTGTACTGAGCTATAGAATAGCTATGCTGATTGCACTGAGCATCAGTAAACACTCCATTCTAAACTTTTTGTATCTGAAGCCCGTTTTTTGCTAATAGGGCACTTTATATTGCCTAAAGAGTATTTTTTTTTAAAAATAGTCTTTGTAATTTGCTGCAAAAAATGCATATGAGATTATTTTATTCAATTTCCTTTTGCTGGTGCCTCGTATATCAGGATCTTAATAGAAGGAAGCAGCCACTATCAAAAGAGAAGGTTCTATTCATATATAATTACTGCAAGGTGGTGCCAATAGGAGTTCAAGTGTATTTGGTGCTGTTAGGTTCTTGATTTTTGTTTGTGGATTCTTGGTTTTTGGTTGTGTGCCCTCTTTGGAGCAGAGATGTTTCCTGAAATTCCATGGCAGT
This sequence comes from Hafferia zeledoni, assembly GCA_035583235.1. Classification (NCBI taxonomy): domain Eukaryota; kingdom Metazoa; phylum Chordata; class Aves; order Passeriformes; family Thamnophilidae; genus Hafferia; species Hafferia zeledoni. The sequence continues at coordinate 129,779,379 of JAWWEV010000083.1, read as the reverse complement.
GTGCAGCTCTGTTAAAGCTAGTGAGTGTTTTGCAATTTATAGTTGTAACATAATTTTCAATGCAAATTTTAGTAGTTTCCCTGCACCATGTTTTTTTCTGTGTAATTAACGGTTTTTAAATTACAGTTCAGATTGCAAATATGCACATGAAAGCTGTGAACAAAATAAGTATCTTTGAAGCTTGTTTTTGATGGTAGTTTAAGTTATGATGAAATAACATCTCAAAAATATTTTGAAAAACAGTTGATCACAAATGACATGCATTTGATCATGCAGTGATTTTTGGTTATACTTCTGGCAAAAATGTCTTAATTTAATAACATCTCAGGAACATCATTGTACAAAGTTGCACTAGCTGTTGAAAGGTGAGGACTGCATTATCAGAGGGGATTTTTATGTGCATGACAATAGCTGCTTATAAATCAAAGGTCACTGAGTTTGAGTGCTTGTGGATCTGCTCAATTCTTGCAATCAAGTGAATGCTATCAAAGGCCAAAGCAATTTAACACAACAATTCTGGATTACATAGAACATGTGTTCTTGTTAATAAATTACGTTATGGCTTTTAAGGGCTTGTATGCAGTTAGTGCTCTTTTGTATATTTGATACCTACAGTTTTTCTTAATTTTTATTAGTGAGTTGTTACAGTGGTTAACAAGAAGTACACAGATTTAGGTTGCAATAGTTTTCCTGCTGTCATATGATACGGCTTCACAGGACTTCTGGACATATGTAGCTACTTTCCTACGTTGTTTTAGTTATGACACAGAATCGATACAGGCAAGCATGAAAGCTTGTGCAAATTTTCATTGCTTTTTCTAGATATTGCTGGAGTTCTGTGGTATTTATGTAAGGCACAGTTTTGTTGCCTGGGAATGCACAGTGGAATTACCATGTACACTGTTTTGCTGTAGGCTGGTTGGCACTGCCACAAAGGGACTGCACTGCCGGTAGGCCATTTCCTTGTCAACTGCATTTACTGCTCAGCAGAAATACTACATGCCTTCTTTAAACAAGTGTTTTGGCAGAGAGGAAATAGCAGATTCCATGCAAACAAGCATAGCTTCCTGTGCTTAACCACATTCTAACTATTCCAAAGAACCGTACTAGTTTCAGCTGGGAAAGAAGAAGCAGGGGGTGCAAAATGGAATTTTGGGGGTGAGAGGAAAAAGAAGCAGGTTTTTCCTGTGTAAGTGTTCCTGTGGTAGTATATTTGACTGCATAAGTGTCATCAATTATATTTCACTTGTTTCTGCTGCAAATCCGAGTTCAACAGGACCTGTAGTTGCCATACTTGGTTTAAGGCTCAAAGGTCAAGACCACTTGCCAGCTCAGTTCATCTTGCTTTATTCATCTAAGAATTATGAAATGCTTCACAGATTCAATGAGTCCTTTTTTTGCTTTTTCTAATATGAAAAGAGAAACTTCTGTATTTTCCATGGCTTTTTTTTTGTTCTGTTTTTTGTTTTTGGGAAAAGGACTATTTCAGGTAGTTTTAAAGGAGGGAGAAATACATATGTCCTTAAGGTTGTCCTAAAACATGGTGATACTGCCACTAGAAATAGCAAGGGCTTTGCTGAGAAGTCAAAGAAATCACTCAAACCTAGACAATTTAACCCATCTAAGAGGGCTAAAAGTATGTTGATTGCAGCAGACTCTGCAGCAGCCAGGGTTAATGTGTCTAACAGTGTTTGCATCTGCCTTTGATTGCTCTGCTGGGATGAGCAGTTAGGAATTTATAGTGGAGGCAGTTAAAGGGGACTGGAGTGTGGTTCTAGAGCAAGGCTGTATCTCCACTCTGAAGCTGCAGTGGTGTTTTACCAGCTGTGCTTCCATGTCCCCCACTGACTGCAGCACCATCTATGCTGTCTTGTAGTGATGAAGTATTTATTTCCTACCCCTGTCAAAATGTAATTCAAACCATTAACTGTTTTGTTCATCAACTGCTTATCATGTCGTGTCTGTCACTTTTAACTTCAAAACTCCATTTTTTTAGTCTGTAATGAAAGCATAGAGACTGGCACTGTTTTGCTGTAGTAGCGGTGATTTTGGTTTTTGCTAAAAATCGGTAACATACTTTTGAAATAGTCTTTGCTAATGAAGTTGTGATCTCACATTGTCATGTAAAATTGTTCCTGGTGGAAGACCCTTTAGGATGCAGAGGTTTTATTTTATTTGATCAATCTATTGCTGATACTTGGCTTTATTAACAAGTAGATAAACAACATTTTGCTATAAAGCTAACCTTAAATCGTAAGAATGGCTGTTTCTTGAGGTCCTTTCTCTAGACCACCTTTACCAAAATTTTCCCTTATGTTCATCCAATGACACTGTCAGTTATTCCTGCAAGGCTGAGATTTTTATGATCAAGTGTGGGTATTTGAGACAGCCTGTCCTTAGCCAGGAGTTCCTGACCTTTCTGTTAAGCAAGCACTAACATTTTTGTGGCCTCACATGGAACTGGATAAATGAAGTAATGTTCTGAAAAGTTAACCTGATAGAAACCTGCTAGAACTGAGCTGGAGAAGTTGTAGGAGCCTGTAAATGGACAGGTGAATTGGGAAGGGTGGCATTACTACTTTTTTTGGTTTTTAGACTAGCTTTAGTACTGCAATGTGTGTTTTATGAAATTTGCTCTTCTCTGCAAGGTCAACAATTAATGACAGGTTGGTGTGCTCCAAATCATTGCTAGTAGCTCTCCTAAAAAGGAGAAGGAAAAAAACAAACCCTCACCCCGACACTTTTCTTTCATGCTTATCAGGCATGTGCAATAATTCACGTTTCTGTGGTAAGGCAGGTGTGGAAGACGCTGGTGGTAGATGTGTTTTTCAACACTTCACAGTATTGGTCTGTTTCTTTATGGTGAAGTATGTTGGAAATGGACATGTGGGCATCACATGTTCTTTAGTGAATTGGAGGAAGCCAATTTGAACTGCTTCCATTTGCCTTAAGTCCAATCATGGTATTTATTTTTCCATGGCACTTACCCAGATTATCCATGCCTCCTGCTTAGCCCATGTCATTTCCACCCTGGACTAATCTGTTTGTAATAACTTTTTATCCTGATGTGTCTTATAAAAATCTACCATTTCTCAATTTTTTTTAAAATTCTCGACATATTGCATTAAAACTGGAGATTGAAGTGAGAATTATTGCTCTGTAAAGCTGTAAGAAAAAGGGAGGTATCACATGGAGCAGAGCAGTCAGATTGGGACCAGTTTTTCAGCCATTGAGAAAATGGTTTCCTTTCAACTTTTGTGCCAGAAGTTGAGAAGAGGAAAAAATAAAAATGCTTCTGGTGATGTCAGATGTCTTTCTATATAGTCACTCTTGCATTTCTTCTCTCCAACAGGTGGTGTTATCTCATCAGTTTGTTATTTTCTTTGAGAGTTCACGTATCTTATCTCAGCATTACTGCTTTTGAGTAGGTTTGTAAAAGTATATGGTTTTCTTATTTTAGTGCTTTTGCTTATCTTTAGAAAAGACTTTGAATTAACTTTTAAAAGCCCTTTACCTTTTAAGAACTTTCTATGAGATACTTTGTTAATTTGTAACTTGAGATCTTGCCTGCTGTATCAAGACAGAGAAAGCTAATATTTAAAGAGTTTAAAATATGGATATTTGGTTGTACATTACTGTTCATTATTTTACTACCCTTCAAAATCTTGTGAAAGAATGACAGTGAGCTGTGATGATCCTGGGGACATGTAATGTGTGTTTGCAGTGGGGACCTAAGGCACTGATGTGATACGGTTGAGGCAGCAGACTGGAATTGGAGAAGCATGTTTTGGCTGCAGGCTTTTCAAAGAGGTCTTGGAAGACCTTTGGACCTCTCTAGGCTTTAAATGGAATTTCTGCATTTGGTTTAAGCAGACCTAAATGCAGGCGGTGGCTGCAAAGGGGTGGTATTCCTACCACTTCATTCATTCATGTGCATTTTCAACACCCTTTTCTGCTGGAATGAGCATTTTGGTGGCCACTTGATGAGCTGGATCAGAAAATGGATCCATCTGAAAACTAAGTAATGAGAAGTAGCTTCTTTTGCTAATATTGTTAACATTGTCTTTGAACTAGGTGGGGACAAAAATGTATGGCTGGAACTGGTAGGAGAACTGGGTCATCTGTTTTTGGACATTATCCAACTGACTTAAGGTCATTGCAAAACCAAAGTCTCAGCTGGCCATTTATAAATTTATTATGATTAAAACTTAATAATTATGTAGGGAAGTATTGTGTTCAGTTCTGGGCCCCTCAGTTCAGGAAAGATATTGAGGGGCTGGAGCGGGTCCAGAGAAGAGCAACA
>JAWWEV010000083.1:129728058-129757791 GCA_035583235.1 Hafferia zeledoni | reverse complement strand
GTGATTATTGAGGAGGAAGCCCCCTCCTCCTCTTGTGAGTAAACATCTTGGTTTTTCCCCTCAAACCAAGACATGAACCATCTTCAGCTGGTTCACATCACAGTACTGTTGGTGGAGGTCTAGCACACCATGAAGGAAGAGCTACCACACATTTCTTGAATGCCTTCTATCATTACTGCTGTATGTGGCTCTGTCACAGCTTTCACATTTAATGTCAGTGAATTTACTGCAGCTTTCCCTTGCAAATTACTCATTCCTTGACTCCTGTACTAGTAAATGTAATTGCAAATGCAGTTTTCCCACTTCATGTCTCATTAACTATTAGTGTGTTTCTGGATGTACTTACTGCCTCTTTTTCTCAGAAAGTACTGTAAGAAGAAGAGAAAATATTGTTATTAAAGTAAGCTCTATTACTGGAGTTTTCTTGGAGGGAAAGTAAGTTTAAAAGCTTAGAACCTTGTAGACTTTATGAATTTTCAAGATAGTACCGAATCAGGAGTGAAACAAACTGGTGAAAGAAGATTAAATTAACCATAAGAGTATGCCCTGGATTCAGTCATACAGGGTGTAGTTTCTGAACCATTTCCTTGTTTAGTAACTGATAAGATACTAGTTGTTCAAGTTCAGTGCCAAAAAAAAAGAAAAACTTGTTCAGGTTCAAGAGTTGTGTTCTTGATCTCTTGGTTTCTGTGACGGGGGTGATAACACAGTGATTAAGTGATATCAGGATGCTTCTGTCTGAGAGAGGTACCAGCATTTGAGAAGACATCTCTCTTGATTCCTGGACAGCTGCGTGAAAATACCCTCTGCAGTGAATTGGCTGGCTCTTGAGCAAGGATCTGTCATAATGTATAAATTTGGTCTGAGAGACACTTAAATGTTGAAGTTCTCCGAGTGTTAGGATAGAATGGCCTGAAGTGGTCCTATCTATCTCTCTGTTAAGGTGATTTCCTCACTGAGAGGAGCTCTTGCTCAGCACTATTGAATGGAATTTTTTTCCTTTACAATCATGTTCAAAAATACGTTTTTTTCCAAGTGTGTGTCAATAAGTTTAAACCACTACAAGGAATACTTCGTTCAGTCTGAAGACAGTTTAATATCTCTTTATTTTTCCCTATCTTAACTCTGCTTCCCACAAACACTTCCTTCCCTCCAAAACACTTGGAAAGCCCACATACACACACTGCACATGCCCTTCTTTCTCCTCCTGGTTAAATGTGTCTTGCTCACCTAATGCTGAAATTGAGGGGACTTCCCAGAACAATAGTAATGAATTCATTTGCAGCTCATTTATGTTTTCCTTTTGGTGAGTGAAATTATTGGAAATACTGTCCTAGGTGGTGTCTGAATGCTGCAGTTACTTCCAGTTGTTTGAAACCCTTTGGTACTTTTGTAAGATTTTCCGACTTTCATTGTCTTGTTTTCTAGTAGCCTTTTGGGGTTTGTAGTCATCAGGATTTTTTTTAATTTAATTTTTTCTATGTCCCAGGATACTAAAAATGCGTAGACTTCTAATTATTGTGGATGTGAACTTTCAATAAAATGTTATGTACTTAGGCTGTTTAGTACCTGTATGAGATCATTTGCAAATTAGCGATTTTCCTCTAAAAATTCCTGTTATGTGTCAATTAAAAAAATTCAAAACCATTATCTGCCTGAGTAGTTTAAGCACATCTCGAGTGTCCTGAAATTGTTTTTGTTTTCAGTGAATGCCTTTCCTTGGAAAATGGTGTAATTTTACTTACCTAAAAGACTTTCCCCTCCCACTCAAAGAAACCCCCAAGGAAATAACAAAAAACCTTCATGAGATTGTAGCAATGAAAAATAAAACATGGAAATATCTGCAGACTTCAGAAAGGCATTTGTGCCCTCCTTTAAAGGCTTGTGGTCCATGTTGAAGGAGGGGAGAATTGTGAGGATCAGGTTTCTGACTTCTGTTGAAACGTCACTGACATCAGTGACTTCACATCCTTGCAGATGAAATGGAACTTGAATGTTGCATTTCTAAACTAAAAGGAAAAGAGAGGACAATGTTCAGTTGAATGTCAGAATTCAGGAATATTTTATGTTGAAGAGCTGAGTTCAGGAAATCAAAATAACCCTATGGAATTGTTAGAAATATTCAAACTATTCCATTTTAAAATCAGAGATGGAAAGTTGGGACAAGATAATAATAGAAAACTACAGGCAAAAGTAATGAAGAGTTCTCCAAATTATAGGGTATTTTTTAAATATGTTGGAAGAAAACCTGGAGAAAGATTGATGGGTCTGCCGGACTCTAAAGGAGAGGAAGAAGAAAGAAGCAAACACAAGAATATCACTGCGGATAAAAAAAGTTGTTTCTTTGTATACAACTCCGTCAAGTCATTTGTTGAGCAGGTTCCAGATATCTTTGGATAATACAAGTGATGGCTTCTGAGAGGTCAAAAAATGAAACAAAGCAATGGATAAATTTTTAAGGGCAGCATGCTGAGGTGATATTTCCAGGAAAGATTGGTAGTAATAAATAATTTTATTACTTACCTGACAAAAGGGTTTGATAATGAACAGGTATAAATGCAGATGACACGATCCTTTTAGCTGAGTTAGCAGGGGGAACTTACTCTTTGTCTTGATAAAGGGATAGCAGGTAGTGCAATAAATTCTGCCTTTTAAATATATCAGTGCAGGATATGTTAGAAGTTCAAAGTTATGGAATGTGGTGGGGTTGAAAGATCAGTTGTATAGGGAAGCTTGTTTAAAACCATTTACAAAAAACCCAGACTGATTGAATTTGTGGCCACAGAATGCCAACTTCTTCAAACTGTTCTCACAGAACCAATTCTCTATAATATTCTTTTGAAATGTAATGTAGTTTTTTAGAATCAAAGAATATGCCAAGTTGGAAGGGACCCATAGGGATCACTGAGTCCAACCTTTAGCAGGAAGACTAATTCAGAGGTGAATTCTGAGGCACCCTTGTGTTCCATGATGGTGCTAACAAGGCAAGGGTTGATTCTTTTCAATAGATTTACAAGTGCATTTAGTATTGCAAAATGTTTGAGATTGGTGGTATCTTTACATTCTTGACCTGTTGTAATGCTCTTCAAATGTTATGAGCCTACCAGCAATAATAAATATACAGGTGAATGTAAATGGCTTATCTTTCAGTAACTCCTCTTTGCTGTTAATCATGTGATTATTCTTTCCATTATGTATCTTTTCTCTGTGTTTATTACTTTATTACTTTACATTTTAAGTGCATCATACTTTGCTTTGATTGGCAAAGGTCATTATTCCAGGAGGAGTCTTATGACAGTGAATGACTTTTAAGCCACTGGAAACAGTTGTGATTTGTTTTATTTGGGTTTTCCCCCACCTATGATGTTTTATTTTAGTGTTTAAATGCTCCTGGTGTTAATATGTGACAATAATTCAAATGTGATTTTTATTTTATGTAATATTTTGTACATGATTTAATCAGTAGTTGCTACTAAAAACTGTCCAGGTGAGCACAGTAGAATTGCATGAAAAATGTCACATATATTTCCCCTCATTAGGATAAAAAATTCTGTATCTGTTTGTCCACAAGTTCTCTGAACTAAATCTCCATTTATCCCTTTCTGCATTTAGTTCTGTGTTGATAATATTAGGGGGAGTCAGTTTGGGTCAGGTGCTTGATAGATGTGTGATGGAACCAGGCGTGTTTGTAGTTCTGCACAAAAGATATGAATATGCTTGATGTTCTTCATCAATGCCTGTGTTTTTGCAGATAGGAGGAGAAAATTGCTGATTTTTAGGGTGGTTTTAACAATGAAATTGATTATCTACTTGGAAGCAGATTGTAAACCAACTTCCTTGACTTTAAACACGTGAGATGGTGTTCAGTAACTTTTTTTTTCCACTGTGTTTCTACAGTATTGTAGTTCTGAATTTAAAACCCAAACCAACAAATAAAAAACCCCCAAAAGCCACACCAAGAGAAAACGCTCAACAAAGCAAACCTAGTGTAGAACATGATGGTATCTCACCCTTCTCTGTGCTGGTGTTTCATTTTTAGACACCTGCTGAGTTGTGTAACTGAATATTTAGGTGTGTTGCAGTAGCCTTTTTGAAGGCTATTCAAGAAGGGAGGGGATTTCTATGACGTGTATCACAAAGAGAAGAAAAGTGTATTTTAGCTGATTCTTTGTTTTTAAAGTTAGTAAAATGTTACAGTGTTCAATATTTGACTCCCTCTGCCTTAAATAGGTTTTTATACTCTCAAATGTGTTACTGAGTTTAAATGTATTTTGCTGTTTGTTTCCTGCAGTAGATTGATGAACTAAGTAGTGTAATTGTGGTGCCAAAAACTGTGGAGTCACAAACTGATGCCATGGATGCTTACCCTGTTTGTATGAAAGCTTCTCTCTGTAGATTCTAGCAATGGAACTTCACAGCATGAAAATTATAAAATTACCACAAGATATACATCTTTGCCGTCTCCTTTAGTAGCTTTCATGACACTGGGCAAATAATAACCACAGTAAAAGTTGGACTTTTGATTTTCTGCTTTTTATTACAAGTAATTAATTTCAGCTAAGCAATGGAGGCAAGTTATTCACGGAGCTAAACCCCAAAAGATGCAGTACTTCTACCTCGTTACTGTTAATCACTTAATGTGTTTGTGGGCTGTGCAAAATACAGATGCATTACCCTGACTGACAGGAAGTACGAGCTGCAAGGGTTTTTTAATTAGGAATTTCCAAGTGTGGTAAATGAGAATCTCATTTTTCTTTTGGCGTTTCCTAATTCATCATCATCACCATAATTACATTTTCACGCCAACAAAATTGTCCATAAAAGAACCTTCATGGAAAAAATCCCCTGTTTTCAGCCTGGACTTAATTTAAAATACTAGGCCCTGTACAAATAATAGAAAGAAAATCCTGCTGACTTACGCAGTTCTGCTGACATTTAAGACCTGGTCCCCAGTCTGGTGTTCAGCTTGGCTGTAAGTGCTGGTGATGGGCAGGTGAGGCGAGTGCTGCCACAAAACAGGTATGGTAGAAGCTGTGTTGGATTGTCTAAGGCCCAGTTTGGAAGTGGCCCCCAAAGCTGCCCTGGATGATCTTTCCTCCATATTTTGCCTTGCATATGTTATAATCTGCCTTGAATTCTGGTCTCACTTCGATCTGTAGGATTTGCCTTGGACCAGTGTGTGAAAGATGATTCAAAGCAGAACTGGGCTCAGCGTTCAGAGGTGGAAGGGCCAGTTCAGTACAAATTTGGAATGGGCTCTTTATTATACAGGTGAAGACAAACAGAAATTAAGTTGCCATGATCCCTCAGGCCTGAGTTATGACATCTTGCTGCTTAGAGATTTTTTTATTATTACTTTTTAAAATATGATTGGTTAAAGTTGAATACTGAGTCATATAATCTAATGCCCTGGATATATATTTGATGTGTTACTCATGTAAGACTTGCCTGTCTATCTCAGAAATATAAGGAAATACGGAATGTGATGTTGAAGGTGGGAGAGAGAAAAGATTTAGTCCCAGTTTTTTCATAGGATGTCAGGACCTTCTCCCTCTGTTGAACTATTTTGTCCTTATAGTTCCTGCAGTGGTTACTGCCAGCTCAGCCCATGTAATTGGGTGGATGGCAGTTTATATTTGGGTTTCCTTTTAAGCAACAGTTGCCTGACACTCGCCCCATTAGCATTGTAATCTCCCTACTTGTGAGAGCTAAACTAATACCAATAGCTGTGGGAAACTTAGGAGAAAGTTACAAGTGAAGTGGAGGCAAAAAAATACTGCAAGTAATAGGTTGGGAAAACAAGGACTACAGAAATCTGGGGTGCCATGAAAGAAGCATCAAGAGACCTAAGTCTCTTAGGTTTCCCTCTTCCATTGGCACCCATGGAACAAAGTGACTGAAATAGTTTTGTTTTAAAAGAGTGTAGAGTTATTTTAGGATAGAAAAGATCTATTTGACAAGAAATGGAAGCAGTAAGTTCCTGTCAGATAAGTGTTTTAGTTTTATTCCTGGAGATTTGGGACTAGCTTTATAATTCTCCAGTGATTGCTTTCCAAGCTTCTTGGAAGGAAACAAAGTAGTTGAAAGCTGAATCATAGACTGTCTTGAAAGAGAGAGGGAGCTTAACTTTTATGCAGAGAAACGTGCAAGCCAAAATTATTGTGTAGAGAAGGAAGAGGGAAGTGAAACCCAGCATGTTAGGCTGGTTAACACAACGGCGTGCTGAGAGCTGGAGGGAGAGGCACACACCAGCAAGTGCGTGACGTGATCATCAAGTTGGACTGAACATTTGGAATAAGGAGTTTCTATGTGTTTTGTCGTGGTACAGAAATTCATCTAATTTTTCTTTTCAGCTAACACAGCTTGTGACACAGCAAGATTTGAAGAAAGCCTACCATTTCAGCATTACGTAAATACACATGTTTCTGAAGTGTACAACTGTAAACAGCATAAATATGGATTTATGATCCTAACTAACACTTGAGTATCTCCTTTTGTGAATTTTATTGCATTCTATAAAAGAATAATTCATGAATTCCATCTTTCTTCTTGTTGTCGTTTGTGAATTACAGAGTCTCTTCTTTGCTGTGGTTCTTAACTGCTGTGTAGTTGGTGAAAATAGTTGGCAAAGGCAAACATTTTTCACAGAACTGTGGAGCTGAGTAAGACTTTGTAATGAACCTTTGCTTACCTCTGGGAGAGAGGCTGGTGTTTATTATCAAATAGGAGGTCCACGTTTTGACACCACATAAACAGAAGTTCCTCGTCTTCTGTTACAACTGTGCGTGTTCCACAGCTACTGCAGAGTGAGCTGGTAAGGGTGGCTGAAGATAAGATCTAAAGTCATCAGTTCAAAGTTCAGAAGAGATCATTAATTTCAAGGACAGAAACTGCTCAATTTGTTAGCCACAGCTTTATGCCACAAGCACTTCACTTGTACTGACAATTAATCTTCCATCATAAGTGAAGTAGATAAGGCCAATTACCAAGTGCCCTGTTTCCTGTCTGAGTCCATGTACTACTAGTTTGGCACGGCTGCCCCCTGAAAATAGAAAGCCATTGTAGCATACACCTTTATTCAACAAAATGGCCAGGTCTTTTCTTGTCATTCTTGTATTCAGCAGATAATTGAGTTTTGTAAGCATTTAAGTGTTTGAATTAAGGCAGCTATGCAGTACTGAATTAATTTTTCATTAAAATGATAGAAAACAGCTTTTGCATCATTTTGCATGTATTCTACTTTCCTTTGGAATGCAAGAAGAATTTTCAAATGAGGATTTGAATGAGTTCAACCAACTTCCAAGGCCAGTCAGACTTCTTAAGAGAAGTTATGGATAAAACCTCATGAAGTTCCCTTTGCCTTTTCCCTGTTTCAAACACAGACTGAAGCTTCTGGTGTCTCTGCTATGTTAAGTGTCCATAATCTCCCATTTCCGTTTTTCCCCTTTTCTGAGTATGCTTGTAGGAAAACAAATGAAGAACTTTTACTCTGTGTGACTGTGGAAAATGTGGTTGAATGGAACCTGGGTTTAGAAGAAAATAATAGCCTGTTGTTTCTGTCAATAGACCTAGCTCTGAGTAGTGTGTTGCTGTCATGTGTAAGACTAAAGTGATGATAATGAATGCGTTTGGGATATTACAAACAGAAGCTCAGAATTTTTCAGCGTGTTGCAGTAGTCTGTCAGAGTTGTATGGCCTTTTTTTCACCTACTAGTGTAAATTTATAATTAGGGGAAACCTTGAAAAGAATCATATAGAAAATGGAACAATGTATATAATCTTAAGTTGGACAAGCTTTTTTTTATATAGAATGACTCTTGTTTCCTAGTTGAAAAATCTGTCTGCATATGGTTCTTGACAGAAGAGATTTCTGTTATGTAGGTAAAAAGTTGCCTTTTCAATTTCTTGTAAATTCTTAGTGAGCTTGGCTTTTCACAGCAACTTCATATGTGTCTGTTTAAACAAGCAGTGCTGTCATTTCTACTAAGAATTTCTGAAGGAATAGAGTAATCTCTTGAGACTGATGAACAGCAATAGATTAAATAATGAGTTTTGTGCTCAATGGGGTACACATTAATAGAGAAAATCTAATGGGAAGTAGCTGCATTAGTAGCAGATGGATTTACTTCCTGAATCTTGATTTGAGTGGAAATCCTTGCTTACTTAAAATTTATCTTCCAGATTCTTAGCCTGATAAGAAAGGTGGATAAAGCAATTTTTTTCCTTTGCTTCAGTGCTGTGACAATGTGTTTTGTTTAAACTTGCTATTGTTTGATTTTTATCTAGGCTATTTTTATGATTCCTACAAATCCTCCTCCAACTTTTCGGAAGCCAGAGCTCTGGTCTGATGAATTCACTGATTTTGTGAAGAAATGCTTAGTGAAAAATCCTGAACAAAGAGCTACAGCAACCCAGCTGCTACAGGTCAGTATTTAAGTTACTGAGGAAAGGCAGATTTTACGGCTTTTTTTCCTCAAACCAGAACTATTCTGAAAATTTCTAAGCACAAATCTTATTTTAACTATTACCATGCCTTATTTCTTTTCCACTTTGTGGTCTTTTCTCTGTCAGCTCCTGTATCTCTACCACCATTTTATTTCTCCTTTGCTGTTTCTAAAAATTCATTGCTTTTTCTATAGTTTAGAGCTGGTTCTTGCTATGAAAATTGGATCCTTGCTTTGTGGTTAAGAGGCCCTCAGTACATCTCAGAAATTTAGACAAGTGTTAAGTAAAAGAACTGAGCCCAGGTTACCCTTCTGTGTGGACCACCCTTGGAGTATATTCAGTCTTTCCTTCTGGTCATGTCAGATTAGGCAGACAGGTTGATCTGTGTCCTAGAAGGATCTGATGCAGATGTGCAGAATAATGAGTTTGGTTTTCAGCTGAGTTGTATCGAGTGGGCACCTTTAAATGTGAGGCACAGCTGGCAGTCAGACCTTTGGAGCCAAGGCAGGGTATGCCAGGCTTTCACCTGCTGTGAGACTCTCCTGCTAGATTTGTTTGGTGTTGAGCAAGCAATAGCAGCTTTTCAAATACAAATTCCTGTGAACGCTGCAAGGAGAACATAACAATTTTGCTAAGTAGTTTTTGGTAATAGTTCCATCAAATTCATAAAGCATGTTGTGAATATTTGATTTTAGACACCTCAAAACACCAAAATGTAGAGTACAAGTGAGTAAAAATTGGAAGTTGCAGGTTTCTATGTGATGTATGAATCAGTTCTTGAGACTTTCAAGATCTGAAGTTCGTGTGGTTAGCTGAATACCAGCAGCTGGGTGGAACAGACTTGTGTTCATGTGTGCAAGTAAGGAGAAACAAACAAACAAAAGCTTCGATGTGCAGTTCCTTCCACATGCCTGCTGAGCAGCAAATCAAATGCCATGTTCATCACAAGTACATGTTGCCTTTTTCTCCAGCTGGAATATGGAGCTGGAGGTGCTGTGGGTATATGTGAATGGGAAGGAAAGGACTGCTTGTGTGGAAGATCATTGAGGAAAAGGAGAGTAATTGAATTAATATGTCAAGGGAGAAGATAGTTAATAGGTGCAGGACTCAAGACTTCATCAATTCTGTTCTTCATGGAACTTTTTTTAATATTTGATAATATATTTCTGAGGTACTTAGTTATGTTTTGCCTGAATTGTATTTGCATATGATGATGTGAAAATCATTTTTTTTCTAACAGCAGGTGTTTATTAGACAGCAAAATGAATGTAAACAGTATCATGCACATGTTGTTTAAAGGAAGAAGGGGTGTTTTAAATGTCCTTGAATTAAAAATTATTCTTCCTGCTAAAAGTAAGGTATTCATTTGCTCGTTTCACGTCATAGATGAAGAAATATTTTATGACATATAGAGATTTGTTTAAGTGAGCAGCCATAGTTGCTCTGCTTAGAGGCACTAATTTGCGTTAAGCTTAATCAAATTCTGTAATAGATGATCTGAGTAAGTTTCAGAGCCAGATCATCACCACTGTATCTATTTACTATTTACCACACATTTCCTTTGGAAAATTGTATCTTTAATTATAAAGTGTTTGTTAAAGTATTATATTTCCTACAGCTTGCAGTAATTAAAGTAAAATTTTAGTTATGAAGCAGCTAAAAGAAACTGTATGTTGTGTTGGTGTAGATTTTAATTTTCATGTAATGTATGTTACTGTTTATCACTGAAGTCTGTAGTGTTGAGTGACAGTTATTACACATGAAGTGCAACTACTGCAAGTGCATTACATATTTTAATGATTTTTTTTCCTCCCCTAGCATACATTTATTAAGAATGCTAAGCCAGTTTCAATTTTGAGGGACCTGATCACCGAAGCTATGGAGATAAAGGCAAAGCGACATGAGGAACAGCAGAGAGAACTAGAAGAGGAGGAAGAAAATTCGGTGTGTATCAATTTTTCTTGTAACTATCTGTATTTTACAGCTAAGTGTCTCTTTCTCCTCTACTTCAAATAGTTGTGTTCAAAGACTTTTCTTTGCCAGTTTAGTATGTGGTTTTAAGCCTGCAAATTCTGAGTATTCCACTCTTAATCATGAGTAATGCTGCTGCTGTGAGTAATGCCCTATGAGCCAGCTGTCAGCACTATCCCATGAGATGTCCTAGTAGAAAGGTTTTTTTAGGGAGAGAAAAAACCATGTCAAACTTCAGCTGTTCAGATTAACATAAAGAAACCCCCAAACTCTTAAGGTTCCATTTTCACAGAGGACTTCTAGACAAGTGGTTTAATTTTCAGTTCAGGGCACGTGTTTGGTTTTTTTTGTTTGTTTGTGTGTTTGGGGTTTTTTTGAGGGGTTGTTTTTATTTGGTTTCTTGGTTTGTTTTGGTAAAGTCTAATGCACAGACTAGTTAGTCATGACATACAGTAAGTAGTGATTGCAATGCGGTTTGAATCAAGTTGCGCCTGTAACTTGAAAATGGTGACAGCACCTCATTATTCAGATGATGTTGTCAGTGTGTGCTCGAGGAGAGAAGCAGGTGGTGTGGTAAATAGGTTGCATTTGAAATTGGTTGGCAATGTTGGGAGTAAGTCCGTGTTCCTGGCATTATTACTCTTCCTTACGTGGTTTATTTCAAGGCAGTCTCATGCAAAGCAGCAGTATGTGCCTCAGAGAACTGTGTTACCACACATACAATGAGAACCAAGGCTGTTCAGGGAATAGCACACGGAGAAGATGGAGACTGGAATGTTAGTAGAAAACTTATAGCTTTGTGCAAATGGAAAAGAGAGTGCAGTAATACAGTTTGCCCTAAAGCAAATTGTAAAATCCTTGTTACAGTGATCTATGTATAGAAATACTTTTCAAGCAGATTCTGTGGAGTGTTTTGTATCTCTGTCAGTCAATGTGGTCTTTTGTTTGCTGCAGGCTTCACTGTTGTAAGAGTATTCTAAGAATATCTATAGCTTGTCTTTATAAAGATTTTTACTCTGGATTGTACTTGCTTAGTCAGTAATAAAACAGGCAGGGACGGTTGGGATTATTCTTTTTACATTAGGAAATTTTCCTGTGTGTCACTTGACATACAGAGTTGATGTTCATGATTTGACTTATTGAACAGTTCATCTTTGAAGAGACGGATGTATTACTAACGTAAAAACCTAATGTGTTTACTAGCTTGCTTTCATCCCTGCTATTACCTTCTGAACTCAAATGCTTGGGCATAGTTAATGTCTTTTGCATTAACCCAAAATTAGGCATGACATCTAATTACTTAGTCTGAGGTTCAGATGTGGGATGAGGTTGCCAGGCACAGTCCATGCCAGCTCAGTATGTACCTCCCCCTCCCATTGCTGGATCAAAGGGTATAACACAAGTTTGGTTCACCTCAGCTGAAGAAGCATTTGGTAACTCCCCATGCTCTTTGCATGAGTGCACAAGTCAGAGTGTGACACTGCCCTCCCTGCTCCAGCAGCCACTCACACTTCCACCCTCCACACTTCCCCCCATTTGGTGTTCAGTAAAAGGGAGCCTGAAATCCAGAATTGAGGCAGGAATCTGTGATTTGTGTTACCATTGCAGGAGTTGGGAATTCTGCCATGTACTGTTGTGGTGCAGTCAGGGAACAGGTTATGAGTAGTAACAGGAGACCTGAGGGAAGAGTAAAGAGGTTTGAAAACTTAGCAGGTGAGTAATGAAGAGGCCGATTTGAGGCAGTGCTGACTTCTCACTACTGAGTAGAGTGATGGAGTAGGTGAAAGCCATGAAAGGGGGCCTGTGGGTGAGACAAGGTAGTTCAGAAAAGAGAGGTAGTAGAAAAATAGAAAGAAGACCATGGTTCCAGCACAGGGAAAGATAGAAGGGGAGAAATTGGAAAATGAGCCTTTGTAGTGTTCCCTTGAGTGGAGGCATCACTAGATGAGACTAAGATAACAAAAGGAAAGGGATGAGAGTTTGGATAAAAACTTCAGTAATATATTCTTTTAGAAAGCCTTTATGATCCTTAGTAGTATGATGTTGTGTAATCCTTTTCAGTTTTCCATGCTGATGCTGACTTTTAGGCTGTAATTAATTTTAATAAATAATACCAAACTGTGTTTGCCAGGAATGTTGAGAGATGCCAAAATAAGAGATTGTCACATGTGTTTTGCTGTAAAGTTTATATTGAAGAGTTAAAATTTTTCAAAAGTTTCCAATTATAAAAAGTTTCCAAGGCCATCCCGTTATAGAACAAGGAGTATAGCTTTGAACTGAGAGAAGATAGATTTAAATTAGATATTAGGAAGGAATTCTTTATAAAGAGGGTAGTGAAACAAGTTGCCCAGAGAAGTTGTAGATGTTCCATTCTTGAAGTGTTGTAGGCCAGATTGGATGGGACTTGGAGCAACCTGGTCTAGTGGAAGATATCCCTGCCCATGGCAGGGGGCTTGGAACCTACGTGATCTTTAAGGTCCCTTCAAACCAAACCATTCCTTGAAACTGTTACCATTTTCTTTTTAATCAGAGAAGTTTTCTGTGAAGTGTTTCTTGAATGCATGTTGTTCACGTACTGCATAGTAGAAAACTTCTGAGCAACGTGTAGGTGTGAGTGAAGCCTAAACTAAGTGGAATTCTGATTCTAGTTTGTCATCTTAGAAAAACACCCTAGGGCCTCCACTTCAATTTGAAATAATGCATAATTTGAAAATAAGCTCGAAGACTGTGTCTTACATTTAATTTGGAACTTGTTTGTGGAACTGCCAGACAAAGAGTAAACCAATTTTTTCTGCACTTCTGAGTGTTTATTCTTTCCTTTCTGGAAAAGGAAAGCAGATAATAGGAGTGCCAGTTTGGTGTACTTGGTACACAGTTTGGTAGTGGATGAAGTCAGCAGTCCAACATTCAAGTATAAAGATAAATAACCATTGCACATTCCTCCTTATGTATCAGTTTCGCAGAACCTTGAAGAAATACAGGGCTGCTTGTGTGCAGTTTGCAAGAGTACACAGTCATACAGTTCAGATGATAATACAGGGCTTGCAGGGATGGCAGCAGTCCTGGAAAGAGCTAATGACAGCCCCTAGGTTACCTTGTGTAGGAGTAGTGACAGTGAGTAATGTGTGTATTTCTTCATATTTTAGGATCTATGAATGTTTTCAGATTGTATGTGGAATTGGTGTCACTGTTCAGTTGGAAAGTATTAGCCACCTAGCACATAAATTTTGGAAAATAACTCCTCAAAAATGTACTTTTTCCCACTGGTATCACTGTGAAGTCCTCGCTGTAGAACTGCAAAGGCAAACTCAAACCTGGAGAAATGCATATTTAACAACACCTAAAAGCAAGTGCAAATATTGGTGTGAAAGGTCTCTCATGGGCAGTGAATGGAGTCCATGTACTATAGAAAAATAATGGTTTCAGTTACCTCATCAGAGGCTTGAATTTATTGATCTAAACCCCCAAGAATGTCCTATGGTTAAAGCATGAGCAGTTCTGCTCATTTCTCACCGGTACATGATTTGGGACCCATCAAGGAGAAAGGTGTAAAATGTTGTAGTAAGTTTCTTATGTTAGGACACCAGGTTTAACCTTAACAGTTATGTTTGTATAAGATCTTCTAGCTTTAATGCATTCTTCAAGCTGTATATTGTATAGTAACGGGCACTCAAGTGAGAAGTGGCTTGTGTAACTGCAAGAGGAGTGGGTGATTTTGGAGAATTAATCAGATGCAAAAATGTCACAATTATGTGCTTAATTTTCAGGGTCAGTTCAGGTTGTTTTCCTTCATGTCAGGAAGAGTCACATCTCTGAAACTAATTCTTATTTTTCTTTTTTACCATTGCCTGTGAACATTTTATAGCATGTGAAGTTGTCAATTGTAATGTAAATATTTTTTGCTGTTCAAACATCATACTCTACAACTGTAAATAAGTGGCCAGGTTGAATACAGTCTTCATGTCCATATCCTTCCAGATAGATACAATATCATTACAAATAGTGTACTCAGGATTGATTTTGTGCCTGTTCTGAGAGCTGCTCCTGTGATGAGAATGCCCTCTGACAAACTGACATGTTTTGATAGGTGCTGAGGTAGTCGTACAGATTTTTTTAATTAAGCGAGAATTGCAAGTAGTGTGTTCTACAGAAGGTTAATCCCAATATCAAAGTTTAAATGTTAGTTTAGGCATTGCTAAACATGACCAATCTCTTCTCTTGTGCATTTTTTGAAGTGTGATGTGAGTTGGATGCTGAGGCTGGGCAGCTGTATTAGGGGAATGTAAAGTAACTCGTTGCCTGGCAGCTCACAGAAAACATGTCTAAATATTTGTTTCTGTGGATCTTTTAAGGAATGAGCTAACAAGCAGCTCTCTGTATGTTTTCTTTTACATTTTAGTGTCTCTATCATGTGAGAAATGCCTAATTCTTTTACAATATTAAACCAAGGATTTACTGCTTTAGTACTGCTTGGTTTTTTCTTGGATGCTTTTGTTTTTTCTTAGTGGTTGACAACTATCAACACCAAAGCCAACCTTTGTTAATCAGTTGTTCTGTATGTAAGATTATTTATTCATTCATGCTAAAGTTTATTTGGTTAATCCTATATTAATTATGAAAAGTTGGCATTTGTCTTTTGAGACCTTAAGAAGTAATTACTGCAATTATTCTGTTATATTTTCACAATATTTATATAGTTGTTTTAAAGGAACTAGTGAATCATTTGAGTTATTCTGTATTTAAAATCTGATACCCGGGGCTGTATTTTTCTGAAGGTTTTTATATTTGCTTTCATACTTGCTTCCTGATTTTGTGTGTATTTGGTATAGCTGTGGATCTGTCTCCCAAACCTTGGTTTGCAAAGCCTGCCCATGGTGATGATGGATCTGTCTATATATGTGTAACTTGGCATGGCAGTGTCGAAACTTTCTGTTGTCATAGCATTTTTAATTTAAGCCAAAGAACACTTTTACATGTATGTTAGTTAAATCTGATTGTAGTCCTTTAGGTGTCCTGAAGTTAGAAATACATAAAGATGGCACTGTTGAGTGAAATACAGCGTATTGTTAAAATCCACATCACTGCAGAGCCAGAAACTCATTACAGGAAGGGTAAACATGGGCAGGTAAGAATGCACAGCAACTCGCTGATAGCAAGTGTATCATTAATTAGATGGAGGTATAAAACAAGCTTAAGTGCTGTTTTGTGACATATGTCTGCTGAATTCGATGGGATTTGACTGTGTGCTGAAAGTTAAGTTTTTACCTGTTTTACTGATGGCTCTAAGCTTTGTGTGCTCAGTATTAATCATATACTCAGGTTGTAGTTTGGCTTTGTATGTGTTAGGAGCTTTACAAAGTCCTTGTGCTTGATCAAACTGTACTGTGTGTTTATGTAGCTACTACAGTGCTCTAAAAAAAGATAGCTGTGACTACAGCTACGTTTTTCAAAGGTGATGATGAGGTGTTAATAGTAAATGAAATTATTTTACAGGATACTGAATTTTGCCAGCATGTAAATCTTCCTCTAATGCCTTGCAGCCGAGCCGGCCGTCTTTGCTGCCCTCTAGTGTTCTTTTCACATGCCAAACTGTAGGGAAGAGATTTTAGAGGCAAACTGTTGCTATGCTTACTCTTCTTCAGTTTTTTCTTTATCTGTCTTCACCCCTTTTTTCCTGTCAGTGTTAAAAATGCAAGAGAAAAATCCATTAATCTTTATCACCGTGGCTCATTCACTTCTATCATGATGTAGATTCAGGTATGATGTGCAAGGCCAACTTCTCTGAGAAAACTTCTCATGTCACAATGAGATCTTTTATTTTACAAGCATACAGTGAAGTCTTGTGTGTGGTTTCTGCTGAAGTCTTTCTGAATGTTATATCCTCGTAATCAAACCTCTGTGATGGCATTTTTATGCTTTAAAGGTTGGTTTTGTCAATTATAACTTTTCTTTCGGTAAATAAAAAGTTGCAGAGAGTTAGTCCCTAGGGTTGCAGGATACTGTCAGTGTTTTACTTGTACTTTACATGATGATGTTGCTCAGAGTTTCTCTGGTTAATTGTCATTTCTGTAGCACTTCAGGAGATTTTAGAGTCCTCTCTTGTGCTTGCCTTCTGTTGCTCTACAGTGGTGTGACAGAACCCCCTCCTGAGTACAAGTTTGGTGCTTATTATTTATACACAGAGGAACAGCAGTTTAATTCCAGAGTTAGCTGCTTGTATTGTTTGGTTCTTGGATCTGTTTTCATAAACAGTATGAGGGCAGGACACTTCAGCTTTAATACCTTTTAAACTTTTTTCCTGGTTAAAATTGAGATTATGTTTGTTTTTATTTAATCAGGAAGTTTACCTTTTTAAACAGCAGATCAGAAGTTCTACGTCAATATTTATGAACTGTAAACCATGAATCAGAATTTGTATGAAGGAATCACTTTCATCTGTCATGTAAATATGCACTTCCATAACTGAGTATTTTTATAAAGTTACTTTTTCAGATCCAATATAGTCTACTGCCATATCAGCTAAGTCTCATATTTGTGGGAAATACTGGAATGATGTTTCTGAAAAAACTCTTTTCTAACCCACAAAATTAATTATTCTGGGGCATACTCAGGACGCAAAAAAAATTTTGTATTGTTCCATCTCAGTACATCATTCCTGAACTGGGGAAAATACCATTCATCTAAATTGTTGGGTATTTCCCTTTTTGGGACAGCTGTTCCCTTAGTACTAAGGAGGGCCTTTGTGATCCTTAGTCTTCTAGGTGCTAAAAGATAACTGGGACACAATAGGAAGATAAAGGCTTTTGACACTCTTAGACTTGAAAATTAAATGCTGTTCTTTGGAACAAGTCCAGATACTTGATTTTACTGAAGAAATAAAAGATCATTTTTTAAAATTAAGTAGAAGTTATGGAAATGATCACTTAGGACTCAATTTCATACTTGTTCATATTGTTAGCGACCACTTTTTTGCCCCACTAACTTCTAAAATAAAACTTTTGGGCATCAGGAAAATGGTTAATTTCTGATTTCAGTTTAGGTAAGTTTAGGACAATATGCACTGCAAGTGGCATTAATGTTAGTCAAGCAGATCTGCAGATCAGGTGTAACTATGCTTTAAACTCAGAGATTTGCCTACCTGTGTGTTAGAGATGCCACATTTGTAGTGCTTAATAGGAGAGACAGCAGTCTGTAGTGAGGCAGTTTTGCACTGTATTGCACTGAAAAAGGTCGGTTAACTCCTCTGGCACTTCTAAAATGCAGCAAAACTCCCCCTTGTTTTCTGAGTACCTTTTTAGAAGGGGAAAAATACAGTGCATAGAAAACACTGGGGTTAACAAGAACATTTGGTGGGGAGAAGTAAAGAAAATGGAAGTTGCCACCAGGAGGAGCAGTACCAAAATATTCTCTTTTTTTTTACTGGCACTGTTGTCTAGTGCTGTAGCTGTAAGCTGTCTGTATCTTTGGGGCTATCAGAATTTTTAAGGGTAGGGTTCTAAATAGAGTGCAACTAAAAAAAAACTGAGAAAGAATGCATGAAGAACTACAAGACTTTTGCAAATTATAATGTGGAAAATAATGACTCTTTTGACATTTGGAATTTTAATCCCAGAGGTAGGTCTGTATCCTGGTTTCATTATCATATGCTGACTTTCTGAATCAAAATGAGATCTATTTTTGTGTCTCCTAGTTGGGATGTAATAGGATAAATTTCAGGAGCTGCTGTGTTGGTATTACTGCCAACTACAACTGGCTGTGTCTGCTCAGACCAGCCCTTGGTGAGACAGGCACTCGGGCTGCTGGTGCCTGCATGGGAGGCAAATTGTCTGCTGTGGCAGGGCATGAGGAGGAGGGAAAAGGAAGGGGTTCACTGAGAAACAGAAAGTGCCAGACCTTGCAGACATTTGAATCTTGGGTTTATTTTTTCTGTCACCTCCAGCCCCTCCCAGTACAAGTCTCTTCATTGTTTAAAATTTAAAATCTATAAAACAACACAAAGATTTAGGGAAAAGGGGAATTTTTCTTTTCCAGCCTAAACAATTCTATGATTTTATGTGGCAACAAGCATGTTATTTGTAACGGGCAAATTAATACAAACACACAGTGTTATCCAATAGTCTTTGAAGCTATGTAGCTAAAATACTTTGCTAATCAGGGGTAGAGTTCATTTAAAAAGGAACTCAAATAAAGACTTGACACAATAGAGGAAATGGTTATAAAACTGATGAAAGTAAGATTTGTATTTCAAATATAACAATTTGACATAGAGTAAGTTCACAGTGATGGGTGTTATTTCTTACATGTACTCAGGGAAGGAGAATGTCTAAATTTTTTTCCTTGAGTAATAGATGTTACTCATACAGAAATAGTCACAGTCCGTCACATTACTCCCGAATGCTATGATGTTGTGTGTATAAACTAAATCTGACTTTGGAAAGCAGTGGGATTTCCCATTTGTGTTTTCAAAATGTAGTATTTTATGTTTCATTAACTGGGTTGTCATTAGTTTGGTTTCACATTCCAGCCCATTACTGTTACCAATTCAAGATGCTACTGTGTGTCTTCATGATAGGATCTGCCCCATACACTTACTGGGTCAGTGTGTCCTCAACAGGTATTTTTATCCATAGTATTAACAGGTTATTTACTCACTCTTGTAACAGAGATTTTAAAAGGGAACTAAATACTTCAAGTAAGTCAGGTTGATTTTAAAAGGGGGCCTTTAAAAACTCGGTTGGATTGTTCAATGGCTAAATCGAATGAGAGCCTGCCATCTGGCTGCTGTGTGTGATGTTACATGCTGGGCATGGTACTTAGATAAGAGTGGTCAGCACAGATCCTTGGTGACAGTCCCTTGCAAAACAACTAAATAGCTTTCTATAAATTGTGGTACTGATTTTTTGAACCTGGCGAGGTGAAATGGGTGATGAAAATCACCAAGTTCCTCAGAGCTGGATGCTGATGCAAAGTGTGTGTGTGTGTCACATTATACTCGCCCGGCCATTCATCTGTGAGAAAGAACAAAGATTTTATTCTTCCTTTATGTGGAACATTTTTTATATTGTACTTTTTTTTAAACTTTTAAACCTGAAAGTCTAGGTAAAGATACAAAGTTAATCAATAAAGAGCTAAGTGATTGCATGGTGACTTTTTTTTTTTTAAATGATCTGTTACATTCTGGCAAATGTTTCTTCATAGGATGAAGACGAGTTGGACTCTCACACCATGGTGAAGACCAACTCAGAGAGCGCTGGTACCATGAGAGCCACGAGTACGATGAGTGAAGGCGCCCAGACAATGATTGAACACAACAGCACTATGTTGGAATCGGACCTGGGGACCATGGTAATAAATAGTGATGACGATGAAGAGGAAGATGGGACCATGAAACGTATGTTGTCCTTTTGCTTTCTTCTAAAAATGTATGTTTTCTCATGCTGCATGACAACATTATATTTTCAGAGGCTTTTAAGTGTCAAGTTCTGTGGTTAAAACAGGGGGAGAGGGCTATTTGTGTCTCTAAGCACTCTCTCTGTTTGTGGAGAAAAAGGTGATTATAGTGGGAAACTCAAAACAGCAGCCTGATTTTGCTGCTTTGGTCCTTTCTCTGGGGGACTATCAAATTGGCCTTCTGTGAATTGTCCTTTTTACTGGTGGTCTCTTGCTTTTTGTCTCTGGTCCCTCATTTGGACCAGTTCCCTGGAGCTAAACTGATGTGATTGAGAGTCTGCTGTTTCAGTGTCAGTGGTCCCAGGAACACATCATGACTCCCGATGGGGTCAGTGATCATACTGCAAAACTGTTTTGTAACTCATGATCAATTAGCAGGTATGTCTTTTATAAGCGAGTTGTAGTGCTTGATTTAATGCAATAATCAAAAGATTGTTGAAACCTGGGTAAAAAGTTCTAATTGACTTGGGTGGCATGTGAGGGAGTACGTAGAAGAGAAAAGAATTGTGAATGTTTTTATGTATTAAAATTAAAACTTATACTGAAATATCCATAAATAGATATTTTTTTATGTAGTTAGCTTACATACTTATGTACTGATGTGGTCATTGTTTGGCAGAAGACTACTGCAGATTGAGGCCCACTGAATTTAATAGAATTACTTGCTTGAATGGACAGCATCAATAGATGAATCTAACTCAGGCTGTAGCTGCCTGATTTCATGAGACACAATGTAATATTTAACTCCAGGCAATTGTCTGGGGGGCTGGGGAGTTGTGTGTGTATGTAATATAGAAAAGTAATGTCTCAAGAGGGAAATCAGTGCCAAATAAATAACTTAGTACAATGTTTCATAGCAAACATAAAGTTGCATTTGTGTTTGCATACAGACACCTGATGTAATTTGTGCAAGAGTAGTTGAAAGTGCAAAGCAGGAATTTTTTTTTCTGGTATACAGCAAATTGAAAAGAAAAAGTGGTTTTGTTGATTTTGTTTGCTTGGCTTTTTTGTGGTTCTGTTTTGGTTTTTTCTTTTGTTTTTCTGTTAGTGTTCTCAGCAGTAAGATAGCACACATGCCTGTTGAGGAGTGATTAGCTTAAGTACAGTGATTCACCTCAGTATGTGCTTTAGTTTGTTTTCATGCTGAAACAGAATATTGGCCTGTTAGACCATGCGACTAGTGGAGGGTTAGTACAAGTGATCTCAAACCCATCAGTTTCAACAAGCTAAGGAAAAGATGAGTGACTAAAGGGGAAAGAGAAAGAGGGAAGGATAGTACCAACAAATTTGGAGTAAAGTAATTTGTAGGGTGGAAGTATTATAATTGAAGATTTAGTGCAGTTTCTGTGCTGTCTGACTGATCACTTCAGACTTTGTAAGCAAGTTCTATACCAAATGGCATTGCACTATACATGTAGTTTTTGTATGTGCTGAGAGGAAATACCTGTTACTGTGCCAAACAGATCAAAAAAGTGTCATTAGGTTTGCACTGCAATCTCTTATATTGTCCTAATTTGTTTACTACGTTGCTGGAGACATTGCTTTTAAGCTGTACTGTTATTTTCAATTTTTAATTGATTCCAGTAACAATCTGTAGCTATAAGTGGAATTACCTTTTTACACTTTTACATTTGGTCAGTGTATTTCTTAATCCCATTCTTCTTTCTTGTCAAACAAGAATATATAATCTTTGGGACAGCACATTTCCTTCCCCTCCCTTCTCTCCCACAGGTGACTGTCTTGAGACCTGTAACTCCAGCAAAGCAAACCCAGCAAAATGGAGGTAGCCTGATGTCAACTGATGGTTTCATCATTCAGCTGTCAGGCACTCATTATTTGCATTTTTTACATTAAAAACTAGAAATAATTCAAGAACAGGACTTCCATATCTCTCAGCTAAAAATAAATGCCAATCATGTCCACCTTACCTGGTCCTCTGGTTCTGTGATTGTTGTGCTATTGACTGAAACAGGAGCAGTAGTGAGTGTCCTAAATCCTTGCTGTCTGTGAGAGGCAGGCAGTGCTTCTTTGTACTCAGCAAAGACTTTGGATTTGTTTGCTTTTTCCAATGTACCTTTATAGGTAAAGTGGGCATTTTCTAGATACTTGTGTGATTTGACTGTAATAGATCAGTAGCTTAAAAGTGCTCTCTGGTACTTTTGAATAATAGAACATTGCAAGCAAGAAGCTTGGAGAAGTAAACTTAGAAACTAGGGAAGAGGGATTTCATTTCCTTCCTAGAGACACAAAATATTTGTGACAAACTTTTTATTTAATTGCTGTTGTGTTTAATTTCATGTTTTGTTTCCTTCTGCCTTTTGTTTCCCTGCTCAAGGACAAAATAAGAAACAGTAATATGTTTTTATTTATAAGTACCCACGCTTAGAGGCCTCTGGGAGCCATGACAGAAAATAACTAAAACCATATTTTTTTCACAAATAGGGAATTGTGCCCAGATAAAATTGGAATTTGAAACAAAAAGAGGCCTGTCATACTACCCCAACATATATTATACAGTCTAGCAATAAACAATATTTATGCCATCTTGCTCGGTATGCCCTGTGCATGCTCTGAGCAGAGACTCTGTGGCATGTGCGTGGAAGGAAGGAAGGAAATGCAGAGCACAGAGAGGTGGGGGGACAGAGCTTCACTTTAGGAGGTTTAACATGGAGGGGAAGAAAGGGGAATGATGGAAGTATTACTTGTGTTCCGTTGCCTGGTTGTACTGAATTTTGTGCAGAAGTTTTTTCACATGTCACTGCAGAGACCAGTGTTCAGACCACCTTTCCCACATTCCCTTTGTGGTTTTTTGGCAGGGTTTAATGTTGGGGCTTTCTGGTGCACCAAGAGTACTTCCGATTGTGCACTTTTCTCCTCCTCAGGAATGTTCCCCCTGCTTCTCTTCTCCCTGTGAAATTTATATTTGCCATCTGCTTTGGGCTGGAAAGCAAGTTGTCTTTTAGTGCCATTTGGATTTATTCTGGATTTCTAACTGTTGCTTCAGGTTTGGTGAAGCTTCTAGATGGTAATGAATATATTAATATGTTCTTCATGGTTGGTAATGAATATATTAAAAGAAAGGAAACTGAACTAACGAGGTGGCATTTGACAGCTAGAATGTTACTTTTTGCCCTGTAAGACCTGAACATTTTAGGTTTAACCAGTGTAATTCTCAAATCTTTGGGACAGCAGGTTTCTGTCCTCTCCCTCATCCTCCATAGGTGACTGTCTTGAGATCTGTAACTCCAGCAAGGCAGAGCCAGTAAACTGTAGGTAGCCTGATGGGAAGTGATGGTTTCACCATTCAGCTTCAGGCAAAAGGTTTGGTTCCAGCACTTACTTGCAGAACGTTCTTGTCTTATTGTATAATGGTCTTTTTGATTACAGTGGAATGTGCACCATATTGAAGAACCTACATAATGATAGAAGAATTAATGAGTTGGTTTATTCATTATTTTTCAGTGATTTCAGCATCCAGTGTAAGGGATTATGTTATACCGTACATCAGTCTCATCTGTCATATGAGATGGATGCTTGGATAGCTCTGGAGTGGTGCTTCAAAAAAAGATCTAAGTCCTACAACTGAGAAGCAAAAGCTGGCGATGTGCGTTTTATGACAAAATAGGACCTAAGCCTGGTTGAAATTCAACTCAGACATTTAATTATGGAGTGGTTTTACAGGTGCTGTAGCCTGGACATTGATATTTCACTGATGTAGTTTTGTTCAGGCATCGTTACTGTGCCCGCAATAAGATGGTTTGTTTGATGCCATGTGGAGGTGTACTAGTGCTTTGCTCTTCTGTATCTATATGTAAAGAGATGATAGATATTTACAAGCCTATTTCAGTCCTCACCTCTCCTGTGATTGGTATAAAGTTGTTCATGTTACTAGTAGTAGTATATTTTAGAAATGGATTTTTTAATTTTTAAATACTGATGTTAGCAATTCTGCTTGAAGAGCTGTTGCAGAATGCTGGTTTAACACGGATTTGTTTTGCTTTGCTGAAAGCAGAAATAAAGTATAATTCATCTGGAATGGACTAATGGGTTTATAATAGTAATGTCATTTAATTTTTTTTTCTTTTCTCCAGAAGTGGGAAAAATAGAACAAAAGTTACTAAACAAGTTTTACAAGTCTTATTTTTGAGAAGCAAAAATTTTACATTTTAGAAAATGTACATTTTCTAAATTTTACATTTGAGAAAAAGTAAAACAAAAAAGCTTGAAATACCTCTGGTCCCATCATTTTGCAGTCATATTTCTGGTTTTGTGTGTAAGTTTTTATATTTGCAGCAAAGGTAAGCAGCTCTTATTCTTTTACATAGGTTAACTAACTGTGTACTACATTGAAATCAGAAGCAAGTTCTAAATTCTTACTTACCAAAACAAATAAAACAAGTCCTCAAAGTGTAAAAGAAACGTGCTTTGCTTCTTTTGGAGTGATTTTGGTCCTATTGACCCACTTTCCATAATATGCATTTGATAGCAAGGAATTCTTAGGGGTTGGTTTGTTTTATGTATGTAAGCAATCTTCTGTTACATATTTAAGGAAGATATTTATAAATAGTATTAAAGCTTAAGAGCAGTGCTTGGAAAATCTTCAGTGTTTGCTGTTACATGAGAGGAGGGAGACTGTCTTACCTGTAATGTGCCAACATTTTGGTACTTGGAGTTTTGAGCAGAGACACTGGTAATCATTTTGTTTATGAGTATGTCTCAGGGATGAAATGTAAGTACAGCCATGTCAGCAGAAGGGAAAAATTGATTGTGAAAGGCCAAAGATGTGCTGTCCTGTCTTTTTTGTAAAAATTGTTTCAGGGGTTTTGGACAGCAATCACTAAAAATAATGAGAAGTTGTACATTGTGTTTCTATTTTTATTTCCACCTCCTTCATACTACTACCTTTTCTTGGATCTGTTTCCTAAAAGTGTGCTTTTCTAAGGTTTAGATACTTCCATTTTTCTTACTCTCTACTGAGCTCTCATGAGACCCCACCCATAATACTGTGTTCAACCCTGAGGCCCCCAAAATAAGATGGACATGGACCTGTTAGAGCAAATCCAGGGCAGGACCATGAAGATGATCAGAGGGATGGAGCACCTCTG
Source organism: Hafferia zeledoni (assembly GCA_035583235.1). Classification (NCBI taxonomy): domain Eukaryota; kingdom Metazoa; phylum Chordata; class Aves; order Passeriformes; family Thamnophilidae; genus Hafferia; species Hafferia zeledoni. Next base: position 129,732,820 of record JAWWEV010000083.1, on the reverse strand, counting down.
ATATAAAAGCTGGCTGAGAGAGTTGAGGTGGTTCAGTCTAAGAAGAAAAGGCTCTGGAGAGACCTTATATACCCTGCAGTACCTAAAGAGGAGCCTACAAGAGCTGAAGGGGAATTTTTGATGGCTTTAAATTGAAAGAGGGCCAGTTTAGATTACATATTGGGAAGAAATTACTTATTATGGGAGTGGTGAGATACTGGAACAGGTTGTCCAGAGAACCTGTGGATGCCCCAGCCCTGGAAGTGTTTAAGGCCAGTTTGGATGGGACTTTGAGCAACCTGGTCTAGTGGAAGGTGTCCCTACCCATGACAGGGGGTTGGCAATTAGATGGTTTTTAAAGGTCCCCTTCAAACCAAGCTATTCCATGACTTTATGATTTTTGCCCTTCAGTGCTTATTTCTGTAGTTGTTTGGCATCCTTGCTGTTTACTTCTCACCCCTTTCTCAGTCCCAGACTCAAGAGGTCAAGAAACCTCCTTCAAATGATCTTGCATTCAATGGGGGCAAACTTGGGAGCTTCTGGAGAAAAGATATCTGCCATCTGCTCTGTTAAATTCAACCTGGAGTTGAGTTCTCTGAATTGTTATGATCATGGTTGTTATTAATTTAAAGATGGTGAGTAGCAACAGCTATGATCTGGGATTAGAAACAGTATTTGAAAAGAACATGGCAAAAACTGAGAGAAAAATCAGCTAAAAAAATGTGAGGACAAGAAGGTGTGTATGGAAATTAAGGAACTGCTGTGCAGTTGAAGAAAAGCAGCTGGAGTCAAATGCAGTAAAGCCTAGTGAGTCAGGAGAAGAGCACATTAAAAAAGAAGAAATATTCCTAGAACGGAAAAATGTAGGCAAAGCAGAAAGAAAAGAAGCAGTAAAGATGGAATCTTTGCCTCTATCAAGAATAGTGTGGCCAGCAGGACCAGGGCAGTGATTGTCCCTCTATACTTGGCACTGGTGGGGCTGAACTTTGAGTCCTGAGTTCAATTCTGGGCCCCTCAATTCAGGAAGGACATTGAGGTGCTGAAGCAGGTCCAGAGAAGGGCAGCAAAGCTGGTGAAGGGTCTGGAGCACAATTCCTGTCAGGATTGGCTGAGAGAGCTGGGGGTGTTTAGCCTGGAGAAGAGGAGGCTCAGGAGAGACCTCTACATTCTCCACAACTCCCTGGAAGGAGGGTGAAGCCAGGTGGGATTCGGTCTCTTCTGGCATGTCTCAAATGAAAGGGTGAGAGGAAATGGCTTCAAGTTGCACCAGGGCAGGTTCAGATTAGATCTTAGAATTTTTTTTTTCACTGAGAGAATGATTAGGCATTGGAGTAAGTTGCCCAGGGAAGTGGTGGAGTCCACATCTCTGAAAGTGTTCAGGAGGTGTCTGGGTGTGGTTTGTGATGGTTGTGCTGGTGCGAGGTTGATGGTTGGACTGGATGATCTTGAAGGTCTATTGCAACCTTTATTATTCTGTGGAAAGATGGCAGTACAAAAATAAACACTAATGAAAAAAAGCCATGCAGCAAAAGTCAGAATGGGAGAGATAGTGAAATATGAGAGGTGAAAGGGAGGGAAAAAAATGAATGAATAAAAACAAGTGTAAAGCCAGATAAGGAGATCAGCGAGTCCTAGTAATCATTTTAAACACAAGCTCTAAAGGTATTTCCAGTGGTTTACCTTTCTACTTGTTAAAAAAAGTAGATCAACTAAAATTTTATTATGCCTGTAATTTAAAAGTTTAGTATTGTGGTTTTTGGTCTTAGGGTTTTTTCCCCCCTGCCTTAGTTATTTATATCTTTCATCAAGTTTCATATTTTCTTTGTGGAAATGTATTTCATATTTTTCTATGTAGAATGTGTTATGCTGCAAGCAAGTACATGTTTCATGTGTCAGTGCTTTGCAGAATATGGTTTGTGAGGTGACACTTATGTTTATTTATTGAGCTATTTAGTAAGTAATTTGCTTTGAAATGCCACAAATGAAAACAAATTTCAGTAATTTAAGATTGAAGGTAATTTTTTTTTTAGTTTCATGAAAAGAATAATAGAACAGGAGTTCATGCTGATCTTAATGTGATTTGTAAACCCTTTGCAGCTATGTAGATGATGACAAAAATGCCCCAGGGTTTCTGCACCATGGAGACAGGGTGCTTTGCAACCATCTGTAGAGTGTGACCCCATATTTTGCTGAGAGTCTTCATTGGCAATGAATTTAATTAAGCAGCGTCTAGACATGATGTGTGGGGTTATTTTTTGCAAGTTCTTTTTCTAAATAATTTTTAAATCACACCTTTGGTGAAACTCTGTTCCTTTCCTTAAAGTGCCTGTGTGACTAGGTCTTGAAGTCAGGGGCATTCTGCACCCAAAGGAATGCTTAGCACCTTGTGTTATTCAGTCTCTATAACAACAAATAGATACTGCATGAAGTAACTTCTAATATTATTTGTGTGTGCAACTCTGAAATGTCTTGAACATTTTGCCACGTTGTATCTTGCTACAAAAATATCATTCCTCGGCTATGAGCTTTTATGCCAAAGTTCCTCAGGGGACAAACGAGGCTTGCATCATATACAGATGACTGTATTAGTTTCTGCAAAATCCAAGAAAATTAATGAGTGAAGTTTATTTTATAACGCATTAAATCTTTAATCCTTAGATAGTTTTTACCTTTTTCTGTTTTCTTTCAACTAGGAAATGCGACTTCGCCACAAGTTCAAAGACCTTCTTTCATGGACTACTTTGATAAACAAGATTCCAAGAATAAAAGCCCTGAAAACTGTAATCAGAACATGCATGAACCTTACCACATATCCAAAAACGTTTTCCCTGATAACTGGAAGGTCCCTCAAGATGGAGACTTTGATTTCGTAAGTAAATTTTTATTGTTTACTTTCTTACATTCTCTTTTTTTTATTTATGCCAGAAATATTTAATCCCTTTCTGTAACCACGTTAATACAAGTAAAATAAGTAAACTTTCCAAAATACTGTCCAATTATCTTAATGCCTCGTCATGATTGTTGAAATAATTACATTTGATTAATACAGGACCTTTTTAGTGAGGAATGGCATGTGACATTATACTGCTTTGTAACTACTCTTTTTAAGTGCTTTTGGTTCCTTAAAATTTATGTGCTATAACAACTTCAAAATTTGACTCAATTCTTTAAAAGAACCTAAAATTGCTACAGACATGGAATATTGCTGTCATGTTTGCTGCATAACTCAGTCAAGTGATAAGCATTTTAAATTGGATTGGAACCATTTAATCAATCTCCTTGGAGATGTTTAAGATCACCTACTGTTTTGCTTGCACAAGTCATCTTCTTGGTACTGCTCCAGTAGCACACATTTCTCTATGCAGAATTATTCTAACACCAGGCTGGTTTAGGGTGGGGGTTTTCACCCTACCAAATATGTGTAGTTTATTTCTTTTTGCCTGTGTTGCATGTTATAACATGGACAAAAAGAAAATGTTCCAAGTTATAGGTTGCACTTAAAATGAAATAGTTACTGATTAGAGTCCTTATTATACCTGATTAGAATCGCATTATACCTGATTTTCACCTTTGCTAATTTTTTAACATGTTTCAGTGAAAGAATTTAGCTTATCTGTTGTGACTGAAAGGTTCTGAATTACAGTGCAGTAGCTAAATATGAACACAGGGCATCTTTTTTGAAAGGACACTTGGGATTTGGAGAGAAATGTGTTTAATTTTAGGTGACAGCTGTAGGTGTGGAATTTTTTCCCCAGTTTTCACTTACTGCATTTCTACTTAAAGCTGACTCTTAAATTTGGACTACTGGAGTAAAGCCAGTTAAATAGCACAGTACAAGCTGTGGCTGCTGGAGAGTTTTCATTTAGTTTGATTTTGTTTTGGAGGTTTTTTAGGCTTACACTATTCACTGGAAGATAACTGGCCGTTATTTCAGTGAGGTTATTATAGTGGCAGTAAAATTGCCTTTAGAACAATTTAAAATTCATCCTGTCTTCTCCAGTACTTGAAGAAACGCAAGCAAAAATGAGTCTTCTTGTGAACGTTAAGGTACTGACTCTATAAGTGCTTATTCGTGAATATTTCACACATGGATAGTCACATGGAACTTGTTGACATTGGTTGTACATAAGAAGTCGCTTCCTGGAAATAGGAATTTATCCTAGAACCAAAGCCGAGGAGTTCTGATCCTCAGAAACTTAAATGCTCTCTGTGGGCAAACCTTGCTAGTCATAGACTAAGGCTGGCAACTCAGAGACATAAGAATCCTAGAATGGTTTGGATTGGAAGGGTCCTGTAGAGGTCATCTTGTTCAGCTTCCCTGCCATGGGCAGGACATCTTTCACCAGTTGCTCAAAGCTGTAATCTTGAAAACTTCCAATGATGGGGCAGCCACAACTTGTCTGGGCACTCTCCTCCAACCTGATCTCGGAGGTCTTTTCCAACCCAATTGATTCTATGATTCTATGAGTCCAATGTTTCATGGAACTTACCTGATGTGCAGTTCTCCTTGGCCTCCAGAAAAGGCAGTGTTGTAAGGCTTGTTGCTACAACATTATTCTGACTGAAAACCAGTTAGGATTTTTAGAAGAGTGAATTTCTATTTGCATGGACAATGTATGTGTGTCTGTGTGTGGGATGGTACTTTGTTTTCATAGAATCATAGAAGCGATTGGGTTGGAAAAGACCTCCGAGATCACCAAGTCCAGCCCTTGGTCCAACTCCAGTCCCTTTACCAGATCATGGCACTCAGTGCCACGGCCAATCTCAGTTTAAAAACCTCCAG
>JAWWEV010000083.1:129640499-129727958 GCA_035583235.1 Hafferia zeledoni | reverse complement strand
AATTTTTTTCTGATCTCCAACTTAAATTTCCCCTGGCAGAGCTTGAGCCCGTGCCCCCTTGTCCTATTGCTGAGTGCTTGATGAAGGACAGATGCTTCCATAGATAAGCCAGCCTAAGAAAGGGCTAGGAAGACTCTTCAGCAGTGGATGTACTGCTTCAGAGCAGTCTACTCAAAACTACATTTCTCTGAAGTTATCTGGTACCAGCTGATACCACACAGGATATGGGTTTTAACAACCTGCCGATTTGAACCACAGGGAATTATTATTTATTTATATATTTTAGAAGCACTTCTATTTATATTTTAGACAGCAAGTGACAGTATTGGCAAGCGGCCTGCAAGAGACTTTCTGAAAAGATAAATCAGTGGGCAGCATGCATAATGTATTGTCTGCTCTTTGTGAGATCAACATGAATGTTTTCAGTTGCTGACATGAAGTCTTTAAATGAGTCATGAAAGGGATAAATAATGGAAACTTTTTGTACTAAATAACTCCATTCTGTTTTGTTTGGAATTAGCCTTAATGGGATCTAAAAAGGGATCCTAACAGTAAATGATGACAGTCATAATTTTATTTAAAGAATGGATTGATATACTAGAACTAAAATATGAATTATCAAAATTCTAGTATATTCCAGTAGTACTGTAACTTTCTATGTAGAAAAGGAGGGATGCTCTGTAAGTCAGAGGTTGCCAAACTCCTTTGTTGAATGATACCATTCCTCTTTCATACCCTGGTAAGCCAAACACATCACAGCAGTGCTGGCAGCCAGCGAGTACCTCACTTGTGAGGCAGGGTGAGGGACAGTGCCAGGCTAGGGAGAGAGACTCAGGTGTGTTGGTGGAAGGACTTAGAAGTTTATTAGTGAATGTGTCTGTTATAGCATGAACTAGAGAAGCAGAAATGCCATTGAGGTGGGAGAGAGAAGGGAGAAGGAAGGAAAAACAAACTTTATAAATCACTGCAACTGATCAGTTGACTTTTTTCTATGTATTATAGGGTGAGACCTGCAGAACTGGGAGCTGATTCTTGTGTCCAAATAGTATATTTGCTTTAGGTCACTGGTATTGTATCCTATTCCTAGTCTGTCTTGCTGTTTGATAAAACAGTTATTGTTTGATAAATTATAGTTAATTCATTTGTTTAAATGTACAAATACATGTAATGCAGATATAGCAGTTTTATGCACTTGGTGATGGTTTTAGATCACATGTAAATAAATTATACAGGAAACTTTTCTCACAGTATGGAGAAATGAATATGTAAAATAATGCAAACGAACTTAGCGTGAGGTCTGGTTTGAAAGTTTTGGTGTGAGCATAGTTTTCTGCCCTGACATAAATGTTTTAAAAACTCCTTGCCAATGAAAATAGAACTAGAAGACTTTTCCAAGAAAATAAGATGCTTTAGTCATCAATCTGAGCCTAAAAAAAATTTAGCAGTGTGTTTTGTTCTTTAAGTACATATTTATGCTTTTTGATATTTAAGTACATCTGTTTTGAAATTTGAAAGCTGATCTTATTATTATTATTGTGTTCCATGAATCTATAAGAAAAAATTGCTGCTGGAGACCTTCCAGGTTTATATTGTATTGAATCAGGTATATTGCAAATAACTTTTAACTAGACTTAATTCTGGCACTGTATATTCACCTTGAATAATACATTCTACATTCCAATACATTTACATTCTAAATGTACCCGGTTATGCCATGCTTCAGGACTAAAGTGCTGGGGTTTGTCTGTAAGAGGTGTTTGGGGGTTTTATACTACAATTCTTCTTGCGTTCTAAAAAGAAACCACCACCGGACAAACAAACATTCAACCCCAAACACTTTTGAATGTTGCCTTTTCTGGGACTGGGAATTTACGTAGAGTTGGTGATGTTAATCTTTGCTTTCCCTTGTTCTGTTGTCTGTTTTTTATGTCTTGTGATCAATTCTCAAAATGGAAAGCATGGATCTTTTGATATCCGTGAATCTTAGGGAAATGTGTTTCTGGGGAAGTACTTGCAAATGTTTTGTTTTGTTGTTTTTCCACTTCAGCCTTTCAAATGGAAGTGCTGAAACTCTGCTTTGATATATATCTGTTTCAAAACCACCAAACTAATGTTTATTCAAATGCCAGCTTTTCTATTGTTAATGTGTATTTCACACTCCAGGATCACTGTGGATTTTTGTTGTCAATGAATTCTATCAGTCTATAGGCAATTCTCTTACACATTTTAATTATTTTTAAGGGCCATGCAGCAGATGACAAAATTAAACAAATATTAATCTTAATTCTGTCAGTTTTACTTGGGGTTAACTGGTGTTTTATTTACGACAAGCCTTGATGTCAGTAAGTGTGACGAGCAAGATACTACTCATTGAGAGTCCAAGTGGAGCAATATCATTGAATAAGTGAAAATGCAGTAAAGCTCTGTAGTGTCTGGGTATGAGATTACTAGAAGTATTAATGATGCATGGTATATGGTATGCTTTTCATGAGGCTTAACTCTTTAATTGGCCAACTTTTAGCTCAGATGTCAGCAGTTTGGATCAGATTGCTGAACTGGAGCAAATGATGTGTTTTTTCATCCATCCGACTGACCAGTCCTTTTAAGAAGAGTTGTTTTTTAAAGCTGTGTATTTATATGAGTATGTTTCTATTATGATAGCTTTGTTCTTTCCGTGGGAAATGTTTCACATTAGATATATGTGTGCTGGAGAGAGAGCTGTGTATTAAATGATCAGTACAACAGCAAGATGGTGTTGAAGCAGCTTGCTCAAATTTTTTATTGCCTTTCACAGTTGAAGATTTTGTGAAACATTGTGATACATTTATCCCATTTTTATGGGCATTATAGAAATTAATTTCATCACAAAAGGTGCACTTTTAGTAAGCAAGAAGTGCTCAACATTTTTATTATGTAGGAATGCCCAGATAAATGTTAGCTTGCTAGACTGATGTGTACGTGTTGTTAAATAACATGCTGCTTACATTTTTGCTGTATCATGGCATTTTAGATCTCATTAAGATGTAAAATTACTCTGCAAGCCCTTCTGCCTTCAGTAATGTATGTCAGCGTGAGACATGATATTAACCAAGAATTTACATGAGCTGCACTGAAGTAATACCTAATTGATGATAACCTGTGAATTAACATTAGTTGGAATGAGTTGCTAAACTTCATTTGCACTGATTGAATGTATTTGTTCATTTTAAATGAGTCAGGTACTTTTTTTTATGAGATGATAAAATGTAAAAAGGCAAATCTATTTATTATAGCAATGCTAGGGTAATGATTTCTGTCTCCAGCAGAATTGTTTCCAAACAGGAATGGTACCCAGATTGTTAAATATTAAACATTGAACATGAAGATCATGTTTTGCAATAACTGCAGTATCACGTTTAAGTGGATGCATTTTGGGTGACTTAAAGATTCTGGAATAGCAACAAAAAAATTACAAAGCCATCTGTTACCCTCGGCAGAATATTTCCCTCGGTTTCAAAAGGCACAAATACATTGGAGTACAATAATTGTGAAATGATAGTATTGCAGATACGGAGCATTTCAGTTAACATTTATAAATGTATAATGTGATGATTCAGTAAAAAAGTAAACACCATAAAATGACTGAAGACCATGTAGAATTTAATTAAAACTTCAGTAATAAAGCTAGGCTGATTTAGCTTCACTGAAGATATGACTTGGTCCAAAACCTTGGCTGGGTTTATTCTGATTTTATTTAAGCGGCGGATGAGTTTTTTTTGAACAGTCGTCTTTTAATTAATGGGAATGAACATATTTAATCTATATTCAATCATTTTTGATTATTTTCTAAGTAATTTGAAAATTTTAAATTAACATAGTTTCATTTTGCTTTGTTTTTAATTACTTGAATATCATGAAGCATTTCCAGATGCTGCCAGGAAGAACATTTTCTTAACTAAGCAAATACAAACCTGAGGTTTCTGGGTTTGCACAGGCCGTGTGCATAGGGGATAAACACATGCATTATTGCTGTTGACAGTTTCCATGCAGAATTTCATTCATTTCAGTTCCAACACGGGCTAAAAGAGACTGTAAAAGGAATATAATGAGTATAATATGCTTTATATAGGTCATTTTGTGAGGACGGTGTGAACCTCAGCACTGGAGATTTTCTGTACATTTCATAATGCGTGGCTGTTACAAAAATTATTGTGTGTTGAGTGATTATTTAAGAAAAATGAAAAGTATGTGTATGGGTAATTTGATGGGAAAGATATTCGTGTCAGGAGCCCACAGAGGCTGGTCGGGGCCAGGGTTTGTTACTCTGCCTCTGCAGCTGTCCAGGCAGGCAGCAGGGGAGGTTGTTGCAGCCTGACAGGAAAAGTAAAAATGCCCTATCAGTTATGGGGTTCTCCCCCAGCTCCCCACTAGGCAAAGAGAATAGACCTATTACACTTGTCTTTTTTTGTTTTAAACTCTCTAAGTCAAATACTGGCTGATTTAACTAAATCCTGTTTATGTATTCTGGCCACAAAAGGAGAATTAGTTTTCATGCAGAGAATGGGAGAATGCAAAACCTGAGCAGTGTTTCTCCAACCGGTATTGAATATAGGGTCCTTTCTCTTTGAATGTTTCTCCTTCTATTTGTGTATAAGTAAATAATTGAAAATCACACCTAGCAATTTTTTGGGCTATAAGCAGAATCAATACTTTGTGTTTATCTTAAATTGTAGGACTATTATCAAGCTGTTACTCTGATCACTGAGTGATTCATGCCAAAGCTCCAGTGCGGCACTTTGACACTTTTGGAAGGTGAATTGTGCTGTCTGAGCAAGATCACATGAATTTTTGTAGAGCACAGAAAATACCTTCTAGGCCAAAATGTTTTTTGCATTCTTACATGTTGAAAAAGTTTTACATGTTAAAGGTTTTTACTTATCCTTGACGTACTCTGAAGACAAGGCAAGAACTCAAGCTTGAATTGTGGCAATTTATTGGAAATTAGATAGTAAGGATGGATAACATCGTCCAAGGGCAGATTCCCTCAGAGGGTCACCGAAATTGCCAGTATTCTAAGTGTTGAAGACCTGGTTAGATAAACACATCAGGAACTGGTTTAATGGATTTAATCCCACTTGGAGCAGAGAATTGTTGTAAGTGACCTTCTCCTGTAAATGTTTCCGATGGCCTTATTTTCTATGGCTTTTTAAGCTACTGCTGTTGCCTGATGTTTGTAATCATAAGAGATGTTCAGAACAATTAAGTCTTATAAGCTCAAGCTCTCAGAAATAGTGACATACTTAAATTGTTTATTAGGAGCATCAGTATTTTGGAGGAACTAGACCTTGGGTAACCTTGACAATTTTCGCAATTAGCAGTCAACTGTTATTTCCAAACATGAGCTTGCCTCTGGAAAATTCTAGCCAAGATGTAGTCAATAGAACTAAACCATATTTTCTCTCCCAAAAGTTTAAAGGATCTCTGCCATCTTATTTTATCATGTCAAGTAGTTTCAATGTGCAATGTGTTTTTAATTTTAGAATAGTTTCTAGTGAGAAACACTTTAAAACTTGTTTTTAAGCCAACTTTCAAATTCTTAGTACAGAGGTAAGAATGAAACCAAAGAGTTGAAATGCTTGCATCATCTAATGCCTTTTTTTCTCATTAGCTCGAATGGAGGAGACTGAAGCATAGCCCTGGTGTATATATTCACTTATACAACAAGTCTGTAAATTGTGCTGCTGGTTTAAAGTAGCATCTTGTTACCTTAGTAACTAGTTGTCTGTATTAATACACCTCCTTAGGATCATTGTGTAATAGCTCAGTAATGTGTGTAGCCTTGAAACAGCTTTGAAATGCTTGAAGAAAAGCTGGACAAGTGGCTGGACAAGTTTTAGATGTTGCTGTTTTTGTCCAGCAAACCAATTCAGTTTCAGGTCTCTATTCTGTCTTACCAAAAAATAAAAAAGAAATAAAAAAAAGAGGGAGGATATTTAATCCAAAGAGTTTCCATGTTCCATGAATCACCGTTAGTGTCAAGACAGTGTACCACACCTTCATGTGTAATGTCTGATCCCCAGACCGAGTGCTCACACCAAGGGATATGTGTTCCACTCCAGGGTTTCAGCAGAACTCTCTGAAATCATCTCTGTGACAGTATCATGCAAATTTACCACCAGGAAACAAAATCTGCTCTCCTACTCTTTGCTATGATGATTAATGCTAATGAAAAGAAGTAAAAATAAAACTTGCCTTAGGAGAGTGGGCGACTGGAATTTTGCAAGATTGTTTTAAGTTAATTTTTGTATCTTCTTAGTTTCAAGGAGGTTTTCCTCATTTTGTGGTTTGGTAAAGAACATGGGGTGTTTTTATCAGTTTAGGGCTCCTACACCCATCCCCCCCTTTTTATTGCACTCAAGTGAAAACTTGTTAGATAGGATTCTAGCAATTGAACAGAAAAAAAATTTGATGAGTTTAGTGTCTGTATGGCTAACTCTCAGTAATCACAAACCTTGTATTAGCTTTCTGTGCCTCATGTTTGATTGTCAGCCAATGAGTAGCGTGTGTACTATATATTAAGCATAGATGTTAACAATGTTTCGTAAACAAAATACTGGATATTAAATGGCTGACATTTAGTACTATTGAGCTTCATGAAGAATGAAAAAAATTGGGTGGCTTTTGTTTGCAAATGTCTTCTAGAATTTGAAGAAAGAGACTTTTGCATTAAGGCATTGGCTTCAAACAGAAGGCTCTTAATACTTGAAGTTATTTGTTATTTTGAATTAATATCTTCAGATATCTGATTAGATTGGACTTAGTACATGTATACCAAAACCAGGGATTGCCCAGAATATTTTGGTTTACATGTAAATTTTATTTCCTTTTCTTACAACTTGCATAACTCAGACATGGAACTTGGAAGCAAAATCTGTATTTCTAGCAGAATACACTTACTATTTTTCTTGTATTTTAGCAATATGTGAAATATATGTGTTAAAATTATCCAAGTGTCATTCTTTTATGTTAAAGCTCTGACTGTGAATACTTTATAACCCACATTTACTTTTGTTTATTGGGAGTTGTAGCATTGCTATGCACTAGTCATTTTATTTTTTGGTTAAAAAGCTAAGATGTGTGCAGTGTGAATCTGCAATCTGAGTATTTGGAGACATGATTTCTTGGGGGGATTTTATTCATTCATTTCTGTTATTATTTGTGCCTAGATAGAAATCTGCCTCATGGACAGCACCAGTACCTGAAAGGGGAAAAAACCCCTATTTAAAATCACCCAGGATGTGGAGGGTAGACACACAACAAACCCAACAAAACAATCAATTTGACAAGGTTTTATACCTCCTTTATATTTTTATATGAATAACAATTTAAAAATAAAGCTATATATAAAAATAAAGCCCTATATATAAAGCTGTGGCTATTGCCAAGCTCTTTATAGGAGACTTAATGTCATACTTGTTAAGGTCAGTGGCAAAACTCCTACTGATTTCAATGTTAAGTTTTGCTGCTCAAACTATCGAGGAAACCACTCTCATTAGTGTGCCTCAATGTAAAACTGCATTTAGATTTAGGGTTAGAAATTTCACAACTTACACTATTTATCTCAGCATTCCTTAGTTTAAGGCAAGTACCTCTAATTCCTAAGAAAGGAACACTGGAAGAATTAACACTTCCCTAGCACCTACTTAAAGATCATGGTATTGCTTACATTTATGTTTGACATGGGAAGTTGTACAGATATAAGCATACTAGTTAGAAAATCCAGTTTCTAAAGGTACAGTAGAATGGTTATAGCTGTTGCCACCCAGTCCCTGGATGAAGCTGGAAGCTCCTGGAAGGTTACCTGAGCAAAACAACAAGTCAGTACCACTCCCCGTAAAGGGTCTCAGACTTTACCTTATTTGGACAAAAAGCAGCCCTGAGCCAATAGGGGTCAAAGTGATGGCCCCTAGATGGGGTCAGATCAGAGGTCATTTATGTTGTTGTAATTTGAATAAAGTTGAGATTTGCCTGAACATCGCATTGGTGTGGTGTCTCCCTTTAAGCCCGTCCGCAACATATGGCTATTTCAAGTAGCTGCTTGATGCTCAGCTGAGAACCCTGACTGCATTTCCATGACAGTGTGCCATAGTGAGAACTAAACCAAGTTAACTTAAACCATTTTGAAGAATTTAACTTATTTTACCTTGCATTGCAGCAGACAAGGGTCATGGCCAAGGTTACATCTGCAGCTGGTCTGAGAAGCAGGAACCTTGCAAACTGTGCAGCCTTGAGTGCATGGTGCTGTGTTACCATCCCCTGTAGTGCTTGTAGAAGTGAATTAGGTAGAACTTTCTAAAAACATGTTTGAGTTTTTTTCCCTTATGGTGTCACTACAGCCCAGTATGTGTGGGGTTTCTTAATATTTCAATATTATTCTTTCAAACAAGAATGGAGAAAAAAGTTTTCAAAAAAGACACAGACCAAACTTTCACATTACACCAAAAAGTTGTCTAGATGCAAAAAGTTGTCTTAGTAAAAATAAACTGTCCCAAAATGACTTTCTGTTTCACTTTGTTGTGTTCTCTTTTAAGATTATGCTTTTTGGCATAGGTAATTAATTGAAGAAGTATGTAAATGGAAGAGGAGGCTTTTTTTCTGGGAGCTCCTTTGGCATTGTTTTCACTGGAACCTGGAGGAGGTGCTGCTGCTTGCTTTTTTTTTTTTTTTTTAAGCTTGTGCTTCAAATGAAAACGTTTGGGTTACTCTAAGATTGCCATTAATTAGAGTCACATGTTCTAAATGCCATCCACACAAGAAGCATGTGCACTCTACAGAGGTGGATAACCGCCCCAAGATGAGAACTATTATCCTGATAGTGTTCATAGAGATAGAAATGTGGTATTACCATGGTGCTTGTGATGTGTGTGTATAGGATGGAATGAGCTTTTTGTTTTGCTTTTGCAAAGTTCTAAATTTCTTTGCTATTTTTGTCTTTCTAAAGAGTTGCCGTTAACTATTAGAGTACAACTGTGAGGCAAAATGAACAGACCAGTGTAAGTAAGCCTACATTAAGGCAGGGTCAATTAAAGTAACAAAGTCATTAATTAAAAAGTGAAACCTGTGCTTGTCCATGGGGATTTTGTCTGTGACTTGATTTGGCAAGACGCAAGCACTTGCATGCAGTTCACCTTCAATGCTACCTCAGAGGAACAGAGAAGGGATTATTAGGAATATGTTGATCGCAGTGCAGCTTGATGTGTACATGCTCAGCTGTTTCATTTGTATTCTCAAGCTGGTTAACTTCCTTGTCATGGGGTTTGGAGACCTGGTTTGCAATGGTTGTTTTCCCTTACATGAAGTTTGGAATGTCACTGTTACCACAGAGCCTTTTGGAGTAATGACATTATGGCCAAATAATGCACCTTCCACTTACTCTCAGCAGTTAACAGGATTTGACTCCCAAATTTTGCAACGTTTTTTTATTTAAAAAGCAAAACTAAAAATCTTAGGTCCCAAATAGTTTTCAGAGTAAAGAATATTTGCAGAGAAAAAGAGACATAAAAGAGCTGTTGTGTCTGAAGGGGATTTTTGAAGGATTTGCGGGAAAGAGCAGTGGGTGGAGAGAGGCCAAACTCCATGTTACTTCAGCATCCCTGTGACCTGTGAAACTCAAGAGCCTTGTTTTCTTCTCTTTGCTGGCTGATGACTCTATGGCAACAGCCCAGTGATCATCTCAGAGGTGGGCTTATTCAAGACTACAGGGGAAAAGAGTGACATCGGAAACAGTGATTAGTTTGAAACTACCTGACCTGTTTTTCCATGTTTTAAAGAGCTGTTGCTATGGCAACAGCAGCTCACCGAGGACCCAGCACTGCTAAGTTTCAAAGGTTCAGCAGTCATGTGTGCATGGAGGGGCTGGATCACTTCCAGCATCAAACTCTGTTCCCTGCACCCACCTTTTTCACAGATACCTATGCTACCCTAGAATTAACACAGATGCTTTAGAAAACATATTATCCTAATCCTGCTGGAGCTGTTTACTAATTTAGATTGATTTCAACCCATTTCTTCCTTTGTTTATCTTCATCTCCTTGCAGCTTCCCAAAACAAAACACCGCTAAAGAATGATAGTCCCCATATCCTGTGGTCCTTATACTGTTCTGTCACCAAACACAGCGATAATTTTCTTCTGCAATTTTATGTCCCATGTTGTGGAAGTCGGCAAACATAAGTTGTTAGACCATGAGTTAGGGAGAAATTAATTCCAGAGCTGAGATGCCTTCATTGAAAAATAACCTGACAGTTTTAATCAGTGAATTGCTATTTGAAATGTCTCTACAGCTGGCAGTTGCCATTATAACATATGGGGGAGAGAGGATTTTGCAGATGGCCAATTCAAGAATCTATTTTATAGCTTTAAATTGAAAATCAGTGCAGTGAACTTCACCTGGCATCTGGAGTGTACTGTGCTTCTTGTGAAAACTGTCACTTAGTAGGTGGACAGCAGTACAGTATGATACTGGAAAGGTTTGGGTTGTAGAGGTGTAATGCAGTTTTCAATTTGGTACACTTTTCACGTTACAGAGTTAGTGGTTTTAATATTGTCTGTGTCTGAAAGGAAAGTACATTCTTGCCAAGCAGAGATTGCAAGAGAAGCCCTTGTTTCAGCTGCTCCTCAGACTCACAGGAGTAGTTGGAACCTCAGCGAAGCACCTTAGTTCCAGTAATACTGAAACCTCTGCCTTGCAGTGGGAACTGCGACAGAATAGAATACTCTTTCAGCCATAGATTGAAAGCCTTTATCCATCTCTAACTAACACTTTATTAGACCAAATATGAAGCTGCATAAAAAGAATATGGCCAGCAGGTCCAGAGAGGTGATTCTTCCTCTCCACTCAACTCTCATGAGTCCCCACCTGGGGTACTGCATCCAGCTTTGGAATCCGCAGTACAGGAAGGTCATGTACTTGTTGGAGTGGGTCCAGAGGAAGACACACAAATGATCAGAGGGGTGGAGCATCACTGATGTGAGGAAAAGCTGAAACAGTTAGGGTGGTTCAGCCTGGGGAAGAGAAGGCTCTGGAGACACCTTACTATGGCCTTTCAGTATATACAGTGAAGTTCTAAGCAAAGATGGAAGGAGACTTTTTACCAGGGCTTGTAGTGATAGGACAAGGTGCAATGACTTTAAACGGATTCAGGGAGCTGCAAGTGCATATTCAAACTGAAAGAGAATAGATTAGATTGGATATGAGGAAGAAAATTTTTATAAGGTTGCTGAGACACTGGAACAGATTGCACAGAGAAGCTGTGGATGCCCCATCCATGGAAGTGTTCAAGGTCAGGTTGGATGGGGCTCTGAGCAGCCTGATCTGATGAAAGATGCCATTTCTTCTGACTAGTGAGTCAGATTATAGATGGTCATTAAAGGTCCCTTCTAACCCAAACCATTCTATGATTCAACGAAGACCATGAGGGTGAAGGAGTGGCAGCAAGGGACTGTTACTGACTGAGCACAGCTGCTCACCCTCCATCCCGCTGTGTTTTGGCAGGGAGTGGTGGGAGCGTGTACAAGAGTCTTTAATGAGGGAGTGAAGTTGAGCCTGGAAATGGAAAGAGACTAGGTGTTGCTTCAGTGTTGGGTTGTTTTTGTTTTTTTTTGGTTGTTTTTTGTTTCTCATTACACAAATCTGTTGGCAATAAATTAAATTTCTCCCATGTTGAGTATATTTTGTCCATGATGATAATTGGTAATCAATCTCCCTGTCTTTATCTGGAGACATGAGCTTTCTTATCTTATTTCCTCCCCCTGTCCTGATAAGAAAGACAAGGGAGTGAGCAGCTGGGTGGGCATTTGGCTGTTAGGAAGGCGTAATCAACCACACCTGGTAAGACCCATTTGAGCAGTCTTCTATAGCTAGAAGTTCATCTCTGTCTTTGACACAAGCGTAAGTTTTCATGAGTTTTCTGTGTCAGCTCTTCTGAGTCTTTTCCTGATGCAGCACTTCTGTGGTGCAGCCATAGCTCCGGAGCTGAGAAGCGCCACTGCAGATACTCGCCTTGTTGGAAAGAGCACCGGGTCTGGTTCTCCCTCAGTGATCTAAGCACAAATACCATCTGTCCTACAGTTAACATCACTTCAGTGAGTTTCTACATAACTGCTCACACTTGCCAGAGACAGAGAATCAGTCTAGCTGCTTTCTCATTTCTTTTTTCGGAACTGTCCTCAAATTGCCTCATATCACATGTACAGAAGTATTGCTTCCAAATTCCTACTCATTAAAGTCGTCATCTTTCTCTGGAACTTCTCAGAAGAAGGCCTTTTCTGCTGTACAAGGGATTCGGGGTGGCCTGAATGCATTTCTTGGCTGTTCAGTGGAGTGACTTGCTGTCCTCAGAATTGTGATCAAGTCAGACCTTGCTTGGAGCCCTCTTGGTATTTCACAGTGGCCAGACGATTGGCAAGTAGGTACACTAGTAAGTGTTTCAGTCTTACAGCTGGTGAAGTTCATTGGGCAGGCACGTGCTTTGCTCAGATACACCCCAGACGGAGTTGCAGCTGAAGCAATTGATCCCACTTGATCCATCCTACCATGTGCTCCACCCTGGCAATTGAGTGTTAGGAACAATCTAAGCCTCTGTATGCCACAAACACCAAGAACATACCAGGGCAATAATGTGTGTGAACAAAGAAGGAGGTGTGAGATCTTCATGCTCTGCAGAAAAGATGGTCATATGTGGAATTGATCTATCTAATATCAGACATGTATATTGGGCATTTCCTGAGAACCCTCATAATACTGGGTAATGGAGACTGTAAGTAGGGTTCAGAAAGATGCTCAAGCTAGTCTTGTGGGACCTGAACAGTCAAAAACAGTGGGCCTGTTTCTCCTCATAAGAAGAAATATTTTCTATTAAGTGAATGAGTATTTTTGGTCTTGGCCTGTTTTATCCAGAGTAGTCGGAGTCATTAAACTCATCTTTTTCTTGCAAATCCTCAGAAAGTTGTGATAGTCAAAAGCCCTAAGTTTTCCCTAGCTTCATGAAGGCAGTTTTTATTCTAGAATCTCTTCCAGTTTTCCATAACAATTAGTTTGGGGTTTACAGGCTCACTGTCACAGGATGCCTTAGGTGTTAATCTAGAATGTTGAAAGTCTCCTGATCCTCAGAGAACGCCCTTATCAAAAGTGTTACAGAGTTCCGTATATGTACACACAGAGCCAAGTGAACAGTTTCTGTGGTGGTGGCCAGAAACTGGCCTCATCCTCTATGTTTTGACCAGGAAGTCTCCTTCTCCTTGACTGGGATAATTTTTTTGAAAATGCAAGTAGCAATTTTACTTTAGGCACTCTTTAGGAGTACATCTTGCTCCTGGAACTGTTTTCATTGTACTCTTCAGCAAAATTTCCCAAGAGTTTAACAGTTTTCTGACTGATCTAATAAACCAGCGTTTTATTGAGACTTTAATGCTACATTAAAGTCTCAATACATCCCCTTGTGGATCATCTCTATGTGATTATGGCTCCATGTTCACTTCTTCAATTTTTTAATTCTTTTACTGGAAATAGTATTTTCTAGTGATTGTATTTTGAATCATATTGCCTTTCTTTATGTTGCAAAAAACTGAGTAAGTTTGCATTTTATGTGGTTCCTGTAGAGTGTGAATGAAGCCAGGAAATCAACCTGCCTGTGTTCTTACCAAGGTCACACACGGCCAGGGCTGAGGCATCAGGTTTTTTCTTTTCCTAAACAGATGACAAAAATGTGTAGATTTCCCCACAAGGAAATAGTGCAGTAGTGTGCTGGGTCAGGATCTACTGCAAGAGAGCTAGAGGTGTGATTCTCGTGTACCCACATGAGCACAAGTGTGCTTGGAGAGGTGAGAAATGTGTCCATCCCTGAGACTTGGACATTTGTCCCAGTAAATTCCATATGTGCTTTTTGTAAGCATGGTGCCATCACTGAGAGCTTCTGTGCACGATTCGGCTTGAGTGGTTCTAAAGTCACTATTTCCTCAAAGTTTTACATTTCTCCATCAGTCAACTGATGGATTCAGCTTGTAACGGAACTTCTTCAAGAAAGTACATTTGAGTGTAATTCCTAACTCTACATGAAGTCCCATTAAAAGTTACTGGGAATTCTGGATGTGAGGCACCAAGGATGCACAGGTACCAGCAGGTACCTCACATGTGCAACCTCCACAACATGGCCTTGAGTGTGTATGTGTAGAGCATCACATTTCGAAGACATTGTGGTTACTGCTCAGTAACTTACTTTAGGTGATGGTGTATATTATTTCTAAAAAGGAAAAAAGCTCTTTGGGAATTAAACAGCAAATTTCAGGAAGGATACTTCTACGTCCTTTAGTTTAATGAAGTTAGAGGAATTAAGAGACAAGAAAATACAAATTCAGAAGAAACTTCTCCTTGAAGAATCCTTCATCTATATGTGTAGTTCTTTACATAGCAACCACTCAGTTAAGTTTTGGGGTTGTTAATTTCACACACTATTGCAAGAAAATGAAAATAATGAAACCACCATGAGGCTGCAAGTCTTCTGGTAACATTGGAAACTGTGGTGCTTGTTCTTTTTCACTGCCAGGTTTATGGTTTTGATTTCATATCTGGGCATTTAGAAGGACAGGGATTTCTAAATGTTCAGTAGTAAGGCATTCTGGGACAAAGATGAAGGGAAAAACTGCAGCAGCATTCAAAATTAGAGGACTGTGGTTATTCTCCACGGGAATACAATCTAATTGTAACCATATTAGAGAAGCAGAGCTGGGGAGGTAAATAGTTGGTTTAATATATTGAGTTATACTTCTACATGTTAATATGACTATAGAAAACATTCACATTCTCTTATTTCAACAGCTATTGGTATTTTGGTTAAAATTGGATATCCATACAGTATGAAAAAAGAAAGAAAGGATAGAAAGAAGATTTCTCATGAAATTGGGTAGAAGGTGGGTGGAGGTTTTTTGAGACACTACTTTGTTTCTATTGTAATATGTGTCAAATCCCAGTCACCTGGTAACTCCGTAAGTAAAAAACCACATGAAAACTTGGTTTACACTTTCCTGTGTAAGACTAATGACCCTTGTTTTAAATGTATTTTCTTGGGGTTTGGATTATTTCCTTTTGCTAATATACAAACAGATTAACTTTTTTTTTGGTCTCTTGATTCCACTTTTGCATTCAGCACAACACTGTGTGATAACAGTTAATGAATGGTTAGGTCAAATATTTTGCATTAAATTAATCTGGGTCAAGTGCGATTTATCACCTCTTTTGGTATGAACTCTAAAGATGTGTAAACTTAATTCTAATACAAGATTTTCCTGCCAGTAATTTGTAATCAACTACTTAAGCTTTCTTATTTTTGTAAGGTAATTGCCTGTCTCTGGCTTTGCCTCTCTGAATATTCGTACTGGCATTCTTTAACTCTTCTTTGAAAATACCAGGTTTTTACCTCTAATTCAGCAAGGTGTTACTTTGGCTTGCTCACATCGTTAAGCTGTAATTTACAACTTGTGTTTATAACACTGCTTACTTATTCAGAAGTCTCTCTGCAGTTATACGAAAACTCTTCAGGGTCTCAGGAGTAGTTTGAGAGTGCTGCTAAATTTGGAGTAGGCAGGGCTATGTTGAAAATACCTTGTATTTGAGGAAAACTTGCTTCTGCTGCTAATTTGTGAGCAGGCAAGATTTCTCCAAAGATGTGTACCTGAATACAGTGCTACTTGAGGATCATCAGTTTCTGATCTTGTCCTTTGGAGTTTTCCAAAACCATCTGGAAATATTGACTTTTAAGTAATCGGAAAAGAATTGTACAAGTTACTTTTCTTCTTCAAAGCAAAAGCAGGAAGGTCCAGAAATATTGTAAATAGATGGTTTTCTTGCAATGGATATAAAAGGTGACTTATGTAGACTGTCATGTTTTTTTATGGTCTTCCAAAATTTTAATTTCAGATAAACCTGAGCTTCATTTTCCCATTATGTTTCAAATGAAACCTAATTTAAAGAAAACTTAAAGTCACAAACCCACAGAAATCCACTGGTAATACCCATTGCAATATCTAAAACTATGAGAACAATACTTTATTCTTTCAGTGGTTCTTGAGATTCTTATACTTGGGATGTGTTGACATGGTAATTCGAATATGAGTACATGTAGGAGGTTGTCCTAAAGTAAATTAGCAACTAAATATTGATTCCAGTAGTTTCTTTTTTTGTGAACTACTGTATTATTTTATTTACTAAGGGAGTTCTTGTCCAAACTACTATTAATCTGAAAAATAAGAGATTAAAAGTACTTACTAAATTATCTTTTCTGTATCTCTACTAAAGTAAATGTGCTAGGAAATGCTTTTTCCAGACTAGCTTAACATGTCTGAGTTGAAGGTGCTTCCATCACTTCCCTCGAGGGCCTGTCACAGTTTTATAGATCTGAAAGCTAAACAGTATATTTTATCTTCAGTTTAAAATTTTATGATGTTATGCCTAGTTATAGCTCTTTGAACAATCTTCCACAGTTTCTTAACTCCTCCAAGGAGGAATAACTTACTCAAGTTATGTAGGTTATTCAATCTTCCCCTACGTATTTGTCTGAGGGAGAATACTGCACAACTAAAACAATCTATATGTGACTGTACAAATACCCTCCCCCCAAATTATAAAGATTTGGCATTCATGTTTGCTTTAAAGGTCCCTGGAGCATAACCAAGTTGTCAGTAGCTGCCAGGAATATGATCCATTCCCCCACGTGTCCATTCTGTACTTGCATCATGAGCATTCGCAGGTGGGAATAACTGGTTCTCCAGGAACAGGACACCTGTCATCAGGCCACTGCTTTTAAGTTGTGACAAGTCATCCTGGTTCTGTAACTGTAGCACAGGAAACCCTTGTAAAAAACCTTGTAAACCCGTTGACTACAGCCGAGGGAGATGAGCTGGTCTGTCATCTTCTCAAAGGGACTACTTTCCCTGAACTGTCCAGAATGGATCCCATAGAGGCAGAGAGAAAAGGTTTTTGAGCTCAGAGTCTTTCTTTTTGGACACAAAGGCAAAATACTGTAAACTTTAAACCCAACCAAACAAAACCCCCTTTGTTGTTTCATGCGTGAACTGTTTTAAGATACCATGTAAATAAATTATTGGTCTCACAGAAGGAAGAGGCAGATAGCAAGGAATTGATCCTCAAGGATGGTGCCAGGGTTATTGAAAAGGTTGTGTAGTGTAGAAAGCATGGATGCAGCCTTTATCTTCAGTCTCAGTGTTTCATTCCTGTAATTCAGTGCTTTGTGAGAAGGCTTTTTTATAGTGGATGATTTTCTGGTGGGACTATATTGTGGTGTCTTAGGGCTGGTATTAAGGGCTTGAAAGAAGAAAGTGTTTTGTACTGTATGTATATCGAGATAGGTTAATGACATTCACTACTATAAATAGGAATGGCAACTTAAGGAAACAGTCTTTGAAACTTAAAGTTTATCTCTTACTTCTAGTACAAAAGAAGAAAGAGGTGAATTTGCACTGATTTTAGGGTTGTGTTCTAATTTTCACTGGAGATTTGCCTTACAGTATTTTTGACAAATATATTGTGCTGTCATTCTAGATACAAAATAATTAACTGTGCTTTGAACAGTTCAGACACTAAAAAATGTCATTTTATTTGGATGAGATTTAATTAAACAGAAAGATTGTTTTAATTTGCCTCTGTTGTGCTTGTGAAGTGGTGATTTTTATTTTTATTTTATTTTTCCTGTTTAGGGAAATTCTCTTCAGGAAAAACCTATTACAGTTTTGAACTTGCAGATGAACTGCATTTTAACTCTTTGTTGTCCATTCATTTCAGAATTTGTGAAAATACAGCTATAAAGCATTTTGCCCTGCATAGTCTGAAGGCTGATTCTCCAGATTACCTTTTTAACTGCTGGTGCTGGTTTTATTCCTCTGTAATAAATTCCAGTGTAATTGGACTCTTTTACTTTGGGTTATGTTTATGTCACTAGCATTGTTGGATGGACAGGATCATTTAAATTTCAAAGTAGCATAGCCATGCCAGATCTGAAGAGAATGAAATGCTGTTTGAACCTATAGCACATTATTTTTGGGTGTGTTAGTGGGTTCTGTGTTTGTGTGTTTGGCATAGCCTCTGTCGTGAGAACAGGATTTCTGGTAAAGCTAAAGCGATCTGAGTGCAGTGCCAGAGACCTTTTGGTTCATTGACCACAGCGAGAAGGATTCAGATCTGAGTATTTATTCAGGGCTTTCTTAATTATAGCCTTGTAATGGAAAAAAATGAATGTATGTTGTTATCAGGAGAGTGGTGACAGAGACACACAGGAAGTGTGTGATTTCACAATGAGTTCACAGTAGAGATGGAATAAGATTAAGGGGTTCTGCCACCAGGTCTCCTGTGAAGTGTAAATTCTGCTCACTCCCATATATCTCATCTTCACTTTCTAATGATGTACTACTTTGTGACAAACCTCATTAGATCGAATCCCCTTCTGGGCAGTGTAGATTGTGTATGTGTCAGGCAATGGAGTCTTGGTCTGAATGCTATTGCAGTTCAGTTAAATAATAAGTGACGTAGATAATTATTTAATCACTATCTATTACAGATACGTTTTATGTTGTAAAATCTTCCTTTACTCTTTCTTGTGTTTTAAATATTAATTTCTATGTGTTGAGTATTAAAAGTTTGGAATTCTTTTCTCCTTTTGACAATCAATGTTGCTCTTATTTTGCCAACCAAGTAAATTAAGGGATGGATGTTTGTCAGCATTCATGATAACCTTGAATAGATTTGCTTATCTATATAGAATACTTTCCTATGAATATCTTTAGTCTCTTAATGGATGAAGAATTACTTTTCTCAACAAGCATCAACCCATTCAGACACAGCATACTTTCCAAACGCTCCAACTTTCTTGTCATCTGTGTTCAAAATATGGGCTGTGTCAGCAGAGACAGCAATCTGTTTTCGTAATAACCAAGTTCTCTCCCCCTGGTGCATGGAGTGTTCTGTTTTAGAAGGACTCTGTGGTCGGCAGTACTGAGCACAGACAGATACTCTGAGAATACATCTTTGAAAGGCAGCTGTTTGTGAATTAGCCAGTGGTTTGGTAGATCTTTGCTGAGCATGCTTAGATTTTAACTTCTGTCTTTCCTTAATCCTGTTATTGACATAGTTTACCTCAAACACTCTGCACATTTGTGTTCTGGCATGTTGGGCTGGGAAGCTCTAGGGCTGTAGTGATGACCAAAGTCACAAGTACAAGGAAATAGCTAGAAATCTTTTGAGGAGATTTGTACTTAAATTATTCCTGCACTAAAATGAATTTGCAATGTGGAAAAGATATATAATATAAAATTATATGTGATCTGGTTGTATTACAGAAATTTTAGGCTTTATTACTTTTTGTGTAGGCATTGCATTCTGTTGACTTTAAATCCCAGATGCTTTATTAAGCTTTATTAAATACACTTCTTAGCATTACTTGGTCACAAATAGGAGTAAAAGAGCTGTATCAGATACGTGAAGACCATTCACTATTATATTGAAGTATTCTTCTAAAACCAATCTGTCACTGAAATTCTTCAACACCACTGAAGAAGAAATTTAAGCACATGCTCAGTTTCAAGCAGGTTCCAGCACTAGAATTTCTAATATGTTTATTTAAGTTTCTGGTGTCAAAGCCCTTTGATGCCTGTTTTGCAGCATGTCGTCATTATTACAGCTTCATGTTGCCTTTGTTCCTAGTTGCAATACTCATACAAAATCACTAAGTTTCTGAAAAAAATTTCCTTCAGCTTGAACAAGCTGCTGCTTGTCCAATCTAGATTTAGTGTAGTCTAACACATTAAATGTATCAGTAGTGTGAACTTGGTGTTTACCTATAGAACTGTTTATAGCACTATTGAAATATAAGAGGGATTTGCATTAATAATGAGGAAAGCCATAAAGGGTGTGTACAGATGTTTCCTAATGCAGTAAGTCTGTTGCTCTAAAGGCATATGATCACATTTGGAAAATTGCTATTGCATGTCTTGGCAGTTTGTTAAAAACTGAAAACTTAAAGTTAACTGTTATTTTGATAGACTAAGTTCAAGGTCACCCTTTGTTTAAATGATGTTTTGTTTTCTGTAATTAGACCGTGCCAGGTGTATTAAGTTTGTAATTAAAACCACAGGCTTTGCCTAATTCAGAGTAAAAGAGAATGAAATACAAGGTCATTATTCGTCTCTAGTGAGACTCCAGATGAACAGCGCACATGGAACTATTTATGAAACATTTTGCATGGTCAAAAATTGCTTTAGGTTGCTGTCCATGGCTTTTAAATTAAACTACTCACAGATTTTTACAAAAGTACCTGTAGCATAGAAATATGTTCCCATTCCCACCATTGAATTTGAATGGAAATAAAATATATATATGATGTACAATTTTATGGCATAGATTTAAGAAAGAAAAAAGGTAGTTAGAGAGCCAATGAGGCAATCTGTTATTAGAGTGAACTTCACTGACAGCCACGGTACCGAGCAACGGTTCAAAGCATCAGAAATAATACCTGAAAGGGAACGAACTACTTTTGTACTGGTGGATTGAATTTCTTGCTCAGGAAATTCTTCATGTGGTATGGTGGTGGCAAATTTGCTCCACTGTACCCAGTAATTGAAGTTTAATGGATGCAGAATTCATTATGATTTTCATGGCTTCTGCATCTCTGACGTGTCCTGAGGCCCCTGCGATTCTCCCAGAATGGAGCAGGAGTGGATTGTAAATTATGGATCTGACTAGTCCAGGGCAGAGTCTGGGGAAGTTGGTTGAACCAGGGAGATTTTCGTGGTGTTCCTTTTCCCAAGACTGGCATCCTTTTTATTCATACCATGTGTATTTTGGAAGAATTAAGTTGAAAAGAACTACACTAAGGTGTGCTGCTTTGATGTCATATTTGCAAGTGAAATCCCTTAGATTTGTCTTCAAAAATTAAAGTAGTCCAAAGCTAGTACTTTCAAAAGTGATTTTGATTAGCTCTTGGTGGTTTTATGGGAGTTTATGAGAGTTTAGTTTTTTGGGTTGTTTTCTGTTGGGGATTGGGGTGTTGCTTGGTTTGGTTGTTTTTTTGTGGGTAGGGGTTTTTCCTGTTGTTTGGTTGTGGGCTTTGATTGATTTTTTTAAAGAAAATGAGGTCCGTACTCTAAAATTGATCTCTTTGGATTACTGTAAATCTACCTCACTGAATTCAGGGGAAACAAGGAATATCTATACTTAGGTATTTTGAATATTTCTTTGCAGTTGAAATTTAAAGAACTAGATTGTTTAGTTACACATTTTCTGTAGACTGCAGTGTACTTGGAAATGCTTTTTGGTGAGAGTATCATCTTCACTCTGTTCAGAAGTGACCAGGAACTGAAGAGATGCCTTAGAAGGCTTGCAGAGTAGCCAGCCAGATAAAAATGCAGTCACTGGAAGCAAGTTGCTGAGCTTCATGCTATGTTTCCTGAGGGAGCAATTTCAAAATGCTTACACAGAATAAGTGGGCAATTCCTTTTGCCTTCTGTTTTTCTGTAGAGGAAGGACCAGAATTTCAGCAAGCCCAAGAACTCTGACAAATGTATCGGCATGAGGGGATAATACTCAATTTTTGTTTATGTCCCATTATCTGGTTTAGAACTTAGGCTTGTTAAATTCCCAAATGATGAAAAACTATTACCATGGTATTGCTGGGCTGGTTTAGTTGTAGTTATGGGAATATGATAATGTTTGAAATTACTTTCATGTCAGATTGCTGCTTATTTTTTTTAAAGATATCCTTACTTCTTTTCATGGTTTTGCATTCCCCTTTTTTACTGCTACATAACTAATCCTGATTCCTGTTGTCTGTATTTTTGTTTCTTAATTTTATTTTCTATTGTACATGAGTTCATTGTTTGTGTAGTTTATCTTGATAACCTTGGGTCCACAAAAGTGTTTGTTTCTTGGAACCTGCTGCCAAACAATTCCACTACTTGTTTATTACATGGTAATCCTTCTGGTAATTTGGAAAGGAAAGGAAGTGGTCCAAGCTGTGCACTGTAAGCCCATCTCAAAAAGCGGGTGAAGGTGGTGGGATCTACCTGGGCCACGTGGCACTGGGGCTGTGGCAGCCAATGGTGCCCTGCAATGGCTGCCCACGCTCCCCTGCAGCCCAGGGGCTGGACAGTGGCTGCCCAGACTCCCCTGCAGCCCAGGGGCTGGACAGTGGCAGTGATGGTGCCCTGCAGTGGCTGCCCACGCTCCCCTGCAGCCCAGGAACTGGACAGTGGCTGCCCACGCTCCCCTGCAGCCCAGAGGCTGAACAGTGGCTGCCCATGCTCCCCTGCAGCCCAGGGGCTGGACAGTGGCAGTGATGGTGCCCATGCTCCCCTGCAGCCCAGGGGCTGGACAGTGCAGCACAGGGAGGCTCTCACACCCTGTCCATGTCCATCCCAGAGCCAGGACATCCATACACTGCTGTGCTGGGATCTAACCAGGCCCTGGAAGGAAGAGGGTTCGAGTTTGTTCAGCAGCAGCTCTATATGCAGGGTCTCGGAATGCAACTGGGAATACACAGTCCCCTTCACAAAAGTAGGTGTTGGTGCCAGAGTCATGGAAGTGCTCCTGTTCCCAGACCATGATTTGTGGAATGCATACTAGAGTTTTTCTGCTAAAAATTGAAATGAGTGCCTAATGTATGAGATGGCTGAGTCAGGAGCCTGGTGATACTGTTAGCTGCTTTTGCAGGACTGACTGCATTAAAAACATAAAAAAAACCAAACCCCAAACCAAACCCAAACAAACAGGAAAAATAACCCAAAACAAAACCAAACAGAAAACCCCACAAAAACAAGTAGCTATCAATTTGGAATGCAGTGTTCTTGAGAATATATAAACATAAAGCATAAATCATAATTTGAGTAAGATCTGGTTTGCCTCTTTTTATCAACAATACAAGTTTCCTCAACTGAGCAAAAGTGAAAGATTAAAATAAGACACATTCCATTTCTGAAGTTAAATGAAAGCATATTTTGCTTGATGTGATGGGAAATAGCTTGAAGGATATTTTATTCTTTAACAAAAAATGAAGAAAGAAAAAAATGTATTTTAAAGCTGCCAAGAACTTTGTATGCAGGTGGTTATCAATTGAGTAAGTGTGAGGTATTTAAGTGAAAGCCTGTTGGCTTATCCATATGGGGGTTGTTAGGAGTAATTTTACTTTTTTTATCTGACTGTGCCATCAAGCTTCATGCTTTGTTTTTCCTGGTACTCATCTAAGTGCGTGGTATTTGGTGTCAGGCAGTCCATGATCACAGCTCACCTTTTGTGAGATTTAACTAGAATTGCTGTATTCAGTGCATTCCTGAACATCCAATCTGTATTTTTATATAGAAATAATGTCTTACATGCTTGATATATTCTTTCAGGGAGTTTTACTCCTTGCTGTGGTGGTTGCTGTTGACTATTTGCTCCATATGTACATAAAAAAACCCCCATGTATTGACTTACGAGGACAAAAGTACAGAGTCAAAATGATGCTTTTTATTATTTTTGTTAGTAGCAGCCATGTCTGCTTGTGGAGCCAGCAAGAGACAGAATTTTGCTGTAAATACGGCAGGGCTTTTTATCAGTTTAGAGAGATCTACAGGAGACACTCAGGAGTTTGGCAAATGTCTTAAGATTGTTTTCAGTTTAACAAAGGCTCGTGCTGACACTGGTGCTTTACGATCTAGATGGGCAGTCATAGAAATAATTAAAAGAGAGTTTCCTGACTCTTCCTTGCCAAAATTTCCTTTCCAGTTCTTCCTTCTTGAGTGGATGTACAAAGTGACTTCACATTTTGGAAAGAGAAGGGGTTCCAGTTTTGGTCTGTGGGAGTTTTATGTTAAATAGTGATGTCTTACTTTTGGAGCATAAATATTTAAAGGTTGAACCGAGCCGTGTTCAGTCAGAGCTTTGTCACTGACAGTAGCCATCTGAGACTTGTTCTGATTTTGAAATTTTTGAAGCAGTCATCTGAAATGAGTTGAATCCTTTAAATTAGCATGTATCTCATGATGATGTGATACAGGGAATCTAAATGCAGTTCACCTGCTCATCAGACTTTGCTGTTTAACAAGCCATCTGCCTTACAGGGTAAGGACTGATAAGGAATTGCATGGTCCTGAGTCATGTACAGGGCTGGATGGCAGTGAGTGAAAACCTTCCTTTCCACTGCCTTTGTTTTGCCAGTTCAGGATGGGAATAATCGTAGCCTGTTGTTTTAGTAACACATTTTGACCTCAGTGTTGCATGTTGCATGGCATGAAGTATAATGCAATGAAGTACTGTAGTCCTTATCAGTAAAAAGGGTCACAGCTTCAGGAGTAAGAGAGATTTTTCTTTCAGTGTTGCAGAATCTCAGTATTTGGAGTGTGTTAGTAGGGTGTATGGTAGCTTACTTTGCAATACCTGCAGATGTTTTTTCCCCCCATTTTTTATATTCACTAGAAACACAAGAAACACCAGAGACATAAGAGACACCTTATGTACTTAAGCCTTGCCTTTAGCTAAGGCAGAGAGACAACTGTTTCATTGATTCCTTGTATTCACATGCCTTTTAGTTAATAGGACAGAGAATTTCCTAATGAACATTCATTTTCTGATGAAATGTTTCCTAATGAGACTGTGATTGTGACTTAAGCTTTGATTGTAATTAGTTGTGTTGTTGTCAATGATAATCAAAATCCATGGTAAAAAGTGAAATAACACTTGCCTCACTGAAACATTTGAATTAAAACATTTTTGTTGAAGTGTTAAGATTGTCGTAACATTTTCATCAGTGCTGTCACAACAGTGATAGTCTCCCATTGTGGACTCTGTTATTCATATATTGCTTTTAAATTTTTCGTGGTTTTGATAAAGTAATCCTTTTGCACAGTGGTGAGAAGGTGTGATGCCAAGTTTCTGGAGGCTTTTCTGAGTGGGGTTTTGAATGCTTCCAAGTTCATCCAAAGGCAGGTAATGAAACACAGGTCAGAACCTCAGTAGTAACACTGAGGCAAAATAAGTGTGGGCTGCAGGTAACACCTGGAATTTTTTCTCCAAAGACAGTGTTTCTTCCTCTTCAAGGGCGTGAAGGCTTTTTAGAAACATAATTGATGAGTACGATTGTGCATTAAAATTAATTGTTGTATAACTGAAGCATTTGAGTAGGTTCCCTGCTATATCCACTGCTGGGCCTAATTCCCATTCCTTTTGTAAATGTGAGAAGATAAATTTATATAGAGAATGAAAGAATCCACGGTACTAGATTCTTGTTCTATTGCTTTTATTCCCTTTTCATTTTTCTTGTAATATTTTTAGTTTATATTAGGAAGATATATAAGAACATAAGAAAATATTGCAATAGTTATAGAAAAGTTTTTCAAAAGCATGTGTTATATAGCATATTGATTATGACTGATGATCATAACAAAACATTTGCTCTGGGCATTTGGCAATAAAAAAAATATTGTGAAGTAAGAAAGAAGTTTACAATTGCATTTTCCAAGTCTACTATTCTTAAACCCACAAGAAATAACTGATGCAAAAGCTTTGCTTGCTAGTATTAAATTTTCACTTACAGCTTGTTGGGTTTTCAGATGGCCTGCCATTTTTTGGTACAGGTATTGGTATTAGTCTTGTTATTTCAGTGTCAAATATATCATGAATCCTAAAATGTGCTGAGGTTGCACCATCTCTGTGTTTCTTCTAAATTGCCATGAATACCAGGAAAAGAAAACCTGCTGACCCCAGCCCTGCAGAATCCCCCACTGTTGTATTTGAACTACTTGTTTACAGTTGTGCATGCAGACTGAATTTGAAGGAAACTACTAATCCTGGTGCCAGAGCTTTGGGGGAAATATTTTATACGATTTAGTAGTGGTACTGTATAAAATCAATTTTATTCCCTTTGCCATAAAAGCATAGCCATGTTTCATAGGTTTTTGTGATCTCCCCCTAACCCATACTCATCCAAAATGGGATACTCAGTTTTTTACTATGTGCTTTCTGTTAAGGTTTAGTTGTATTGGTGTTTCCAATTTGTAATTACCCTGTAAAAAGATTATTTTTGTGACATCTAGCTACATATTATTTTTTGTCTGTTTCTTGAGGAAATTAGACTTACGTGATTGTGCAGTTTGTCCTGGTAACTTTTGAGTCATATTGTCCAAATTCAGCAAAGGTGGAGGCTTCAAAGGGGTTAATTTGCTCAAGTTTCAATAGTAGCACTGCTAATTTGCCTCTGAGAGGAGGGATCCAGCTGATACCTGTGCTGAAGTGTGGGTTCTAGCCTGAGGTCCGTAATCAGCTGTTGTCCTTGGCCTGCTGAAACGTAACCTGGAACAAGGGACAGAAGGATGGCATATCCCAGGCTTATTCAGGAGATGGGAACCGTGGAAAGAGAGCCATGGCAGAAGGGGACACCAGCTCATTTCTATTTCTCTCCATGTATCAGTCATAGCAGTGCCATGGTAGCCAGAGAGCTGAGTCAATTAAAATGTTCCTCACCTCCTTGTCCTCCTCTCCCAGCTCACCCTGCAGCTGCAGGGTTGGTGACTCACAAAGGGCAGTGGGCAGGAGCCTCCGGGGTTCACCCTCAGAAGGGACTAACCCTTCTGCCTACCTCCTGTCATTCGATTAAGATTTAGTGTAAAATGAAGCTACTTCCTTAGTCTGTAAATTTTTATGCTGCTCCCAAGATTCTTGTCTTTCATTAAGTTGCATCTCACCTGAATGGTTTTATGCAACAATTCTCTTCTTTATGTGATGGTTTCCATATGTCTGCTGAATTAAATCTAAATACACCATCTTTGGTTTGAGCTCCATTTTAATCCCATCTGCTTTTTTGTCCTTCTTTGAAATGAGAGATGTGAAGAGAAAGTGCTTCTCTTTGATTATGCCCTCAATTTGAGGCAGTGGATAACATCCCAAATGAAGTTTTACTAGAGAGAGGTTTGATTTTGACTTTGTTAATTTTGTAAATGTATTATTTCTTCTGCTTTACACAGAGCTGTGCTTTGACTGGCCTGTGCGTTGATTGTAGCTTTGATATAGAGATCTCTGTATAACATCTATTTTTATTTTAGGAGAAATAAATGCATTAAAGATGTTTTGCTCATAGGTAGGGATGTCATATTATCCAACCTCTATGACTTCCATGTTAAACAAAATTCAGGCTCCAGGATGTTTCCTCTGAAAGGTCATTGGAAAGGTGAGGAGCAGAGATGAAATGATATCATCTCATGTTTTCATTTATTATACAGTGCAATAGTGGGTTGACCTACAGGAAAATAGATCCCTACATTTGAATTCCTTCATAACTTCCCAAGTCAATTGTTGGTTCCTTCTGCTGGAGGGAATGGTAGAAAACCGTGTAGAACTGGCAGCAATTTAGCTGTTACTGAGTTCAGGTTTTGAGGGCTTTTGACTATTTATATCATGCAACACTGCAGCAGTATTGTTATAAGCAAGAGATTTAAAAAAACAAAAAGCAAACCAAGTCTCTGACATAATCTCTGCTGAATTTTTATCTAATGTGTTTCAGTTTTCTTAGAGGTTTCAACTAATCTGCGTGTAATCTCTGCTGGAGAACATTGGCACTGTGCCATACAACCACGTTTGTGATTTCCCAACATTAACTGCCCTTTTCTATTTCTCCACCTTTTCATAATTCTATCCATGAGCTTTTCTGTGCCTAAAATTTTCCTTAAAGCTAGTACTGACACAACTTGTTCTATTCTTATCTGTTTCTATGGCATTTCATCCTTTATTGCTCGGTATTTTCTTACACAATTTTCTATGGTTGTTATGACAACATTAAATAGCAAATTTGTCAATTTTCAAATTATATTGCTTTCAAAATTTTGCACTGTGTTGCTGACAAAGAGGTGCAATATTTTCATCAGAATTAGGCAAATTAATATGATTAATTTAGATTACCTTATAGTTTTGCAGTGTTGCTGCTTCCAGGCAACTTATGCACTGTGATTCTAGTTAAGATAGTATAAATAGAATACATTTGTTGAAGTAGCAGAAATTGTTAAATTTCAGAAAATAGTCCTTTGCTGTTATTATTCTAATGGCCAAGATCTGGAAAATGTGACTGGCATTCCAGCAAGATCATCATCAACCATGTTAGTAGGCATTTAATTCATAATTACTAGGATTCCCTGTGCAATACAGACCATCAGATAGCATAAATACAAACTCCCAGAATGAAAGATCCTTGGAGATATTAAGGCCAAAAACCAGAAGAATGAGGTATTTCTCTAAGACTGTATTTAAATCAGTGGGAGATACTGATGGAGGAGAGGGGAAAATGTCTGAGACTGAAATGGGTGAGGTCTGCAAGGATGAGAGTATAAAGTCAGAATCACTAATGAAAATGGAAGCAAAGTTACATTACAAAATTAAGTTATGACCCAGTCCCACAGGGTTTTTTGTATGCAACATGATTATGTTACTAGTTTAAAATGCTTCTTCATAATTAAGATTTTAAAATATTTTGTATTCATCACTTGCATTCATTGTGCCATTTAATGGAGCCTTTCGTGAATTTGACATTTGTTGTCCCAAAATAGTTTGCTTACATTATTTTTTTTATTTAATGTGTTTGATTTTACAGTATTGTGAATTCTGATAGCTCATACAACATTTGGTGTTTCAACTTTGTTCACATACATGTGTGAGGTGAAGTAGGAGTGTTATAATGAAAGCCTTACCTTTTCAGTGCTGTCAAAAAACCTAACAAAGCATTGCCTTTTTCATGTCTATAGTATTTTTCAATTGCTAGTGTAGCTCCTGTGATGATGGGATTCTGGGACATCTAGTCTTTGATTGCACTCTGATTTCAGACCATAAGAATGCAGGGTCTGCAGCTGTGTCAGCAGCCTTGCAATTCTCAGAGACATTAAGCAGAAAAAGAAGTGTATTTTTCCCCGGTCCAAACCTGAGCTGGCAGTTCATTTATTCTGAGAGAATAGAATTGGCTGGTCGGTCCACTACTCAATGTTTGTGGTAGTTCAGCAAGGCAGTTTGTTTTCAAAGCTGTCACAGTTTTCAGAAGAAGGTGGCTTACAGCCAAAAGCCACTTCTCTGTCACCAGTGGAATCTACCTGAGGAAATTATTTGAGTTTGCAACTGAAAATACATCTCTCTCTTTGGGGTGAAAAGGATTGAGGAGACTAATACTGGGGACTTTTTAAATTATTACATTTTTGAGGTTTGGGGGATTTGTTGCTTAGTGTTAATACCAGGTTTTAAACTATTTGATGTGGTGCTGTTTTCTCCTCATGACAGGATGTAGATGTTATAAAGGTACTTGTGATTCCTCCCCTCCCGCCACCCCCTAGTCCTGCATCCTTCTGCCACATAAGGTGAATTCCATGTGCATCCACTCAGGAATGTGTGCTATATATTTACATGTCTTTCTGGGAGTAGTTTTTCTTTGGCAGTGAATCCTATTGCCCTCTGCTAGACATGTGCCTTAACTGGATCAAGAACTAATCTGTGTGCATTGTTAAATTAAAATTTTAAGTCCACGGCATACATACAGTCTTTTTGGCACTAACACTATGTTTTCCTGCATCTGTTCATGCTCATGCATATCCATTAGATCTGTCAGTGATGAGGGTTATTCACACACTCTATTCTTACAAACTGAACAATGACACTTAATATGTGACCAGTCCTATAAATTTGTACTTGGTCTCTCTCCAGTGTCTTTGAGTGCAGGATACCATTCAAACTGAGGAATAGATGTTCTGTAAGCAGAAACCCCAGTGATGGATTCTAAATAAATTGGGAGAGCATTTAATAACCTCAACATTTGTTTGCATTTTTGCTTTGGAAAAGCACTGCTATGAAAATGGTCGAAGCAATGAAACTGCTTTTACAAGGCGCTGTAACTTGAAATAAAATTTTCTTTAGCTTTTAATTGTTTCTGAAAGTGCAGTTGTGAAACAACTGATTTTATTTAAAGCTGAGCCTGTTAAGTATAAAGCAGCTGACTGCACTGAGCATGGATTTTGTTTGAGTTCTGACACCTTGCATTTGAGGAATGCATTTGTCTGGCTCACATTTTCCTTGTGCTTTTTATGTGGGCTAGGAATGTGCTGGATGGGAGCTCACATTATTTCCTGCCCCGGTACTTAGGGTTGGAAATAATATAGATGAGGCCCTTGGTTCAACTTGAGCTTCCAAATCATGAACATAAAATCAATTTTAAAAGCTGGATTAAATTCCCAGCAGTTTTTCTGGAGAGGGATTTAGATCTGAAGTTACAGATACTTGACCATTACCCATGTTCTGCATGTGAACACTGACCTTAACCAATGTTCAGGTGCAGTGTCTGTAGCCTGTTCATTGTGGATACACTATGCAATGGATAAACTTTTATCATTTTCCTTTTCTTTGCGGATTTTTAAGTCTATAAAGTTGAAGCGTATTTGAAACTTACATGATCACTCAAGAGATGAATTGGACAACCAGCAGAGAGGCCAGAAAGATTCTGCTGAGACTCAGGTCCCATCCTAAGGGTTTGCAGAGCTCGTAGCATTCCCGAGTTCTAGGCTGTGTAATTGCCATCATTTACTCCAGAGCTGCAGAAGGGTAATAGTGAGCACTCTGAATTTGGATGGGGATTAATTAACAGCATTGGCACAAAAGCTCCTACAGTACCTGTTTGCATTGAGTAATAAATAAAAACTATATCTTCAGATTATGATCTGGAAAACCTAATTAAGTAAATTAGTGGTGTTCTGCCCTCTGCGATAAAACAAATAGATGAGATTCTGTAGACCCTCCTAGGAGATAATACTGGGAAGGTAAGAAAGAACTGTGCTAATGTTTGTTCTTGATTGCACTAATGTTTGAGTCATAGACAAAATGTTTCATGATAAAATATTTATTTGGCAAACAATTTTGGCAGATCTGGACTCAGTAAGTGAATATGCCACTGAATCATTGAATCTCGTTCAATGAATAAATGTAGTTTCCAAACTAACACAGAGTGAGCATCAGACTTTTCACAAGGTAGATTGTAGTTGAGAGACTACATTTAGGTTATGGTTAAGTGGATTTCTTGTTCAGTAGATGAGAGTGGTCAATTTTTTTAGTTGAGTGTTGCTTTTAGTTGTATGTTGGCACATGGAATTCTTGATTAATGTGTTTTGACATGACATTATGAGTGATTATCTTCTTCTGTATTTTCAGGATATTTCTTAGTATATTATTCGTAGCAACAGTGGTCTACTACACGTTTGTAGTACATTATTTAAAAGCTGCTGGCTAAGTGGTGTTATTTGATAATTATCCCTTTCTGTATTTGTTCATTTATTTTAGATCTAATTTAGTCTGGATTAAAAGCAAGACAGTAGCTGTCTACTAGATTTTTAGCCCATCATACAGTGGATTTCATGAGGATCATTGGGTCTCATTTGATAGTCAGTATTGACTTAAGATGTGTTTCCCAGCTATGGGGCTGGTGCATTTTGACCAAAAGAAACTAAATCCACTTTAATGAACTAGCTGAAACTCTGCAGTATCTGTCCAGTTAATAAGATTTACTGATAAGACTTAAGTAGAAGGCAGCATTAGGAAGAGTTAGCTGAATTCTTCCAGTGCCACATCAAACCACATCAAACTAAACAGGTAGTCAAGCAGTTGTGTGGAGGGGATAAAAGATTTCCAGAAAATTACTGTGGAAGTAATAAAGAATTTTTGAGGAACTGCAGACTGAGACGTGTTCTTTAAAAGCCAACGGTGCTTCTCTTAAATCTTCAAAAGTTCAGAAAAGAGAATTTGGTGTTGTGTGGCAAAGATGCCAGTCTCTGCAGGCTAGGGGGTGATTTCTCCCCTCCCAGGTCACTGCAGGTCTCTCTGTGCAGCGTCAATGGGCTGTGTGTTGGTGTTTGAGCAAACTCAGGTGATCTTGGCTCTCATCCACCCTGAGTCCCTATCCCAGGGTGGTGACCTGCAGGCCTTTCTAGAGGCAGGGATCTTCCTGCCAAGACTAAGAGCTCAGTCAAATCTCTCAGCTTAGCCCAGTCTTTATTCAGTTGCTGCAAGTTCAGATTCTACAATTTTTGATGTTTTGGAGGCCTCTTTCACCTGATGTCTCAGTGTTCCTTGGAGATTTTTCTGCCTTTGCTGTATTTTCTTCCTTCTTCCAGTGATTAATAATTCTGGCTTTTGTTGCCTGTAAATTGCCCTGAGTTTGTGGACTGTAGGATTATTTTCTGTCTATGTTGTATCCAAAGTGATTGAAACCCATCCTCTCTCATACGTGACTACAGGAATGCTTTCGGCATGAAATAAACCCCAGCAAACAGTATGTCTATTGTTTTTCCATTTATTAAAGATGATCTGTTATTTTCCTAGATCCTTTCTGAATGGGCTGTTTTAAACTGAACTGAATTTTCTTCTTTATAAAGAATATAACTAAGTTAAGGTTTCCCAGCAGATAAGATACAAATTTGCATGTGTGTTTTGGGTTTGGGGGTGCCTCTCTCTTCCAACAGACTTCCCCTCCTAGGAACATGGAGTTTTGTTGGTTTCATTTTGGGTATCAACGTTTCATGCTTCTAAGAAGATTGGGATTGACTTGTCCCTCATTAGGACACTAAGACTTGAGGTTTAAAATTCTTTTAGTCTCTTGCATTGCTCTTCAGGTGAAATGCTTTTCTGGGTCTGGGTTTAATTCGTCGGTTACTGCCGTGCATGTGTCTTGCTGTGTCATAACTCATTAAATGAGCTTCCATTTTTCTTCCCATTTTAAAAATAATCTTAAATGGAACTGTTCAGGAAAAAATGCCTTTAAATTATATCATCATGTATTTATTAAATTAATTTGTAGATTTAAACAGCCTTTTTTTTAACCTCAGGGTTTCTATTTGATGTTACTTACATCTTTACTTTTCATTGTAGATTTGCACTTACAAAATATTTCAGCAAAACAAGGATCATCTTCCACTCTTTGTTTTGTCATTAGGATGTTTGGGTGCCCTAACTGAATGTTTTTATTTTGTGAAATGTTTCTCATCCCTAATATCTTATATCTTCTTAATACAGCTTGCATTTCTGTATAGGTTAGTAGAATTTTACAAAAATGTAATGCTGTTATTTTCTGAGTATTCTTAAAATGCTTTTCTCATGGAATAATCAGATGTCAGGGAGGCAGTCCCTTAACTTGAGAAAACTTTTGGGTAGGAAGGTAAGGTTTGGGTTTCTGTAGCTGAATGGTGGCTGCAGTTGCTGAAATGTGATATGATGAGTTCAAGGGCGCTGTAATGTTCCTGCTGATAGCTGAGCTCAGTATGAGAGAGAATTTAAAAGCACTTGCCCTGGAGACCTGCAGATTAACAAAGATAAAATGCTGACTTTTTGATTCCACTTACTTCACACACTAAGAGATCTAGCTAAAGAATTCACGTTCCTCTAAAAGCTTTATAGCTTTGATTGGTAATATTTGGAAGGATGTTTTGGGGATTATTTTGTTTGTTTTTAATTCCCATCCTTTTTTTTTCTCCAAAAGCAGAAAGGGCTGCAGGGGAAATCCTGTATATTTTTAGATCAGGTGTGGTAGCTACTTTGCCATCAGCACTGTGTGAGTATATTTGCAATAAAATTTAAACATCATGATGAGTATCCAGATGGAGTGTTTTTCCTAAGTTTTAGCTTATTTACTCTATTGGGAGCTCCAGTAAATATTTATAGTATTCTTCAGGACAAACTGTACCATTAAGCTTGACATTCATGATATAAAAAAATTACAGTATATAAAAAACCACCAAGATCTTCTCTAAGGGAATGCAAACTGTGAATTTTTGCCTGTGATGCTCTAAAAGTGATTTTTAAAAATGTCTGTGATGGATGATGCAATTGTAAAGAGAAGGTGATAGCAAATTAAAGTGTCATGCTTCAGTAGACTCAAGCGTGTAGTGTAACGATACACACTGTGTAAATGACATAGAAAAGAGAAAATGGTGGGATTTTTTCCTTCTGTACACTTAAGTTTAGTTTTTACTCTTATCAATCAAATACTAAAGAATTGATCTCAAAGGTACTTGTTAATGGATGCTTGCAGGCTGCCAGGTTTTTGAAATACATTGCTTCAGTTTGTTTGCCCATGTTCAGACTCTTCTGTGTTGCTTTATTTATTTCAGTGAAAATTATATACCTAACAGGAACACGAGCACCAGTTGCTGTAATAGATAGAAACAGTGTAAAATATATTAGAACTGCTTAGGATTTGATGAAGCATTAATGCACTCTACTTTACTGGTTTTGTCAGGAACTGGGTAAAATCCCAACAGGCAAAGTTGACATTATGGCTAATTTTACATTGCTTTTCACAACAATATCTGCTTTTCCTTAGACATCAGTTCCCACAGTCAGGATTGCTCGTTAAAGTTTTTGACTACTGGATATTTTTCCCCGTGAGTTTTTTAGCCTTTTTAATTGCAGAAATATTTATGTTCTAGATGCCTTCTGATGACTTAGAAATGCAAAGGGAAATACAAAGACACCTTCCATCTTGTAAAACCACCTTAGTTTAGGAATTTAATTTCTAAGGGTAATTTAGTGAAGATAAAGGACTCAGCTCATGGTTTTGGAATTTTAGTACTGGCAGTGTTTAATGTGCTCAGAGGAGAGCCCTGGGCAGTATTCAGAAAAAGTATGCAGATGATAACATGCACTAAGGCTGTAGAAAGACATTTTTTCCCGCCTTGGTGGTTTCTATTGAAATGTCACTTTGTGTGAAGCTGAGCAAAGTCTTCTAGAGCTGAAAAACGTTGATGGTAGTGACTGAGATTTAGCTTTGTGTTGCTAAAGTTGTGTTCAGCTTTAATGTTAGAGCAGAGAGAATTCTACTAATCATGGAGAATTTCTATGCAATTTTATTCCTAGAAAAACATTTTAAAATTACATTGATTTGTCCATCTTTAATTTTCTCTTAGTGCTGTGTGCCTATTCAACCACCAGAAATGCTTGAGGTAACTGCAGGGCTCTGCCTTTTGAAAGTTTAGTTATCCGTCCTTCTCTCACATAAATTGTCAAAAACAATTACAGTAAATGAGGTCTTTTTTACATTTGTTTAACTCTGTGCATTGCAACAAAGATACTTGCTCTTTGAACAACGTGAAATAAATGCTCTCACTCCGAGAGCTCCTCGCCACCTGACACTGCTTACCCAAGGTCAGCAGGATTTGCTGTACAAGCCAACATAAAGCAGTTCCCCTCCTGTTGCTGCACGGGAGCAGCTGAACAGACAGCAGTGGCCATGGAGTATTTCCTTGCACACAATCATGAGGCAACTTCTTCATCAGTGAGATTCGCAGGTTCTGGGTGTAAATTCATAGCAGAGATAAATTGGTCAGAAAGGCTCACCTTGTACCTTTTGGATTCTGATTCAAGTCTAACTTTTTATACCAGTAAAAAGAGTTTGAAGCCCTCAGTGGAGCTCATTCTGCTAGAGAAAAGAAAACTCTCTGCTCAGCAGAGGGAAGTGAACAGCAGGAGAGAAAAGTTTCTCTTACCTGAGACCACTAACACACAACACAAACCAAGACACACACTGGTTAAATCTTAGAAAGTGCTATGGGCAACACCCTTTCGCAATTGCCATTGTCGCAATTATTGTTAGCCATTCTGTTGATAGTCCATATTGTAGGAATTACTAGCAGATGGGAAAATAGATGACTCAGAATATAGTATTAAGAATCCATATTTTTTTAATCAAAGGCCCCTAATAAGGAGCATTGCATCTGTAAGATTCATTCAAGCAGTTGCTAGGAAGAATTTGTTTTTTCAAGTAAATACAACAAACTTGATACAGATTATTTGTTGATTGAGTATCTGTTTTCTTAACAATTTAAACCCTGAAAATACATTTGTTTGTTTTTGTTGCACCGGCTTAATAGTAGGATTCCATAATTTAGTTTGATAGACTGGAGGCTTGCAATTGTAACTCAAGCATTATAGAATTACTAACGAAATCTAATTTTATTATATTGAAAACATCATTGGCCTAGAGGTTTTATTTACCTCTGTTGCTGTCAAGGGTGGATTAAGATTATAGTGTGCTACACCCACCAAAATTTTGGCTTTCACCCCTTGAAAAGTTTGGATGGCTACAGGTGCATGCTGGCCAAGTGTGGCTAATGAGTTCCAGACACCTTCACGTAAAACCATGGACTGCAAGCACCACTGAGTATCTCAGATACATGTCCTTCCTCCTGTCTCCTGTGCTGGACACGCATGGGAGCCAGGAGTCAGGATTTACATTGCACCCTTTGACTTCATGGCTTCTGAGAGTCCATTTTTGCTTGTACTTTATCTCCTTCCTTCTCACCTTATTGCTGCGGAACTCAGGTCTGTAGACAGGAACGTGCGTCTATTTTCCTACTGCCTGTTTTGGCCAGAACTTTCATCAGTTTGATGTGACTAAGGCTGTGAACAAAATAGGTAAGGTACAGTGTTGGTCCTCCTGCAGGCAGAAGTAGTATTGACTGCAAGGAACTATTCTTTGGTTTGCTGAAAATACTGATCCAAAGGAACCTGGTCCATATGGGGTGTGAGAATTTAGACCACAGACAAAAAAAGTAAAAGCTGTTGTGCTTCCCTTGCAGAAGTTTGGGAGGCAACTGCATCAGTATGATTTGAAGACATGTGAAAAAAGCAATCAGCCTGAAACCAGTATTGACCAGAGTAAGAATGTTTTCTGTGTAGGTGTATTGGATTTGTGGCCAGGTTTTCAGAGCAGGGGGGCACTACAGGGGTGGCTTCTGTGAGAAGCTGCCAGAAGCTTCCCCCATTTCTGGCAGAGCCAATGCCAGCTGGCTCCAGGAGGGGCCCACCTCTGTCCAACACTGGGCCAATCAGGAATGATAGTAATGCCTCTGTGGTTACATATTTAAGAAGAAAAAAAAATTACTGCACAGCTGTAATTGCAGGCAAAGAAGAGCAGAGAATGTGAGAGAGTGAGAGTATGTGAGAGGAACAACTATGCAGCCCGTGGTACAGACCATGGTGAAGCAGCTGTGCCCCTGCAGCCCATGGAGGTCAGTGGGGATGCAGAGATCCCCCTGCAGCCTGTGGAGGAGACCCATGCTGGAGCAGGTGGATGCCCGAGAGAGGGCTATGAACCTGTGGGAAACCCATGCTGGAGCAGCCCTATGGGGGACCCATGCTGGAGCATCCTGTGCCTGAGGGACTGACCCTGTGGAAGAGTGACCAAGGTTGCAGCAGTTTGGGGAGAACCAATGCCTGTGGGATAGACTCATGTTGGAGAAGTTCATGGAGAACTGTGTCCCATGGGAGAGACCCCATGCTG
Organism: Hafferia zeledoni; assembly: GCA_035583235.1. NCBI lineage: Eukaryota > Metazoa > Chordata > Aves > Passeriformes > Thamnophilidae > Hafferia > Hafferia zeledoni. The sequence continues at coordinate 129,690,599 of JAWWEV010000083.1, read as the reverse complement.
GAGCAGGGGAAAGACTCTTCTTCCTGAGCAGCAGCAGGAGCAACATGTGATAAACTAGCCATAACTCCCATTCCCTGTCTTCCTCTGCAGCTGGCAGGGAAGAGAGAGAGCCCAGGAAGGAAGGGAGAGGTGAGGGGAAGGTGTTTTAAGATTTATTTTACTTCTCATTATTCTGCTCTGATTTTGTTAGTAATAAATTTAATAACTATCCCCAATTTGAGTCTGTTTTGCCTGTGACAGTATTTGGTGAGTGATCTCTCCCAGACCTAAACTCGTGAACCTTTTATATATTTTTTCTCCACTGTCCAGTTGCAGAGCAAAGTGATGAGATGCTTCAGTGGGGGCCTGGCAACCAGCCAGGGTCAACCCACTGCAGTAGGAAATATTCTTCTGATAAAATGCTGGTCTGCAGTGTACTCAACCAACCTTCCATGATCATGTCAGATTATTTTAAACCACCAGGGTGATGAGCAGTGGCTCCTGCCACCTTGGGACAAGGGCAGTGCACTGTCTGTGCAGTGCTCATAGCTCTGACCTGTGCTCTCATCACAGCTGAACACTTCATGCCTGGAGCTGCCTCAGCATTTGGATTTTTACTGTATCCCAACTTAATGAGAGCAGGCATAGTAAGAAAAGCATGCTAACGATTCTTAATCTGTTCTGCTGCTTTTCCAGTTCTACATGTAGCCTTTCCTGGAAAACTCTCTAACCCGTGTACAAATAGTGGAAAAATTAACAAGGAGGAGTTAAATGATTGGTGTCCCATTTGCTGAAAGTTTGAGATAAGGTGCACCAGGTTGCCAGACTGGACTCTTAAGTGTGGGGCTGAGGTGCCTTTTCCAGAGATTGTAAGTGAATGTTATGTTTCTGTTAGAAGGTTAGTTATGTTTTTATTCTGTGCTATTTGTCCCAGCTCAGGTTTGTGCTGCTGAAAGCTACTTCTGCCACTGGAAGCTTGGGTTGATGGACCTCCTTTCTGCATAGGTACCTTTTTTCCACTAGGCTTTCCCTTTGCATCAGGGAGAGGATGTGGTACAGGCAGGAGCTGCTGGCACTCACCTTACAGCACTGCAGTTTGTCCCACAAGGGTGGCTGTTGGCTCATCTCTTTGTGGGCAAAGTTGATTTCCTGTGCTCTAGCAAATCCCAGCAGAGAATTTCAGGGAGGCCTCCTTGAGTGCAGCTGAGTCCTGAGAATGTCATCTTCTAGAAGAAATTATTCAAAGTCATCTTGCTCTGGAGGTTGTTTTCCTTTTTTTTTGCCTTGCTTCCCTTATACATTGTAACTCCCTTATGATTAGATTAACAAATACACCTTTAGGAGAAAAGGTTTTTTTCTGTACACACCTATTTTTCTTTCTGGAAAACTGGCTATGTGTACTCACTCTAAAAGACTGTGTCTGTATGTGGCATTGTAAGTTGAAGTTTGGACTGTTGATTTCCCAAACCCATGTGATCATAAAGTGTCCCAGTGAAGGCAAACACTTTTACCAAAAACTCCATTCACTGAAGTCCTCTGTCTTGGGGTGGCCCCTCTTGACACTAATTGCTTTATTTTACGTGGTTGTGGGTGTTTGATCTCTGAAAGGACACCACTGATTCCATCATTTGGAAAAGTGGCAGAAATTGAACTATCATCAAACAAATACTATCCCAATTACTGACTTTTTACAGTTCACAGCTTTTAAAAAGCTATTGAAATATATTTTAAAGCCTTTTTGAAACCCTGTAGCTTGCACCACTGAATGCTGTCCTCTCCCTTCCCTTTAATGCCAGTAGCCCCAGTAGTCACAGCAAACTACACGGTGAATTATTTATGGCAGTTTAAATTCCAAACTGTTTGCAATTGAAAGTAAACGAGTGCTGAGCTCTATCATGTTAAAAATTTGAATCAAAATATTTATCATGCAGGAAAATAAATGACATAGAAGTAATTAAATATCTTGTTTGAATTGTTTCTGCACATCTTGTTTGATATATTTGCTGTTTCATTGAGTGTTTGGACTTTTGCAGGGTTTGTGAGGTAATATCAATAGCACAGACTGAAGTCAAGAAAAAATATTTTTAAATTTGCCAAGGAGACATGGATGTGCATGGACACACACACCCCCCCCAGATTCAGCTATGGCTGACCAAGTGGTTTTCTTGTCTGATGTCAGATAGATGAGACCTTCCTAACTCCTGTTTTCAGGTTCTTAATGCCCCTGTTTTCTGCCACTTCCTTTCTTTAGATATCCTAAGCATCAGCCGTTCATACAGTTGAGTAATGTGGCTCCCTGGGTCCCCTGGTTGACATGTCTGAGCTGATTCTGAAAGATTCTTGGTCTCTGGCTTAAAAAATTCATTCCCTTTATATTTTAATATCCATCCCAGCTGTCTGTAATCTTTAAAGAATAGTTAATTCTGCTTGCTGGCTCTGTTTCTTGATTGAAATTTAAATAAAAACTCACCCACCACATTTTTCTTTGATAATTTATGGAAAAATGGTTTTCAGTGCAGAATAATTATGTGATTAGATCAGTTGGAGTCTATTCTGTGCAGTTTAAGCTTGATGTCTACAGTGGTGACTGAGAGGGAATAAAGGGCTGCCCAGGCTGGTCCCGAGTGGGTAGGAGATTTCATCAGTGGCAGTTCTCACAAAACACACACACACATGAGATTATTCAGTGCCTGACTTAGTCTATTTCCACATTTATGGAGCCCCAAATATATAATAAATGCCCAAATAAATACCCCCCTCCTGCCACACATGCTAAAACCCGTGGGTTTATTGCTCCTCTCATCTGTGTTGTGTTGGGATCAGTTAAACAGGGGAATTGGCACTGTCATCTCATTTTACTTCAAATCTCTGACATGTAACTCCCCTAAAAGAGTATGTTCACTGAAAAGGATGTAATGCACCAGTTACATTTACCAATGGGCTAAAAAGTAAATAGTGTTGCAGTTTGTTAATCTTTTTTTCCCCCTGAAAATGAAAAGTTGTTTTTCTGCAAGCCTTGCTGATTGAGGAATTCCTTTCCCCATCCTTTTTTTTCCATATATCAAATGAGAGAAGTACAACAAACTGGGTGATATTGATTCCTTGGGAGGCAACTCTTTCCCTCATAAGAAACAAAAGGTGTCATTTGCCCTTGGGAGAGACAAAAGGAGGGCAAAGTGTCCAAAGGAGGGCAGCGAAGATGGTGAAGGGCCTTGAGGGGAAGTTTTATGAGGAGCAGCTGAGGGCACTTGATCTGCTCAGCCTGGAGAGGAGGACATTGAGGGGAGACCTCATTGCAGTTACAACTTCCTCATGAGGGGAAGAGGAGGGGCAGGCACTGATCTCTTCTCTGTGGTGAGCAGTGACAGGACCTGAGGGAGTGGCCTGAAGTTGAGTCAGGAGAGGTTTAGGCTGGGTATGAAGTTGGGTTCTTCACCCAGAGGATGGCTGGGCACTGAACAGGCTCCCCAGGGAAGTGGTCACAGCACCAAGCCTGGCAGAGTTCAAGGAGCGTTTGGATCATACTCTCAGGCACACGGTGTGATTCTTGGGAATGTCCTGTGCAGGGCTATGGATTGGACTGAGTGATCCATGGGAGACTCTTCCAACTCAGCAGATTCTGTGAGATCAACAGTGCAGATGAGCTGCTGAGCACATCTGAGGTCTCTGAAACTCATCTAGGTCTTGGATCTTTGACAAAGATGTCAAAGATACTTTGACATCTGGGGTTTAATTTTCATCCTTACTAGGAATCTTATGGTTAAACGATGTTGCATGAAAATGTCCACCTTTTCTGTATGCTCTGATATGCTCTCTGTCTTTATTGTGACTTTCAGTTATTTGTTTACTGTATACAATGTGGTCTGTTAGTAGAAGTCGTAGTGGATTTGGACTGTATGTAGCAATATGGATTGCTAAATTACATGCCTCAATTTCTGATAAAAATAAAGATCAAAAGTAGTATTTCATTCCTTGGGGAAAACAAGTCCATCTGTGTGGATGGAAGCCTGCCCTAGATCCATGAACAAACCATTGACTCATTAGTAGTTGATTCAGAAAATCAGATTTTTTTACCTGCGAGTTAGGTAGTGTGCTTGTTTGCAGTGTCAGAATATTTGCAAACAAAATAAAGATTCACCCTTTTCCAGGAGGAAATTATTTGTGCTGTTTGAAATTTGTTGATATTTTTCACACTTGATGAAGAATATTTGGCACATAGGCAATTCTGACAAGAGAGAAATGCAGAAAAGCACTAAGCTACCTCAGCAAAAAACAGATAGACCAGACAAGGAACAAATTTCTAGTGTAGATTCTTTCCTGCAGTAGCAGGTGGAGGAGCAGTAGTGCCCGACATGCCTCAGTACCTGACAAGACTCCAACCTGTATTGGCAACAGCCAGCAGGACAGCAAAGGGGTTTACTTCTTATATGACCAGTCAGTTTTAATGAATGAAATGTAATGAACTGTTAAACATTGTGAAAAAATACTTTTAGAAAGAAAAGATCTTAAAAAAGATAACCTCTCCATGAATTCAGGAAATTATTTCATGTATTGTTTAAACACTCTGCTAGTAGTTTGCTTTGACTGGTTCTGGCAGCATTCTGTTGAGGAAGGCAGGTGCCTTCTCATTCTTATTAGGAAGTACCTCTAAATATCTGTCAGACTATTACTTAGAGCAGCAGTCTATTTTTCAGGCTTCTGTAGCAGAATGATGTTCAGTAAGAAGTATTTGATTAGGCAATATCATTTATATACATAAATATAATTGTGTATGCTGTGGCAGCCTAATTAGTTAAACTCAGCCCTATATTTATTTGCAATTTATTTGCAAGGTTTGCGAAGTGATTTTTTTTTTTAATTGAATGTACTATGTGTGGGTTTTTCATATGCCATTAAATTCTTTACTATGGAGAATACTAAGGCTTTTGGTTGTATCAACAGTTATGTATATGTATACATACACTCCAACTGTGTAAAAGCACTGGAGCTGTAAATTAAAGGATTATGAATGGTCGTGGTTTTCATTTTTATTGTAAACAGTTTCTAATATTTTTTGTGTGGTTGTTCTTTTGTTTGGTTGTTTTCCAGTTAAAGAATCTGAGTTTAGAAGAATTACAGATGAGGTTAAAGGCTTTGGACCCTATGATGGAACGAGAAATTGAGGAGCTTCGTCAGAGGTACACTGCAAAGAGGCAGCCTATCCTGGATGCCATGGATGCAAAGAAACGGAGGCAGCAAAATTTCTGAGTTTGCTTTACTTTCAGACAGAATACTATGAGTCATTGTGGACACTTTTAACTTCGTAAGTCTGAAGGAATTTGATTGTGAGAGTTTTTAAGACCCAGTCTGTTGAAATTTCCTTGACAAACAACGACAATTGGAGCAGTGAAAGAATTTACATGTGGCATTCTGCAAAGGCAGAGAAACACATCACCACTTGTTTGCATTTTCAAATGTTTAATGTAATACAAGTTTAATCTGTTTTTCCCAATCTTTTTCAGGTGTATATTGATAACTTGGTGTTGTACATTGGGAATTATGTTTTGGAGCACCTGGAATGATTTCTTGATTGTGCAACACTACCAAGCCTTATATTGCAATGTATTTTTCTTCCACTTAGTAGCATATTTATTATGTAATCTTTGGTTATCCTATTTATTTTATGCCTGTTTCCTTTTATGTTGGGAAGTATTAGGATAATATTGTGGAGAGCTGTGTCAGATTAGATGAAATTGGTATTGTAGTATAATGAAAAGCTGCTCACCACTGTATTATCTTTTAAAACTCCAATTTCAGCAAGCATCCCAATTCAGGACAGCACTTGAACATGTATCCTGCCCATTTGTATCAGTAGGATTTAAGCAGAAAGTAGGTGACAGACACATGTTTTTCTGCTCTCCTGAATCAGTGACTGTGGTTGTAGTTGAGCAGAACAGTTGTTACACTACAGAGCATTTTTAGAGAGTATTCCTGTCATTTCTACGCACACTGAGTCAGCTGTCATTAAACAAGAAAACAAGTGCCTAATCAGTTTTGATTTTTGTTATTCAGGAGAAGCAATACTTGCAGTCAACTCCTTCAGTGTAAACTTCCAATTGCTATTGCAATTCTGACCAGTATAAACCTCTATTTTGCACCGTAGTTTTATAATGAAGTAACAGCTACACTTTCTGGATGTTTTTTGGTTCATTTGGGTTTCTTTATCACTGTTTTGAGGGGAGAGGGTGTTATTAGTGGTTTGGGTTTGTTTTGTTTTCACATTATAGATACAAGGTATAGTAATTTAAAAGCCAAAGAAAATAAAATGAATACTTAAATATAAGTACAGAAAAGAAGCAACATTTTACAGTCCTCTGAGGGTTTTGTCCTGCAGTCACTAAACATCCAAAATTCCTATAGTCTTCTGCTGGTAGATTTTGGGAAATCAGAAATGCAGGACCAAACTCTTAATAGCTTTTTACAAGTTATTCTATCTGGTTTATATTGTTGAATACCTAGCAGGTAGAATTTACAACATTGCAAGAAATATTTCATACTTAGCAGAAAATGTGATCCACTTTCTGAACAATCCACTGTGTTCTCTATTGAAATATTTACTATTGTTGCCTTTTATGTAAATAACTTCACTGTGATAGTAATACTTCTTTGAACAATACAGCTGAAAAGATCTTTATATTCAGCCTTTAGCTGTTAAACTTTTAATGGTGACTACTGTATGGGCCTGTTGTGTTAAATGTTTTCTGGAAGTTAGTAATCATCTCATACCTCTTAACATTTACTGTCATCATACGTGGACCATTTAGATGGAGCAGTGCAGATTTTGGAAATGGTGCATTATATCACAAAGCTTATGCAAAAGGAAACCAAAAGTTTTCACAAGATCAGCATTCTACAGCCGTGCTGGGACCAGGACTTGGGTTTGAGCCGTAAAGAGCCATCGTTGTCATTGTCATTCTCTGTGTGTTTGCATGCACACCACACTCTGACATGTAAATCCTACAGTCAAATAAATCTTGATTGTGATTGTTAGAACATCCTTATCCTCAGTTCTCTTCATGTTTCCTAGAGCAATGACCTTTACTTGTGAAAATGCAAGAACACAAAAGATCCATAAAAATTACTTTAGGCAAGATAAAGTGCACCTGGTAGTCTTGCACCTCACATTTATCCAGTGAAATGATGTAAAGTGAAAAATGGTATAATCATGTCACTGTGTCATTTGATTATAATCACGATGCAGGAAAAATAACAGTACCAACTTCCCCCTATCAATATGATTCTTACTTATTTAAAATTAATTTCTACTTCTTGAACTTTCTGTTCTCAAAACCTCGAAGATGTGTGTGCATACATAGGTTTGTGTAGGTATGCACACATATATATGCATATCTGTATGTGCAAGAAAAAATATAAAACAGATTTAAACCATGAGGAGAGGAACCTAGTTTGCCTTTTCTTGGTGTGCCTTTTAAGCAGTGTCATTGTCCAGACACTCTGATCTGCATCCTTAGCAGCTAGATTTTCCCCTTCTCTATCTTAAACTTTTCACACCAAAAGCAAGACTTTGATTTTGAATAATGTGACTTTACAGTGTAATAGACAATGTAACAAAATGATTGTGAATTTCCTATTTTGTGTATTCCGAAAACTGTGGTAAAATGGCACCCTAAAAATGAATTGTCTGTCCTGAGGGAATCCAGAAAAAGGGTGTTGTAGACCAGAGGTGTTGCAGTCTGATATCTGGAAGGTAAAGGACATCCTTTGTTCAATCCTGATTTGTCTGCATAGAAACAACTCATGTTTTGTGCACATGCCTGCACACAGGAATGGATCATACATACAGGAAAAAAACCTGAACCCCATGGAATAAAACAAATATAAACAAGCTACTTAAAATGGGTGAAAAATAGCATCTAATTTACTGTCAGCTGGGGAGATACAGGATGTTTGTGACCAAAGAATACTTTTCACCAGTTAACATGAAATCAGTAATGTTTCCATTCTGGTGTGGTGCACACTGCAGTCAGTGAGAGCTGCCTTTGGCTTCAGCACCCAGAGTATGGAGCTCTAAATCACATGCAAGTGTAACACAGAGAAATAAGTTTTATACTCAGAGATGGACACAACTTATTTTTAATTTCTTCTGTTTATATAAATGAATCAAGTCATCCATGTTGATGACTGCACATCTCTACTGGAGGATGAGCATCTCTGTTAAGGAAAGCCAACAGTACAATAAATAAGATACTTTAAAAGCAAGCCTTGCAGAAAACCTGATAGAACTACTGACAAGTTAACCTTCAATAAGAGTTTAACCAAGCAATTTCTTGTTTGCTTCTGACTTTGTATGTTTAGGTTTAGTAAGTTAAAAAAAAAATGAAAAAATCATTGCTTATTACTAAACATTTGTAATAAAAGCTAATTTTTCATGTATAATTGTTGACTTGTTCATTTTAACTGAAGCAAATTTATCTTAATAGTAACCATTAGTGTTCATATCCACAGTCATCTCTCATGCTTTTGTTTCCTTCTGTAACACTGCAGGCTCAGCTGTGAGCACAGAAACCCCCATCTCTCAAAGTCAGCTCTGGGAAGGATTTTTCCAGCTCACAACATTGCTACAAGATGTAGAAGTCTGAGGCTCTCAGTGAAAGCATATCAGGCTTAAGGGCAGAAATCCTCAGTACTCTGTGGAAGTCCCTCTCTCTGCAATGGGATTTTGCAAAAGGCTTAACCTTGAGAAAGCTGAGCACCACCCAGATATCTTGGAAGTCTTCCTAGATATCTTTACTTGGAAGTAGTAGCAGACATAAGTGGCTTGTGCTGCTCCTTTGTTGTTCTCATTACACTAGAAAATCAACAGGTAATGGACAGGCTTGAGTAGGAAAAGTGAATACATTTCATGTTTTGAATTTGATTCCATCACCCATTTATTTTCTGATTTTTAAAAATTATTCTCTTAAGAATTTGCCCACAAAGATATTTTCATGAAAGGAGCTCATGAGCAAAACTCCTTAGTGATCTGCAGTATGTTTGAAGTGACAAAATTCTACTGCTAATCTGAATTAACCTGACAATTTTTGGATATAATAATTATTTACTGTTTACTTATGGTAAATAATAGATTGTCTGCATTTGCACAGTGTATTCCAATGAGAGTACACAGTGTCTGAGGCTGCTTCTCCATCCAGTGTGTTGAGCTTCCAAATATAAATATGGCTCATGATGAGTGAACCCTGCACAAATAACGTGAGATAGTCTGACTCACCATTAATAGGTACTGGTGCTTCCAAGCAGAGTGTGTATCTACAACTTCTGTAAAGCACTTCGTGTGCTTGCTGCTCTTGTCAGTGTGGTATGAGGGTTACCTTTTCTCAAATGTAAACATGGTTATAAAGCTAATTAAAAAGACCTCACAATGTGAGGAAGTCTTTATTTCTTTGCATTTTTAAATACTTAAGTAAGGACTCCAGCTTACTGTGGCATTTCTTTCTTGCTTTCCAAAGATGATGAGGGGTGTTATGTAGTCATATTACAGAATCAGTTGGGTTGGAGAAGACCTCTGAGATTACTGAGTCCAACTTATGACCAAACACAACCAAGTGACCTAGATTTGTGCCACTGGGTGTCACCTCCAGTCTCTTCTTAAACACCTCCGGGGCTGGTGACTCCATCAGTTCATGGAGGTTTTCAAATTCATTTAGGTTGGAAAAGACCTCTAAGATCATTTAGTCCAAGTGTTAACCCAGCAGTGCCAAGTCCACACTAAACACTAAGTCCCCAAGTGCCGTGTCCACATGTCTCAAATACCCTCAGGGATGGTGACAGCACCGCTTCCTTGGGCAGCTTGTTCGAATGCTTGACAAATCTCTTTGGTGATGAAATCTGTCCTAATAAGTGATTAAAACCTGTCCAGGTGTAACTTGAGGCTGTGTCCTGCGGTTGGCTGGGAAATGCTTGGGGCTATTTGTGTACTAGGCTGTGATGCAGCAGCTTTGTGCCCACTATTGCCACTGACAGCCTTGGAGAAGACACGTCCTGGGCAGTGCACGTTGTTTCTCACCACTGTGAGGCAATAGCTTAAACTTTTCAGGGAAAGGCAAATTACATTGATGGTGCAGTGCGAAGTCATTAAGTTGCACTTGGAGATTTGCCCTGTTAAATTTGTTTTAAAATACCTTTTCACAAAATGTATTTCTCATCTCTGTTTAGTGTATTCATTATGGAAAGGGCCTATCTTTTATATGATGTGCTCTCATCCATTTTGGTTTGGTTTAATTTGATAGGGTTTTTAAAGCAATACTTGAAAATTTCCTATGTTTTCCTTCTCCTCCTCCCTCTGCTCAGGAAGATGAATGTGGGCATTACTTCTAAGAGCATCCTCTGAGCCAAGTGTCCTGGGGACATCGTGCCCAAATGCAAACGTCAGCAACAGCTTTTATTCTCTTCTTCTATTCAGAGATCATTGAAGTGAAGTCTCAGCTATCCTGTTTTCCCTTCCTTTGAAAAGGTGGTCTGTTCAGATTCTAAGCAAATCTTTCAGAATATTTGTTAGTCCCAGACTGACAGATACTGGATACTTTTTTCCATTGTTTGCTTCACAAATTCTTCAGGATAGATTCATGCTTAGTTTCACTAGGCCTTAGAGAGTCTTCTGGCCTGGAGAAGAGTGGTATTTGTCACTGAAACAGATAGAAAGAAACAATTTTTTTATAAATTTTCTTTGGGGAGAAAAGAAAAAGCATATGGCATCTGCACCTGGCCAGGCTGCTTATGAGGCTAACTATGGATGTGAGGGAGAAAGTGTTGGCTGACAAAAGCCAATCAGGTAGTCATCTATGTAACTTACTGTCTGTGTTGCAGCTTCACACCTGATTTTCTTCCATCCGTGTTTGTCTTCTGTGTTCATTCTTTATTCCACTGCCACTTTCAAAGATAGAAGTTTAAAGTTTTTCAAACTTTATAAGTGGAAATAACAGTGCCAAGTAAATAAACATGGAAAAACCCCAACAATCAAAGTCACCAATAGTGTTTTCACCTACTTTTCTTCCCCGCTTAACTGGGGTAATGGAGGCTTTTGACAACAGATACTGTTTGTCTCTGCATGGAGAGACTTTCCATGCTCCAACCCTGGGCAGACAGGGATGGAGATGGTTTTATCAAAAGGGCTGAATGAGCTGTGCATCTGCTCAGGACGTCATGAAAGTGTTGTGCCCTGCTGAGAACTGCTGTCGTCCTCGTGCTCCTCTCTCTCTCCAGGCACTGAAGCTGCTGCAAAGTGTGAGGCACCAAGATGCAGCAGTCAGTACTGCTTGGCCAGGAGGCTCAGCTGAATGTGGAAGCTCTTGATCCACATCAAGGTTAGCACTCTGCTCAAACCAATGCCTGTGATCCAGGAAGCCTTGCAGGAGCAAGCTCTTACCTCAGGGACAGTGCCATGCTGTGGTGGCAAACAGCTTGTGATACTGTGCTACTTTGTTGGCACTGCTTCAGCATGGCCATCCGGTAAGGTGTGCCCACACTAAGGAATCTGAGAATCACAGCTAACCCTTGGGAAGGGTAAAGTTTCCTGTGTCTACATTTTTATTGATGTTCAAAAATTGTTTAGTGTCCCTTAGGAAATTCTTTCAGTGCAGTGGAAGAGTTTGTGTGGTGGCATCAGCTGACGATTGCTCCATGTCCCGTGCCAGGGTGTTTCTTAGTCCAACAGAAGTATTCCTCAGCCACTCAAGTTCTTACTGTGGGTGCTGAGTTTGGCTTTGCTACAAGTGCTGCTGGGAACAGGAAGTTTCCATGTGCTGTAAGCAAGCAGCCAGAGTTCTGATGCCAATACTTGTTCAGTGCAAACAGGCATTTCTATAGGCTACAGAAAATTCAGAGGAATAAACTGGGCAGTAAGCAGGGAGCTGCCCAGAGCCAGGCAGTGGGAAGGCATTAGAAGGAATTAAACTAATCTGATTCTGGGCTCAAATGCTGGTTTTCTATCTGTCACAATGGGCAAAAACATTTATGATATTTACCATTTACCATGGCACTGCAAATTCCAGCAATCTTCAGAATTTCAGGTGTCATAGCTTCAGCAGTTAAGTTTGTAAATATCCATGACCACATGATAATGTATCTGGGTATATTTTTCTCTGTCAAATTAATTAAACTGTATGTTATTTACTAAATACCTGGTCTCTTCTCCCTGTGGATATTTCTTCTGAGGACAGGTATTTTGAGTTAAAGTATCTCTCCATAGCCAGCTCCCAGAGAAAAATGTGGGTCTCCTAGTCGTGTTTCTTCCTTCAGGGACAATATTTGGAGCTGAGCAGTGTACTTGTTCTTTCACTGCACTCAGGTGTGCCCAGAAACACATGCAAGCACCCCCCTATTCATCCTTTCATTCCCTTGGTGTGACTGAAAGGATGGATGCATGAGAGGGTGGCTTGGCCCTCAGATGTTGCTAACACTGCTTTTCCCCCTCTTCAGATCTTTCTGCTGCTTTGCACTCCTCCTGGGCTCCCAAAGCCTGTGTGGTTGCTGTTGAGGAAAGTCTTGCAGCCAATACATCAAAGAGGCAGACCAAAGGCTTTGGAGTTGATTTATCTGACACTAAGCCTTTTGTGTGATGCATCAATTGATATTTCATTTTTATTACAGTACAATGGGGGATACAGGCTTAACAGCAAGAGGTGTCCTTTTGATCTCTCATAGCACATGAAAACAGGTGTCATAGTCCAGAGATTATGAAGGTCGGATATTATTTGAGGAAGGATTAAGCAGAGTTACCATTTTTCTTAGCAACCATATCCAAAAGCATAAGATTCTTTTTAAAGTGCAGGTGTTATTTCAGTCTCTAGATAAGTTGTATTTATCTGTCATATACCAATTTTTCCTGCTGAAACTATAGAATTTTTCAGTTTCATATTAAAAATGCAGAAACAAGTAAAATGCTGTATTTATAAATACAATTAATAAAATAACTTGTTCTGAGTCTCCTAATACCCAGGAGAAATTTTGGGTTGCTTTTCCTGTTAGTTGATCTTTACAGAAGATAGTCTTGAAATCATGCAGAAAATAATGAGGTGACTGTATTAATGTATATATACACATATAATTGCTTAATCCAAATCTTATTTACCTCAGAAAGTGAACAGAATTCTCTGATGCAGTGACTACTGGTTCAGTATTTTAATAGATACAGCTGAAATATTTCTCTGACTCATTCCAAGAGTCTCTCTGATCCTATTAGAGGCTCTAAAACAACCAAAAGAAATTTGGTAACCCACTGTGGGTATGTTGGTATCTCTCCTGCTAAGGGAGCACATCCACCACTGTTTGCTCAGCTTTTACAGAAATACATCAGCTTTTGGGGCTGTTTGTGTTCAACAATGTAATGTGGCTAAAATCGATTGCAATAATGTTGTAGTAGATTGAACAAACCTGTTTTCACCTAGTTAGTGTAATTATAACTTTTGTTGACAACCAGATGTTTAAACAGCCCCCAAATATGTAATTATTGGAATAAATGGGGAATTGATGATTTCTAGGATTATAGGACCAGCAATACTGTAGCCCCACATCCCAATAATTAATGCAAATTTATTCCATGAGTGGGTACAAGTTTGAAGCCTTTTAAATGTAGTTACTGTTGATTTATTCAGCCCATCAACTGACACGAATTGTATGCATCTCATAGCACTTATCTTCAGTTACTGCCTCCACAAAAAGCTTGACAGTTCAGTCCTATCTTGCAGCTAAAGTAGGAGGAAGTCTTATTTGCAAAGTGTTTGACCAACATGAACTTAAGTGTTCAGCTCAGCTCTTTGCTCTAGAGTGAGGAACAATGATTCAGGCATTTTTGAGGAGAGATCACTGCTGCATTTCTGAGGCATCTTCCAGCTTCTGTCCTGATCCATAGAAATGAGGCTGCCCGGGGCTGAATGGGCCCTGTGCTGCGGGGCCAAATAACTTCCGAGTTCCCTCGTCACAACTAGTGACAGAAGCTGCATGGCCTTATATTCCCCAAATAGGAGGCTGCCAGCCTCATGTTTAGACTGCCATGTTGCTGACCCAAGTGCAGGGAGGGTGTGTTTAACACCCCTGTCTGTGCTTAGAAATTTGGAAATTAAACTTTGGGAAGGTGGTCTCTGATGTTTGGTCCAGAGCTCTAAATGAAGCCATGCAAGACATCACTGTCCTGTGCACATTGCAAGTTAAAAATTGAAACACTATACAGCTGCAGCTTTGTTTTCCATTCAGTTTGTTCTTTCTGGGCTGCATTGGATTACCATTTTATTCTGAAAGCTCAGAACCCATGTAGGCTAACCTTTCATGCACTGTAGCCTTTTTTCTCACCTTCTCCAGCAGGATGGAGAAATACATTTTGCTTTTTCAGTAGTGTTTTCTCGGGGTGGAAAATTGTCAGGTATCTGGTTTCAGCAATCATCCACTTGCTGTCAAAGCCTTTCTCTTCCATATTCTTGGTATGTCTAGACTGACCTCTCTCTCTAAATTGATTCTTAAGAAAGTCGAATGCACCCAGAAACACCTGCCCCCTCCTGTTCCCGGCATGACTGCTGTCTCCTGGCGTGTTAAATGCTTTCAGTGCTCTGAGGCTCCTGCCGAGTGTGAGGAAGCACATTTGGGGATTTGTGTGCTGGTGGATGGGCCAGTGTAACTGCTCACATGAAGCAGAGTCATGGCACTGGTGAGAGCTCCAGTACAGGTCCAGTTTGTTGTGCTTGGGCAGCAAGAGCTGGAGCTGCTCTCACCAATGTATAAGGAAGCCTGGGTGCATTTTGCCACAAAAAAGCACAAAATTTCCCTATATTTATAAAACATTTTCAGTACTACAGCTGAGATGGCCCATGCAAAAATCAGCTGTCAAATCTGGTAGTTCCCTTGCCAGGCTGAATATGAAAGGATCAGGGAGGAGATGCATCCTGACTTTGGCCTGTTGAGATGTCCCTGCTGTGGGACCTGCCCTGCCTGTCTACTGGCCTGCAAGAAAGGGGGAATGCAGAGCAGGGAACAGGATGGGATAGTGGGTTCACTATTCTGGAAGGTGCTTGCAAGTGGCACCAGCCTCTTCCCTGGTTTCACCTGTCTTCTTTGGAGCATGCTCCCCCAGGGAATGCTGAGAGCCAGTTCACCAAAGGAAAATACATCCAGGGCTTCCTCCTTCGGGTTTTTATGGTAGCAATCAAAAGGTTAAAAAAAGATCATACTAAGAGTGACAGCAGGAAGATGTGCCTTGGTGTGGAAAGGAGAAAGAAACAGAGAATGGATTCTTCCCAAAAGTAAACTACATTTTTGACACATTACCTCTTGCTATACTTGGCAAATCTAACATATGGAGGTTCTAGCCCATGGTCTGGCATGCCTGGGCACTGGTACAATAGAAATAAATTATGATTTACTTGGTAATTAAATGGATAGTCATTAAAGGGGCTATGCTGGGGTGTCAATATTCAGAACACTTCCTTGAATGGGACAGAAGATGAATTTCAAAAATAGCATAGAAACTTTAAAGGATAATTTCCACTGAAAGTTGATGGGATTGATGATCCTAAATCAGGAATTCCAAACCCTCATTTTGCTGTGTTTCAACTGCACCACATCACCTATTCCTCATATGTCATGGGGGCTCCAGGAATAGCCACGTCAGGATATGGCAGATAGATGAAGCAAGAGGTACAGGACTTGAGATGGGCAGCACAGCAGCTGCTGGTAAGCAAGCAGTGCTGTGTGAGCACCACTAATCATACAAATGTGATTAAGTTTCCTTTGAAAGTCAACAGTGTAATCAGTGGAATAATCTGCTCAGAGCTACACAGACTTGTGCCCCACACAGAGCACCTGCGCATCGGGTGGCAACAAGCAGATGTCAGACCGTGTGTCTGAAAGAGGCAGCTCTCTCAGGCTGCTTTAGATACATAGAAGAAATTGTCAGATTTATAGCAGACTTCATACAATTCCCCCAAACCACAGCCCTGCTTATTTCTGAACAGAGATCAGTGAGAAGCCAAAGCCCATTGGTATCCTGGAAGAAAAAAAGCAAGAGTGGGAGGTGCTGATGTTTCTTCTGCACTTGTGTGAAGCTGAAATGTTGGATTTGTGCCACTGCCTCCTATGGCAAATGCATGTGTTTATGCAAGTGAGGACATGGATGATTTAGGGTTGTGTGTAAAGGGTGAGGTGATGTCAGACAAACAATTTTCTGCAGTGTCCAGTGGGAGGTCAGTTTGAGTTTCAACACCTGTGAGATGATTCTCCATCCTCTGTACTAGCAGGAGAAATAAATTCCAGAGCCAGGCCTTTGCCAGCAGTGTCATGGGATCTTGGGAAACACTTTCTACTCTGTTTGGAGGTTGCTTCCCCCAGCTGACAACCTGTAATTTTATATATGAGAGGTGAAGAGATCCATAATCTTTAATAAGGGTCATGTTTCTTAGCAGCTTCAATGATTGCTCTGTAGAAATGTTGCTTTGAATAATATATTGACCATTGCTCCATCATTAACCCAGTAAATTATTCTCAGATGATAAGCATTTTTTTAAATAAAAAGGCAGAATCAGTAAAAGATGCTTCTTAAACTGGGTAGGAGCATTCTTCTACCCTGCCTGAATAGTTGGCAACTTGAAAATTAGTTACAGGAGATCAAATTAATTTCTGGTTCAACTTAATGGGAAGCCAGGTGCATACATTGGAAAAGAAATAAAGAATAACATGATGAGAAAAGAACAGTTCTGGCACTATACCTCACCACGGGATACGAGTGGTGACTTGGGTTGAATGTTACTTGAAAGTACCGTCAAAGGTAGGTTAAAGCCAGGAGTACCGTGAGAGGAAATGGATAACTAGCACAGCAAGAGCAGCTACTCCAGGGGCTTTCTGCTGCTTATATGTGCACAGCTGGGGCCTCTGAGGATGGGGGTTGTTTTGTAAGAGATGAAAGGTCACGTCGAGTTGATTTAGTGCCTACAAGTGCTGGTGGTGTGTTGCTCAGTCCCTAATCTGTCAGGTAGGAAACAAGAAGCTTGCACTGTCTGTTCAACACAAAAATTTAGGTTCCCCAACACAAGCACCAATTAAGACCATTTCTAAAAACAGACACCTAGCTTGATGTATTTGTTTAAAAAAACTCACTTATCCTCACAATGAGACCCACACTTCTCTTTGATTATAATATATACTCAGAATATCATGAAACTTAAGTCAGTTCTTAATCCTTAATCCCTGGTGAAATATCATTTTTTATGCATTTAATTTCCATTTTGTGGCACAAAGCTGAGTTTTTGAGAGCGCTATACATACTGGGACAAGAAACAACACAAAGAGCCCCAGATACAGTAGTTCCCTGCAGTCTCATAAAAATCTATACAAAAAGGTACAAATATTGGAAGTATTAAACTTGGAAAATTAAATGTAAAGTTCTTTGTTTTTAAGTTTGCAATATGAAGTAGCTCATGCTCTATAATATGTGAAGAAGAAACAGTCTGCTTTCAAAATGGGTAGTCTGCAGGGAAAGAGAGAATTTGCAACTGATGAAAGTAATTGAATAATAAACCAGGCAATAATGCAAAACCTGAACATACATGAAAAGCTTAATCACAATCTATATATAGATTTTACATCTCAGGAGAATGGTGTAACATATTGCTTCTCCAACTCTCATAATAGCCTAGATTTGTACTAGAAATCGAGATTCTCTAACAGTTTATTCCTGGCAATAAAGTAAGTTGCCTCATTTGAATTGTTACCACAACGCTAATTTAAACAATACAAAGCTCTCAGACAAAAGTGAGTAGGCACAGCACTTGCACTAGTGCCAGGAAGGTGACTGTCACAGGCAGGAGGAGCACATGCCAATGCAATGTTCCTCAGGAAACTGCACATCCAGAGTAAGGAGACTTCTGAGCACAGCAATTTGCAAGTTTCAGACTCTGGAGAAAGCAGCCAATTAGTCCTCTTATCCTTCAGTTCTGGCCCTCTGGTTTATGGAAGTGCAGATGCCCTGCTCATACACAACACTGAGGGAAGAAGTCTGTAAAAGCACTGGCTGCTCAAAAAGGGCACTGCCTCTTCTCCCCTGTGAGGCTTCAGAGAGATTGAATTTTTCCTTCAAAGTGTAAAGATTTTTCTGTAGCTTTTATTTAATAAGAGATAAGGTTTCTCAGCACTTCCTGCGCTGAGCCCTAGAATAGAGGTTCCTTCATAAAATGGCAGGAAAGGTGTGCCTTATTCTTCCTTATCTAGATATATTTTGGGGGAGCCAAGACAGCAACATTACTGAAATCATTGAATTGTTACCCTGCTCAGAGAAAAATTCTGTTAGTCATGAGCAAATATTAAAAATGCTGTACAATACTGTACAATGCCAGCTTAAACATAATAAATCTAAGCAGAAGTAATGCAGGAAAAAGGCTACATCCCCTAGGATGGGCAGGGGAACACAGCTTGCAAAAACAAAACTAAAAGGAAGCTTGGCAGATACAAGCCTGTGACAATAAGCATGTAAGGGCATATGGTTGCTGTCTATAAATTCACCATGCATACATGAAGAGGAAAATTACATATTTAAGCTAAAGAACAGTGCTGGCATAAGAAAAAATATCTGGTATAAAGTAGCCATTAATAAAAATATGCTAAAAGTTGTGCAAGCCCTGTAGAGCAGCACAGCTCTGGAATGGTCTTCAGGAGGAGGGGGGAGCAAAAATGTGAATACTTTTAACATGGAGTTAGTTAAGTTTATGAAAGGAATTCCTGTGCACTGTGTAAAGTCACTGTCATGATAATAAGAACATATTAAATTTCAGTACTTTATTTACTTAGTGTCTTTGATCCAAAGCATTTATATAAAAATGCAATAACGAAAATTCCTTTCAACCAGAACAATAAAAGTCAGAATTCCTTTGGGTATTTCATTTTCTTTAGTAAAATGCAATTTGGACAAGTTCCATTCAATATTGGCAGAAATGACAGAGAACCAGCCTTACAAATAATAATAAATCTAGAACATAAGATAAGCTATAGGTTATTGAAATGATGTGTTGTAAAGTTTGGATCCAACATTTGCAATGTTAAACTAGCAACAGCTGAGGAAATTTGTGACTCTGGCAAGTCTACAGGTTTCATCAAATAACTGCCCTGAAAGTCACTGGTTTTCAGCTCTGTGAATCTACTGTTTCTGAAACAGATAAAACCACTGCTTGGAGCTGCATTCTCTGAAGGCTCCCAGCCAACAGAGTTATGGATAGCTTGCAGTGTCCTTGGCATCAGAGGGAGAGCTTGCCACCCTTGCAGCATGTGACCGTACCAGAATGATGTGCTGCACGTGCCCACCTCTTCCCTCACTCATTTCTTTCCTGGTATTTCAGTCCAACAGATGACCTCAGGCTGGTCTGTGTTCTGGGTGATGTTTGTAGGTGTGTGATAGTTCACACACATGCAATAGGAATCAGGAACAAGAGCATTGAATTTATGCCTGTCACTCAGCGGAGAACTTGAACCAGCTCTTCAGAGGTGAAAACCTTAGCAAATGTTTCAAGTTTGGACACCACATTCAGGTTTTGTAGGTCTACTTTTAGGACCACACATATGGTTTTTCATTTTCAGCGACAGCAAGCAGTGGCTTGCCAATGGACTTCAGAACATGTGAGGGCTGTGTTAGATCTTTGGTGAGGTTGGAAAGGGCACATTTCCCTCACACTTCCTGGCCTAAATCACGCACTAACTGACAGGAGGGGAGGGTGTTCAAAAGGAATAGAGTGAGGGGTAAGTTATGTCACATCGTTTATTCTGTGAGAGATCACTGAGCAAACGGGACTCCGATCTTAGATAGTCAGCTTTCTGTATTTCAGGTGGAGCTGATACAGCAAAGCATCAAAAGATCCACATCAGACAGCAGCCTCTAATAGCCTAAATGATGCAATTACCTATTCATACCATATTTCCTTTATTCTGTCAGTTGGGCCATCCTTTGTCATGGTATACAAAAACAGTCTTCCAAGCACAACAATTTTAGCTTTAGTATTTTCATTTCTCTTCTAACTAGTTTAAATTTAATTTCTGAACCTCTCTAGTCTTCACAAGTAAAACAAACAAGCAAACAAAAAATAATTGGAACATTATATGTAATAAATGGGAGGGAAAAGCAGCAGGGTCTGAAGAGACATGCTGTTCTGTTCACTGAGTGCCAGCAGTTTGTTTTCTACCACAGATCCCAAGAAGTTGAAAGAGGGAAGCAGCAGCTTCTACTTGTTGCCTACAAGTGTTTGATCTCTGTAAAATTGTGTAAGGGAAGAGACCGAGCACTCGTAAAACAACTTTATGCAGATCCATGATTACTCTTGAAATCCCAGATGATCTGTTCACTTATGTATTTTTTGGTTTTGTTTTCTTTTTTTTTTTTTTTTAAACAGTACATGCCAGCCCTTGAAAGGATTTACATTGACTATATCACAGAAGTAGGTAGGAGGATCTACCCACAGTTGGTGCAGTATTAAGCTCTTTTTCTTTATCTGTTCCCTTCTTAGGTCCTTATACTCTCCCTTAACTGTAAATTGTGAGTTTCTTTCTGAGGCAAAATGTGACTTACAGGGTGTTTTTTTCCTTAGAGTTTCCTTGGCAGAAATCTTAATGGAATTGTCTGTCATCAACACCTGCTTTCGAGATTTTCTGATAAAATTAGATTTTATATCTCAGCATCACATATGGCATCTTTATAATTAGTCTTTTTGCAGTATATGAATGTCAGTTCCTAAAATGCTCCCTGTATAGTTCATGTGGGAATATTTCACTTCATTAAACTAATCCAAGTTTTTCATTAGAGCTTCTAATTGTTGAAAGCCCACATCTTCATGTGTCTAAGCTCAGAACCATTTTAACAGACCAATACAGCATATCTGGAGCTGCACTGGGACCCAGTTGTGGGCAGATCACTTCTGGAAATGTGATCCTGAGAGGTCTAGGTGGGTCTCCACACCTGGAGTCATTTGTGGAAATGCAGTATTTGACTGTACAGCTATCTGAAAACGAGGGGTGACCTTCTTCAGAGGGCTCAGTATTGACCTAATCTTGGAAGCAGAGGAAGGTCTATGCCTTAGGAGATTCTGAAAAATATTACTATACATAACATTTCAGAACAAGAACACCCAGATTTTAACACACACTTAAGAGTAAGCAAACTTAGAGGAGTTTTCAGACAAGTGATGATCAGAATTACTGGTCAGCCATATGGGTAAGCGTTCCTGTATCCGTGATTCACAGGTGATTGTTTTAAGCTGTTGTAAAATGCATGGAAGTCCTACACTAGTACAGATACCAGTATAGGTGATAGGTGATGTTTTCATTACTCATGTCACAGCTGATAATTTTTATTCCACTTGTATACGTTCATTTCTCCGCTCAAATGAGAAAATGCACAAAGTAACAGATCATCACTATACCACTAGCACTAATGTCATGGAAGTGACAACATTTTTGTGGAAAATAGAGCATTTAGTACCTTATGCAACAGAATGAAAATGTGCAAACTGTCAACTTGTAATAGAAATGTCTTTAGTTTCTCAAGTGCAAAGTGCAGTGTCAGCAACACTATAGTCTAGGGAAAAAAACCAACAAAACCCCCAAAAGACAACAAATGGGAAAACATTTATAAACATAGCTCTTGATAGCTCTCATGCAAACTGCTGTCAGACTTGTACACTAATGCAATGAATCATTCAAGCTCAGCTCACTGGGGGTACTCCTGCTCATATTGGTCAGACTGGCCATAAGGGATTTAACTTTATAAGCATAGTAGTCCCTTAAGTTGATGGATGGAACTTCTTTCATGCCATCACCAAAATCACAGCTTCTCATGGCACTCTCTAACTGCTTCTGACGCCTATAGAAGTGGGAGAACTTATTGAAGATCAGTGTAATGGGAAGCACTACCACTAGGATACCAGCTAGGATGCATGCAGATGCCGTCAACTTGCCAGCAGTGCTCCCTGGCACAACATCCCCATAGCCAACTGTGGTCATGCTAACAGTAGCCCACCACCAACAAGCAGGGATGGTGGCTAACCCCTCATTCTCTTCTTTCTCAATGGTGTAAGCCACTACTGAGAAAATGGAGATGCCAACAGAGAGGTAAAGCAAAAGCAGCCCCACCTCTCTGTAGCTATACTTCAGGGTGGCTCCAAGAGACCTGAGCCCTGTGGAGTGTCTAGCAAGCTTTAAGATGCGAAAGATCCTCATGAGTCTCAGGACTTGTGCAACTCTGCCTAAATTTGCTAAAGTTGGACTGCTTTCCACCACCAAGTTGACAATTAATGTAATATAAAATGGAAGGATAGACATTAGGTCAATCAAATTCAGGGCATGCTTGAAAAACTTTAAAAAGTCGGGAGCTACTGCAAATCTTGCCACCAGTTCAAAAGTGAACCATGCAATACCAAAATGTTCCACAATTTCAAAACGAGGGTCTTCCTCAGGGTTCCCATTACTGCCAACAATCTGAAAGTCTGGGAGGCTGTTCAGGCACATGGTCATGATGGAACCCAGCACCACCACTATTGAAAGGACACTGAAGATGCGGCTTAGGACTGAGTATCCAGGATTATCCAAAGCAAGCCAGAGCTGCCTCCTGATGTTTCCAAAGGGTTGTTTATCAAATTTAGAGGCATCATTGTAGAATGCCAAAATCTCATCAAAAGAAGATGTGGTACTTTCCTGGTCACTTTGTTCTTCCCATTTCTCTTGGTCTGGCTCCATTTTCCTCCCATGGTAGCTGTAACTGCAGCAGGAGTCTATAAAGAATTCATTGATTCCCCAGTATTCAATCTCCTGGCTGAAAGAAAACACACAGAGTTCGCCCATCACATGGAGCTTGCCGGTGTTATAAAAATGTAGCACATAAGGAAAGAGCTCGGGGTTCCTGTCAAAATAAAATTCATTCTTAGTATCATCATAGTCATCACAAAGCTCCAGTATTGACTCCTTTGAGTGGCAGCTCAGCAGTTTGCCCAGCCTGGTCTCAGGGAACCTTAATAACGTGTTGGATCTCATCTTTTTCTTAAAGCCTCCAACGTTGATGCTGATCTCATTGTCTTCAAAATTCGCTTCAGATAAAGCATTCAGACTCTGCCCTGTCATAGTGAGCTCCTTCCAAAGGTGTGTAGGGAATGAAAACCTAGGATGCAATTGCACAGAAAGTTGGCAGAATGAACAAATGTACAGCATGTTCACCTAGTGATCCTTTCTTTGTTTCTTTCTTTCTTTCTTCCCTTCTTTCTTTCTCGCCTCTCTCTCCCTTTCCCTTTTTACTCCTTCCCCCCCTGTACACCTGCTTTCCTCTCTTTTTCACCCTCTGCCCCATATCTCCCCTTTTCCCCATTTTCTTTTCTCCCACTGAAGACCCTGAGGGAGGCTTCTTTGTTCCCGCTGCAGGCTCCTGTCCCTCCCCGTGCCCTTCACCTGTGCTGCGGCCGTCGCCCCGCACCAGCCCCGGTACTCATAGCTTTTGTGCCGCCGCTCGGACCGTTCCCTCCCTCCCTCCCGCCGCTCCGGCCCCGCCAGACGAGGAGCCGCCCCGGCCGCCGCTGCCCGTGCTCCCGGTCCCCGCCGCGCCGCAGGAGCCGGACCCCGCTCTCTGTCTGACCCGGGGGTGCCGCTGCCCTCGGCTTGGGGGAGCCCCCGGCCGCCCCCGCGCCCGCCCTACCTGCTGCCTCAGCGGCCGCGGCCCCCCGCCGGCGCGCCCCGCCGCCCCCGGCCCCCGCCCGCCATCGCCGCCGCCCGCGGGGGCCGCCAGGGCTCGCCTCGCTGCGCGGGGTGCCGGTGCAGGGTCGGTGACGGTGGGATGCCGGTGCCGGGGGATGTCGGTGGCGGGGGGATGTCGGTGCCGAGGGAATGCTGGTGTCCGAGGAATGCCGTGCCGGTGGGATGCCCGTGCCGATGGGGTGCCGGCCCCGCGGTGCTGAAGGGACAGCGGCCGCCCCGCTCAGCGGCGGGAGGCGGCGGCACGCCCGCTCGTCATGGCGACGACCCCCGAGGCTGCCGCCCGCCCCCGCCGCTCCCACCTACCCCCGACCCGACCCCGCCGGCGGCGATCGGGGCTGCCGCGGACGGCGGGGGCTGCCGAGGGGCGGCCCGGCGGGGCCGCTGTGCTGTGCCGGCGGTGCCTCCGCTCGCCGCTCTCGCTCCTGCCCCCGCGCACCGGCGGCAGCGGCGCCGCGGACTCGGCTTCCCTCCCCACCGCGGTCCTGCCTCACGCCGGCTCCGAGCGGCACAACCTCCCGAGGGGAGCGGGGGACGCCCACCCACGGCCGCGGTGGTTCTGGGCACCGCGGACCCTCTGCGGAGGGCGTGCCCGCCCCCAGCCGCATCCTGCCGGGAAGGGACCGGCGGAAGGGGTGCCACGGCACCGGCGGGGCCTCCCTGTGTCGCCCGGGCAGGATCCCCACGGAGACTGTCGGTGGGAAAGTCGGGGGCTCTCGTCAGGGCCATTTGGTGCGAGGAGAGCGGAGTTGCGTTTCAGGGCTGCTCGCCGCCCGCTCAGGAGCCAGCTGGGAGCCCCCGACCTCCGCACTCTGCCCTGCCAGCTGCTTCGGAGGGATCATTCTGACCGGCGGCACCTCGAGCCGGGCGGCGGGAAGGGCTGACCTGCCTGTGCCGCTGCTCTTGGCGGGGCAGAGGTTTCCTGCTGACACGTGCAGTAATGTCCACCTGCATTGCCAGCGATGGCAGCGTCCCCTGCCCACGCTGGAGGTGACTGGGAAGAAATCTCCCCCCTCGTACTAAGCCCGTCGTGAGGCCGAGTTTCCCGGGAAGCCTGGTCCTGATAGTCCCTGCGGGCAGGAGCCGACAGTGCACCTGACCGCCCTGATAAGGGGCTGGCCGTGCAGAGCACAGGTGCTTTGAGACAGGTGCTTTATACTGGGCTGACCTTCAGAGTGCCCTGCCAGCTGCCTTGCAGCCACCTCGCTCTCGTGGTCCCACGCATCTGAAGTCCGGGTCACTGAAATGGATTGCTGTCAGAGCTTTGCAGGATTAGGAGGTGCAGTGGGTTGAAGACCCCTTGCTTGCTTCCTCCAACCCTGTCAGAGCCCCGAGCACTCCAGCCACATGCATCACCTTCGGCTTGTTCCTCAAGCCCTTGGCGAGGGAGACAGGTTATACCTTCCGATTCCAGCAGCACATGAGCCCTATTTACAAGGAGCTCCCCAGTACTAAAGAACTGCCCTTTAAGAGGAAACTGAGTGCAGACATGGAGTGCAGCAAGTAAGTTCTGGGCATGCCCGCGGCTGGGTCTCCAAGGTCCTGGTCAGCTTTCCTGACTGGAGTGTTTGATTACCCCACTACGTCCCACCAACGCTGGTGCATTGTGTGGCCAGAGACCCCCACACCTCTGGCGACACTCCCATAGCTGTGTGCATAGCACGCTCAGCCCTTCAGCGATGCTTCAGAAGATCCACGCTCCAGTGATGTTACAGATGCTGCCCCTGTTTGCCTTTTCTTGGGTGGTGGCTGCCTCCTGCCTCCCTTTCCTACTGATGCCCTGGGTCAGGGCTCTGTGTCCCAGCATGCTTCAATGCATGTCCAGTGACATCCCAGGGGACATTGAATCCACACTGAATTATGTACACCAGGCTGCCCTCCTGGCCAGGAAAGTGCTGCTCCTCGCAGTCTGGTCCCCCCAGGTCTTCCCCTCCTGGGATGGGGCACAGAGGAGACAGAGTGCACATAGCAGGGAGGAGGCTTTGCAAATGCAGTGACGACCTGCACGTTTCCCTGTAACAACGGCTTTTCGTGTCCAGAGAGGCATCTCTCCTGGTTCTCAGCGGCAGCGTAGCTGTTTGGTTAGTTTGTGACAGCCGCGTCCTCTGAGGGCTTTGCTGGCGAACCACCCACTGGGGAGCTCTAATTGTGCTGGCTTTTAATGCCTGGGACAAGGAATGGCAGGACACAGCCCTGGGAACCACCACGTTGAGATTTCTGAGATGGCTGCCCTCCCAGGGCTTGGATAAATCATCAAACTTCTCTGTTGTAATTTCCCACTCACTGTTAGGAGAACAAAAATAACTCATATTCATTCCTTCGTGACGTTACAAGGAATAGTGAGCTGGTGCTGCTGGTAGTGCATTAAAGTGTTGCCTGTGTGTTTTCGTGAGCTCTGCTCTATCCTAAATATCTAGTGGGGCCTTTCAACACGTTTAAACATCCTCAGCAAATTCGTTGAAAACCAATATCATTACTCTTCTTATTCTTAAATTAGTTATTTTTTTTCCCTAATGCTGCTTTGGAAGAAACTAGTAGAAATATATTTAGAGGATTTTGAACGTTTTATATATTGTTCTCACTTTCTAAGCCTCCAAAAGGGTTATAATCAGTCTCATTACTCATTTATCAATCTCTGTTCTTATCTTTATCTTGGAAAAACCCCTGGTCAGTTTTCTCATTAAAAGGTTTAAGCAGAAATACTAGAGATAAACAGAAAAGCAATAGAACTATGTAGAGATACAACTCCCACTAGTCCAATATAACTTCTCCTGTAATTAGGGCTAATTGGGTCAGCCTGATCATTTTGCTATTAAGGCTAAAATTCTTCCAGCAGCCAAGTTATTAATCCAAAATTCATCTGCATGTATCTAGAAGGTGTATACTCTGCTCCACAGACACACAAGCAGAGCAGGTCTGTTACTGACCTAATATTTTTGCTTTTTCCAACAGTAAGTACAGGAAAAATTGCTGTGGACACACTATTGCTGGTGAAATCCAAGGCAAAAGATATGTCAAAAGGAATCAGGTATGTCATTTTTGCACCAAGCAAGCCTGTGATATGTCAGAGAAGAGCATGTTTTGGGATGCACTAGTAGTATGCCAACAAATACAAAACAACACTTTGTCTCCACTGCTTTATGGATGCTTCTTGGACTGGAAAGAATGCAGGAGGAGTGCTGAGCTGGGGCTAGGCTGGGAACACAAGGAAGCATGAAAGAATTGCCTGTTGGAGTGGGGAGATGAATGAGTGATTTGTACCACCCTAGGGCAATATTACAAAAGCTAAACTAACTGTGGGTTTGCTGATTGTAGTTGTTGACTCTGAGACTGTGTGAGAGAGACACAGCTTGCTTTATTGGTACACATGGTACCATGTTATTTAAGGAGTATGAGAAGCTGCCAGTGCTGTGTGAAAACATGGCATGTGTACAGGTGCCTGCCAGGGCTGGGGAGACATGGTAACTGCAGTGTTTGACTACACATCCTGTTTGGGGTTTGTGGTGACCTGATCTGTGAGGGAATGTGGAAATTATTGCCATGCTAACAGCTGACTCAGTGTAGGAAGCTACTGCCTAAGAAGCTGTGTCCTTAGACAACATCTCCTGCCTGATCCCTCTCGGCTGTCCCACCGCTGCAGCAGATGTGCTATCCTGCAGTGAATTTAACACTGAGCAGGACACGTGGCACTGTGTTTTGCAGGTGCATACCCTGCATCTTAGATGCATTGTCAGCTTTGGAAGAAGTGAAACTGCTGTGATAACTACTACTTCTACAGTGTTAATGAGGTACTGAATAGGGTCTAAAAGAAGTTTCGATCAGTGGTTTTACTTGCATGGTGGATTTGGTGGATAGATTAACTTTGAACTGGAGGACACAACCATCTCTGAGGCTCAAGGTGGAATTTGAGCCTGAACTTCATACTTATTGAAAGGATCCCCTCTGTCCCCAGAGCCAGATTCAAATGTACAATGTTGCTATTTCCTTTTGCTCCAGATGGATTGGAAAATCCTGGAGTCTTAATGTGTTGGTTTAAGAACAATATAAAAGACCTGTTTTTCTTTCCCAATCCTCACAGGTGGCTGAGACCCTTTTGTGATAGCAATTCTACTGCCACAGTTGACTGTGGCTGGTTGGTAAATATATTTTAAAAAGTTAAAATAGTTTTGCACACCATGCTCATTAAAACACCCAAAAAGGACTGTTGCAGAACATTGCCATGTCTAAAAGAATGAGTAAGTTGAAAAGGGATTTAAACAAAACCATAAAGGCTACATCCATCTCTGGATATTTATCCAGGTTTGGCAGAAACCCTGACTGAGAGAGAACGTTGCAGAAGAGGGACCCTTTCAAACACATTTTGCTCTTATCCCCTCACGTCAGCAAGGTAGCCATTCTCATGATGTTTGGTTGCTGGCAGTCTGTGGCCAGCCTTTTCTAACTGGAAGCTTAATGAAAGCTAAGATTATGCCCACTTTATGATCTTTCAGCTGTTCTCACATCTCCCATAACCACAGGCAGAGAAGAAGTGCCATTTGTTAATGCATCTTCTCACCCTGTAAGAGCCCTGACTGATAGGCCTGCTTTTCTCAGGAGGGAAAGGCTTTCCACAAGCTTTTTGGCATTTGCAGTGTAAAACTGGAGAGGGAGGAGAGTCAAACTTCTAGCTTAGTACATTGTTTTCAAAACAGAGCTGTGCTGTGACAGAATGGAACTCCAGTGGACCACAGGCCATCTGGCAGCTGAAGAAGATGAACCATGTACTGAACATGATCTGAGCATTCCTTCTTGGCTGACAGCACCTCAACAGAGTGACAAATGCTGATCTTTTGTCATGCACTGCTTGCATGAGCAATGAAGTTTTTCTGTGATGACTCCGTGATATTCTGCCTTTTGGTGTGAGTTGACCTGCTTAGTAACTGTTGTGCCTGCTCCACCTGATTCTTGACTCTAAGGGACATGGGGCAATATAATCTTTTGCAAGCCCAGTGGGAAGCCTTGTCTTCCTTAATTAAATCACCATATCCCAGAATCATGGAGTGCAAGGCAAAAAAGGATCATTAGATAACTCTGACTATTTTTAGTTAGATTGTAAAACTTCAACCCTCTACCCCCTACTGAAAACTGGTGTCTGAGACTGGTGAAATGAACCATACCTACAGACCCTCCCAGGCACCAGCTGAGCTTCAGCAATAAGCATTGCCATATCAATAAGCAATGGGAAGGGGTTTCAGAGCTGGATTTTTGAATTTAAATGATGACCTAATGCAGTGCAATGGTCACTTTCCCAGTGGCACTTGGTGCAGACAGCAATGGGCATGACCTCTTTCATATTTGCCTGAATGGATATGGAGAGAAAGAAGATCTTGCTTGTACCCAGGTAATGGCTGCTAGTTTTAAATCACGACTAAAAAGCCAACTTCTGTGCTATCAGTCAGCTGACATGGAGCATTTGCAGGCTATTTCCCTTGCATTTGGAACTATCCCTATGTTTCTTCCCTTATGCTTCTCATACTTCTATATGTCTAAAAAACAAAGCCATGGGAAGTCCAGCTACAGCTCCTCTGGACAGATCCCCAGATTTAATGTGTTCTCAGCTGATTTGCTCTTACTGAGAACATGCCTCATGCTTCGATGGTGCAGTGTTTTACCTCCATTTTTCTTCTGTGCACTGTTAAGGAAGATAAGGGAAATGCTTCTTGCTCTATGCAAATTAGAGAAAACTCATGCAAAGCTAATCTGGGCCCCTTATTCTAAAAATAATAATTGAGATAATTTCTTGTTTCCATAGATATCTGTGACACAGGAATCTCCATCTTAAATAAAAAAAAAAACCCCAACAATTTGAACACAAGCAGGAAGAGCAGTTCCTACTTGGAAACATTTTACTCAAAGAAAGCATAAATCTCAAAACCCCCTCCTAGCTTACAGCTTTTTCAGTCTGCAAGGAAAACTGATTTTGATTATGAAACCAGCATGCAGAAGGGAGGAGAAGTCTCTCAAGCTAGGTGACCCAAGCTCACTGCATACCTTTATTTTCCAGAGCAGCAAAGAGCCGTGCAATACTTTACACGGGTTAGTAGGATTCAGGTCAGGGGTGTTCAGTGTTGCAATGATGGGTCAGCTCCAATATTGTTACCATCACCTGACATGTGAATCAGTATTATGTCCTTTCATTTCCGTATGTTTTTGGGGGAGTTTGGTGCTAGGAGAGCTTTGGCCAATTCTGTTTTTCAAATGAATAGTAACAACATTGAAATTGTGTTGGTAACAGCATGAAATGACTGCTGCTGAAAAGAGTTTTTTAATCCATTGACTCTCTCTCCCAACTCCTTGGATGAGTTTTTGATGAGTGTCCAGATCTTCTCACCCATAGAGGCACACTGTACAGCGTATACCCAACCGTGAGACCTGCCCCATGCTCTTGCCTTTTGTTGCTCAGACTCATCACTAGGGATAATGGCAAGGATGGACTGATCATTTCATGGGCAGCACATCCACACAGCCTGAGGCAGGTCTGCAGCACGCCAGGTAGGGCTTGGAATCATAAACATCTTTACTAACCTTAAAAAAAATAAGAAGAGCATAAAAGAAAATATTACACTTCATCTGTCCCAATGTATGTATTTTATAACTGAAAACCTTAATGCCCAGCTAGATCAGTAAATGAAACAAAACAAAGAAGCAGAGGAAATGGAAGGCAGGCATACCAGCAGCATCCCCTGCCCCTCCCAAAGGTGTTTCTAAGGGAGAGGGCAGAAGGTGCACTGTGTACTTTCAATGCCTGAGTTGCCCAAACAGCTTGATGCTGCAATATCTGGTGTCTACAGCCCTGTTCTTGAGAGAAAGCTGTGCTGGATCTTTGAATGAGACCATAGGGATTTAAATGACAAGATTCTGAGGAGCTAATTCAAGACTCTGCTCTGACCATAGAAGACCATCAGGGGCTCCAGCCTCCTGCATCCCAATGCTTGTGCAGCTTAGCACAGATTCAGAAGCTACTGGCTCCTGGCTTCTGAACAAAGGTCTCAGCTTCTTAAATATGAAATACTGGCATTGTTTGGTTTTGTAATGAAGCCACTCAACAAGAGATCCTTCGTTTTGTCTTCATATTATTTATGAAGGATTTAATTGTTGCTCAGAGGGCCCAGGGTGTTTACAGTCCTTCAGTACTCACGTCATTTATATCGGCTGCCCCATCAAGAGAAGAAGAAAGTTTGCTTCTGAACTCAGCCTGAGTGTGAAGAAGCTTAAGGGTCCTTGGTGATTAAAGAAACAGCACCACAAGCCTGAAAAGGAAGGGTCCCAAAACGGCAATACAGGTATATCCTCGCAGCCTGGCATTGCCAAAGAAGAGTGAAGGCACATCACACCTACTCAGTTTCCTGGAGCCTCCTAAAACAGGTACTGTGAATATTTTCTCTCAGTTTGTGTGAACCATTCACCATTGCCTCATAAACCACTATGTGCAGAGTTTGCCAGCTGAGATTTTAAGATAAATCTCTCTCTCCTTGAGCCGTTTGTAGCAAATAGCTTGCAAGAGCATGACCATCACACACTGCCAACAAAATACATTTCTGTAATGGTATCACCTCCAGTAGCTTCCTTCTTCCCCCTTCCCCCAAGCTAAAGCACAAAAAGAAAGATTTTTTGCCACACAAAACCTTACTGTGATTGGGATAAGGTGTTTTTTTTTTAATTTTGTTTAGTGAAAAACAATCAACCTTAATAATTTATTCTTTAATAACTGTTCACACAGCAAAAAGAACTTAAAAGCTTTTTCATAACCTGCATAACACTTATGCCCCATTTTTAGAATGGGAGAGCACCCGCTGCTTGTTTAAAAATACTAATGAACTGGTTGCAGCAACAGTCTGTCTCTGAGTCACTGTAACTTTACAATGCAGCACCTTGCCTGAAATGTATCACAAAGGTCTGTAATTTATCCTGAAGGTCAGACTTGCCTATCCAAGGATCTTATTGAAGGAATACACATTGTTATATGCCTCCAAAAATATTCTGGTTGTTAAGAGGCCTCTGGCTAGTGGGTGAAGGATAAAGAAACTATTTCCTTTGGATTTGATTCGCTTTGATATTTTTGGATCATATGTAAAACAAGAACAAGCCAATTAAAAAAAAAATCACTAAATAAGATTCTAATTAATGTTTCCCACTGTTCCCACTGCTATCGTAGAACAAAAGGTTTTAAAATTTCTGAAACATGTTGGGACATCTGTGCTCAGTTTCTATACACAATGCAGAAAGTCCAAAACATCATGGGAAACCTTATTCTGAAGGGATGCCAGTCCAGATCTGTGCTCTGAAGAGTTTCATATGGTTCAGATCAGTTTATAAGAAAAGCCCCTGAACTGTTTTATCCTTAGCTAACATGATTTTAAACTTCAAATTTTAAACCTCAGTTGAAGAAAGCACTTAACAATATGCTTAATTATAACCCCTCTGTTTTTCAGAATTAAGCTTTTTTTTTGCTCTCCTGGAGTTTGTTACTCCTATAATAGAGTAAGAGGAAATAATGAAGTGATTTTTTTCAAGAGCATATACTAGGAAATTAAGAGAAAACAGCAGTAGTTTAAACTTCACCATTCAGTTTGCTGACTGATTTGTTTGGTATAGACGTGAGTGAGGGCCAACAGGCTGTGAAGAAAACCTGAACTTCATTTTATTTGTTTTTCTTTTCAAGATGCTGTTTTGTGGAGCAATTCTGAACTTCATTGCAGTTGGAATATTACACTAACCAGCTGCTGATCAAAGACTTTGCTGAATCTAGGTCAGGTCTAATTTGTGAAGCTTGCAGATTTAGTCACTCTGGCAGCTTTCAGAAAGGTACAGATGGAGAATCCATGAGCTGCAGGAACAGAATTACGGGGCTTCTTCTCACCATCAGTTTTAATGCAATTTGTTTTATTTCCTTTTCCAGGAGTTCCTTTTTTTAGAGTACCCAGTGAAAGAGAGATTAAATGTGACAGCCACATCTGTTTTAGGAAATTCCCGTGGAGATATCAGATTGGTAGCTGACTCAAGCCATGTTAAAAGTGAATGCTTCTTGTCTGAGCAGGTGGTCTATGAACACTATGAAAAGTCTGTAGCCTTTTATAGTGACTTTCATCTCAGGATCTCAAAGCACTCTGTATATTTCGGTTGATCAAGCCTTACAGTGTCCCTGGGAGGTGATCACTGTAATTGAAGGGAGTGGGGTTTATGGCTGACAAGTTTGCTGCTGGCTGTGAAAACTTATTTTTGATTCACACAATCTGCCACAAATGCAGCAGATGTATTGCTGCTGTGCCTGCAAATAGGAGCTGTTTGAGAGGTAGCAGTGCTTGTACCACTGCTACACAGGTTCTTTTTTCCTTTTGATCTGCTCCATTATCCCTTTTTCTCCCACTGTCTTCTCCTGGTGCTCCCTGTCAAGTGCACATACGACTTTTGTAAATCACCTAAAGAAAATATTTTCTGGAGACAGCTTGGCATAGATTCATGCTTTAGAGTTTTTTTCCTTTGCAGTTCCCAGGACAAAATGTGTGCTAAGATGTACTTCAACCAGCCTTCTACCAGGTGTAGCAGTGGGAATACAGCAGTGCTCTCTGTTTACAATATTGCTGGGGTTAATTTAGAGGGGCTTAAAACTTAAACTTAGCAGCACAGAGACCATGCCAATAGTCAGAGAACATCTGTCTGAACAAGGCCCTGCAGCCAGCAGAAGCTGCCTTGTTTTTGCAGGTTTTCTTCACTGAATATTACTTTTGTAGCTCACCAGAAACAACAAACAGGCTTATTGCAGAGTCCAGTCATAACATGACAAATAATATTTGTGTATGTGCATCCACATATATATGTGTGCAGGCACTAATTATGTTAACCATCAATACTTAAAATTTAGGACAGGACTTTGATAAAAAACTAACATTCCTGTGGCTGGTTTTTTGTTTGGTTTGGGATTTTTTTGTTGTTGTTTATTTGTTTCTATAGCTGTAGAGGATATTTATGTTAAGCACACTTTGATGTCCACTGAACATACTTAAAATTTTAGTTTTAGTTGTAACCTCCTGGGACATTGCCATTTGGACCCTCTAAAGACAGCGTTACTTCCTTCAGTAAATTCTGGGATGGAGGGTATGAAGGAAAACCAGTACTTCCAGATGAAATACGCACCATTGCTCGGATAGAGACATGAGACTTTGTTGCCTGTGTGATAACACTCAGATTATAAATATCAACTTTTGACAATGTTGACCCACAATCCATGATGGTGGCTGGAAAATCCCAGTTTGTTTTTTCAAGAATTCTGGAAAATGCTGAAAGCAGAGTCTCCACCACTGTTAGTCTGGAACTTGTGCTGCATATTATACCTCTTTATAAGGTTAATAATACCAACTGTATCCCCAACCAATATTTGTAGCACAAAAAATTCTCAAATGCAAATATGTTTGAAAGCTTTATGGTATAATACCTGGGAGAACTTGAATCAGACATTCAAGGGGTCATAATTTTTCAATTTGCTCTGTAAAGGACTTTACCTTCCCATCCTCAGAGCAGTCAGCACAGCTGGATCTCCATCCTGACTGTGACCTCTGGATATTGCCATAATATAAACATTAAACCAACATAATTACTGATAAAAAGTGCATAGGTTATTTCTTCCCTCAATTTTTCACTGAAAAGATTTTCATAGGCACATGTTGTTTCTATGCTACAGTTGCCAGTAGATTAATACAATGACCAGTATGTGAGAATAGTGTCACTGAATTTAAAAAGCTGACGGTTCTTTCCAATGGCTAAACTGAAGTGCCCGAGTTCAGATTTTGCATTTTGGCTGCACCACAACAGGCAACAGATTTCTTATCAAAACAGCCTGGAAGAAATTGGAAATTTTACTGGGGGAGACAAAGCAATGGGGAAGTTTACTACTGTAAAAATTTGTTCTGTATCCCAAAGAGGGGAGTAAGGAGAAGAGTTTCTTGGAGATTAAAATGTGTAATAGCAGGCAAACCTTTGTACACTCAGAGTATCCATTTCTCAACAGAGAAAACAGTAACATAAAAACATATGTGATGAGCAATAACACTCATAAATCTTAAGAGATTATGTGTTCCTAAAGTAAGACTTCAGACTGATCCATTTTGTTAATTGCCAAACTTCAGCATGATTCAATCAAGTTTTGCTTAATCTGAATTTATTTACTTTTTGTGATGATGAATCACTGAACATGTCTGTAGTCCAGCCTGTTGAACTAATTTATCAGGCATTTTGATGGACTGGTGATTTGTCTTCTCTGAATGTTTCATGGCTTATTTATTTATATCATCTGGATTGTGTAGAACAAAAACTGGAGTTCTGCCAAGAATTAAACATTCCTCACTGATGCCTTTAGTAACAGGAAACACTCTCTAGATAGGTATTCTTGTTGCAATATAACCACACAACTAAGCCAGGAAAACTCTTAGCTACAGACTGAATACCCCAAACTAAATTAGTTTGTCAGCCTGGGTGGATTTGTATCAGAGAGACAACCTTGGGAAAGATGGAGGGATGACAGTGATGAGGTTTCTCTGTGCAGGACACGGCGATTTCCTGGAAGCTGGCCCAAGAATATATCCCAAGAAGAAGTAACACATGAGGGGTTCCTTAGGTAGCCCAATTAATATGCAAGCACTGTGCAGAGAGGCAGCCTCACACTGGCTGTTCTCTGGTTCTTATGGATAATGACAGTGTGAGACAGGCCAGGCAGGACTTCAGGATAAGTTGGTAACTTATTTACATTCCCAGAACCGTACTTGAATTGGTGTTCTCTACTAAAATCTGTGTCACTGTGACCACACTGCTGTAGATACTCATTAAAGATAAATTCAGGATGGCTGTGAGTGGCTGGCATGCCTACCTTTGGCACAGGTATGTTGCTTTGATCTTCTCTCTTCCAAGGGAATATGTATCATCAGGTGTTTTTCAGAAAGACTTCCAACTCTTTACCTGTGAAAGAATTAAAGAATAGACATGTGGAAGTGGCAAATTATTTCCCAGAGCGGAAAGCTCTGATTTTCTGTACATACAGATTCAGAATAAGAACCCTCTCACCTCCAAAGAGGTGCAGTCTGCTCAGTCTGGGCTCCCCAGTACAAGAGATAACGACACAACTAAAGTGAGTCTACTGAAGGGCCATTGAGATGTAAGGGACTGAAGCATCTGGCATAGGAGGAGAAGTGGTGAGAGTTTGGACTGTTTGCCCTGGAGAAGAGAAGACTTCAGGGGATCTCAGTATTAGATATAAAATACCCGACCAAGTAAAGAGGTGGAGCCAGACTCTTCCTAGTAGTGCTCAGTTAAAGGGCTAGAGACAACAGGAACAAACTGAAATACAGGAAAGTTTACTAAAACATAAGAAAGAGAATTATTTAATGCAAGGATGGTCAAGCACTGCCACAGGCTGCCCAAAGAGGTTGTGGAGGTATTCAAAACCTGATTGGACATAATCATGGGCAATATGACTCTGATTTGGACAAGGGGTTGACTAGGGACACCCCAGAGGAGATCCAGCCTCAGACATTCCATCAGATTAAATTAAAAAATCTCAAATATTTTTTAGATTTTCTTGACAATAGATAGTGGTGAGCAGAGCATTTCAGTTTATCAAGCAGACTTTAATGCTCTTGACTCTTGGACACATAATGTTCTTTTGGTGAGCACTCAGATAGTGGATATGGATCAGAGATCAAGCACCAGTAAAGGAGCAACAGCACTAGAACATCTGTGGTAGTAAATGTGTACACGAATATGTAACACAAGTATCAGTTAAGGGTGTAAGAAGAAGTAGGAATGTGATTCAAATACCAACTAGATGCGCTTTATTAGCTACTTGTCAAGGACTGCTGTTCCTTCCATAGCACTGAACTTGGTCAGTGGTATCAGATTTTGGTCCCTTTGCTTATTAGTGCTGTTGCATGGGCTACATCAGCCCTGGATTTGGCTCAAAGCCTTCCCCGGAGCTGTCTCATTTAGGGATTCTGCACAGTCATTAGAAACAAAGAAATTGTCAAACTATGATGTTACATGGAATTATACCATATGCCAGTAGCAATAATCAGGCAAAACCATGTCCTTTTTCATCTGATACTTTCTTCTGTCCCCACAGCGTACTGAATTGCTTGGTAGGTTAGCTAGCCCTAAATAACAAAACCCAATCATTTTGTATTTGAGGACAGTGAAATGCTTCTGAGATATCCCAAACACATTTGGCATGTTTAAATGTTTAAACACACCCTTTCAAGTTGTCATCTTCCACACAGCTTCTGAATGATGCTAATAATAATATCATTTATTTTGCATGATTGATCCTGTGATTTGTGCTCCTACATCACAAATGCAATACTTTCATTCTTGGCTTCTTTTACTCTGCAGGGAAATGCATTAGATTATTCAGTTATTCTAGATATTTAGAGCTGAAGGACCAAGACCCATTTATATGCAGGCCTAAAGTAATTAAACAACCAGAGGTACTTCAGATCTAATTGCTTTATTAGTGCCTCTATGTTGACTTTGATTGAGGTAAGAGATGTACATTGCCAAAAAAAAATTACTTGGGCCTTTATGTACAAACATATGTATTAGAGCATTTGTGAATTTTTAACAAGGCAGAACAGCCATGTTTGAAGGATACAAAATATTTGTATAACTGCTACTTATCTGAAATTACAGGAGTCAGTGTAATGGAAGTGTAGAAAACCTGTGAAAGATCAGAATAGAGATGTATGCTTTCAGTCTTATTTTACGTTCAGAAATCAGCAGAGGGACTATACACAGTTTCAGGAGGAGGGTACTTAGCTTTCCTAACCAGTTACAGATCCACCATGGGTTATTTGGCCCTAAAATCTATGGAGAAAAATACAGCCAAGTGATCCCCTTTTAACAATATGTCTTTATTTTTTTATATCTGGAGGACAGCCAATATGCTGGTATACCTATAAAATTAACCAAAATGGAGGGGTAGAAGCTGAATTGACAGTAGGAGATGTCACTTTTCCTGAAGAGTATCGTTTTCAAGAAAAGATGTGCCACTATTTTCCTGTGGAATGCACGAGTCATGTCTGAAGATATGCAACTGCAAAAAACATCTGACAATAACAGCCTATCAGTATTAGCAGCTCTGCCAGCGTTTTGTTACTCACCCGCTGAACTGTGGTAAGGATACAAAAGTTCCAGTTCTGCTGTTTACCCAGCTGTGCATCATTTGGTTCCATGGGAAGAATTTGTATTTCCAGATTGTTTTTGCAAAAAGCCCAAGAAATTGCTTGAAACAATAAAAAACCCCAAAACACCAGAAAAGACCATGTTAATTGCCAAGCCAGGTTAAGGAATGCCAGAACTAAAACTGCCATAATTCAGGTCTGCTGTGTACATTATCTTCTGATTTCTAATTGCATGACCACAAACCAGTGGTTTCTTTGCCTTATTTTTTCCCTCACTGGAGAGGATAGACCTGCTGTGGGATGAATCATGGTTACCTCATTGCAGAAACTGTGGAATTTGGAGGGTGATGGTGAAGGACTTCAAGATAGGAGAGGATTGTACTGTGGTTTGGGAAACTGAGTGTTGCTGTGGTATTGGATTCTGTTGCTATTATGGATTTTGTTGTTATTCTCTCGCACATCATTCCAAACGTAATGCTGGGCTAGTCACTTAACTCACAACTTCTCTGATTTTCCGGAAACCCTGACAACTGGAATATAATATGGGATATTCAGAATACACACTATTATGGGAAATTCGCTTTGAAGATGTATTTTAGATGCCGAAAAAAAATCTGTTCTTAAACATCTCAAATGAGAAACCAAAGTCTATGTTTTCTTTTGGCAATTTGGACTCAGTGACTGTGAGTAAACATAGAAGGTAATACTTCCTTCTCATTTTCAGGAGCCCTGGGAAGACAATTTGCCAGTGTTCATTAAACACCAGGGTCCTGCAGAGAAGAAGACCATAAAATGCCTTTCTTTGGAATAAGTAGCTGTTTCAGCACTGTGTGAGATGATAGGTGCCATACCTAGAATAACAGGGTATGATTTTTCAAATATTGATGCCACTGTTTTTGTATAGTGAATCAGCAGACAACCATGGCAAAGGCCTGGGCAGTTCATTGAATACCTTTCCCTACCTGAAAGTGGGATCAGCCAGGCCAAAAATATTTTCCTGTTAGACACTGGTCTAAACTCCAGTGACAGAATTTTCATGATTGCATGATTCTCCATCACTTTGCTTTCCATACCATTAAAAAGTCTTTCCCAGTAGGTAGTTGAAATCTCCTCTTGCTTTGCCCAGTCTTCAGGGAAGAGAAGGAAATGTTCATCTGTGGGACTGCCTCATAGCACACACATAGAGGGTGCAGAACTAGGATTACTCCTTTATTTCCAAAGAGATTTAAAAATTGTCCCAGACCAATGGTCTGCAACAGTACATGTTAGGGCTGACTGCCCAAAGAGCAGCTTTGCAGAAGAGGACTTGGTAGTCCTGGTGGATGGTAGTCTGGCCATGAGCCAGCAGGGTGCCCTGGCAGCAGGGAAGGGCAACAGTCTCCAGAGATGCCTTAGGCAGAGCGTTGGGAGCAGGTTGAGGGAAGTGATCCTTCCCTTCTGCTCAGCACTAGTGAGACGCATCTGAAGTGCTGGGTCCAGTGTTGAAGTCTCCAGTACAAGAGAGAGGGATATTATGGAGCTGGTCCAGTGAACAGGCTATGAAAGCTGTGGCTGCCCAGCCTGGAGAGGGAGTCTCATCAATGTGTATAAATACCTGGTGTAAAGAAAACAGAGCCAGACTCTCCTCCATGGTGCCCACTGACAGCATTAGAGGCAATGGGAACAAACTAAAATACAGGACATCCCACTAAAACACAATAATTATACTTTTTCAGTGCAAGAGTGGTCAAACGTTTACACAGGCTGCCCAGAGAGGTTGTGAGTTCTCAGACAACTCCTGGAAATATTCAAAACTCTACTAGAGACCATCATGGACAATGTGACCCTCTCTTGGGTACGAGACTGACTAGACACTCTCCAGGGCTGTTTGTCAGCTTCAGCTATTGTGTAATTTGGTGCCCCCAGGAGCCGTATACAGAAAGCATGACCCTGACATTTAACTTCTGCATATTGAAGATACTGAACAACTATTCTTTGCACCAAAATTGGAAATGGCTGTTTCACTCGTGGACTGTCTGTGTAATAGGAAGAATCAAAGTAGAAATACTTAATGCTTGAACACCTTTTATGATCCTGTATGGTGAGAGTTCTCCCTTCTCCATAAGGATCTTGAGTTTGGGTGTCTTTCCAGCTTTCTGGAGTAAGGCGTAACTGTTTTTGTTCTATTGGGTTTTTGTCTGTTTTAAAAAATTATTTCTATCCTTATGAGGTTTTTCAAAAACACTGACTAATACCTGGGTGAAGAAATACAGCTTGTTGCCAAGTCTAATGTTTCCTCCACCAGTGATGTATTAAAATGCTCCTCACTTTCACTTTTGTCCTTATCTTCTCTAGACAGCTGGGAAGCCCATTCCTTGTGTCTTATGCTTCCAAACATCATTTTCAATAGATTTCTTTTCTCACCCCTTCAGCCCAGAGCATAAGCTATGGTTTTATAATGCATTGTAGCTACTTGTCTGGGGCACAGAGTTATCTAAATGAAGGGTAATTTTCCAGTATATTCTGGACATTCACATGGCACAGGAAAGAGGCTTAACACCTTAAAACAATGATGCTGTAAAAAATAAGTGCTAGATTAACCTACACCATAACCAATACTAGACCTCAAAATTCCTTGCCCTATCCTCTTCACCCTCTGATTGTATAAATTCCTGAGCCATCTGCATGTCTGTCAGCTAAGTTTCTCTTAGTCATCAGCTTGTAATCCTTCCTCCAGATCTGTCTAAATCCATGTTGTGCTTTAAAGTTCACAATCCACACTGCCACTGTGCCCTTTTCTTCTGTTCACATTTTGCAGGTTCTCTGCACATCCTCCTTTCTCCCAGGGAAGACAGTAAATGCACAAATGCAAGACTGGTAACCATGCTCCCTCTCCTAGAATGTATGGTTATGGCAGTCTTTGGGGGGTTGGGAGATGTGGGCTCAACTTCAGCCTGACAAAAGAAGCAGCAAGATCAGGCAGGTCTCTCTTGTCCCTAAGGAACAGTGCAGCCCCTAAGCCATGAAGTGTTCAGGTCCCTGATCTGAACGTGATTTTTTCCTAGGTGGTACCCACTGGCAGGTCATTCACTTTAGTTTCTCATCCTTTCTCTTCTCTTCCTTTTGCTTCAGCTGTCCCCTGGTTTTATGATTTTTTTTTCCTTTCCCAGGCAGGAACTGTGGGGACAGTTAATGAGAGAGAGAGAGGCTCACTTCCTAGGATTTTACAACAGACAAGATGCATTAGCAGAGAAACCCTGACTGCCATTTCCCCTTAATATTCATTCAGTCTCTCCTCTCAAAAATAAACCCCTATTTTCTAGGATCCATTTTCTCACAAGTTTTTATGCAATTTAGTTCTAAGGAATTCAGAGAAAGAAATGTCAGACCGCTCCACAGGTAGCAGTTTCAGAGGACAATACGGCTCACACTGTCAATGAGTCAGCCTATATTTCTTTTAGCTTGTTTTTGACCTTTGTTCCTCCTCACTCCATAAATCAGTCCTTCTCCTCCTTTGTGATGTTTACTTTGTCAAAATAGATCGACGTCCCCAGGGTATTTCTTCACCTCCAGCAGATAGTCTCAACATTAACGCCTGAGCACACTCTGCTCTCTTTGCTCAGCTGTCATACAGCCAAACTCATCTCATTGACTTATTTCCTCATAAATCAATAGGTCCAGATACTTACCCCATTGTTTCCTTTGGGATGAGTCTGTTCCACATGATCACAGCCAGTTTGCTGGTCTCTGCTGTTATTAGGACCTTCTGTCTCCCTTCTTTAAGCACATTTCTCCACTTCATGCCTGCATTTGAGGTTGAGCTTCCTCCTGCAGACTACTGCCTTGTGCCCATCCACTTGGCTGTTGCTTTGTTATTTCCAGCCTAAGTTTCATTATGTTTTGTGTCTGTCCCCATTGGTTTACACAACACCTCTCTAATTCATAGGAGTTGTTATATCAAATATAAATTGAATGAATGTGGTGTTTATTGCTTCCTTTCAGATCATAATAAAAACAGATTTAGGGCAGATTTCTAGCCTGCCTTTCCTCCCCTCCCCACACCAAATCCATGCCCCAGATAGTCTCCCCTTGGCTCTTTATGTTCATGTTTATCTTTTGTTCCTTTTGTTTATGGACTCACAGTCTGTGTTCAATCTCTATGACACTGCTCATTTCCCAGCCAACTTGCATCCATTTTTCAAGTAATTTTGTAGCTGAGGCTTTTCTCAGGACTGGCTGTAGTCTGCTTCTTCGTTCCCTTCATCAGCTGATTTTGTAAATCAATAAGAAAGGAGTGACTACGTTTGTTTGGCAAGATTTAGCCTTTGTTGACTCTCTGGGATGACTTTCATGCTGGTCCTTAGCAAAAGCACTGTCATTGTTGGTGGGGAAATGTGCTCCCTTTTGCACAAGCAATTAAATTTCTCTAGTCACTTCACTTACTGATTTTATTAATCCAGTTGTATTTATTAATCCAGTCCCTTAACAATGTAAAATATGGATCATGATATCCAGCTGGTTATTGTTCCATGCTGACTCTCCTCTATCTCCTACTAGCAAATACGTTATCCATCTGCTTAGGAGTGTCTCAAATTTGTAGCAATAGGAAAGAGACTGCCATTCAAAAGTTTGGAGAGTCAAATTGTGACAGATCTGGGAGTGCAAAACCAGGAGGGAGATTCAAGTGGTTAAGATGTCATCTCCAGCAGAGCCAACATCCCTCCCACATTGCAGTAGGACCTGCAGCAACCTGGACTCTGAAGGCAGGATCAGGTAAGAGGAGCTCTTGCTCCCCATCTCTTCTTGTTGACACCCCAAACAGCCGCTGCTGGGGACCAGCAGTACAGCTTGGTGCAGAGAAGGCACTGAGGGGAATCTCTGAGGTCTTTCAGGAGAGACAGGCATATGGGGATGAACATCATTGAGGCTCAATGTGGTTATGAAGAGAAACACTGTGTAGGGTTTCCATTCCACTGTTAGGCATTTCTGTTTATTTTTCTATAGTCCATCAGAGTTGAGAAATACAAGTTGAAACAATCTTGTCTTTCCACAAGAAATATGACTTATTGTCTTGTCAGTCTCTTTTTCCCCCTTAAGTGAGCAGCAGAGTTCAAGCCTTTCAGCACAAAGAAATAACAAAACAGTCACAGTCAGCCTGATTAGTGGTAGCTCAGCCCATTAGTGGCTGCAAGTGTTTGCTGGGTTGGCTTTTGGACAAGAATTACAAAGAGAACTTTCAACGTGACCAGGGTACATGGATGTTTATGGATCTTGAGTAAGAAAGACTGATAGGTAGTACAGACAGAAGTGTGACCTTCCAGACCAGGGGAATCAATGGACTGATTTAGTGTGAACAGATCTATGGGCCAATGCCCTTTGAAGGGAGCTGGTATGACCTGATGTTTGATCCAGCACCGAGCCAGGTGGGGAGCAGGGCCAGTGAGTACAGTCCAAGCAGGATGATACCCAAAATCATCTGAGCAGGGGGACCATGCTCAGTGACCAAGTGGAGGGTGCAGGACCAAGGAAGAGTCCTGTGCCTACAACTTGTTCAGCAAATTTAATGTGTGCAGGGTAAATCTCAGGCACTGAAACTAACTGGCACAGGAGGGGCCTCAGGTTTGCTTAGTTTCCAAAAAAGGATGACTGCATGCAAGCTCAAACTTGAGCTGCATCCCAAAGCACACCTTCA
Organism: Hafferia zeledoni; assembly: GCA_035583235.1. Lineage (NCBI taxonomy): Eukaryota > Metazoa > Chordata > Aves > Passeriformes > Thamnophilidae > Hafferia > Hafferia zeledoni. Next base: position 129,646,997 of record JAWWEV010000083.1, on the reverse strand, counting down.
AACTGTATAGGAGTGTTTGTTGGCACAGACTCAGGGCATGACAAGGATTGTTCTTGCAACCTTACATTTACTGTGACTGAGTTCCGTGCCTGGGAACAGTCTCTGGTGCTTTTCAATTTGCTTACACAGATGTTGCTTTATACACAGCAAAGGACAAAGGCTGTAGGCCAGCATTCAGAGCATTTCCATCACTCACAGACACACACATTCCCCCTTCCCTGCGCACACTGTGGACCCCCAGTAAGGTCAGAAACCAACCCTATCCAGAAACTAGCCCTTGCATCCTCTATCTCCACTGTCTCGCACCCAGAGACTTGCACACACGAATGTGCATTCGCACACACACACAAAAGGGTCTCCCAGCTGACTCTGAGACCCCATGGTCTCTTCAGGGGTTGGCCTGGACCTCCTGGTGGTCTGGTAGCCAGTTCCTGCAGTGGTCTCACTCACAGACATTCAAGTACCCAGTCCAGGCTTATGGCCACTTTGATACTTGACTCCCAGACCACGTCTATCTGCTGGCTAGTCCCACTTGACAATAGCTATCAATGATATTATTGTACAGACCCTCACTGACTTGGGTTTTTGGCACCCCAGGCATGTGGACCTTTGTATCTTGTGGTTGTGTGCTGGTTTCAGCTGGGGTGGAGTTAATTTTCTACCCCATGGGAAGAAAACACAGGGCGATATTTTGGATTTGTGTTGAACACAGAGTTGATAATGTAGTGATGTTTTTGTTATTGCTGAGCTGTGCTCACACAGGACCAAGGCCTTTGCTGCTTTTTGTATGGCCATGCTGGCAAGGAATTTGGAATGCTGGGAGGAGACACAGTGAGGACAGGTGACCCTGATTAACCAAAGGGATATTCCATACCTTGCCTTGCACTATCGAATGCATGTATGGGTTGGTTTCTGTCACCTGACTCAGAGAGCAGAGAGATCATGGACCTCTCATTGTTTTGTTCATGGGTGTCCTGGTGATGCTGGAGATACTGATTATCATGAATGAGATCTGGATCTGTTTGCCTTAAGAGAAGTCTCTTCATAGAACTACATGCTTTCTGTATGGATGCTTCAAATGTTAAGGGCTACAGTCTAGAGATACTGCTTTTGTCAATGAAGGTTACCAGTGATTTTGCCAGTCCTATGGAAAAACCACATAACCAAGACAGTGTTATCTACAGCTGAGGAATGAGGAAATCAGGAATTTTGGCTCTTCAGCATAGACTGCATAAATATGGCACAGAAATCCTGGTTCTTGGATTACATGGGAATAACAGTGCATAAGAATCATATTTCCATTACTTTTAGGGAGGAGATTTTCAGCTTTATTCTCCACATAAGTGTGTAGCATGAATAAGTATATTAGGGTAAGGGGGTGGGTGGAGTGTTCTGTCTTCTAGTGAATCCTTCAGGAGTTATAAGCATTAAGTGGTATTAAGCTTCTCCAACTTAGTTTGAAGACAGAGTGCAACTGAAGATTAGAGGCCACTAACTGCTGTTCCTACTCCTCAGTTTTACCAAGCAGTTTCAGCTGCTATGAAGGATCTGGACTTTTCACAAGTGAAAAATGTTCTCAAGGCCCATGCTTTTAAAGGCACAAAGCATTAGTTGCACCAAGCCACGTGGACTAAATGATCTGTTTAAATGGGTAAAGCCATCCATGGTTTGAATGGTATCCGCAAATGTCATTAAAACGTTACCATTCAGCCAACATGGTGATTCTAATGAGAGAGTTCCCAGTGCAGAGATACAGCATTAGTGAGCTGCCGGTGCAATTCCCAGCCCCACACACTGTGCTGAAACCACATCTGCAGTAATGACACCACACTTGGATGTCTTGGTGAGGAAAGTTACAGCCAGCTTTGGTCTCTGGAGAGAGGAAAAGGGAAGGTTTTAGAGTGACTTTGCACCTGTGAAACAATGTGCTGCTATTACAATGCCCAGCACCAGCCAGCCTTTGCTCCAGGGAGGGCTGGAGTGCTTTAAGAAGCTTTTTGCAACAGATATGGTCTCTATAAACACAAATGGAGAAAGCAGCTATTAAATGATTTTTGAAAGGCTCTCTGTTGGTTTCTGCTCTCTCTAGCTGCCTTGGGAAAGGTTAAGGATGCCAAATGATAAGCTTTGCAGTCCTCAGCACTCCTGAGACCTGCAAGAAATCTGCTGGCAATTGTTTTAAGCTAATGATTTCCTGCCGGTTGATTGGTGCTTATGTGCTGACGGGTGAGAGGCTGTAGCTACAGAAGTTATAAAAACAAATTGCCTCTGTGTTAAGGAATGCCAAGCTGCCTGCTCAGTCTAACCCACTTCTACATTTTTATTTTAAGGTCTGTTTGCAAACTCTGAGCTTGGTCTCTGCTGGTTAAATAGCTCCCTGCTAGGATTTACTGGGATAAATCCCTGAACCACAGGGACATTGATAGCAGGATACTGTCTCTCCTAGTTAAATTAAGGGGCATTTTAACGTGTTGTATTTAATGCAAATCACACTGGCTATTAGATTCTTGGGAACCTCTTTCTCTTGCAAAAATAAGAAAAAAGATTATCTTTTCAACAGATGGGTTCTGTGTTTAGTTCCTTTCTCTGACTTATCGACTGCCCCTCAAGGGCTTAGGCTGGAATATCACCTGGTTTCCAGAAAAGCCAAAAAAATTCTTCATTCTGAGTTCTCCAAACCCTTTGGATACATGGGACCTGTCTGTGTGGATTTCAAGGAGTCAGAGCACAAAATGCCATTCCCAAATACCCTGGCTCAGAAACTGACTAATTCTAGAGACATCTTAGGTCCCTGAGGAAAGGTGCAAGAAAGGCCAACTTCTTCAGGAACTTAGCATCAGATTCCTAAAATATGAGTGGCTGCTTAGCCTTGTTGTGCAGCATCTTTGCAGACCATTAACCATGTGTGCCTGCCTGGACGACAGTGCAGACACATACAGACAGGTCAGAGGCTGCTGGCTTTGAAGTGCCTGGCACATATGGCAGCCTAATGACCAGCAGAGCAGTAGGCACAAGGTGCTCCTCAGGAATATCTTTGCCAAAGAGACCAGGTCATGCTTAAAGCAAGGCATGAGTCTGGAAGATTAATTCAATGACAAATCCTGTGGTCATGTGGCCACCTGCCCCCAGCTGAGCAACTGCACCTTGATGTTGGTTATGGGGATATAGACAGTTAAATCCAGAAGGCAAAGTGGGAGCAGGTGGACCTGCTGGGGTTCAGGTAAGCTAGCAAAGAAGCAAGATCAGCTACACAAAAAACTCCCCTTGTTCATGGCAGCAGGCCTGGGGGCATGGCATTGGGACTATGGGTCCTGTAAGCCACTGACCAGTGAGGAGTAGATCTGGGGCTGCCCAGCACCCTCTGAAGCAGGTAGAAAGGGAGGTGCTTTGTTGTCTTGGTACACATGTGGAAGTAGAGTCCCTAAAAGTATGACGTGAATGTATAAAGACTCAGATGTTGTCTCTGACCATGGCTATTCCTCTTCGACCTGTTATCAACATGACAAAAATGTGTGATTTCAATGTTGAAGCATCAGTAGTGGCCATTTTTATTAGCTGTGGGAAGCCATTGCAGGAACTGACGGGGTAATAATTTAGTAGTGGACTCAATTCAAGCAGAAGAGGTCAAAGTGCTCTCCACTGATCACATGAAATTCACACCTGAGAATGAGCACCTGCCCAACCTACCTACATGGCAGGTGATTAGGGCCTCAAATACGGTGCTAGGTCCAGTCGTGGCAGGCAATGTAGACATAGTACTTGGAATTCCAACTTCCTTTCGAAACTAGGTTTTATTTGGTCGGTCTTATTTTTGATGATCCATCAGTGAAAGTGCTATTCCCATTATTATTTCTAATGTTGTGTTTCTCATCACTACCAGCCTGTGCATTGCTTCTAACACAGTAGCACAAGCCCTGAATTTTTTCCATCATGTGCAAGCATTGAAATCATTCTATAAATGCCTCAGCAAATAGGACACAAGCTTCTCTGGGAACCTGTGCATTTTATGTAAGATGAATATGTGATCATTTTGAACTCAAAGGCTATTTTTGTGATGTGGGGGAGAGAAAGGCAGTTAGAGCTGAGAGCCTGGATGATTTCAGAGGCGTGCTGAGCTTTACCAGGGGAGGTGAACTTTTCCCCTCTCTGGAGCTTGAATCTTTCAGTGCAATTGCTGCTACATTTTCTTATGAAGTCAGCTTTTGGGGAAATGTTTTTTATTATCCGCTGAGGGAAGAGACACACAGAAGATAACTACACACAAGAACATGTTCTTTTCCTGAAGAATTTAAACTGATCAGAGTGGGAAGCAGAGTCTTGAACACAGTAATATTATTCAATCTGTCGACATGAAACCTGCTCTTTCAGAATCAGCAGCACCTTCACAAATCTTGTAATAGGCAGCTGCTGCTTAAAATAATGTAACACAGACCAACAAGCCAGTTAAAGGCAGTAATGTAGATTGCCTACACATTCATGCTTTTCTTTTAAAATTACACATTGATTACACCCCTCTCTTAGAAATATTCCTACCTATGGCAATACCCTGTTCAGCTATATCTGGGTGTGAGCTTCCAAGTCAAATAAGCTAGTAAGTGCATACACATTTATGTTTCTCTTGGTAATCATGACCTTTCCATAGTATTCTGCAGGCAAATGCTCTAGCTGTCAGTGATATAATACAGATGCAAGTTTCTCTGTCAAATAGAAACTGTGCACTAGACATGCAATCTCATTGCTCTTGAAATAAGATCAACATGGAAATATTGTTATTTCTACAGTAACTTTAATTAGCAGAAAAATTGCAACTGAGTATAATCCCCAAGCAACTAAACGGCATGTATTTTGGACTTGTTTATTTAATAAATTGACTACTACAATCAATAAGGTCTGCATCATCCACATGAAAAGAATGCTTTCTTCTCATTCATACAGTAAGGCATATAATCTCTTCTTGCAGGCCAAGAATCCTTTGGCAAATGTGCAAACAAAGAATATAACAGCAGAGGCTCACAACAAATATCTGAACAATTTCTATTAGTTATGTTTTTGATGATATCTCTCACTTCATTTTAGATTTCATTAAGTGATATGTATCACTGACCAATGAAAAATTAAAGTTATTAAGTCAAAGAATATTTCTCTCCTTATTACACTTGTTAGAAGATAAGACAAAATTTTTAGCAGTATAGTTCATAGATGCAGGAGATTTTGAAGCCCGGAAGGCACTGCCAACTGAGCCTGACCCATGGCCTGTCTCCAAAATTTTGATTACTTCCCATTGCTTCTGAGTTCAACAGCTTTTTATTTTAAACTAAAATTTAACTTGCATAAAAGCATTCAGACTTGAACAGGGAGACATTAGGAGGAAACTGTGGAAATCCATCCTTTCCAATTTTTTTCCCCAGTGGTTATTTGTTCTCACTGCAAAGAATCTGTGCTTTATTTCCAGTGTGAATTCATTTGGTTTCATCTCCTGTTCATGGTTCTTGTTACCTTTTTCCCTATGAAAATGAACTGCCCTTTCAAAGTGAGTGTTTTCTTTCATTAATATTCTTGTAAATTAGTTCCTTCTCTTCTTTTAGACCAGGTCGATCTTCCAGTGTAAGGCATTTTCTCTGGCCCTTCGATATTTTCATGTCTCTTTGCATTTTCATCAGTTTTCCAGACACCTAAAAAACTTGAGAAAGAGAATGCTGATGATACACAGCACTGTGGTTTTGGTGCCCATACTTGTTGGCAGACTTCAGTTAGTTTTGCTCACCATCAATTCCAGTATTTGTTTACTGGGACCTATTCTGAGTCACCCATTCCAGAACAGGATACCTCCTCTCTGCAAAGCTATGGTCTCCATTCCTTGTTCAGCAGTATACAATGTACAATTTACCTGTATTAAAGGGTAGACAGAATGAGCACAGAGTCTCAGTCTTGCATAATGGTCCAGCCCACACAATTATTTACTTTTCTGTTACCAAATACCTTATTAGCAATGATTTTATGCTTCCAGATCGCCAGTGGAGATATCAAACTGTTCCAGGCTCAGCGCCTGGCCTGACAGAGCCTCAATAAAGCCAGCCTGATTTGATAATGGCTGTCACTATGATATATTGGTTCCTTGTCAGCTTAGTGTCCACTTTATTGATATTTGCTAACACCACCATGAGAGCATTGTGTAACACTAGATCTAATAACTTGCCAAAGTTGAAGGGTTTTATTTATAATGATTGCCTTTAGCAATAGAGATGTGATGAAAAATATAGTGGAGTTGTTGGAAAAGAACTGACCTTTACCCACATATAGTTGTGAACTTGCTGAATAAACCTTTATTTGATCTAGAAATTTAAAATGTAACATCCCCTCACTCTGTAGAGAAAATAACTGCTCAGTGTATGCCACACTCTTCCTTATCACCCCAGGCTGACCACCAGGACACACTGCTGGCTCATGGACAGCTTGTTGTCCAACAGGACCCCCAGGTCCTTCTCCACAGAGCTGCTT
>JAWWEV010000083.1:129600620-129632967 GCA_035583235.1 Hafferia zeledoni | reverse complement strand
GTGTTGAATTTTTTGTCTGTTTTTGGGGGGTTTTGGTTTGTTTTTGTTTTTAATCAAAAGAAGCAATTGAAGTGTTCTAAGGATGCTCATATATTTTCCTTTCTTATCATGTAAAGTGAGACCTTCCAGCCCTGAGGTCCATGTTCACACCTCACCCTTACGAGTGAGAGACCCTGCATATCTGACAGCTGAATTTAAACGCAGCACAGATCTCTCAAACGAGAAACAATGAAGAATCCCTCTCATGAGGCAGCAACCCCAAAATCCCATGAAACAGCTCCGAGAAAACCTCCTGCAGCCAACTATGCAGATAATCTCTCTGTGGTTTCAGGCAAGGAAGAGCTGTGCAGTTCTCACCCTGTTGAAGTAAATAGCAAATGCCTCAATGACTAAGTGCAGCCAAGATTTTACCCAGGAATTCAAGTGCTGCAGTGCTACATAGCTTCCATTCCTGACAACTGGGAAACATGGACAACAGTTTGTTTGGTATATTTAAAAATATACTGATGAAAGGGAATATAAAAGTCTTGCTAAGACCCTTCAGGCATGTTCCTTATTTGTGCTATAAAACTGGACAGAAAAAAAGCAGGAGGATTTGTTTCTAAAGGTTAATGCTCTTTCTTTCATACCCAGCAGTAGCACTGTGTGGCACTGCTTGGGAGTACCTCAGTCATATTTTGCCAGGAATGGAAAGGCTGATTTCATTGTTTCTGTTGGAATTGCTCTCTCCCTCCACATTGTTGAATCATTGTGTTGATGAGGACATATTTTTGGGGATTCTGTTTCTTGTACAGAGATGTCTTTAGCTTTTTGGGAAGGATCAGCTGTGCCACATGACAACTATCTGCAACTGAGGGGAAAGTGACCCTGAGCCTCCATTCAAGTTCTTCTTGCGAACTCCATTTCTAGCTCAATTTCTTGTGCACTTCATCAGGAGAACAGAACTGCTCCATATTTATTTCTCTGCTATTCTTCAGAGTCTCTGTAAAAGTTCCTGAGGCTGCAAATGTTTCTCAGACAGGACAGAGCTTGCCTGTACACAGACCTTTATAGTTGCCAACTGTGCTACCTCCTCAGGATTATGAAGAAGTGCTTTGCTTGGAGTGGGATGAAGGAAAATTTCCTGTCCATCTCATGAGCCCATGTGTCTCTAGGGAGGGAAATTTAACCACAGGAATTACAAAAGGATTTGCTGGGATTGCCTTGTTCATCTTAGAGCCTTATCAGTAAGATAACTCTGTGGCTAAGGCTAAGCTATTGTAATGACTGCAGCAAGACCATCACATTCAAGTGATGCTGAAGAGAGGAAACAGAGGCAGGGCTGTGGTGTCCTGGGTCACATTTATGCACTGCACTCAGTCTTGGGGATATGCAACACACACCTGGCTTCTCTAGAGAAATGTACCCAAGTCAAACCTCCTCATGCCTCAGGTAAGTGAGAACATACTAGGCCTGAATCTTGAGCAAAACTTGACAACTTACCTGAAATATTTTCCTTTCTCGCACCACTTTTAAAACAGATCTTACCAGGCAGATGCATGTAGACACATTTGTCATATTAGGCACCGTTTAGTGCTGGAGCAATTCACTTAGGCATGTGTTTATGTTGCTCAAGTCTGTATATGCACATGTTCAACAAAAAGTTTGAGACATGATGCAGATATCAGCTCCTGAAATTTTCTGTCACATGAAATCCAGCTGCATGATTTTAAAGTTTCCTTCTATCCCAAGACTCTGCATGTATGTTGTCCTTGCCACAGAGAGAAAAAAGGCTTGAACATGAAAAAAGTTGGCATGTACACACTGTGGATCAAATGAGTTGGAGCCTGAGAGAGATAGAATCCTTTATATTTATGTCTGTTTTAATTTTTTTTTTTTTGCATGTTATACACTTTTCCATCTCCCATGTTCTTATCACACACCAAAAAAGTGTTTTTCTTTCATTTCCTTGATTTTGAGAATTTTTGTATGGACATGAAAATTTTCCAATAATTTGATGAGATTTGCGCAATTCTTGCAAAAAAAAGGTAGCTCTAGTTCAAACCTCAAAATTTCCATTCACATAACTCAGCGTGTAATTCATGTGAGTAAGATTCAGATGCAGCTCATAAGAAGTCTGCATGTGTGTGAGGGAAGGGGATAGTCTCTTAGGCAGCCTCTTCAGTTCGAAATAGATTCCTCATTTCAGCAGTGTGAGACATATTAACATGTTGTGTCACCGGAGGTGATCCAAAACAAGAGAGTCTGACCTGAGAAAAATTTATAAAATATTGTCTTGGAACAAATTGGCCTCAAAACTTTTTTCCTGCCTTTCTACTTACATTCAGGAGGTGCAACAGTCATACCTTCCTATCTTGCTGTGTAGACAGAATCACTGAGATTTGTCTCAGTCCTCCTGGGACTTGGCTCTGCAGGTGGGAATTGGGCAGCTCCACCTGAGGCTCTGTGGGATGCCAGCATCCCACCCTGACATAGGGAGCCAAGACCTGCTCAGAACCAGAGCGTGCAAGCTTCTCACTTTTTGCAGTCATTGGGTCTTCAGACTCACGGTGTGCTGCCAGGCATCCCACTCTGTCTTGCAGGCTGGGGCTGGCTGCCAGAGTCACTCACACTGTGGCTACCTTGCCTACAAGCTGAAGTACCAGCTGCCAAGAGCCTATGGCAGACACGGCAGTCTGGGCTGGCCCAGCATCACAGACCCAGAGAGAAGGACTCTGGTTTTGCTTATCCTGCCCAGAATCCAGGCAGGGTTGTGCTTATTTAATTTGGTGAAAGCTTGAATGAACAAGAGATTTTTCAAACTAAAACTTTGCAGGAGTAGAAACAAAAGATTTTCCCATGAAGTATAGTTTTGTCAGGAAACTTCCTTGCCATGTTTCCTATGACTAGGGTAGCCTCTAGAGCAAGCAAAATGCTTCTTGTCAAAGAATGCACGTAGAATCTAAGACACGAAGGAATGAACCCTCCTCACTGGTGTTTCCCATTAGCCACTACAGCAGTCTGCACTACCTTTCTCACCTCCTGAAGATTTTTGAAAGATAAACTAATCCTATCATGATGGAACCTGACCAGTCCAGACCAGATGCCCCTAAGAGCAAGGACTTGCTCTAAAGACTCCTTCTGATCCTCAAAGGTTTGTAATGAAAACCTTTCATAATTGTGCTGATCTTCAAAGAAGTGATCTGAAAATTCATGATGGGGATGTCAAGTCACAAGAGTCGATATTAAAAAAAAATATATCATTTGCCAGGACTGCCAGCTGCTGGCCAGACCCTGAATTAGCTGCCTTCCTCAACAGAGATGTCCTCCATCTGTGGGATAAAATGCTTCTTTTGTGCACATTTTCACAGCTGAGGTTTGAACCAAGAGCCTTGCGGTCTGCAGACAGCAGCTCCACAAAGACAGCCAAAAAGTTTCTTACTCTGGACTAGACAGGCAGGAAACTAAAGCCTTTCTCAGCTGGAAGCATTCTTTGCCTATCTCGCAACATCCCTTCCAATCATATAAAAATCTTTGAAGGAGAACATCTCCCTGCAATCCTTCACTGAGTGAATCCACTCAGGCAAGGCATATTTTGGGGAAGGAGCCAGATTTGCTTGGTGGTCCTGGCTTTTGGCATCCACCATGACTCAGTAGGGAAGAGACAATAAATAAAATACTATTAAGAGGTACAACAATGTTACCAAATGAGATTGTGCCTTTCCCAATTAGAGTTGTTTTTTCTATCTCCATATGTTGCATATTACAGAGCCCTTTTGTTGGTAAACATATCCATGGCTCCCTGCAGGGGTGCCAGGGCCACTCACCAACAACTTGGAGACTGAAATTGGGCATGACGTCCGATATGCCATGCAAAGATGATCTTGTTTCCATGTGTGCTCTGCTGTAACACAGAGAGGCTCTGGGAAGCTGGAAGCTGCTGGCAGTGGGCATAAGGCTTCTTCCACAGGTACCTCTCCTTAAGAAAAAGGAGGAAGGCTGGGAATAAATAGTCTTAGTGATTTTTGTTTCTTTATACAGTAGATCCACACTAACAATAAAGCAAATAAAACATTTCCAAAGGTCCTTGAGAAGCTCTGAGCACTTACCAAGGACTATGACAGTACATTTGTGAGTCAGGCAATGTCATTGCTGTCTGTAGCTGAGATATGAAGAAGCAAAGTGAATTTTTCCAGCACTTAAACTCAGGAGCTGGTAACAGGGACTTAACAACTCACTGTGCATCAGCCAAGCTGTGCCTGTGTTTCTGCTCTCAGCCCACTGCAGATCCAGCTTAACTATCTTTCTCTGTGGACCAAGTAAAGTTGTTACCTAGCCTTTAGTGGCAGACTTAGAGGTTATAAACACATGTAGAGACAGTTAGTGGGGCTTAGTCATTCCATGATTATCTGCATATGATGGTAACTCACTTTTGTGCTGAGCTTTGAAATCACCCAACACGTCGTTGGCAGACTATGCAATAAAATGCCCAGATCCTGGTCCTTGGAGCTGTGCTTTATGCACTGGCCTGTCAGTTCACTAATGCTGCAGCAAACCAGGCACAACTTTGTAACAGAACTTGAGCATGAGCCACAGGAGAATGAATTTTCAAATGTAGGTACAGTGTGGGCTTTGAAATAAGATCTGACTCCAGCTGTTATTTCATTAGCCTTTCCTGGCTAACTGAGCAAAAGCTGATGGGCACCAGAAAATTTCTTTGTTGTCTGTTTCACCATTAATTGCTCTGAATGTGTGTGGTTCAAGAGTGATGTAAATCATCATCCATCGCCACCTCACTCTATTTATCTGTTTCTTCAACGGGCTCTCATGGTAACCAACAACTACTGAATTTGAAGCATGCACTGTGCCACACCTACTCGGTACAGCAAAGTGCAATGGAGTAGGGAGAAAGAGTGAAAGAAACAGAAAGACAAAGAGAGTGAGAAAGACATGAAGGTAAAAAAAAAAGGAAGAAAGATAGAACCTCCTTTATCAGAAGAAGGGAAAGATTAGATTTATTTCTGGAGTGACTGTGAATACCAGATCAGCTAACTGCAGTTTAGGAGGTCTTTCTATATAGTCTACCCAGTCCCAGTTATTTTAATTCTGTGTTGCCAGCTGGCCTCTGCAGAAATCTATTCAGGGTTCAATTCTAAACAGTAATGTTTGGGAAAAGCACAATCTAAAACAGACAGATCTGTATGTGTTTAGGTTTTGCTTTCTTTCCACTTTTAAATATTAAAAATTGACTCCAGCTGTGGGGTAAAGTAACGCCCAACCTATAAAGACACTGACAAATAAATCACAATGCAATTTGTTGTACATTTTCTGAGGTCTAAACACCAGCTCTCAAAAGGAATTTTCCATGATTACATCTTGGGAAGATATCTTCTCTACCAACAACTCATTTGACTTTTATACTTCTTAAAAGTCATCACGTTCCAGCAGGGCCAGACCCTGCCATTACTTCTCTGGCACTTACCTCAGGAGTTAACTGAGCTATGTGATGCTATTCAGGACACATGCAAAGTTTCACTTTCCCTATCAAGCATGCTGTTAAGCAGAGCAGTTACCTTGTGTAACTATGCAACAAAGGGTAAATCAGTCCCCTGAGCTGATCCATTCTGTTTGAGTCCACTTCTTTGCTGTGTCAAGTTTAGGCAGCTTTGCCTGAAGCTAAAGCTTTTACTACTGTTCCTCTCAAAGTCATTGGACAGCAGAAGGTTTCCCACTTCATCAGGGTGCAGCTCAGAGAAATCAAGTTCAGCTCCTGAATTCTGATCCAGCTCACCCTGGCTCATTTTGTGGCCCACAGCAAAACCACTTCTGTCTGTCCTACATTTCTTCCTCAAAAAAGTATAAATATTTAGTGTTTGACAAAGGAAGAAGACGGAAATTCCATCCTAAAGGCCTTGCACTTCTTTTTTTTAGGGAGCAGCCATTAATCCACAGAGTCCCATTAATCTACTCAGCCTGGGTAATAATCTAGAAACAGCTCTGATGTTGATATCATATTATTAAATTTATGAATTAACTTGCAATTGAAAAAAGGTGGCTCTGAATCAAAACACCTTGAACTATCCTATTTCAATTATTTACAAAACATTAAAAAGGAAGTTTCTGGCAATTGCCCTGTTCTTGACAACAGTTGCAATGTAAACTTTTTTGTGAGGAAAAATAATTAAAAATTCCTGACCAGTTCTGCTCTGCATGGCCTTTCACTGGCACTTAATTCAGATCTACAAGCTGGTCTACCCTGAGAGCTGGACTGCAGAATGCGTGCACTCATCAGGGCTGTTCTCTGCCTCCAGCTACACTGCTGCTGCCTCTGTGGCACTGCCTCAGTGTTTTGTGCAGTTTTGCTCTGGACCAGATCAGAAAAAATAAAAAGGAAAGCCTTTACTAAAATCTTTTTGTTTCTACTGGATCAGTTCCCTGATCCAGCCAAAGTTTTATATTGTCCTGATGAGAGGAATGAGAAAAAAAATTGATGATTGAGATACTTGGAGCCTCCTGCGTATCTGCTTGGTCTCTGGAGGAACCCCAAAGTGCAACTTCACTTTTAAAAGACATGATTGGGCCCAAAATCAAGTTGGTTTTGTCCCAACACCTTTGCCATCCCTGTTCAAACACCCACACATAAATTCAGTTGTGAGCAGTGTCAGACCATTCTTCAGAGCAAAACCCTCCCCAGGGTCAGGCGAATATTTTTGTTGAGAGTTGATCCTTACCCTCAGGAGAATTGCAGGCAAGACCCCTTCTTCATCTGCAAATTCAAAAAGCAGAAACAAGGGCATGTTCTTAAGCTGAATAGAAACTACTACATAAGAATAAGGTAACTATTAGAAAGACTTACAGGGCCCAGTGCCAACAGCAAGAGTTGCAAAAATATGCAGCTAACCCAAAACATTCTGAGTGAATGCAGCTGATGTACAAGGTGAAGAAATTCTATCAAAAAGACTGGAAAATAATAAGTTTTAAAAGGCTGCACAGCATAATTAATTGTAACAAGGGGCTAGTGTGTTAGAACAAAGCAGGGAGGTGTAGATGAAATTTATTGTGGTGGGTTTGATGTTTGATTTAGGAGCACCTCGATGGAAAAAAATTGATAAGAAACAGGAAACATGGAATCGTCAAGAACAGATCACGTTAACATAATGTACTTTCCCTCTTTGAAAAGAAATGGACATCGTGGAAAGGGGGAAGTAGTTGTGATGTACCTCAACTTTAATAAGATTTTTGACACTTTTCTGATGTTCTCATGCAGAAACTTGGCAGCCTGGTCTAGCTGAAACTGCTGTGGGAAGGATGCACAAGTACTTGGAAAATGTAATTTAAAAGGTACTCAGAAAGTAGTTCCCAAGAATTTGCTGACAAACAGGAATAGTTGCATGCAGGAGATTTCATAGAAATCTGTCCTGCACTTGGTACTGTCCTTCGTTTTCATGAATGACTTGAGTGATGGAAGGCCAAACATGCTTGTGAAATTCACACATGCCCACCACGCTGGCAGGATTTTTGGGAGCCAGGAGAGGAATTTAAAGTGATCTTGATAACTTTAAGGAACGGTCTGAAAGCAATTAGGTGAAATTCAAGAAAGGCAAGTACAAAGTCCTAGACTCAAGATGGGAAAAATCTATCACACAAAGACAAAATAAATGCAGGAATGTCTCTTTCTAAAAATAAGACAATTTTCTAAGCAGAAAGGACTCAAAATTGCAATCCAATTTTTGTGAATCCTCTGAGCAATGACAGTGTCAGGTAATAAATGGGTACTCCTCTAAGACTTTAGCCTTAATTTTCCACCTGCATAAGAAGTCACTGAAGTTCTCACATTTCCATATCCTAAAAGATGGGGAAGGGACAATAGTCTGGCTTTGTTCTCCCCTGATGCTGAGGCTCTTCCTTAATATGCTACTGTTGTAAGTTAAGGCATATTTGGAAATTCCAGGAGGAAAGAATGAGGAAATATATGTGCCTTTTGTTTGCTTCATAAATATCAGTACATCAATATTGGGATCCTCTCTATTTTCCTGGCTGATAATATCCTGCCTGCATGGGGTTAAATGAAAGTAAGCTGTTAGTGAGAAGCTAGCAGGAAATGAAACAATGTAGGGCCATAAGTAAGTATAAATCTATGAAGTTCCATCATGGAGAACTCCAACAGTCCCTGAGAAAACAATGGGAATTGGCCTATGAGAAAATGGCCCTTCCATGGATTTGAGTGTGCACAAGGTTTGCCGTTGGAGGGAGGTTTTGTTTCCTGGTGGGAAGGCATGGTGACCACCACAAGTAATGTTTGTGAAAGGCCAGCTTTGTAAAGGGTTATTCTTTTGCCATCCGAACATGAAACCAAAAGGAGAGGAACAGGCCAGAAGGATGCTGGTGTAGCAGGCAATGTGGGCAGAGTCATCTGGAAAGAGCTGCTGCAGGACAGACCCTCTCCAGGGAGGGAAAGGGGCTGCATGTCCCCTGCCTGCGCAGCGAGGAGGCAGGAGCTGCTGCTCTCACTCACAGTTGCTGCTCTGTAGCCCTATGCAGATGAAGAGATGAAGCTTCATTTCAGTGGTGTTAATGATCTTAACTCCCTCAGAGCTGTTTACAGTGGCAGCATCGCATCGGCCTCTTTAGCCACCAGCACATTTGCAGCAGGTGTGGGTAGGGCCCTTCCCAAATCCTCATTCGTGAAGCCTGTAGCCATGATGAGGATTTTACACATCCTTACACAGAGCAATGCAAACTGGGCTTTTAGAGCCACAGGACGGTGGCATGGAAGGCTTTCTTGGCAGAGCAGGATGCACTGCCTACACCTTCCTCCACTCCTTGGGCAGTGGGTGTCCTCTGCCTCCCACACTTTGTGTGATAGAGCTCTGCATCTGCTACAGCTTAAAAAAAATCCCAAAACATTCTAGTGGATACAAAAGGGTGTAGGCGTTTCAGAGACTTCGGGAGTTAAGGGGGTGTAGGAGATAGCATGTATATCCTACACAAATCGGCCGAAGGCTATGCAGAAAGAGAGAAAGGGAGAGACAAAGCAGTGCTGGAAAAACTGAGCAAGTGACAAATGTTCTCTCTCTTAGTAAAGCAGTAAGCAGCAAAAGAAAATAAATACAAATCCACTGGTTTAACTTAGAGCCAGCTCTTGTTGTCTTCAGTGCACACACTTGTTCCTGGGCGCTGCAGCCTCCAGAACCACACAGTTTTAAAGATGTCTCTGTAGACACACAGACGAATTCTGAGGAGATCAGTGGTTTTACACAGGAGGACACATGGTTTGCTACTGTCTCCTTTGCAACCTATAAGCAATTGGTGGTGATTGTGCAAGCAAGGTAAAGATCTCAATATTAATATGCCACTTAGAACACCTCAGCAATTAATACTCACTCTTCCAAGGATGGCAGTTGATTAAAATAAAAGCTTCCATCCAACCCCCAAAGAATCCCAGTATTGAATACAACTACTCTGAAACAAATGGCACACTTTTTCCTTTCATTTTGCTGTAATGGCAAAATAGAGACATTATTTTACCCTCTATTAATTTCTCTGGGTTTGATTACATTTGATCCCGTAAAGGCTATCAAATTCCCCCAGAGACAACCAGGTTCATCACATGACTGGCTGATATATGAATTGTGGCTGTACAGTGAGAAGTGACATTGTTAAACCAGTATATGCTGTCTGAAGAGAGACACTATTTGCAGAGGAAACTCCTGTGCAGAGGTATTTAATTCAAGCACTTAAGATATTGCATATGGGTGATTTTCACTCTGTGTATTTACCTTCTTTCTAGCTGAAAAAAGAGATCATTGCTGTCAGCTCTGAAGTATCAGAGTGCCTTTGGAGAGGGAAACACCACCTGAGGCTCTCAGACTCCCAGGGCCCTGCATACCTGCATGGCAGGTAGTGGGGACACCTGCACCTACCATTGGGCTTTCCTCACTGCCAATGAATATTGCAGGGAGGAGCTGAGGGCATCAAGCAAGGACCACAGGGCTGTAACAATGCTTGTAGCCAGGCAAAGAGACCCTGAATACATATGATATATAAAGCAAATACATTTTAATTGCAGCTGTGGGTTGGACAGAACTGAAATGCAAACACCAACCTTTCTTCTTATAGCATCCTTTTCTATGTCCATATTTTCACCATAAACTCAAATATATTGCCCCTCCTAGCTGCAAGTGTGAGAAATCCTAGTGTACAAGCCAAGTGCTATCAAATGCTATGGAATTTAGGTTTCCTAAATTCTTCAGCTGAGAACATGGTTGTATTTCAAGACCATGCTGTCTCTAGAGCCTTCAGGCTGTGCTGCTTTTGCTTGCCAACTCTAAAAGAAAAGGGGAGGATAAATGAATCTCTTGTGTGCTGAGAATGTGTTCAGTGATCCACCTTGCATGGAAGGAGTTTATGAAAAGGCTCAGTTCTACATTACTGTGCCATTTTTCTGACAGAAAATGTTGGCTTCCTATCAATTAGCTAGGAGAGAGAAAAATGTCCTAAACTAGGATCTTAACTCTAGATTCTCCTCTTTCTGTTGATGAGTAAGTAATTACAATGGCTTTGGCTTTTATTTTTTCAGGTGTAAATCCATTGCAGTCAATAAAATTTTATGTAAGGAAAAATGTCATGAGTGAAACCAAACAGATCAGATAATCCCTTGGTCTCCCTGTGGACAGGGTGAGGTCAGTGCTTGCTTTAGCCCTTCTCCACACCAACTGCAAAGTATTATTATTGTTATTGCCATAATATCTTTTTTCCTCCTGCAAAATTCACCCAACATGTCAAGATGCTGAGTACATCTAAGTAATTTTCAATGCTCTTTCTGTGCTCTCCTGTCTCTGCTTCTCTGTCCCTCACTGCACTGTCCTGAGACAACTTTTTGTCAAGTGTAAATGTTGAATTGTATGTGAAGCTGAGACTTTGTGATTTTGAAGTATCTGCTTTTGCCTGTAGGAAATCATTAAGCACCATTGGTCAGCTAAAGAGCCAGGGAAATGCCAGTATTTTTTGGTACACACCTTATAAGTCATAAAGTAACTAAGAGCTGTGAGACTGTGTAAGTACCTACACTACACAGGTGAATGTTGCTGCTGAGATCCCTGCTCTCCTTTGCCTGCTCACTCTTGGAGGTACTTAGTGCAACTTTCCACTCCTCTGCATGGACATATGTCCTATTCAAGATCCAGCTGTGTTGATGGAGAAGATGCTCATGGCAGCTGTCCTCATCCTCATCCCTATGGTTTGCTCTTAGGGGTGCAGGTGGAAGTGTTTTTAGCCTAACCCCAGTATTGGCTCAGGCCAGCAATTTTAACAGGATTTGGACTTACCTGCTTGGAGGGACAGGGAGCCTAACATCCCTTTTGATTCTAACAGAGGGGAGGACAGCTACACCCAGAAAGGCAGGCTGCAACCTTGATTCTGAACAAGTTCACTGGCTTAAATGGAATCCCTTTAAAGCTGTCATAATTAAGCTGGTGCATGCTCTGCACATGCAGCACAGATGTGAAGTCTCACCTGGGCTTGTTACAGTTGCATTACACTGGATTTGAAGCACACGAGGAAAGAACTTGCATCTTCTTCTCATTGGCATCTTTGAACACTTCTGCAATACGAGCAACTAAGCCCAACAGGAATGTTGTTTGTTGACCTTGAAACTGGAAAGAGACATCAGTGGGATGGTTTTCACTGGGAAATTACATCATGTTAGAACATGTTGCTCGAGACTCCTGGTGACTCCCACCACAGTGTATTTCCCACCATAAACAAGGCCTGTGACACAGCTGTTGGGAGGCCAAGCACCATCGCACTGGGCTGATCCTGCTCCTGTCTGAGCTCCTTGAGCAGTGGGTGGCTCAGCTGCACACCACAGGCACTACAGCCAAGGAAGGTTCGAGCCCCAGCCTTCAGCATCATTTCAATGGCATGGTGCAGGCAGGCTCTGCTTGCTGGCTCTAAGTGCCAACAAACTTTTTGTTCCTTTGTTTGTTTTGGTTTGGATTTTAAAAGCCTCCAGAGAACTAGATCGCTTTTTTCTTAACAGTCTCAAAACAAGCAAAATCTCCCCCTTTCTAAAAACTTTGCTTATGAAACCTCTAGTAACTCCAAAGATTTTCTCTGTAATTATTCTTCACTGGATAAATAGGAAGCATAAACTGTGCACAAGAGTTTAGGTTTTGTAGGGCTACAATACTTGAGCCATCTCTTTAGCTTTCTCTACTTAATTTAAAATCACCTCCCTTTCAATTCTCCTGTGGTGTGTATTGCACACAATTTCACTGAGAAGCAGCTCACAACAAACCACTTCAAAGACAATGCTACAGTTGTAAAGGAAGGCATTTCTCTCTGACAGTTCAGCAGCATCAGCATGTGCTGGAAAATAAGCATACATCAGAAGACAGTGTGCTACACATGGGGAATCCTAAACAAAAAACTGCTTATAATGGGACTGCATGCAGAGCTAACATGATTCTGAAGTAGCTACTTTCAGTGCCTTGGATCATTGAAACAAACTGCTCAGAGCAAAGAGAAGTTGCTCATGATCTTCATGTGAAAATCATTATTGGGGGAAAGAATGACGATTTTTTTCATGTTTGTACTGTGGAGTCTTAGTTGGTGCTACCAGAATGCAAATTTTTAAAAATGACAGATACTAAATGCCCCCTTCTTTCTTGAAAATACGGGGATAAGAGGAATTTGTATTCACAACTTCAGGCAGCATAAAATTAAGCAACTGGCACTGAACTAATTTATTGCAAAAGCTTGATTCTTGCAACATGCTATTTAAAACCATCGACACAGGGAACACTTGCAAGCCATACCTGAGGCTGATGAGTGACCTACAAACACTAACATGCCTGGCAAATATGCTTTCTTTTGGCATTTTTCAAACAAAATATTTGTTTTACTTTGCTTTTCTTAATTATTTTTTTGTCTTTTCTGTGGGAAGATGTTCTTTCCTGGACAGTTTTTAAATGTTTGTTTGGAAACCTGAGACTGAGTTCTGATTTTTATTAGGTTTAATTTTAAAAACAAACAAAAAAGCATCATTAGAAAGAAAAAAAATTTCCATTTTACAAGCAGCTTTACCAGTGTTGTGGCTGGTAATGGTAAGAAATTCACATTCCATAGGATACATAAGACAATAACAGCTCAAGGTTGTTTTCGAGCACTTAGACCTGAGTGCCTGTGCAGCACTACAGAGCCAGACAGAGCCCAGCCCAGGCTGGGGCAGATGCTGTCAGGCAGCAATCCCAGCTGAAAGACAGCGTGTCTCACACCCCTTTTCCCTCTTGTCTCCAGGAATGTATTTTCCTATTTGGACTGGGAAGGCCTTGTGACACTGGCGTGGTGCCTGCCTGTCCACTGGGATTTCTTGTCTCCCAAGCTAACCCTGCAAGGCTGTTAGTGAGAAATTAGAATTTTCTTCTTCTTTTTAGTAGTCTTTGTCTACACTTGGATTTTCAAAATTAGCAAGCCAGGAGCTGTGCAGGCTGAATAAATGCCATCTCAGAAGTCAGGCTTAAGGACGTAATCCCTACTTTGCCATTTCCATATCCCAGGACAGAGGGGGGGAAAAGAGGATATAAAACAAAAGATTCATCCTGAAGGGTAACATAAAAATAGGAAAGACAAGGGGAGGAGACAAGACTTTACAGAAATGGCAAACACATCTTGCATCTAATGTGAAAAGTTAAGCAAAACCTCTTATACCCTTCCAACTCCAAAATACCATTTCTCACAGGGAATTAAAATCACCCTCTAGGAAAAATGGAAAAAAATAAAATCTCCTCAAAATGTCAAAGACCTAAATTCCCCCCAGCTTGCAGTTTCTGTGTGGATTTGAGCTATTTATAAAGCCAATCTCCACGGTTTCTGTCATACATTTCTGTTACACATGTCCTGAGCTACACAACTAGTGGATACAAACCTGATCAATATAACCATGGCAATAAGTGAAGGTATCTGTGCACACTCCAAGCTCTGCTTATTAAAATAACAGGCATTGCTGCATTTGATTTATAAAGAGATGAGTAGGTTTCTGCCTGAAATTCTGCTAATAGTTGAAAAAGCCTGCTCTGCTATGGACTGAAAATGGTCTCTTCCCACCCACACATGCATCTGGGATTTGATCACCAGCCTTTAGGAGAAACACACAAAACCTATTCCACTTAGCAGAGTATATTACAGAGCACAAGGAAACCTTGCAGGCTCGAGATTTGGGTGGAATCCATTTATTCCACATGTGCAAAGACTGGATGAGGAATTGGAGGATCCACAACAACCAAACTGAAACCTCTCCATATGTTACACACATAAGCCACTCTTGATTGAAATCCTGTAAATCTTTTCCTTATATAATATGTTTCCTTGTCTGGTATAGCTTGATTTCAATTTATACTGCTCTTTTTCCCCCCCTTCCATCGTGTTCAAAACTATCATAAACAGTCTGTAAACTCTGTATTGCAAATGGATTTCTAATATTAAAAGATGTATTTTCTAAAGAAAGATCAGTTCCTTGTGTCTGAGATGAAAAAAGGGACATTGCCATGCAGTCTGAGGTAAAAAAATAAATCTATTAATCTTGAAATTATTATGATATGGTAAAAATATAAGAAACACAGGAAGGAATGTTCTGCAGACTCTAAACAGGGAACCAAATTTCTGGCAAGAAAATAAATCCTTACCCCAAAGAAAGTTAAAACTCATGAAGCATCCCTGATGGAGGTATTTTCTATATTTATTATTTTTAAGAACTTGAATACATATTCTAACAAAACTGTCTCTGTCTAAAACAAAAGCCCCAAATCACAGGCAAAATATGTATTTTTTCCCACTAATGAAGTCAGCTTCCTCTCCAATGAAATACTTAAAATCCATCATTTGCCTGAAAAAAATGTAATACCACCCCCAAGAGATAACGCTGCAAAATCCTGTTTACATACACGGTGACAGTATTCCTCACCAAAGCAAACATCTGCACTTCTGCAGCCAATGCTTCAGGGATCTCTACTTGCTCTTTCAGGAAACATCTGTGTCAATACACCTTATTGAAGATATTCTCCACGAAAGAATTCTATCACCACGTTCTTGATTTATTATTATTTACCGTTGGGCTGTCCAAATAATCCCCAAATTTTATCCCTGTCTCTGAAGATCTGTATGGACTTTGCTTGCTTGAATGGCTTTACAAGGATGAAAGCAGCGTTTTCAAAACACTACAGTGAGTATTGTTGTAGTTATAGCAAAAAAACATGGGACTTTGATCTTTGGCATTTATAAAAGCTAGTTTCTAATCAGAATATCTTATCTGTTCTTAGAAGGCAAAAGAGTATATTTGTGAAGACAGAACTTCTAAGGATGTAAACCTATTGAATCTTAATTTAAAACACAAAAGCATAAAGAGATTTTGTCCTTTGTAATGTGAAGAAAGCTTGTTTCCAATTCTCCAAATATTTTAACATGGAATATTGTGTATATACAAGCCTCGCAATATCAATTGTCTGGTTATTAAACAGATTTGAGGTCTTCCCCTGCTCCCATCACACTCACACACATAGAGACATATGTGATATTCATGTTAACAATTTATTTCTTGGAGGGAAGAAAGCAGTGTGTTCTCAGTCCAGTTATCCTGGAGGTTGCCTGAGGTTATTTTAGTTTTTATGTTTAATATTGCAGGGATTTTATGGATTTACCAAAATACCATAATTTTTATTTTTAAATCACTATTTTTTTAAAGCAGATTCAATCCAGATCAGACCTTATCATACTCTGTTTCAGTTCACTGCCACCATATGTAAGTGTTGTCAAGACTGTAATACATAAAGTATCTGGCTCCAGGGCTGGTTTCACTGTGGTTTTGGAATACAGATTTTATAATATGGAGTTTCCTTCCTCTGAAGTCAGTGGGCTATTCAGTGGAATAATGTTTCTGAGGCACAGGTCAGATCTTCAAAGGCACACAGGCACCCAAACCCTGTTTAAGGATATTTCACTGATTTGGAACAAGGTGCCTCCCTTATTCCCTTCAAAAGAGGGAAGATTTCCTAAACCACAGATAGACCCAGGTTAAACAGGCACTCGGGCACTCCTTAGACAATCTCTTGACTTTGTCCCCTATCCTTACTGCCAGGCCACTAACATAAAACAGAGGGAGGACATGCCCTTCTTTTGAAACTTAATTGATTTAAACAGAACCACCCTCAGACTGATCCACCTCGTGCCATGGATGAGACTGAAAGACAAGATGGATTTTTTTGCCCTTGGATTGCTTGAGCAATGTTACTGCATACACATGTGCAGTGAGCTTGCTGCACAGATCATCTGCATACACGTGCCTCTGGGACAACCTCTGATGCTTCTGGGACACACCAGCCTGCCTGAGCAGGAGCAAAACAGCTGAATAGCATGCAGGCAGTGGCACTGACAGTGTCCAGAAGCACTGTGTCTTCTCTATGAACGTGCAACCTCTGAAGTTCCCTTAAAGCATCAGGTCTGCTGTTGGTGTGGGTGACAATAGCACGTGCCTTGAGCAGAATTTGTCTGCTGCAGCACAGTAGTCATGGCTGTGAAGTCTGGAGGGGTGCCAGTGCACTTGGAGTTATTGCACTGGACCTTCAACCAAAGCTGCTGTGCATCCAGAAAGTCAGCCAAACACAGCAAAATCCTCAAAACTAAATTAAAACTCCAAAAGAGAAAAAGAGGACATGCCTGGAAAACTCAGATGTATGGCTTTTTGACTCACAGCTCCAAAGGAGCGTCATCTTACTTGGTTCTCTCGTGGTTCTATCTTACTTGGACTTGTGTTTTCTGACAGATTAATGTTTTATGATTTCCTGGGATGTGTGTGGACAATGGCAGATTTGGGTCAAAACTTACTGTGGCAGAATAATGGTTTCAGCTCTGTACATGTTCATTAAGAAAAACAGTTTTGAAGGGGCCTTGTTGCTTTAGCTGTTTTAAAAGGTGCATATGACTGGAGGAAGAGAAAACTGTACAGTGTGTGTACAGAATTTACATCATCCAGCCACCAGGATATGGATTGGCATGTTTGGTTGTATTACATGTTCTGCAATAAGACAGGTAATAAGAGTCAGGGAAGAAGCCTTGCTGCAGGTTTCCAAAGGTTAGCCCTTACTCAGAGCTGTGTCACTGATTTCAATAGGAGAAAATACAACCCTCAGATACGTAGACTATAGTAGAAAACTTCATTTGATCAGGTATTAAACTGGGTCATCCAAAGGACAGCTTTGATCTTCTGGCATTTGCCAGAGCAGGAAAGAGTATGCAAGGGAATAAAAAAAATCACATCACAATTTTCCTGCTACTCATACTTTCTCCTTAAGTCATCACAAACCACTCTTTATGCCCACCTCCTTGGTGAATTCTCATGTTTGTTCATAGTCATAGCAGATACTGCTGCAGCATTCTGGGCTTGAGGTGTATCTTCCATAGATACAAATATGAAAACCAGGTCTCTAGATCGTCAGCAAGTTCCCCTCTCCCCCTTACCCTGGATTTGAGGAAGGTGCAGGTCTTTGGATCCACACTAGGAAAAACCTGGGAGGTGGAGGCTGGGGACAGGGCCAATACAGGCCCCTCACAGAACTGTGGATAGGGAGAAGGGTTTAAGAGAATGCAGATGGATATGCCTCAAGGATGGAAGAATTAAGCCAGTATTTGAGTAGAACCTCACATCAGTTTCTTCCAGCTAATCCCTGCCATAATTTTTCCCCTGGTAAAGCTGATCTGGTCCATCATTTCCATGAGGCAGAAGGCAGTTGTTTTACTGCCCACTTCTCAGAGGTCTTAGCCACTTGCTTTTAATCACGTAGTGTATGCTGACATCTGGTGGCATTCAGCAACCAAATCTTCATTAAACAAATGTTTCAGCTTTAAGGAGTCGACATTCTTACTTTCCCTTAGTTGGGTGCAGGAAAGAATTCCTCTCAGACCACTTCAGACTGGGCATTAGTCTAACACACCTTTATGGGACTGGCATGATCCTGGAACTCTTGTGAGACACGCTCTTGGCCATCGAACTCCTGAGGGAGGGACCATCAGCCAAGGGACCTGACTGTGCTCAAGCATCTTATTATTCCCTTTTCTGAACACAGAGAATTAATGCACTAAAAAGGAGTGATGCAAAACTACCATGGGTTTTAGTGGAACAGAGCCACTGTAAAACCTTAGGTAGTAACCCTTCTCTTGTAATTTATTTTATCTTTACTTAAAATTGGAGAAAAAGAAGCAAAAGAGCATGTATGAATAGCCAGTGGGATGTATCAAAACCTTGTTTCATGGTAAGTAATAAGTAGCATGGAATCAGCTGTCGTGGTTAAAAGATACCCATGATGTAGCTGTTCCATTAAAATTTGGATTAAAATCATGTTTCGATTTCATTTCCTCCAGTCCTTATCCTGCTTTTGATTAGTTTTAAGAGCAGTTGATGGTCTTGTGATTTGAAGATTTTGCATTTTAAATTTTGTGTACATGGTCTGGAATTTTATGTGAAATTGTGGGTTTGATCTTTGACCTCTGTTTACTACAGCCCTGATTTGCCACTAATTTGATAGCAAGCCATAAGGGCCTACTGTAAACAAGCCACTCACTTTACATAGCTATGTTTGGCTCCTAAATGAAGAAGAATGCATGGAATATACTTTGGGTACTGTAGCCTTCTAAAGAAATAATAAAAACCACATCACTGCTTAGGTCTCCAGGTAACGTTTACATTTGGAGAAAATAAGTTGCATGCCTAATAGAGAGAGAAAATGCAGTTCTTATTCATATTGGGTTTGTTTGCTTAAAATTATTCTTTAAAGTATTTGAAAGCTCAGGCTGTCTCTTTTGAAGTCAGTGGGAACTTTGACATTGATTTTAAAAGGATCAGGATTAAGTCTAAATTGGTAAGGTCTAAAAGGCAAAAATGAAAATGTCCAAAGTCTACAAATCTCTCACTGATCCATCATGCAGAAAGAAAGGACAAAAACCTTCTCCAAGGTCTGCAATGTATGTCTTAATTCCAGGGCACCTGGTTTTTGTACATTTGCAGACTTCAAGATAGAAAGCAACTTCCAGTCAGGACTGTAATTGCTAGCAAATAAAATAGTCCATGGTCTTGTAAAGCTGCTGGGGGAAGGGAGATGAAAACTGCTTGTAAAAATCAAGATACGTCTTCCACAAGTTGTTCTTTGCTATCCACTACACAGTATTCCCAGCTTGCAACTCACTCCAGGCAGATTCCCCAGCTCACAGGTTCAGGCCTTGACGTAAAACCTTACATAGAGCAACCAACCCAGCAAAAGTCTGCCTGTAGACATTTAACTTTTGGCACCAATCTGGCATTACCAGCCATGTCCTCCGAACAGCAGGTAAAAGCAAGGTCTTCAACTCTCTCCTGTACCACCCAGCTGAAACCATCCATCCCAACACTGAACTTCCCATCACCTGGGCTCTATCCCCACAGTGGAACACCTAAGTACATTGGGCAAAGGGCTGTTTTCCTATAAGGCAGAGGAGGAAACCATTACCTCTTTAATTTTCCAGCTTAAGAAGTCTTGGTAACTGACCAGAGCCCAGTAGCCAAGGATGTGGACTCTGCTCAGCTAAGAGTGTGGTTCATTCATAGTGGCAAAGTGCAAGCTCAGAGAACTGATGGGACATGGGCAAGCAAATATTAAAAGCCCTTGTTTCCTCACTGAGTATCCAAAATGAAGGAATCCTGGTGCCAGGTCAAGCTCTATGTGGATGACTTCAGAAGGGTAAAGCAACTAGTGGTAGGAAACTGCATAATGACTCTGTTTCTGTGATCCCAACATCATACAAGCCAGAGTTCAGGGAGACACATGGAACTGGCACTGTACCAGATCACCTGAACCTGAAGCTGACCAAGCATCCATTGCAGTCTCCAAATCCATGTGACCAAACAGAGGAACATTATCTATTTTTAACAGCAACCGTTGCTTGGCTAAACAATATCAGATGGGAATACAGCATCCAAGTAAGGGAAGCCATGCAATTAACACCCAAAATAGTCTGTTGCATCTCCATTGCTCAGAAGTAAGCCAAGCTGTTAAGAACTTGATGGGAACCACTAGAGAAGGTGAATGTAATTTCTCAGGTTGTGTACCTTCTCTTCCACCCAAAAATGACTGGCAATAGAATGAAAGGAGTCAGACTGCCACTTTGAAGATTACTCAGTTTAACCAACCCTGAGATTTTCCAACAAACCAGCTCAAGCAGCATCTCCTCCATATTCACAAGTGCTACCTCCTGCACTGTGCTTCTCAAAGGGAGAAACAGTCATGTCTTGGTATGGATGTGGGTCAGCCACCACAGCTAGACACAAACCTGCACTTCTTTTGCCTTTACTCAGGTGTAAAAACAAGTCCAGGTCACCTTTCTGCAGATACTTTTCCTGAGCTGTTTTTTGAGCTACCCCAGTCTCCCCACAGTACAACAAGGACAACTACTGAAAATACATGTACAAAAAAGCAGTACATGGTGCTTTCTGCACATGTCCCCAGTGATGCGACTCTTACCCTGGTGCCACATCCCTGCTCTGCTGGTTTGCTAGTGTATTGCAGTGCCCACTGAAAACACCTGGTATTTTCATGTTTTTGAAGTGGCTATAGTCTATTCTGCCAGCCCTCAAACAGAAGGGCCCTCCAACAGAACTTGACTTTGAACACAGCTCTGCACCACTGAAGTAATACTGTCAGTTAAAACACCCTGCAGATCTCATCTTCTGCTTCCACTTTATGGGACATTCTACAGGATACTTCAAGCATCAGTCCCAAGGACTTAATAACTTTATGCCAGCATCACTTTTAGCCTGAACAGAAATGCACAAGCATAGGGACTTTTGCACATAGTTGTTTTGTTCTAATGGAGGGTAGTAACTGAGCAGAAATAGTTTATGAAACATTCTTTACTTTCTTAATAAGGCTGGCTTGCAATGTAAAGAAAAGTTAAATTAATTTGAATAATTTTGGACAGTTATATATGCAAAGCAATCAGAGATATTTAACAAATAAAGGATGCCATAAGGGGCCCTGGCATGCTTAGACAGAGTGGATTTGTCTGGACTTTAGTGTGGAACAATGATCTGTCACTGCTAAAACTTCAAATGGAATTCAACAAGGGCTTTCTCTAGACAACATTACAGTAAACCTGTTCCAATAGCTTTCTTATGCAAGAGAAAACCACAGTCACATTTGTATTTTAGGCAGTGAACCAACAGGAATGAAGCAAAACAACGGCAACTGTCCTCAAGAGATATTTTGGGCTGCTCCTCTCCTCCCACTCCCCTTACACTCCTTTTCAATCTCCTACCAGTTTATGCGGTTTTGGCAACAGAGAACCATAATGCAAAGGTCACTGGCAGGCTGGTGGGCACCGCTGCAGCATTTGGCTACCAAGGCAACTTGCCCAGCCTGGAGAAGCATCGACCTCTTTGCTCCCCATTTTGAGCTGGGGCAGAGGTGACTGGGTGAAGATGGGTGAGGAACGGGAGAACTTTCCTCAGTCCAGCAACCTTTGACAATGTTGCTGCTTTTCCTCTTCGCCCCAAGATCTGCTATCCAACAAGTGCAAATTAAGGATGACAAATGAAGAATATTAGCCTGGTGTTTTTGCTAAAACGATCCGCCTTGAAGTAGCTGATGTTGACACTTAAATTGTCAGCAGACTTCCAGTTTAGCCCTGGAGTTAAAAGAATGGGTCTATTCACACTTCCCTCTGAGCTTTTGTTTCAACTCTCTCTAGACGGGACAAATACCATTGCAGCAGTTTACACTCCAGTTCCACTTTAAAGGGTTTTTTTGCAACCATAACCCGGATTGCCTCGATTTTTTTTCTTCAATATAAGCTTGAACTGCAGAGAATAATTACACAACACGGTAAAAATAGCCGGCAGCAATTTACATAGCCGTGAAGTATTGGAGCCGTTTTTTTCCAGCGTACCTATGTATACATGGCTGCACCTAATTCCAGTATTTACAGAGGACTCACTGGAGCTGTGATCACAGAAACTGGTATTTCAAGTTAGGCCACACACATGAACAAAACATTTATTGTTATAAGGCAAGGTTTTATATTTTGGAGTGTTATATCATCATCTAACTGAAGCACTACTTTGCCATTTCTGCCTTTTCTATATCACCTCCTGTCTGGATTCAAATAACATCCTTGTGGTTAAGACATTATTTAGTCAAGCCAGAGTGTTAATTTAACTTCAGTTCCTCTCCTGTAATTTTGTGTTCCTTCCATTTTTTGAACAAATTAATCACAGTGAGGGGCTGTATCCTCATTTGTCTCTCTGCAGTCAGCTTTGCTGCGTTTCTATCGGGGATCATATCTGCTTGCCTGCTGAAAGCTCAGTTCTCAGGCTAATAGCCTGCATCTGACTTGTTCTCTCTTCTCTTGATGCATATTGCTGATGGGAGGACCACCAGTCTCACTGGAACTAAGCAATCAATGGCAGTTCTTCTCAAGAGTAGGAGGAAACTCTGTTGTAGCAGGGGGCAGAATTATTTCCTGCTGATCCGTATCTGCTACAGTAATTGTCATGACTTTGGACATTTTCAAACCCAGATAACCAATGGGATGAACTAATATAAGTTAGTTCTTCCAAGGTACAGTATAAGCTCTCTGGATTGCAAGCAGTTGTATTGTCCAGAGCCTGAAGATGTAGTGTCTTAATATTCCTTTCTATGCTACTCTAGAAGCTTCCTTCTGCCTCCCATGTAACTCTGCCAAGCTCCTACCTTGCTGGCTCTACTCTTCCTTTAATGAGCTTATTTAGTTTTTGTTTTCTCCAGGAGAACTTAAGTGATAAAATCAAAACTAAGAGAATGAATCAATAAAGCCACAGGCTGGGGGACAAAACCCCATTGCCTGAAATCTCTGCAAATAAACTATTCAGGAAATACTCACAAGAGAAGAATACAGGATGGAAGTTAGATTTTATGCAAGCGACTATATGCCTCTGGGAATAAAAGCTTCCAAATCTTGCAATCTAGCAGTGAGGCATTAATAATAGGTCATTAGATTTAAGCACTGATTTGAAGGAGTTAAATTCCCAGGCTGCTTTTTCAGAGCAGGGTGGGGCATGGGGAAGTCACAGAGAGAAAAAAAGACACCTGAATACCCTGGGAAGGAGCAGCAAAACCTTTTGTCATGCACTGTTTCCTCTCCTATGCTACAACTACTTTCCAGCTGAGGGTGTCCTGTCGTACATCGGCAATCGCAGCCCTGGGCTATCCAGCCCTGCACACCTGTGTGCAGTGACCCGTGCCAGCAGCCTTGCCCATACCAGGAAGTGAGTGCCACGTCCAGGTCCTGTTCGCCTTTCCTCACAGCCACCCATCCCCACTGGTGTGACAGTGCATGGCGTGGCCAGTGGCTGGGGCCTGAGGGCAGGGACATGGGCATCATCCCAATTTCAGAGTGGGCAGCTTGGAATGCATCCTTTGGGGGAGCAGGCACCGGGAGTGGGCCCCTCTCTGGCCCCTGGTACAGCACACACAAGGTAAGTGCCCTCCGTGTAGCACCATGCTGAGGCCCAGCAACAAGTGGACTTGGGGAGAGTGGGACAGCAATTTCAGCCTCTCCCCATTGTCCTCTGAAGAGTCCGCTTCCAGCACCTGTGTGCTGCTGTTTCTGCTCTCCCTTCACCCTGCACCTCCCTGGCTTCCCCCCTCCAAGCAGTCCTTTCTGAGTAGGAACTGGGCAGAGAGCTGTGCTGTGCTGCACTAGAGCATCACTGGTTTGTGTCATCGGTGTTCCTGTTGCTGTAAGTGCTGACAATGCATTTAGGCAACTGCAAAAGAGAGACTGAAGCAGCCCCTGAAAACTAGCAAGTTGAAGCATCTGCTAACAATAAAAATGAATTGGAAGTTGATTAAACCCTTTACCTTTTCCCCTGCTTTTTTCTTCACAAACTAGAAGGCATGGGAGGATACTCAGCATTCTTGTTTTTTTCTGCATAAGAGGTAAACAACTTTTTTACAATGCAAAGTACTGGTATAAATTGTGCATAAAATGGCTTGCAACTAGCTGCTCTCCTTTCTGTGAGCAGTCCAGTAGCAGGTGATAGCCTGAGGAAGGACCCAAAAGCTTTCCCCTCTGGATTCTGCATTTGCTACTGGATGGATATCCATGGAGCAGGAGGTGTTTTTCAGCCCCAGGTTCTCAGAGGAAAGGAAACCTGTGAACTCCTGTGTTCAGGTCCCTGGTGCAGCAGGACTCCTGGTTGATGGCTGGTGGCAGTGCTTTCTGGGACCAGAGCTGGGATGTCTTATTTGAAGACAAGAATGTGGAGCCAACAGTTTTACTGTGGGTTTGTGAGTTAGTGCCCCAAGAGCTTGCAGAGCTGCCAGAAGAAGGCAGCAATAGGGAACTCCCTTGGCACTGGGATACGCCCATCAAGGTGGGGTTATTTGTTTGCTGGGAGAACCTCCCAGCTCTGCTCCTGTACTCCTTGGAATAGTTGCATGAGGATTGCTGGTTTTTCAGCATGGCAGTTTTCTCGGAAGGCCTTAGTAATTTTTTAGAACTGTAGGCAAGACTGATTTTTGTTCTTTCATTTACTTGGGTTGTGGCTTTGGAGCAGGTGAGGGGTAACTATGGGTCAGTCATGTGTTGATATCAGTAAACCTTATTTTCCTAACAATTAAATTCTTTTGTGCACCCCCATTTTCACATTTTACACATTTGGAAACTGTTTCCTCCTGCCATTCATGGCTATCCTGGCCATGAGGATATTCAGTGGATCAGTCCAGTTTCAGGTCTTCACACAGGGGCTCTTCCCCTCTTCTTGATTTGGTTTGAAGAGGAGCTCTTTGTTTTCTGCCTCTACAAAAGACCATAACTGCACTATTTCTCATCTGCCTGGAAACATTCCAGGAAAGCTGAGTTGCTTTCATGGAAGTATTTTAGGCCCTTCAGCCCTGTGAACAATCAGGAGGCAAAAGAGTAAGATCCCCTTTCACGAGCTCCTGGATACAAGGGGCTTGGCATGGCTGTCAGTCGCAGTTGCCTGGTGCCACATGGGCATCAGAGACAGCCACATGGATCAGCAGATCTGACACATTCACTAGGGAAATCCAGGGCACTAAAATAACCCTTAACTGATGTCTGGAAACAAGCAGCTCCCTGGAAAAAGTTAAAGTACCTGGGTCCACATAGCTATCGAGTGTAATGCCTCTTGGTGTTACATTTCTTTGCCTTTTTTTAATTGGAGTTATTCTCCTGCCAGGTCCCTGATCAGGCTAACTAGTGCTAACCACTGGCATAAGAGTACAAGGGGGAACATGTGGGCATGGGGAAAAAAAGATGGAGGTAGGATTTCTCCTTGGTATCAGCATGGAAGTAGCTTGGTTGATGCTGTGTGAGGAACCACATCCCTGAAACTGGCAGTGCAGAAGCCTGTGCTCCCACAGCCCAAACTCTCCCTATGTAGACATTGTGTGTTATGGGACATGAGTGTGTTTAATGGTGCAGTAAAATCTGATGAAATATATACTTAGTTACCTGAAGTATTTCCTGCCAAACTAATATTATTGTAAGATTTTTGTATCTGCTGAAATAATGAGTGTAAGAGGCCACAACATGTGGACTTCATCTGCTTAATAGGAAGTGTATGTAATTGCCTCAGTGTAATACTTTATTATTTCCCTCAGGACTTCTCAAAGGTTTTTTATTTATTTCCAATATTGTTGTTTATGGACAAAATCAATTTGCAAGATTAATTATTATTTGCAGTATTGATCTTGGTTTGACTTTGTATCAGAGAAGGAGAAAACAGATGGATGAGAATAGTAATTGAGAGTTCAGATATAATAGAATCATAAAATGGTTGAGATTGGAAGGGACCTTATCGGCCATCTAGTTCCCACCCCTTTGCCATGGGCAGGGACAGTTTCCACTAGACCAGGTTGCTCAGAGCCCATGATACCTCTTCTGTAATGCAGCATTTCACGTCTGTTGTGTGTAGGTACTGTGTGTTCAAGTGCAGAAGCTGAGCTGTGGATAGAAATATACTTCCCTTCTGCTTCTTTTTCCTTCTTTGCCTGGGTCTTAATAAACTCTGAGTTATTACTGGCTGCCCAGGCTGTCAACTTGAAAGGTTGTTTCATTTTTGGGGTCATAGTAATAAATCATTTCCGCTCTGTATTTAGAAGTTGAAAATGTTGACAGTTCCTTCAGATGGATTTGTGGCCTCTTGTCCCGTGACAATATATCACAGCCTGTCAAAAGCCATACGTGCAGGTGCTGAGTGTGTGCTGCCAGGAAACCTGATCCCTTGTGTGGTCCCACCAGTGGGTGCTGATGGCTACGAGCAGGTGTGATGAGACACCCCACAGATTAAGCACATCCTTGCAGAGGTATTTCTACGTTGCCTTCTGTCATATCCACGAAATCTAGATTTTGCGAGGTGCCACAATTAAGGGTTTTAGTTCATACTGTTCAGGAAGAAAATCTTCAGTGCTTCCACTCACCCCTCTTTACTAGGGACTTCATGTCTAGTGCCCCTGAGACTCAGCAAGGTGAGAACATCATTTGGTCCTGTTTTCTTCCACTGGCACCACGGTCCTAGTGCTGTGGGAGCTGCTTCACCTGTGCTGTGAGGGACCCAGTGCATGAGGGCAAGGGGGGCTGTCTCCATGGAGAGGAAGATTATTTCTCCATTTGCCTTGGCTGAGGAAGCACCCCAGAAACACTGAGGTTCTCTTTACTGGCACTGCCACAAGAGGAAAGTGTTGTCATGGCACATCCTTACAAACATTCACCAGAATATTTTAAACACTTAAATAATGGCATTTCAAACCATGGTTTTCAATTAGAAGAAGGTCTAGAGCAAGTCAAGGTATTCATGGGAAGTGTGGGTGGGAGTCAAAAGGGCATATGGCCACAGCACACATGGGTTTCAGTCAGGATACTTTTCCTCTGCAAGAAGGAAGAGAAAGGCTATTAAAGGTGAAGGCAAACCCTCCTGGTTTCTTTTCCGCTTCAAGTGTTTTGCAGAGTTTTTTAATCTATTTTCTCAGTCTCTGTAGGATACCTCATACACCAGTCTGCTCTCTGCAGATGTTAGCTGTTTCAGGTTAATCATTAAACCAGACCCCAAGAATGGGGAGAGACAAGCATGTCCTCACCCAGCTTTTTGCTGGTGTGCTCATCTGTGAAGACTGGGGTGAAAAGTTTGTCCAGCTCAACATCAACCCCCCCACCCCTACCACCCCCACCCCCATTCTAAACCTATTCACTAAAAGCAAACAAGAGTATCAAAACATTGACTGACTCTATTTCATTGTGTTGTCCTCTACCTGTTGGATTTCAGTTTCAGTTTCCTTTACCTTATTGGGGAATGTGTATGGGAGAAAATGCATACCATTTCCTATGTGTTAGGGAAATGTATGTTATTTTCAGCCCCTATAAATCAAAACATAGGAAGAGGACTTTGTTCAGACTTTCAAAGACAACTTTTTTGAATCTCTTGCAGAGGAATTCAAAACACAAAGCGTATAATGAAGCACAGAATCACAGAATGTTTAAGCTTGGAAGGGACCACTGGAGGTCATCTAGTTCAACTTTCCTGCTCAAGCAGGGTCCCCTAGAGCACGTCACTCAGGATTTTGTCCAGACGGCTTTTGAATATTGCCAGAGATGGTGACTCCATGACCCCTCTGGACAGGTGTTCCAGTGTTCTGTCAGCCTACAGTAAAGAAGTTTTTCCTCATGTTCAGATGGAATCTCCTGTGCCCCAGTTTCTGGCCATTGCAGCACAAAGCATGGAAAACCATTGCACAGTCTTCCAGTGTTGTTCTGCAGCTTGCCATGGTTAGTGCCCATTTAATTATTTTCTGCTAGAAAAAAATTTGTGGCTTTGGGTCAAAAACACAGGACTGTCAGCTGGACCAGGTTGCACCCAAGCTTTCAGGCTCTGCCAGAGCTGTAGGTCTGATCTGCTGGGGGTGATGTTCTGGTTAGCTTTAGTGTGACCAAAGAAAGCAAAATAGAACACTTGTTAGAAAGGATCGCCCATATCTGTTTTACAACCTCATACATCCATTCTGCCTTGCTGAACATTAACTGTCCCTACAGATGTAAAGATCACATGTCTGGTGTGAAATGAGCACACAGTTTATATAAAGTGCAGCCTACAGTTTAAAGCAGGATCAGCTGCTGCATGGTAACTTATTACCCAAAGGTAAGGATTATAAGTACAGGCAAGTGTTACCTCTTATCTGTCCCTTTGCATGTCTGTATCATCACAGCTCTCAAATTCCTTAGGTAAATGATTGGGGGTTTTTTGCCATCAACCACTGCAAGCAAACTGGGAGTAAACCATGTAGCTGTTTATTCTTCCTAATATAGAGGAGGCTGGGCATGGGGCAGCAGGTCTGGAACAGATGCCCAGGGTGGGAAAGTAGCCCAGAAACTGGAGGCCCTATGCAGCTTTGTAAGCCAGCCTGAGGAGTGACCTGTTTATCTGGTTTCCACAGGCAATTCTCTGGGTCCCAGAACAGAATTTCCTAGTATGTGTTGTTGGCAGGCCTCTACCACCCTGCTTGGGTTCCTCCTACAGAGCCTGGAAGGAGTCATGCCTGGAGTAGTTTCCCTACTAAGCCCAGGTTGGTGTTGGGCAGCAGATAAAAGCAAACCGACCCAGCTCCGTGTTTTGACCTTGGGGCACACAGACTCAAAGCAAATGCTGTTGATGGAGAGCTCATACTCCATCTATTCTGAACACTCATCCCTTCAGCATTATGGCAGACCTGCTTGCATGAGTGTTTCCTAGCCTGACAGACAATAGAAGCTGATGAGGAAAGCCCCTTTCTTTAAGCTGATGACTCATGGTTCATTTTGAAACAGTCTGGGTGGCTCCTCCTGGACATCTCATCCAGAAATTGGAGACAAATGCTCTCTCAGGGCTGGGGCTGTGCTGAGCATCAGCTAGAGCCTAAGTGTCTGTTCCCTGATTCTCACTGGTCTATTTTTCCCAAACCTCAGATTGTTTTCAATGCTTCCCTTCCCAGCAGCTGCTATGCTAAAATGATCTTTCATTTTTTTCTGAGGATGTTGAAGAATGTGCATTTGATTTTTTGCTTTTTTTAAAATTGATGATTGAGGTGACAACAAGTCAAACAGGAGCTTTGTATTTATACTAATCTGTTTTAAGAGGTTTGAGAATATGAATTAGGAAATTTCTAGGCCATAAGGAACATTACAATACTTGTAATTTTTCCAAAAATGGGGTGCAGAAGACAAACGCAAAGAAACTTGAGTCACTAGTTACACAGTGCACAATTTAGTTTTGCTTTGGACAGCTTCAAAGTGTTATTTTATGGAAAGATTTGGGGTGTAGTGGAGGCTGTGTCTGATATCCAGCTTAGCCATTGACTAGGGGGTTTAAAACATAGGCACTGCTCTACAGCACAGTGATCCAGTGCAGCAGAATCAGATTTAGTATGGAGCCAGCAGTTCTTAGTCAGAACTGAGTAGGAAAGAGCAGGCATGGGATGAATCTGAATCCCTACACTGCTTTGGGGGTGTCTGGCTCAGTGTTAGTGCTTTGCTCTTCATGTCCCCTACTTCTAAAGGACTCCACAAATAATGAGCTTTAAATTAGATTGTGGCTACTGTGATTTTGGTGTCTCACAGCCTTCTCTATGAGTTGCAAGGTGATGTAGAGTGAATGTCTGGCTGCTCATACCAACACTTGTCTTCTCCTAAGATTTCGTAAGGTTGCTGTGTGGATCTAGGACATCACTGTCCCCCAAAGCAGTGAAGTTGCTTCCACCTTGAATTTGCTCTAGCATTCATTTGACTCCTTGATGAGGCAGGAAAATACTCAGTGATATAATTTTCAAAATAAAGGTTGTTTTTCTTGTAAAGTCTCAACCTGTAACACTGGCCCCTCATGATTTTGTGTTTCAAAGACTTCAATGCTCTTTAAGTATCATCTTTTCTTCCTATGCTCTTGAGGTTTGCTTTGGGCATCAAAAAAAAAGAGAAGTCTGAATCTTATCCTTGCTTGTCTCCAACGGTCTGCTGGTTCTGATTAACTCCTGTTTGAAGGAATCAAAGGAAACCAAATTACTCAAGTAGAAATTTGACCAAACTCAAAAACCCCAAGGCTTTAGAAAGATGAAGAAGCAGCAGACTGTGCACTTCAGTCACGAGGGAGGTGAGGATTTTTGGCTAACAGGAGACTGATTGTTTCATTTGGAGTTTTGGTGACATGTACAAACTGTTATGCTGGTGTTTACAATGTCACCACAGATTGTCCCAGAAGAATGGCATTCGTTAATGTGAGCAGTTGGGAGATATGCTTCCCATTCTTTGACTAACATGGACTTTGAAACATATGGCCAGCAGCTTCAAAGGACAGCCAGTTGGTGTGTGAATCAACACCAGACCTGGAACAGAGCTCTTAAGAAATATGCCAGTGATATTTGCAGAGTATGCTCAAAAGTAAATAGTCAATATCAAACTAAACACATGTGTACTGCTTCAATTGAGGTTGTACCAGTATAACTTCATTCTGCTCAATGATGTTTGTGGTTGATTTATGTCATCTGGGCTCGAGGCTTTGGCCTTGTTTGGTGATATGAACTGTTTTGCCCATAATGGGGAAATGAAGAGAGATTATAGAACTATGATAAAAATCATAGAATCGTTGGTGTTTAACTCTTGGATGGAGCACACAGTAACTGTATGGCTATATTCCCCCTTTGTATCCTGCTGTGTTTCACAGAAGCAACTCTGTAATGCAGAGGCCTATGGTGAGTGCAAGGTCTGGACCATGATGAGTGTAAGGTTTGGAGGAAATCCCTCCACACATGGAAGAAATGACTCAGAGCAAAGCAAATACTGGCTCCTTTGACAGGGCTTCTTCCTAGTGGCTGAGGTGAAGGAGTAACATAGAAGTACATATCTTTTTGTGGACAAAGTTACCTCTTGCTGATGTTACCCTAGAACCAAATCAGCTTCATGGCAGCCAAAATCTCCACCAGAGTCCTAGCTAATGTGTCCGATGACTTAAGTGTCATCTTGCTCAAAACAAAGCAATTTTGCGAGCTGATATGGATTGCAATTGAAGCCTTTTTCTCCAACAGCCAAGATATCTTTGTTCCTGTGAAAAACAACCAAAATATGGTGTTTGTGTACATAACAAACTTGTATGCAAATGTTTAACTGCCAGGTGAAACTTAGTTTAATTTTTTGGAGCTCCAGATAGGAGTAAATAAATCATGACTCTGACTACTTTGCTTTATAACTTTACCTGACTATTAATGTTTTTCTTCCATTTTTATGGGGTTTTTTTCTGGATTTGTTGTTTTTTATCTGCTTTGGAATTTTCACAAGGTTCTTGTATTTACTGACTTCTAATTACATTATAATCTTTCCTTTGTTTCTCTCTCTTTCAGGGACAGTCTTTTGCTCCCTGCAGTGACTAAAGTGCCATGAACGTCATTCAGTGTCTGTATTATCTTGCAGCAATGACTCAGTTGTCATGTCAAGATGACCTAGACCAAAGCTTGTGTTGCAGAAGTTTCAGTCAAACAAATAATATCAGCTCTCATCTGGTCAAGACTCTAGCTCCATCTCTTGACTATAGTACTGGTTTTGGCTGGAGTTCATTTTCTTCATAGTAACTTGTATGGTGCTATGTTTTGGATCTGTGATGAAGAAAGTATTGATAGCAACCGGGATGTTTTAGTTTTTGCTGAGCAGTGCTCGCACAGCATCAAGGTGGTTTTTGTTTCTCATACTGTGGGGTGATAGCCCTGGTAAGGCTTGATGGGTTGAGGGAAATGCCTCAGCCCCATGGAGGGATGCTCTTAGCAGAGGCAAACTGATAAGGGGTGGGTGTTACCAAAGAATGAAATGTTATTAAATTAGCATGGCCTTTCTTTGCTGCACCCTGTCCCTGCAGACTCAAGGAGCCCACTCCCCTCAGGCATCTGTATCACCTCCCAGAACATTTGACTGTAGTCACACAAAACCACCTGAAGGAAAAAAAAGTATAAAAAGAAATGTAGTTTTAACTGCAGGATGGAGGGGAAAATGCCATGTCTCTATGAGGGTAGCTACTGACAGCCTGTCCTGCCTCTTTCTCTTGAAACAATGTAGGGGTAAGAACCATGTGTGTTTTATACTCTATACTTTCCTTTCTTTACTTTCTTACAAAGCTTATTCCTTTATACATTCTATCTTACATATTATGCTAACAGCTACTTTGATTCTTACTCTATAAGCACCTCCTTTACTAACTGTGCTTTGCTACCTTAATACTAATAACAGTAACTTGCTTTACACTTTGCTACTTTATATTAGTTATTGCTTTCTTTTGCAA
>JAWWEV010000083.1:129589513-129600520 GCA_035583235.1 Hafferia zeledoni | reverse complement strand
CTAATAATTTCTTATTAATACAGTTAAGACTAGAAATCTTTGCATTTCTGTCTCCCTCCTCCCTTTCATGTGACACATACTGCCCCAAGGAGTAGGATGGGGATGCCCAAGTGGTTGGTAGGGGGCACAGTGGGGATAGTTGACCCCAACTGACCAAAGGAATATTCCATACCCTGTGGTGTCATGCTCAGCATATAAAGCAGCAGGAAGGAGGAAAAAGGGGAACATCTGGAATGATGGTGTTGTTCTTCCTAGGTAACTGTTACCTGTGATGGAGCTCTGCTTTCCTAGAAATGGCTGACCACTTGTATACCAACAGGAAGCAGTGAATTCCTAATACTGCTTTGCTTGCACATGCAGGTTTTGTGTTATCTATCAAACTGTTCTATCTTAACCCAAGAGTTTTTATGGATTTTATCCCTCTGATGCTCTCCCCTAATTTGCTAGAGGAGTGGCTCCAGCTGTGTGGGGTAGATCTGCTGGCTGGAATTAAACCACAACTATACACCAGAGATTGCCAAGACAAACTAAAAAGTATGGTTTAAAAAGCATGCATTTGAGAGATGATAGCATCTGACTCATTAAAAGTTCTCCTTTGTGTTTTTAATTCCTGAAAAGGAATTTATCTTCCTGGCCCCATTTCTCCAGTAATTCCTGTCAAGAAAGCTTTATAACCATTGCATCCTAACACTAAAATACCAGATAAAAAAGGACAGTAAGTTCTATATTGGAGAATCTACATAAGGTACAGTTGCTGAAAGACCAACAATACCACAAACTGGGGAAAAAAACCTTGCCACCTTGTTATCTCATAAAGTACAACAGAGAACATAAAAAGGTGTTAAAAGTACCTAGAAGGGATCATTCAGCTATACAGATCTTCGTTTTCTCTGGCAGAAGGCAACTATGAAGTAGGTGGCTTGGATTCTTGTGAACTAGACAGCTACTCTTCATGTTAGCACTAACCATGAACTGCAAAATGCTGAGCAATGCTTTAAACCAGGTTACAGTTTGTAGTGAAGGGTCAAAATGCACAACCATAATGTGTCACAGGGAGATAGCTGAGCAAACAGGAGCCCATTGTCTGTATCTAGGGCTCCTGCAAGAAACTTGCATATGAGACCATTTGCATATGAGTTTGTTATTCTCAGATTTGCATCTTACAGTTTTGAACATAAGTATCTGCAAATTAAGAACAGTTACTTGTGTGTTTGTGTGTATGCACCCATCTACATATGCCTGAATATTTCAGGGCGTGCAAGACCTCTTGTTTTTAAATCGTCACTGATAATTTAGCAGTTGTTTATATTTAACTGAATAATGCTGCTAACCAGAAGGTTCTGCCTTCTGGAGTCCAGTAATTTTTTTTGCATTAGGAACTATCTGTAAATTATTAACACTCTCTGTGGAAATGAAACTAGAAGAGCCAAGCACATGAGGTGCAGGAAGGAAAGTAAGGAACCTTTGTAGAGCAACCCTACTCTGCAGGAACAGCAGGCTGGAACAACCTTTGGGCTGCCCATTCCCATGCCATAAAATCAAGTAATTCTTTTAACAGATGTATCAAGCTTCATTCTAAAAGCAGTCAAATCTTTTCTTTTTTCCCCTCCCTTATTTTAACTCCTGTTAGAAAGACTTGTGAAATGCTACTGGCTTGGAAACATTGTCATTCCCAGCCCGTGTCTTCCCCTGTCTGTCACATATGACACTGGGTTTCAACAACTGGGCATGATCACTCAGATTGTGATGTGGAGCACTTCAAAGGAAGGGTTAGTTACAGCTAGCAGAGAATTAATTGAGTCAGGATGGGAGACAAGCCTGCCATTCTTGGAAAGTGATGGTGGAGAGGTGCATGCTGGAAGATGTGTGTCATTCCTCTCATGGGCTGCTCTCAGCCGATAAAGGGAGATTTTTATATAGAAGTTCTTTTGAGGATTTGGTAAATAATGCATTAGGCTGACTACATTTCTGTCAGGGTTTTGTGTTTCTAATTTAAATGGAATCAGGAATAGCTCATTTATACTTCAGCAAGCCTTGTACTACAACGAGAGGGAATGAGCCATCTATGCTTGGTTTGGAAGCTCATTTGTGTGTACATGCAGAGTGAGACATCTCTTCAACAGCAGTTGCTGTGCCTTGCCCTGCCTGATGTACCACTTAACAGCACTATTTGCTTAGTTGTTCAGACAGTTCCCTTTTGAGCTTGCCTGTCTTTCTGAGCACAGACAGAGCTCTCAGGACAGGGGCTGGTACACTCCAGCTTCCCATAAGCCTTGTGTCCCCTTCTTGGCTCTCAATTTAATGGCCCAGGGAACTACATGAAGCAGGGATAGAAGCAGCACAGCTTCTCAATGTGAGCCAGACTGTAACTTTGGGGGATTAATATACCTAGGCTTTGTGTGGTCTGGCTTGAACCTTCCCTCATACACCAAGAATTAGACAGGGTCAAACAAGAATATCCAGAAATCCTGCTCCTGGGCAGCAAAAGAGGAGTATCCCTGAGCCAAGTGGCCGTTTTGTGGGAGCAGCTGCTCAGACAGTGCAGGCTTGGTTTCTTGATTCTCCTGTGGGAC
This sequence comes from Hafferia zeledoni, assembly GCA_035583235.1. Taxonomy (NCBI): domain Eukaryota; kingdom Metazoa; phylum Chordata; class Aves; order Passeriformes; family Thamnophilidae; genus Hafferia; species Hafferia zeledoni. The sequence continues at coordinate 129,597,947 of JAWWEV010000083.1, read as the reverse complement.
CTGGAAACTGGCAAAAGTTTTTAACTCTATTCTTGTTTTTCCTGGTATGTAATTTCTATAGTTGTCATGGAGACAATAGGTGATGATACTTGAGAAAAATCTTTCTGTTAAGATGTTATCAACTATGATTGATATTTTTTTTTACAATCACTGGAGAGGTTTTTATTTGCATTCTAGCAGACAGTATTTAAAAACACAAAATGGCCTTTGATTATGCACTAAAATATCTCAGGAACTGAAGTGTTCCAAAGTATCACAGGCTATTCACAGGCACAGTGGAAAATTTGTTCTATCCCTTCCCCATTCTCCCATTTATTTATAATTTTAAGATTTCTTTCGGAAAATTTGTTCTATCCCTTCCCCATTCTCCCATTTATTTCTAATTTTAAGATTTCTTTCCTGACAATAAGCAATTTAAATTTAGGACTTGAAAGGTTTTAACTCTTCCAATAGTCAAAAAAAATTACTACTGTCTTACAACTACCTGAAAGTACATTGTAGTGAGGTGGGCAATGGTCTCGTCTCCCTAGTAACAAGCAATAAAATGAAGAAATGACCTCAAGTTGCATCAGGAAAGGTTTAAATAGTACATTAGGAAAAATTTCTTCACAGAAAAGGTTCTCAAGGATTGGAACAGTCTGCCCAGGAAAGAGGTTGAGTCACCCTCCCTGAAGGTGTTTAAAAGACATGTAGATGTGGTGCTTAGGGATATGGTTTAGTGGCGGACTTGAGAGTGCTGGATTAATGGCTGGACTCAATGATCTTAGAGGTATTTTCCAACCTAAATGTCTCTGTGATTCTGTGCTTGTGTAGTGGATAGATGTATTTGTATAAAACCTTAGTAAGCATATAAAAAATTACTTTAGTTACTTTATTTCACAATTGGGATTTTTCAGCTAGGTTTGTTATCCACTATGGATATTAATTAATGTAATCAGACTGATGAATATACATAGGGTCTCGTGAAAATAATTAAAACCTGGAGATAAATAAAAGGGTCTTGCTTCTGTGGTTGCTTTATCTCCTCAAGTTCCCACACCATTTCATAACTTACCAGGCTCTCATTCCGGCCGTTACAATTTGTCTCTTTTCTGGAAAAAGATATATTTTTAATTTGTGAGGTAATGAAATGTAGAACCTAATAAAGGCAAATATGCTGTAATATTTGGGGATAGGAACTTTATCTACTACAGCCTGGAATCTAGCCTGGCAACCTGTGTAAAACCTACAAGCTGCCTTGTCATTACTCAGATTTATCTTGACTTAGTTACCAAGTCTCTTTTCTCTATTCCTAAAAGAGATGATGCTAAATATTTTAATTCTCTCCTTCTTGTATGTTGAACAATGTCCTTTTATGTCACAATGAACAAATCAAATATATTTTCATTTCATGTTCCCACATTGGTCATTGCCCTTTTACTTCATCTGTCCTTCAGTACTTCATATGGACCTGAACCCGTATACGAGTATATGAATTGCACTATGAAAAGCATCGAAACAAGGACCTTGTTTTCTTTATACATCTGTAAAGCCCTGAGTACAGCCAGAGCTCTGCGAGTAATAATAGCTAAATGATAAGCCTCTCCCAGTTCCACGTGGTAGCCCTTTGAAAAATATGGTTTTTGTTAAGGACTCTGAATTCTCATTGCTTCAGAGTTAACTCATAACTGGAAGTTTAGACGGCATTTCCCCGCCCCCTCTTTTTTTTCCTACTGAGATCCATTGAGTCCTAATTATTGGAAATGATTCGTAGCTTTTGAAACAGTATGTCATTAAATTCATTTGGAACACCTTTAAATCACAAATAAATGGAGAAATCAAGAAAAATAAGAGGAAGAGTTTAACTAGCTTTGGTGAGAGAGCCAACAAGACATTTAAAGTGTTTGGGGTTTTTTCTGCTCATCAGTTCAATTTATAGACATAGCAAGTTTCCATAAATAATGGCATATACCTTTTAGTCAATGCAAATTAAGTTCATTTTTCCAGACCTGACAAATGCAGTTTAATGTGCTTTAGGAAAACATACCTCTAATATGGATAAATTACATTTCACTGCATAACTGAATCTTCAATGCAGATTTTAGTCTGCAAAGGATTAATTTATTAGAATTAGTGCCAAAGATACAGATTTCACGCTGACTTTCATTTGCCATAAACCCCTTACTTTACTTCAACAATAAATATTGACACGGCATGCAAAATGTCATTTTAAAACGCTGTCAGAATGATGTGAAAGGGGCTGTGGTAAATAAGCATCAGGCCCTACCTGAGTGCTGGAAGTGGGACTGTTCACAGCAATATGCCCCTCTGCCACTCACTTCTTTGGAACAGCAATATGTTGCCACTCCACTTGGCACATGAATTTCTACTGATCAGTTGGTCAAATCTCCCTTCCTCATGCCTGGGCTTGTGCTGGAGCCTCATGCAGCTGAGGTGGGGGATGCCAGGTGAGGGCTGAGGGTGTCCTGCCCGAGCTGAGTTTGCTATTTCTTGATCTCATCCCCCCACAGCAGCCCCTGCACAGGTCAGTGTCACCAATGGCAAACTGCACATGGTCACCATTTTAGAAGTCTGGCCATGGCTTGTGAATTTTACTCTGCCTTTAGTGTTAAGCATTGGCAGGTGGCTTATAAAGAACATAATGCTAATGGGCTTTATTTGGGGAGGATTATTTCAGGCATTTAAATGAGGGAGTGGGGGGCCAGAGAAAGTCATTCCTCAAACCCATTTTGTTGCCAATGAAAATGTTGGCAGATTCACAACCTCGTCCGTGGTCTGTGTGCTCAGGGGTTATCTACAAAGGACTGCAAAGTGGGCAGGTGACTTTCCTATCTTGTTCCAAAACATATTAAGGTGAAGGAAATAAAATTTCTGTAATGTTTTTTACTCTCTGGAAAACTTAAGGGCAAGCTGTTTCTGTGACAAGCCTCATGCGTTTGGAGGCACTGGAAGAATGTGTCAACAGTTTAGGGTCTGACAAAGTGGACTGTGTACTCAGACAGGTGTTTCAGTGAAGAAGAAACTCACTTTTTATGCCAACAGTTTTGAATATTTAAGGGCCTTTCCTGTAGAAGTCCTTAGCTGACTGAAGAAGTACCATGGATCTGAAGAAGTACCATGGATCTGAACCTCAACTGAGGTTTGTCTCAAGACTTGTGTGGGAAGTTCTGCAGTGCTGAAGATGATATCACAACTGGATATCATGACTGGAAACTCAGAGAATATCATGTTTATCACTGATAAAACTGGCTGTTTCACCAGTCCTTTAGTCTCCTAAGTGTTAAATGGCAGACACTGTGCAAATAATGAAGCCTTTCACATGACAAGGTGGGAACAGAAGGGCTGTGGTGGCATTCAGGGCAGTATAGCAACAATTTTGATTTGATAGAGTGACGTATCTTTAGGTCGTCTTTCATTCATGCATGGTTTTACTAGCCTGAGTTATGCTATACTATTTTTCCTCTTCTCTTTGAGCAGTACTGAATGTGATACCTCTTGTGCATTAGAAATTGCCTGCTGATTCACTCTGATTTGTGATGTGATGTAATTTTCTTCTTTACTGCATTTTTGTTCCCACTGTTTTTTAAATCTAGGCATGTCTGAGTATGAACCTGCACGAGACAGCTTTGCCATGCTGTAGCTGCATGGTGTTCCTGTGCTTTCATCTCATCTCCCTGACCGCATCCAGGTGATATTTGACCTCCTTAGGGCATCATACTCTGTTTCTAATCTTTAGGGGTCTGTCGAGCTGTAGGTTTGGAGGTGTGGTGCTATCATCATACTAACCAGAGCTCATTAGCACATGTCAGCCTGGAGCAGGCAGGCAGTATATATGCCAACAGCACTGCTCAGGTGAAGCATGTGGTCATTGCAATAGGGTGACCTGAGCCATGAGGAAAGGTTTTGAGCCCAGCCTGCCACTACACATGTGCCTTGATAATACACGTGCATTGTTTTCCCTTGTGTACAGACTCGAAGGTTGCTTAAGTTAGGCACAAGGGAGCGTCACAGGGTAATGATTGCAGGACACTGGAAAACCTACTGCTGGAGACCCAGTCCCTGCTGTGTGTAAAGCCATCAAAAGGGCATGTGATTCATGGCCTCTGGAGGCACATACTCAGGTCATCATCAGTACCCATACATGGATCTGATTTCACACATTTTTTTAGATGACAGATGGAACACATAGCCCCATCCTCTGCTCACCAGATGCATGCAAATTTTACCTCCACAATTGGATGGATACCCTCCTTAGGGCTGGCTCAAGATCAGCTGTGTTTCCTTGCTGGGGTGCCGGCTGCCTCAGGAGTCCTGTGCAGTGTTTGAGACCCCCAGCTGAACACTGGGAGGAAGGAGCTGCAAGGGGTTATCCAGAGATGCAGCCATAAGGATAGGATCAGCTGCTGGAATGAAAAGAGCTGCAGAGAGACTGAGCTCTCTGCTGGGAGTAGTGGGGATGTATTACAATTACTGATGTGAAAGCAATAAAATGATGGGGTAAATGAGGTGGTAGTTTCTGTTTTCTATTCCCTACTGCCTCCTTTTTCTTAAACACTTCATGAGGAGGCTGACAAAGACACTTCTCCACCTCCTCACAAGGGAATAGGTTGTCATTTAAAAAGAACAAGACTTTGGGAGCAAAAAAACAATTTAGATTTAACTTCTGCTTTTTGAAGCTGCATTGTGTGCAGGATGAAGCAGACAAACTTAGTGCAAGATCAATCCTCAGAATGTGATGCTACAGCATAAAGGCCAAAGGAAGGAAACCCCATCCACTCTGGTCCAGCGAGACCCCGGATGGTGTCCATGTGACAGCATTTCCCTGGTGTGGAAGGAGGTTGCAAGGCTGCTTGTGTCCCTGTAACAGTTAGTGCCTGATCTCAGCAAAGCCCTCTGTGCTGGTGTGTGATGAGACGTCCTGTCACACTCTCCCCACTGGTTCCAGTGAGGTGTATTTCCAGAGCATGGAAAATGCACCAACATCCATGGGAGGATACTGGGGTGTGGGGACAGGATGCAAGATGGGAAAGACCTCCAGTGGCCCATGCACCAGGGGGTATGGGCTAAACTCTTGAGTAACACTTCTCACTGAACCCTTCTTGTACACAGGCTGTGGCACTGATGCTGTAATAGTTGGCAAAGGTAGCCTTCTTGCCTCCTGCATTCTGCTCTCTGCATCCCCTTGTACCTGTCAGTCATGTCTGGGTGACACCTGGCAGTGAGCCAAGCATTTCACTCACAGGAATGCTGTTATCTGTTCTCCTTCCAACTCCAAGCCACTATGGAAACATATGGGCTGGAAATGGTTGGATTCTGCTCTCTCTCTTAAATAAGAATATTATAATCAATTTGTAATAAGGCAATTGTTTCTTCACACTTTTGGGGGTGCCTTTTCTTAGTCTGGGAATTATCTAGCCACAACAATAAACTCTCCTCCAACCGTTTGCTGAACCATGTGTTGCTCTTTATAAATGTTGAGGGACAAGAGTCTCTGTGGCTGGTAGGCACTGCCTGTTCACAGCTAGTCAGGGACCTTCTTGGGTAAAAGTCATGCAACATGAGGCTGCAAACACAGACTTGGGTGCTGCTTTAGAGCCTGTAAGCAGTAGTTATGCTGGGCTATGTTACCACGACCTTGTTTATAAAAACTGATAGTATGTTTGTCTTCTCTACAAGATAATGGGGCTTCTCACAACAGTGTAACAGTGACCTTGAACGGGTCTTGAATACACTAATGATGACTTGCAAAGCGTTTTTTGAAGATGTTGGTTCAACATTTTGAAAGTAGATTGGAAGCTCTGTCATGTACCTGTAATTGGTCTTGCTGAAATGGCATCTTTAAATGACTGCTTTCCAAAATAACAAATCTTACTTGAATGTTTTTCATTTATCAGCTTCATAGAAAGGTTGCAAATCTTACTGGAAATTAGACAGACTGATTAGGAAATTATTTAATGAAATAACAAAATATATTGAAGAAACTGTCAGGAGACTTGTGTTCCTGACTGCCCTGTCAAATAACAGATGTGTTTATGTATAAGATAATTGTGTTCCAATAGGAATGGTTTGATTGCTGATCATTTTCCTTCTGGATTATGTAACAAAACATGTCCTTTTTAAGGAAAAAAAAAAAAAAAGAGAACACCTGTGTGTGGTTTTCAGCTGGAATCTGCCTATCTTTTGCTTTGATGAGAATGAAGCAAAACCACCTCCTGCACTGAGATGTCATTTCCATTCCCGCTTGTTTACTACTTCGGCTGTAGTCAACTCACACAAGTACTTTGTATCAGTTTACTCAGGGCAGCATGAATTCAGTGACTGAAAAGTGCAATAATTTGGGTTTGGCTTGATTACAATGTACCACCATTATATTATTCTTCTTAAACTAATAAGTATTTTTGTATTTCATTGGTTTGTGATCTTACAGACTCAGCTCTTGGGTGTTTTACTTGCTGCTGCTTCAAATTTCCTGATTAGTGTCTCTTTGAACATACAGGTATGAAATTGTTTCTCTTTATTAGAGATGTTTATATTTAGCAAGTAACTTATGTTGCAGTCTGGTTTTGAGCAAGTTCAAAATATAAATTTTGTTGCATTTAATATATATTCTCTCTCTTTAACTGTAATTGAACTGTAAACTGTAAAAGCCCTGCTGTAGTTGTTGGAAGCTGTTGGGAGCTCTCAACATGTTTTGTGTTGTGATTATCATACCGGAACAGAATAAAAATTCCTAACTCATGCTCCTTGTAATGTGCCATAAGGAAAAACCAGCTATGACTCACTTGTGGTCCCACTGAACCTGTCTGAGTGTACATATCTAAAATTGAATTGACCATGAGGTGTTATGCGTTGCCTAATGAAGAGAGTAATGTAATTAAATGCATAAAGACAGAGGTTTTTTGCAATATTGGGCCCCAAAGCAGCTTTGATTACTTTAGTTTTCCTTCTGCAATTAGGATAAAATAATCTGAGTAAATATTATTTAAACCATAAAAGTGCTGCCCTTACAACTTTGGTAAAAGGTAGGATGACATTTATAAAATCCTTTCTGGTTTTTTAACAATTAGAATACATAGTAAAAAGTTAAATAATACATTAAAATCTGTATCTTGTGGACTTCATTGTATTCTTACGTCTTCTAAAAGAAGTTCTTAAAGGGCAGAAGACATTGTTATCTAAGTTGTCCAGGAAAAGCAGTTTTACTAGCTTGCGTTTTAGTTGTATATGTCTCATATAAAGCCAATTCTTGCCTTTTCTGTAAAAGATGAAATAGAAAACAGTGGAATATGAAATCTTCTATTCACAATAATGGAATTTATTAATGCTAGAGTGATTCTCAGTGATTCTCTCCTATTTTAAGTATTTCTAGTTGGAGAATCCCATAGAAGGAAACCTGTTTAGATGGAGGTGGCAGGCAGATTGAGATGCCTGCTGCCTCTCCAATGTGAATTCTAACCTGCTGGTGTTGACAGTGCTAGGACAGGCTCTAGGAAAACCTCTGAAGCTGTAATGGAAAGATGAAGGTGAAGAAAGGTGAAGTGGAAATTCAGTCTAGCCTGTAATAATGAGGTTGTTCAAACTTCATATCCTTTGCCTGCTGAGGGCACTGAGTGTCAAAGTGGATGCTTTGCATGGGAAGTACTGAGGCATAGAGAAACTCTTTTTTTGACTTGTAGTCATTAACAGCATTTACTGGATTTGAACTATCTTCCAGCTTCTTAAATGCTGTTTAGGAAAACCCAATAGCTCTCATTGCCATTTGACAAACAGTTTAAACTGAAATTTTTATTTATTTTTCTCCATTTGGTAACAGAATTTCTAAATATGAATAATGACTTTCCCTAGATTTCAACATTTGTTTTCATACTGATATTAAAAGGACAGGCCACACTTTTTTTGTTCTCTGCAGCTTTCCCACCATGCAATCCATTATCCTTCCTCTCTTCCCTCTAGCAGGTTGTCAGCTAAAGAACAGCTCCTCATTTGCAATGTATTTCAGATGGATTAGAAGCAGTCTCCACCTAAATACCAGTCATACATGGCTGTGCAAAGAGGGCAGACATCTGGAGAAAGAAGTCTGTAAAGGAGTTGCTAAGCTCACCTTCCTGTGTTCATTCAATCACACTGGGCCTTCAAGAGTTAAACCTCCAAGAATCTGGGGACAAAACATACCTCAAGAATTTGTCCTATTTGGTTTTCAGCAGAAACTTGCATTCTTGATTTTAATATTTTAAATATTAATTTCATTTTTATCTTTATTGGGCCTTTGTTTTCCTGTTGTCCTGGGTTGAGCTGGCAAACGCCAACTGCCCAAAGACGGAGTCAGCCTCCGGCTGAGAAAAGGGGGAAAGGAAAAAAAAAACCTCTAAACCCAGGTTTATGCTGAAAACTAACTACATGTATTTATACAGAAAAGAGAAAATTAAAACTACAA
>JAWWEV010000083.1:129563566-129588763 GCA_035583235.1 Hafferia zeledoni | reverse complement strand
TGTCTGTAGCCCGGCCATGGTGAAACTGACCAAGCCACACCCACAACACTGGATTTTACTCCCTTTGAGATGATGTAATATGGTATGGAATACAATATTATTGGCTAGAAGAAGTCAGCTGTTAGCTAGCTCAGCCCAGCCCAAATCACCTGACAGTTTTCAGGCCTAGTCTGAACTTTAAAACCTGGATTTAGGCCCATCTGGCTGAAACCATAACACCTGTGGTTACAAAAATGGAACACACAAAATGCAGGTTGTTACTGTGAATAATATCCAGGTCTGTGGCTCAAGGAAGTTTGATTTCCTTGTGTTTCTTTTCTCTTTGGAGAACTAAATTTCTTCCTAGGATTTTATCCCCTGAATGTGTTCCACAGCATGAAGCTGCAATAATGTGCTGCATTCTCTCAGCAAGAGGAATGACTGAGACGATGGAGTGTCACAGACATTACTGTTTGGCCTATACTCTAAAGTAGCCTACAGGGTAGAAAGGAAGTATGAGGAAAATTCTTTACAACCTCCCCAGGGCTCTGCGCAGGCACTTCTAAAATCAAATACGAAGTGATAGAGAAAAAATTTATTTTCCCACCGTTTATACTGCAGTAATTGTATTGTTTGATTTCCAACTTTTTTGACCTGTGTGCAGAGAAGCTGGAGAGTAATTTGAGAAAGGAAATGGTATTCTGCAGAACTAAACATTGCATCATTCCCAGTTATGACATCTTCTTGATGGAGACTTTCTGGACCGTGTTACAGAAGATCAGCATGGTCAAAGACAAATTATTATCATGTTATATATAAGTTCTTGCTGTACAGCCAGAGAGAAAACAATGAAAATCTGTGTCAGTGATGCTTTCTTCGTGTGACAGGAAGTGTTGATGGAGTATTACTTGAGTATATGATATACCTGTTGCCACAGGTATAGCTGGTTTTCCTTCAGAAAATAATGCTTTACCTGTGATCTTCTTCTAAGGTAAAACAGGAGATGGTAGCCAAATTTTAAATTCTGCCTAATTAATTTAGAAGTCTCCCTGCAGAAGATGTGAGTAAATGCTACCTTTTAGTGGTTATATTTCTGGCAAGGATATGTTTCATGGGCAGGAGCACCATGTTGTCTATTCCCCTTCTCCCAGTTTGTTGCCACAGTTCTGATTCTGCCCCATCTCCTGCCTTTGAATGTTTGCAGATTCAGAGCACAACTGATGTGCTTTTGCTTTGAGACAGGAACAGAAGTGTGCAGTGATAGCTCAGAAACAGCACTAACTGGTATTCACTTAGTATTTTTCAGGTTTATTCAGAGGCCCAATTTTTCAGCCATTTCCACCATGGCTCAGAAAGCAGCACTGAATTAACACAGAGCTCTGCAACAACAATCTGAAACTCATTCTTAAAAAGAAAACCTCAACGCACCCAGAATTTGAAGTTGACAGCCCCCTTAATTATTCCACTTCTTTCAGACATAAGAACACAATGAAAGTCTTTCTACTCATGCCTGTTCCTAATAATTAATTTTCTAGAAATGCGCTCATCTCCGACTGGTTTGCCAAACTGAGCTGAAGCCCTACTCCAGGAGCAAGCTATGGTGGTGTGGGATTGCCCTCCTGGGACTTGGAGAGCTGGGCAATTTCCTAGCCTATGGATTTGCCCCCATTGCTGTTGTTGCTCCACTGGGATGTGTATCTGTCATAGGTGAGATTTTTGCCATTTCTTGCTTGGGTACATGCCTTAATCAAATGCTTGCTTGTGGCAAGAGGAATAAAACTGCAGGAGCTGCAGCAGGAATGCAAGAGGAAAATGTTGATGTGGTTTGAAAAGCAATTATTCATATAATTACATGAGCTGACAGTTTAACAAAAACTGTCTACTTAACTCAGAGGCTCTTTTAATATATTTCTTTTTCCATAGTTTTTTCTTTTGTGTCACTCTGTGCTCTGCTGGCTCCTGCCAGTTGGCCACCCAGTGCTCTCCCAGTGTCGCCAGCTCTGCAAGCCCCCGCAGAGGGGGCTGCATCCTGCTGGCTGCACAGAGCAGTGCTCTGACCCTGCATACCTACATGTTTTCTGTGCTACCATCACACCAAGGGGTTTCTGCTGCCTGTCCCCTGCCCATCACTGTGATTCATGTTAACATGGGCAAACTTGCTTGACTCTCTGCAGCATATGACAAAAAGGGCCTAGAAATTTCCTTAAATGTTTAGTATATTTATGGGCATTATTAAACCCATTTATTTCTTCCTTCACATGGCAGAAGTCATGTGATACAATCTTACTCTTTCCTTCGGTTTTTTTTGTAATTAAGGTATTGAGACTGGTGTGAGAAGTCTGTTTCTTTGATAAAGTAACATACAGTTCAAAATATGCTATCACGTTGTGCTAATGCTAAACAGAGTGGACAGGGCAATATTGAACAGAGGCTGTGAAAACAGGAATTTGGGGTGCATCCCTTAACCTGGTCACTTCCCATTCCCAGCTGAAACACCCAGGGCTGAGATATCTCAAGAGTTCTGCATATGCTGCAGCTCATTTACTTGCTCTTGGCAAGTGGTAATACTTCATGGTCTGTCTCAAGCTACCAGTTTGATGCTTGGAAGTGAGTGAATCTGCAAGGGAAGGTAGAAAAGATGAATTCTCTTCCCAGTGGACTGCCTGGCTGTGGTGGAAGGAGGCAGCTAACCATGTGTGGGTGCAATTTAGCAAAGGGGTAGTGGGGGAAGGAAACTGCAGCCAATTTTCTGTAACTGTTAATATTAAGCTATTGCAGAATTTCAGGGAGTGAAATAAAAAGCCATGTTAGTTCACCATGCTAGGATAGACTTCTCAAAGAAAGAAATGTGATATTACTTGAGATGGACATTTAAATTAATATGGCATATCCCAGTGTGCTTTTGGTGACAGTGGTTACATCTTTAACAATAATAGACACTTCCACATAAAGGGATATTGACCAATCTAATTTTTTGCCCAACCTGAATAAAATGCAAATATGGAAAACTAGAAAGAAGTAGTGAAAAGTAATGAGAAGGGAAAAAATCCCAGTGGTTACTAAACAGCTACAAAAAAAGAGACCACATTTAGGGTTGTTTTTTATCCAAACAAATCCCTTCTTTATTTTTGCAAAATGCATCTGATGATTCTTCCATTCTCTATTTCCCCTTACTTATAACAAATACCAAGAAATCATTTTCTAACTGTTATGTCACAAAATTCTCATCCACTTTTTCATTGGTGGTTTTTTTGGTTGTTTTTTTTTTGGTTTTTTTTTTAGCTCCAGAAAGTATTTTGTTATCTTATATTCCATTCCCATATATCAGGTGACAGTATCCATTTCATTACCCAAACAACAGAGATATCTGAAATTTTATTTAGTCTAGCAAACATTTCCTTAAGGAAGGGAAAATTAAAATTATGTAGACAGCCAATTACAGTGTTAACTTCCCAGTAACACTTTCTACCACAAGTTACTTTCATGTCTTCTGAAATCAAAGCCAGAGAGAAGATCCTTTTAATTTAGAGGAGTTCATCATTCAGGCCAATGGCAAACTGACCAAGACACATGTGCATCACCTGCTAACCACTGGGCAAAGGGTAGTATAGGCAGCAGGTCTTCCAATTTAAAAGATCAAGAAACATTTTTCTCATTAAGTTGTGACCTCTTTTAGGTGGTGGAGGGTGGACTTTGCAAGTCTGGCAGTTGTTTTGAGGTATTGTTGAATGTGCGTCTTTCATAAGTTGATTTTTTAAATGAAGAAATGAAGCACTTGATAAAAAACCTTCAAATGTATATCTGAACCCTAAGATCCCATGCTTCTGAGAAGCATTTTTTTCCCAGCTTCGGTGTCAACATGTCCCATATGGTAAGAGCTGACTCTCACTGCCATTGGGAATGCAGTACATATGGTGTATAATATAATGGCCAACCTTCGCGAACGAAGATTTGGGCAGGGCTCTCCCCCATGTGAGTGTGCCCTTCGAGCCTGTGCAGTGGATTTTTTTGGTGAGGCACAGCGTGCGCAGAACTGGCCCCACCTTTTAAGTCCACGGCCGAGCAAGCTTGGACAGTGCCAGTGAAGTCCTTGGGACTATCTACAGCACCCGGTACTAACCAGGGCTGACCCTGCATTACATATGGTGTACTGAGGAGAAATGTGCTTTGCAGCATGTCCAGTCATCAAGGGGATTCTCTGCAGGTCTCCATCTCTCTGGGTCTGCATGGAAAGTTTCCTTTGCTTGCAAACCAGGGGTTTGGAGGAGGATAAGGCAGACTGGAGTATCTGCCTAGAATGGATTTGAGCTGTACCCATCATATATCTCCAGACTTCTGAGACGGGAAGCATCTTAAAATAGATGGAGCCAACGTCTATTATGCTCTGCTACCACATTTAACTGCATCCAACTGAATTTTGCACTTAACCCGGTATCAATTAAAAAGTGAAAAGTTTGTGCCTCGTTCTATTGAGCTGGATGCTTCCAATGACTGGTTTTAAAAAGAATCCAGCTCCACAGACCATAAATTGGCATGTCACCAATAGATTTTAATATTTTTTTTCTTAGAATTAAGCTACAAAGACTATATTTTTCTTCTTACACAGTGGAAGTATTTCTCTGTGTGGTTGCAATGATGCAAGCTCTACATCTGTTCAGGGTTTTAAATAGTTTGAGAAGACAGCAGTTGTTTTCTTCAAGAGGAGAAATTAGTAAATTTTAATTTAAAAGTGGAGGAGTAATACATGTTTGATGTGATCATTAAGAAACTTTCTATACTTAAATAATAAAAATCATGTTCTACATGTAGCTCGGGTAATTTTAGGCTGCAGTGGTTTTTAGCTTGTCATCTTGCTTTTGCCTGCAGAAATAGCTTGGATGTGGGGGTGAGGTGGGAGAGGCCAGTGGCATTGGAGATAATTTCTTCTCCAGTTTTCATCATTTTGTAGAGTTTTTTTACACTTCACTCACTTAGACTGACATTGCTGATATCCCTTTGCATTTTTATGTGTTCCATGTATACACCTATGGGGCAAGAAATGGCTTTAGGCTTTGAAAATTGATAACACTGACAGTACTTTAGGAAGATTCCCAGATACTCTTGTAGAAGTGGATTTCTCCCACTCACTGTAATGTAACATCTTTGTGGCCCAAGAACTTGGAATTTTGAGGACTCTGTTGCTAGTGATACCTGGGAAACATTCATCATACTATTCATTTAAATGTGCTTTCTGTAGTCTTCTAGAAGATGTAACAAAAGGATTTCAAGGTTCTTCCTTCTCTCCGCAGTGTGTATGTCCTATAATCCAGGTTCCAGAATTCAGCTCACTTTAATGGTCTCTCTTTTAAGCAATTCCTCTGATATTTTCAGTGCTTTTTTAATCTGGATATTTGCATTAGGGGGAAAATGTTTCATGTTTTGTCCACCACTTTTCCAGTACTAATATTTAATCCTGTTAGAAATGTTACATATTCAGTCTGCAGTATTGCTATCAAGAGGTTATGCATCCACTGACCACATCTGTAATAACTTTCTGTGTATTCAGTGCAGCATCAATATCCATCATATAAACTAACAATAGGTTTTAGTAGTCAATTAGAGGTGGTGAACTTGTTCCCAGGAGTCTTGGGCAGAGCCACCTCTGTGTTTAACTATGGCCATGCATACAGGCATTCTCTAACTTAATCCTCGCTTACACAGAACTTTCATCTTTGTACCTGGATCATCTCACCTGTCTATGCCAAAACAAGACACAGTAGGTCAGCAGATTGGTTTTCTTCAAGCTTTTGCCCTCCCCTTGAGCAAGACAGTCATCTGAGATGTAGATAGGGTAGATGAAGGAGGTTTTATGCCAATGGTCTCAGGGCAGGTTGATTCTCAGGCATGAATCATTTACATGCAGACTCCACTGTGGATGGTGCTGCAGACAATCCAAAGCAGTGGTGATTTATCTGTCAGTTCCTGCAGAGTGTACATGGACTTGCCTGTCCTCCTGCTTTGTGCATAGGCTTTAGGGGCCATCTGTGGTCCTTCCATCCCCATCAGTGTGGGAGAAAGATATTTTAGCCTGATCCAAGGCTGTGAGCACAGTTCCTTTCTCCAAACCAGCTCCTTTTCCTTCTGAATATGCTTAATAAAATGCTTGGGCACTTTTTTACAATTTTTTTCACTCTGACCTTAAGCTAAACCACATTCCTCTCTTGACCGGCAACCTCATCCAGTTCAGCTTTTTTTCTTGCCCCCTTCTTAGTGTACAGCCTCTGGATCCCCTGTGGAAATACTGGTACTTGCCCGGGAAGACCTGCTCTTTATTCTCTGCCCCTTTAACCTCCTGCTCACTTGAGCTACAGCAGTGAAATACACTACCTATCTCATCATTATTGCAGATCTTCCTGTCTGTGTGGCAGACTAAAATAGCTTAATTTTGGGGATGAATTGAAGCATCTCCAAGTTTTTCTATATCAAGATGGTCCTGTATCTCTTCAGCTTGAAAAGTAGACTAAGGGTCTGCCTGTGTAAAGCATATTTTGAGGTCATATCTTGAAATGTAACTGGCAGCAACTGCATCCTCCTAACTTGAGCACTGCTCAACAGATTTAGGGTGAAATCAACCAGGTGAATTCAAACTGCTTGATTAGATGAAAGCATAACCTTAAGTGGCATAAAACAGAGTAAATGCTTTGACATGAAGGGAAATATTGTTGTACAAACTGGGAGAGGTGTAACAGTCTTTGAATCGTGGCTAGTACTTCTCCTTTGGTATTTCATCCAGACCACGAGTGAAATGGGTACAAAAATATTGTGCTTAAGGGGCAGTTTTAAATGCCATTACCTGACTGACTCAGTCATGCTTAACAACATGAACATTTGAGGCAAATATTAAATTTGGTGCATTTGGGGTTTTTTAAAAAAACTATTGGAGAAGACAGAAGTAGTACAGGCAGTCTATGCATTTATGAGGAGAGCACTAACCTTTTTTAAATAATACATAAAGCTCATCTAGGAATTGAAGAAAGCAAAGGAAGGATATAATAATATTTGAAGTTATGAATGGAAAGAAATTGGGAAAGGAATTATTTAGTGCAAGACTTGACAATAAAAAAGAGGTAAAAAGTTCATATTCATAAATAACCTTAGGATCAGGAAAACAGCTTGGTAATGAAAGATACTTTTTTTGTAAAATAGTTTTGGGCAGGAAAAATAAATGATGGACACTTTCATTTGAGTTTTTTAAGGCTTGATTGGACAAAATACAAAAAATATACACTGTGAATCAGTATTTTCTATCTTTGACTTCTCATGTGTCCCTTCCTTATAGAAACAAACAAGAAATAATCCTAGCTGCAGCTTTCATGTCTAGGAGGCAGAGGAGTTCTTTTGTGAGCTGGATTCTCACCATTCATTGTCTGCTAGTGGCAGAACCCACACATCACACTGCTCTTTATTGCTATTTGTGCTGGAGAAAACCTACATATGGAGATAATTGTAAATGATTGCTCTCCTAAGAGACTGAGCGGCTGACTGAGCTATGTGTAGTACCATTACAGCCTTCCCTCAAGGCACTTAATTGCACATCATGAAGAAACCCAAATTTTTTATAATTTTTTCAATTTAAATTGAAATGCACATGCTGCAGTGAATATTTGTTCTTTCAATAATATGAATATATAATCATTCAATATGCAATGAATATATATTCATTCAATAATGAATGTAAAACAGCCTGGTTCATGATGATGTATGAAAAGATGAAGTTGTTTCAACATAAAAATTAAACTCCTGAACAAACTGTTTTCTCCCATTTCCCACTCAAAGTTTTTATTTATCATGATTTTGATATAGTGTCAAGTCATATTTTCTATTTGAGTCTCATGAGCATTCAGAAAGACTTTGTCATTCAGGCAGGAGCATTTTACAGGACCTGTTTACTTCTCAAATTATGGATATTACTATAAGCAGACAATCAAGGCATGAAAAAAACTCAAGGATTCACCCAAAAGTACACAAGTCTTCTCACATGACCAGGGATGCAGTCTTTGCTTTGATGATTTAAAGGCTGACCATCCAGGCTTAGAATCGTTCATGTGTTGTATTCCCCTAGACAGTGGTTCTAAACTAGCAAGGGTTCAGAGCAATGATAAATTGTTTGCTTTGTTGCTGAGCTGTTGTCAGCTTACTCTTTGACACAGTTTTATGTCTGCATTTCTGTATTACTGTATTTTATTGCTGACCAATTAAGAAAAAAACCCCAAAAACCAACAAAGCCTGTTTCTCACTTTGATACAAATCTCAATCTCGTTAGTCTATTGCTATTGAAAAACCAAACAAACAAACAAAAAAAGCAAACAAAAAACCAGTTGCAAAGACATATTAATATTTTTCAGCACAGCAGTTGCCCAAGTTCCTCAGTCTGTCACTCACAGAGTTGAACATGATGTTCAATAACTTATTTCCCACATTAGTATAATGGTGGAGGAGGAGCAGGAGGCCCACAGTTTCTGTGACAGAGGGACAACAAGAGGATCCATCCTTGGGAAAGGGCAAATTGGGGCTGGTTAGTAGGAAGTTAGATTTGTGCTGTGGTGATAGGGTGAAATCAAGGGGAAGGAGAAGTGGGCTGGGAGGAAAGGGTGGGGAGGTAAAGGGCAGGAAGGGTAGGAAGATTCGAGGGACCTCACATGTGATCTGAGAGATGGTGGGAAAGGAGTGGTGAGTTTCAGCAGGGCTGCATTTAGGAACTGAATGTGGGATACAGTGGGGGCTTAAATTCATATATCTGGTAGGCTTCGTTGTAGCTTCTGTGTGCCCACTTACTGTCCTACCATGAGTTCAAGGCTACTAGGATGATTCAGGTTAGAAGGAACCTCAGAAAGTCCCTAACCCAACCTCCTGCTCACACAGGATCAGCTCGGAGGCCAACCAACAGAGAGGAGGGGGCAGGGACAATGTGTTGGCCACTTCAGATACTGTCTTAAACTGCCTTTTCTGGAGGAGTTAATGTCTTAGGCAACTGAATGCACCTGTAACTGTGAACCAAAGGACTTACAGAAGAGGAGCAGAGCAGCTGGGATGGCTCCTGGGACATTTCTCACTGGGCTCCTGGGACACACTTTGTTGTCTGCCATTTGTCTTGCCAGCCAGAGAAAGCTGCAAAGCCAGCAGAAGGGAAAACTAGCAAATACCAGCCTGCATTCCTGGGGCTCACAGACTCCCTTCATATCCCTTCATGCCCACCTGCATTGAGACAATCAGCTCTTGGTTTCTTTGCTTTAACCTGATCCATACCTACCTTGAAAATTGAAGAATGTGAAAGACTATCCAAAAGTCAAACTTGGGGGCATAAAACTCGGAAAATTAACAATATAAGTAAATGTAAAATATCATGTTAGCCAGTATGTTCTCTTGGCTATGCTACCATAATAGGCTTAAAATTCAGCCCTGAAGGTAAAAGCCAGAGTTTGCCAGGCTTCTAATCAGTCATTTATGTCTTCTGTGCATCTCATCGGGTCTGTGTAACTGTTCTCTGCTGCTTCTCTTAGATTTACCTCATTTGCTTTTCTTCTTCACTTGAATGCATATGGAGCATTGGCAGTTTATCCATAGGGACAGCTGTCTTCTGTGTTCAGAGTATCACCCAGGCCTCATTCTCCTCACCTTGGTGTTTCACCTCCCCTCCTACTTCAGTTTTTCCTCTAATCCTGGATGGCCTAATATATGTTCTTCAAACCTGTCCTATTTTTAGATTCCTCTACATATTACTCTACATCATAAAGAGCATTAAATATACATACATTCTGTTAAGCTCATAATCACTGGTGCATTACCAGCTATCTCTGGAGAAAGAGCTGGCTGCATTTGAATGCATTATTAAAGAGATGACAGGCTGAGTGACAAGTTTCATTAGCTGGCTGCCTTTCTGTACCTTCTTATGCCCACTGCCAGGCTCAGAGGTCACGCTGTTTGTCATCTCCAGAGTACTGAGCTCTGGAATTCTAGGCATAACTCATCTCACCCCAAATTGGGTGCCAACAGTGAAATTGAACCCAAGATTGCATTTGCTAGATTTCTCCTGAATGCAGAAAGCCCAGACAATGGAGCACTCAAAAAAAAAAAAAAAAAAAAAAGGAAAAAGGAAAAAAGTCACTAAAGTATCAGTTCTTTAAGCAACAGGCCTCTGCTGTGACACCGACTGCCTAGGTGGGAGGGCTGAGGTGGGATTTGGGAGAGATATGAGAGCAGGGAGATAGAGCGGTATTTAATTCCTTCACTATCTTGGATGATACTGCTTCTTTCCCGTTTTTTGTTGTCTCTTTTTTTAGTAAACCTAGGTAGCTCTGCTATTACCAGTGTTGCCTGGATACCACCAGTGTCTTTGTTTCAGCAAAGTTGTCACTGAAATATTGAATAAAGAAAATTATGCCAAGCAGCTCACTTTCAGTGAGGAATTTTCAGTTGAAGATTCTTATATTGCACTTATTCAGTTGCACAGACCTCCATCACTCTTGATGCAGTTTAACTTTATGACTACTGCTGTATCTGATCTTCTACTGACTGTATAACACAGATGTAATGCTGAATTCCAGTACTCTGTTTATGTCTTGGTATGTACCTCTCTAGATTTATCTAGAGTACATTTACTAGTTAAACACAAATTTTCTGCCATAACAATAGAGGTAATGATGCAAAGATAGTTGCAAAGACTGTTGTTTCAAGAATAAAACAATAATTTCACATTGTGGGCAGAAACAGAGCTTTTGTAACAGCATCCTATGACTTAGATTCAGTGTGTGCCTTCGCCGTCCCTCCTGGGCAAAGATTTTCTTCGAGGTTTCTAAATGAATCTAACATTACCAATGCACCTCTCCTAAAGGACTTTCCTCATCCCTTTTACAAGGAGCTATCCAACCTCTTTTGTTTCTTTTTAGAGGTAGATGCTCTAATGTTGTGTGATGAAATAGGGCCATCTCTCCCAGGTGGCCAACATTTTAAGTTCAAACCCCTTCTTTCTTCTCTAGCAAATGTGCACACTGGGCTGCTTAGCAGAAATCCTGGCCCAACCACTGCTGCTGCTCACCTGCCCACTGCTCCCCAGCCTAAAGAGGCAGAGCCAGGAGCTGGCAGAGGGCAGATGCAAGAGGTGAACAAGGCAGAGAGTTTTCCAGGAAACAGGAGATAATTTCTAGGGCCACACTTTCATTTCTCCTTCCTCATACAAGTCACTCTGGCAGACCTTGGGCAGTGCTCCCATATGGTAGCTATGGGACTTTCTACCTATTTGTTTGCAGAAATGGCCACTGTCTTAGTTCATAGTAAATGCTATGCTTTTGCAGTGGCTTTCCTCATCTCAATTGTACTGCTGTTGCTTTACTTATAAGCCTCTAAAGAAGCAGAATTTTATAGCTCTATGATGCAGTTTGCCTTAAACAAGTCCATATAATGAGTTGGTAGCAAAATGGGAAGTGAAACAGTAAGGCTGATCAGTGCCCAGTTTTCCTGACATTTCCACATATGACTGAATCAGAGCAGTTTAAGCAGTGTCTGCTTGGGAGATGGGAAGGGTATTGCATCCCTTCAACCACTTAAGAGCCTGCTGGATATGTTTGAAATCTTACCAAAACTAAGCGTTGGTTGGTTGTAGGAATGGACTCCTGGATGTTTATATCATGATATGGTGCAACAACAACAATCATGAGATATATTTAAACTTGGCCCAGGGCAGCTTTTTGCTATAGCACTTGATATTAAAACACACACATATATATAAAAGGTCTTTATATTTCTATTCTAGGTAGTGCATTTATTTCTGCCTTTTTCCTAAAGAAGACCATGAGGAGTGCTGATATATTGGGTAAGTAAGCATTTGCTAATTTGGGCATGTGTGCTGCCATATGCTTAGCAAGCTGTAACTCTCACACAGCCCCCCACCTTCACACTCCCACTTTCCCCAGCAAGTGTTTCAAGGCAGATACTTTCAAAATTGGGAAGAAGTGATAAAAAGAGAGACAATCTTCAATGCATAAAGGAAAGACTGCATTCCCAAATCCTCTGCTCTTACAACCATAACTCATTCCTTATGTGTCCTTACTGCTTAAATTTATTTTCATTTTCTATTTTTGCCTCTGAGGTTGTCTTTAGTATTATAAGTACAACACAGTTTTAATAAAAACAGGGAAGTTATTGAGTTACTCATTCAAAGATAAGATTTTTTTTCTTAATGCATCGACCTTGCACAACAATTCAAGCTCAATTAAAAAGTGATAACTTCCATTTAGGTATAAATTTTATCACTTCAAAGAACAAATAATCATGTTGTCAGGCGATTTGTTGGGAAATGTGGTATCTACTGTAAAAAAGTGTGTCAACATTTTGTGTGTGTCCAAGATTTTTTGTATATCAAAACTGCCCACCTTGAAGACAGTGAGAGACAGGCACATTTCAGGGTTTGGGCTTTACCCCAGGCTGTCTCAAGTGGGACAACACACCTGATGCAGGGCACCTGATATTTGTGTGCACTCCCAGCATCTAGACTTGATTGTCCAAACTAGAGTAAGACAGCTGTTCTCATGAATGTTTTGGAGAGATATTTTCAGTATCATTCCAGGAATACTATACACTATTTATTTAGGTTTGGAATACAAGTTTGCCAGCTCAGCTGCTACATTTAAAACCCCTCCTCCCTTCACTGATCATGTTTCCCTTATGGCCTTATACACTATGTGTTGCTTTAACTAGCGTTCAGCACTGATTTATGTTATTTCTTTGAGTTTGACTTTGCAAGAAAGATTTAACAATGTTGCTACATTCCATAAGAATGAGCTGTATGATGGGAAATATGGTGATGGTTTTGCAAGCACATAAATATAGAACAGTTCTGCTTTTCCAAAGGAACTGTGTGAGATAGCAGTGCCAGCAAAACCCTCCGGATGTGCTTTGTTTTATATTCCTGAGCCTTGTACCCCACACCGATTTATAGGTTTGCCAAGAATTTTAAAGATTACTTGAAGAAAAATTGATTAGCTAATATCTTCCTTAATCCAATACAGCTTATGGAGCTCAGGATCGGCTCACTTCTATCTTGATACTTCAATGAACATCTGTGTTTGTCAGCTGGATGTTCACAAGGCAGAACTTCTAGATTTTTATTAAAAGCACAATAATGCAAGTTCAACCTTGAAAAGGGGCCCTGGCAACCTAGTGGCTGAATAGTCTTTTGCAAATCAGCCTTTTATAAAACAGTTCATAGGCCTGCCAATACAACAGGGAGCAACCGAAATGTTGATCTCATGACAGCTTCACATAAGCATTGGACTGGAACATATGTGTTGTTTCTAATACTTCCAGGGTAGGTTGATAGCTGGTGCAGATGTCTGTGGCCACACTGACTTCAGGAGAGTTATGTTTATTTACACTGGTTAATGATGTAGCTGACTGTCCCAGTAAGCAACCTGTCCTTTCAATTTAGGCTAAGTTTTTGTGATGCATTTTGTGCCTGTGAGAAATACAGAGGATTGATTCTCCTTTGTCATACACTTGGGTTTGGAACTGAGAATATTTGAAAATGCTTTGTTGAGTTGGAACCTTAATTTGCAAGGCTCTACTGACAGGTTTTTTTCACATTTACAAAATTCTTTGAGTCTTTAATAAAAACTAGACTAGATAACGCAAGGCAATCCAATGACCTAAACACAGATCTGCTTAAAGGGACTTAAATGTTCTTCTAGAAACTATTTCCAAATCAGCTGGAGAGCAAGCATGACTATGACTACCAAACACTGTATTACCAAAATAATGTGTCCTTTTCTTTAAAGGAGGAACACTGACAGTAACAGGGACATACTTGTTGGTGACGTTTGCTCCAAAAGTACCTCAAGAGCTCACAGCAAGACAAATACAGAATTACTTAGTGAGCTGGCCTTTCTTGGTATATTCAGTGAGTATCTGGTTCATACTACTCCCTAAATCATAAAAACTGGATTTCTTGGGCCTTTTACAGCATTATGAATTAGTGGTAGAAAAACTGCTCCTGAAGATAAATTGTGTGATTTTCATAGGAGAGAGTAAGTCCCTGGGTCATTATCCCAGCCCCCTGCAGCACCGGAAGAAGTCTTTCAAGCTACATGCCAGGAGAAAGTCATAGTTTTGCAGGATTAAAAAGAATGGAAAGATGTGGGGGGTTAGCGATCTTTGAGGGAAAGTCTAAATATTGGTACTGCTTATATTTCCTATGTATGTGTTCATGCCACCCTGTCTGCATGTACATCTAAGTTACAGGGCTTTTCTGGTATGTGATGGAATTGTGCTTTTAATAAACAGGCTATGTAGGCTCTTTGTCCTGCTTTTTCCTTTCATATCTCTCTGTTTTATCCCCATGTTGTTAAGCCTAACTGAAAGGAGCTTTGTATGGAGTTGAGATGTGAAGGGGTGGCCTGCTCTAACCTGAGTTAGAATTCTAAATACCATTTTGATTAAAGTATCTGTATACAAACTTCAAATAGCATACATTTTCTTTGATGTATTTAATTAGCATTAGGAACAAGACCAGAGAGACTAGGAGGCATTTCTGTCTCTCTTCTCTGGAAAGTTGAAAATGTTTTTCTCCAGCTGAATGTGGAAGATGTAATAGAGGGGCTTCAGAAGCAGCTACTTTTTTCCCAGTAAAATGACTGACTCGAGTTAGATGCTTAGTGCCCAAGTTTCTCAGTGGAAAGCTCAGTTGGAAAGCCACTGAACAGAGACAATGTGAGGACCTTAATCTTTTAGCCAGCCTGCAGATTGTACATACAGCTAACTATCCATGAGACTATGGATTAAGCACAAATTACATGCTACTGTAAAAAACCACTGATGCTCTCTTTCAATTTTTTGTGCATTTTGAAAGATCCTGAAAGCTGTTGATACAGCTCAGTGGAAGAAATTAATGTTTGTGCTGTATAAATCCCAACATGCACTTTCAATCAGGCAGTAGAGAGGCTTTTTAGGCAGTGCCTAAGAATTTTGGGGGACTCAGGAAGGGGAGCTTCAGCCTTCGTAAGAGCTTCAGCAAATCCATGCAATCAGCAGAGCGAGAGGGGCGTCTTTAGGAGGGAGCTCAGAACAAGGGACTCAGTGGGTCCCTTCCAACTCAGAATAGTCTGTGATTCTGTGATTTTGTGCTCACTGGAGGACCCTCTCTCTTTTCTACTCAATATTCCCTTCAACCTTGCAGTTACATCTTTGGATGGTAAAGTAGCCTGGCACTGATTTTTAATTGATGAATCACCTGTTTGTGTAGAAGTGGTGGTAAGAAAAATCTCCCCAGTGACACCAGAAATTTCTGTGTCATATGCCATTCACGCCTCCTTGAAACCAACAGGTTCCTAGAACAGGGCTTTTCCCCATCTGAGAACTTTTTGACTTTGTTTCTGGAAAAGTTTGTAAGAACATAATAGAATGCCTAGGAAGACTGTGCTATATTCTTCATAGGACACATTATGAAGAAGTGGTAGGTAACCCCTGCACTTTCTTCTTTTCCCTGCCTCAGC
Source organism: Hafferia zeledoni (assembly GCA_035583235.1). NCBI lineage: Eukaryota > Metazoa > Chordata > Aves > Passeriformes > Thamnophilidae > Hafferia > Hafferia zeledoni. The sequence goes on along the minus strand of JAWWEV010000083.1, from coordinate 129,573,263 downwards.
CAGCATCTAATTCTACATGTACAGCATGGGTTGTAGGTGGAGAAAGGAGCAATTACACAGCAAATCTTGTTGACTCAAAAATATGTCAAGCTTTATTTGTTCCTGCTGCTCCCTGGATTCATCTGTGTTGAGCTTCCTCTGTCCAAAGAAAAGAGAGGGAGGAGTGAAAGATTCCACAGGAAACTGTGAGATACCAGCCTTATTATCCTGGTATGCTGTGCACATTCTCTTTGGGCAGGGAGCAAGCTATTCATAATTGTTTGTAAAATGCCTAGCACAGGTTGACTGTGGAGATGTAAAAAAGTGCAGCAGAAGTTGCAGAGTTTCCAGAGCAAATATATAATGAGGAGACAGCACAGAAGTGTAATGCAATCCAATCTCTAAAAGTAGCCCCAAAGTGTGGTCTGCTGAGAAACACAAAGCCCCAGTGGTACAAAATGTTCTCTGTGGGTGGTAAACCATCCCCACGTGGCACTCCACTGGCATATTCTGCAGAAATAGCCTCTAATTCCCTCAAGACAACTTTGAGTCACCTTCTGAGACTTTGCAGTAGCATAATCACATCCAAGCAAGAATGACTATCCTAGCCTGGTTTTTTTCTCTTTTGCTTATGCGCACTTTGAATTACTACAGAAAAAAAAAAACTATGGAGGAAGGTCTTAGGTTTCCCTAAACAGAAGTGTAGTAAGTATTTGGTTGTTAATATTTAATCTCTGCAAAATCAGGTTCAAAGCATTTCTGCTTTTCTTTCGAAGTGCCTAGAAGACCTCCCTGGTTCATTGCTGTATATCCCAGGAAAACACTTGTGGCTGACAGTGTGGTATTTTGTTCTGGTGCCTTCTGATAATGCTTAGAAACATAAAAACCATCACAATTATAAAAAAATGTTGATGGGATATGGGCTTGAGGCAACTTTGGTAGAGATTAGTTACAACAGCCAAGATGACTGTAAACAGGTCAAGTTCCTTCAGTTCCTCTAAATGAATATGTGAAGCTGATACAATCTACTCAGTTCCCATTCCTGGACTTCATATTTAACACTGCTACAGCTACAGCTATGAGAGTGAGCACTATTTTGGGTAATTCTCAGGAAACAATCATAGGCAGCAGCTGAGACACCCCAGGAAGGCTCCTGTCTGTGTGAGGTCCTGTTAGGAGCCGTGCACTCTGCTTTCAGTGTGACTTAATTGTCATAGATTCTCCCTTGTCTTGTGATTAAAGATGACCTGTTGGTGGGTCACTGAGTGGCAGAGAACCATGGAAGAATAGTTTGGCTGCTGGGCAGCACCAGGTGAGAACTAACTGTTTTAATTTTGTGCTTAGTATGTGAGACTTGGCAGAGCTGTGTAAGCTTAAACAGTGGCCCTGAAAGGCAAACATAATTTTTTCTCTCTAGGTCTAGCCACAGGACAGCCACCTCTGGCCCTACACCACTGCTTCTCTTGGGGCTTGCTCAGGAGGCAGAAGCAGCCACACACAGACCTGTGAGCCCCTTTGAGAGCTGCCATCAGGGACTCATGTCCTTTTGATCATTTTGCTTGTCTGTTTTCTTTCAGGAGTGAGTCTTAGTGGGTTTGCTTGCTTTTAAACAAGAGGAGATTACCATGGGTCTTCATGGTAGCTTTAGCAAGAGAAGAGTTGATGACAGGGTGACGACCAACAGAAGGCTGATGGACAGAGCCAGCTATGATGACCTGGTTCAGTCAAGGCTTTTGCTGCTTGGCAACACCTGCCACTCAGGGAGTGAGGTGGAAGAGGGAGTGGAATGCCAGAGCTGCTGTGGTGGAATGGTTTGAGCCAGTGACTGTCCCTTGGCTTGGTTTAGATGATTGTTCTTGCATAGTTTGAAATCTAAATGACAGGGCAGATGATGATGCTTCCCCTGCTGGGATTGTCTAGAGGAAATAAAATTAATCAAACTAGGTGTAGCTGGTTGCTTGCAGTAGGGTTGTCTCATGGGTTTCTGCACACTCTGTGGCAACCAGAACAAGGGTCTGGGAGGGGTGATTGGTGCTGAGGTTTGTGCTGGCAGGGAAAGCAGATCTCACAGTGCTGTGTCATGTGTTGCCATGGCCCAGTCCCATAAATGCACAGCAACCAGTGTGCCAGTCCTGAAATCATGTGTCATGGGAAGAATGCCTAGGACATCCCTGGAACTCCTTTCTTAGCCTGGGTGCCTTTCTGAGTGGGGAATATTTATTCAACACATCTTTCTTCTGTTACCAATTTTTCACTGTCAAAATAGCAACTGAAGCTATTTGGAGACTGCTGTAGCTGCAGCCTGATAATGTGATATTCTGCCCCGGCCCTAAGATGTGTTTGCCAGTGGCATGAAGAGAAAGTCTGCTTACCTTTACTTCTCCCCTCAAGTTCCTTCAAAGCCCTGTCATAGTTTTCCATAGGGAGGCCAAGATGAACTCACCCATCTGCAGATCTTAAAAGGTATTCTGCCTTGATTCCTGATTTAAATATACCCAGTGTTGCACTGTTGAATAAAGCCAGGGAGGCTGGCTAAGTTAGTGTGACACTGAGGCAAAAGCCTCTTTTCTACAGCTCTCACCTCTGGGTGCAAGCCTGGTGGGGAGGGACATCACTCTGGAGGTAAGACCAACACTGTACAAGAGATTGTGAAGTTTATTAAACTAGGATTAATCCAGAAACATTTAGGGGGCTTTTAACCCACAACAAAATGATTTATTTTATTCAACACATTTTACAAAAAGACCAACAAAAAAACAACAAACATAAACCCCAAACCCGCAAACCAAAAAAGCCCCATGAAACACCAAAACCACTTTGGTTTTGGTTTGTTTTCTTTTTTTTAAATTTTAAATCTTATGATACATATTTGACATTTTTTAAAATGTGGTATAAAATGTGCTCTTAAAGTTCTGAAATATGATTGTCTTTTGGTTGTCTTTGTGAGCAAAGGATCAGCATGAAAGTAATAAAAGTTTAAATAAAGCATAATTATGTTCTGTTCATATTTTTAAACTGCTGAACTGGGGAAGCTGTGAGCATGGTAGAAGATTTCAGTAACTGGACATAGCTGATGATTGCTTTCTGGCTGCAGTCACTCTCTAAAAAGTGAAATGGCTATTTACATTATAGAACTGACACTAGTAACTGTTCAGTCCTTTGGAAATTTCATCAGCACAACACCCAGGTTTTCTTGAGTCTAGTGTTGCCTCAAGACTGGAGTGGCATTATGAAACATGAAATAGTATGCTGGTGACAAAATCAAGAAGATGGACAGGTTTCTCTATGATTTGTTTGCAAATAAACAGCAATAACCTGATTCATCAATGATGAGAATCTCGTTTTCCGTCTTATTTCCCCCCATTTAATTTCTTTCCACCATGCACAAGTGAACTGCTCTTTCTTCATGCTGTCTCTAAGGCTACCAACATTCTGAACATCTCTCAATGCAGAGGTCCATCACTCCTGTTTTCATAATTCTTCTGGGCTTCTTGAGGCATAGAGTGGTATTTGGGTAGGAGGGAAAATATCTGCACTTTTGAGATGGCAAAAGGCAAGTTACTGAGGGAATCTGCAGAGACACATTAACAGCAAGTCAGTAAATTTAACAGTCTGTCATTTAGTTGTCACATGTTATTGAAGAGCAAAGCTGGACCATGCATGGTGTAAGTAAAGCTGCTTCAGCAGCTGCAGGTGCCCTGCAGTGTGGTCTGTTAGAGTGTCACTGAGCTTTCCAAGGCAAGCTCCTGGCAGGTACCTGTGATTTGAGAACTACCACATGAAATAGATACTTTCCTTTTTATGATGTATGGCAGAAAATTTGAACAAAATTTTGGGGAGAGTTATTAGTAGGAAAATTGAGAAGGGCAAAAAGAGCAGCAAAAATAAACGTGCACATGGCAAAGAATGACACTGGGAATACCATAGCTAAAAGTAGAGACTGTTTTTTATTTAGCTAAATGCTCTACTCTGTAGGAATTATAAACAGAGTTTCTGTAATAATTATTAAAATAAATATCGGTCCCTTTGCTGTCACATTAAAAAAGTCTTCTCAATTACTCATTATCAGTGACATAATATTGATAGAAGTGCAAAAAGTAAAACAAAAGAAATAAGAAATGCTCCAAGTTTAACTTTAGCTATAATAGGAAAGATAAATGACAACAATTGTTTGGTAGCTCAGTCAGCTGGCAATAAAGTTATTTTTTAGCAGAAGGTGATTTATAAAGCAATTCTCCTTTGAACAGTTAGAGGAGCAAAAATTGATGTGATATCTCAGACTTTGAATGAAGCATTTATTACATTGTTTCACAGCTCTAACTTTCTTCGCTTTTATTTTCAGATCTTAGAAATTATAATATTCTGCATTCTCCTCTATTTTTACAAAAGAAAGGCTGTGAAACACATCGTGGTTTTGCTAATGATGGTAGCACTGCTGGGTAAGAACATACTATTCACCTTAATGTTCCTGTCTGTTACTTGATAATTCCTTGTCACTCCGTCTCTCAGCTAGTTTAGATTAGGGCCATTTCAAAGCAGTGTGTTGAAGGAGAAACATTTGAAACATTTCACATGAGTTTTAATGGGGTCTCTTTTTGAAGAGAAAAGCTGCTTATGAAACATAGTTTCTATGCTTATTGCTGACAGTATTTCTTTTTGCAGATACCCTGAAATTAATATGCTCTGTGGCATGGTATTCTGAAGGTTTTTTTACATAATGCTTTAGGTTAGTTCCTGGGAAAGCGGACTGTTTGAAATGTTTTTTTGGAGAACAGGCTGTGAAAATCAGTTCTTTAAAACAGAGCCGCTTAAGACCTTGTAAGCACTCCATGAACAAATGCAGTGTTATGCTGTGACTGTACAGCAACTTTTCTTTGAATTATCTAAGCCTATTTGCATATGCAATATTTAATATTTTACCACCTTTCCAGAAGCTTAACAAGAACTCAGTGGGCCACTGAAGTTTGCCTTGTGATTACTGTTACCACAGTCAATAACCAGGGAAGTAGGGAGATAATTTTATCAGGTAGCTTTCAATAAAGTTAACTTGAATCAGTTTTGGTAAATGTCAGGAGGTTGTCTCTGAAGCTCCACTGCTTTCACAGTTATGTTAAGAATTTTCACCACCCCATGTGACAAATTCTCCTGTTCTTGTCACTTCTCATGAAACCCTCATGCGACACCACAAGTCTTTGGTTGAAGTGAAAAGGGATTGAACTGTGCCATTGAAGTAAAAGGTTATTCTCTCACTTAGTTCGGTGGGTGCATATATCAGTCTGCAAAAACTCATGAAGCACATTTCTAATGGAGATGATCATGAGAGTTTTGATAAAACAGAATTCCACTAAGGTTTGCCAGTTACAAAATTTGAATTTAACAGAATGAGAAAAACTGTCACAGATTTATTAACCACCTTCCTTCAGATCCCTGAGTGGTTTCTCAGCTGAAAAGCTCCAACTTTCGGAACAACTTTTTGGGACAGTCTTCCCGTGTAGGTTTCCTGGTTGTAGGAACATTAGGATCTATGTCTCTGCCAGAAACATTGAAGGATTTCCAAGCTGTCTATATGAGGCAGAGATGAAAGAGCTCCAAAAGTCTTAAGCCCAACTGTTCCACTGCTCTTGGTTTGGAGGAGGGAAGTGTGAGTCTACACGTCCCCCAGCTCCTAGCACGGAGCCTGCAGCTTTGGCAGAGCTCACCTGAGTTGCTCTGCAGCTTCCTGCACTGCTGTGAGGTGTGTGAAGCACTGTGCACTCCTAGGCACTCCTAAGGAGTGGATTCAGCCTCCTTGTTGCATAGCTGGAAGCCTGAAGATCTCCAGATGGGCTCCTACACTTCCCTGCCATGGTTCTGGGCAGACCACTGTGATGGCTGCCCCAGGCAAGGTCAGCATATGGCTGTGGGACACCTGAGGGGTTCACCTGTGTAGCCCTGCATGCTTATTTTGCTGTAGAGCCTGCCTGACCTGCTGCTGCCAGTGAAAGGGACAGCTGGAGTGCCCTGGCAGGCACTAACTACAGTTTGGTGGTCAGGCAGAAATCAACAAAAGACACAATTTAGCTGGTGGCTGCTGAGGTTTAAGTGAGCATATGCAGCTTGAGGAAAAACGTGTCATTATTTCTACTCTATTAAAAAAGACATAAACAAATGTATCCTGGTTTATGGGAACTTCTGAAATTTCTGACATTCCCTTTAAGGATGAAACCCAGAATTTCATCTGACTCTGGTTCCTGCAGTTGTCCTGGTGCCTGGCAGTCCCCACAAAGCTACACTTAGAGCCTTCTCTTCTCATCTCTGACATTTCTGCTGAGCAAAGTGATGGAGGGGCTGAGAAATCGCACAGTAACTTTGCTCTCAGCTGTCTGGCACGTGCAGTACCCTTGGAAGGCCCTGCCTCCAGAGGAGTAGATGAGGCTTGGGGTCCTGTTGGCATCTCAGGCAAGGGGATTTCATCTTTTTCTCTTCAGATACATTCCTGGTGGAGTTTTCACAGAGATGTAAATTAAATGTAGAAAGGTTCCTTTAAAGAGAAAGTAGCCTTTGTGTTATACTGAATATGCAAGCCACTTTCATTATGAAATAAATACAGAGGTGATCAGAAAATCTGCAAATGCTTTGCTTAGTACAACTGCAAATCCATTTGGTGAGAATTATCTTACCTCATCTATATACTGAGAGTTATCATAAGTTTGAGGGGAAATATTTCAGATTAAAATGTGATTTCAGAGTTTTCTGCCCTAACAGCTGGAAAGTGACATCATTTGTCACACTAACCTTGAGGGGATATTATTATAACACATAAAGCAAAACCATTTCTTAGGTTTTGAAACTTACTCCACAGCTACTTTAATGAAAAAGATTATTCCACTTTCCAAAGAAATTAAACCAACCAAGAAAACAAACAAACAAACAAAACCCCCTTTTGCTTTCTTTTCTATCTTATTAAAATTATAAGACATGGAAACTGCCCTTTCATCAGAAACAAAAAACAGTAAAGAAATCTTTGCTCTTAGCTGGAGAATTCAAACTACTAATTTTTAACTACAATGTTCTTTCAAAGTAATAACTTCCCCATGTTAGAGTGCAAACTTCAATTTTTATGTGTGCTGCCTGTTGGGGTTTGAGTGTATTTGTAGCTGTGTATCATACCATTTGCAGCACTGCAGGTCAGCATTTGACCTCTGCTCGGTTTTACAGCTGTATTTGTTAAACCATTTCACCTGTTTCCATTACAGAGAAAGAAGTGAAGTACTTGGTGGAAAGGTTGTTATGAAAACACTGAGTTTCATGGGGGTGAACAGGATCATCACAAGATGTATGCAACTCTTAAACTCTCCCTGAACTTTTGGACTTGCTATGAGAAAAATGCTTACAATCAAAACCACAGACCTGAATTCATTCTTTTCCCCCACCTTTTCTCCCAACCCTTGGCCTGAACCTTTTGCACAGCGCAGGTCTCCTTGCCAATCTCAATGTCGCAGTTACAGGAGGATGAATCAGACCACTGAAATCCAACACTCCTCAGCTCTGCATGAGGATGGAACTGGATCCCAGCTGGGGGATAGTGCTCCTGACAATTAATTACCTTTCTTCAAAGGTCATCTCTGCAGCCTGTCTCTACTTAAAATTTTTAGTTTCTTCTGAATGTGTTACATTTTATTTGCAGTAATCAGAGGCTACTTGGATTAGCTTCAAGAAACCAAGAGCACACTCTAATAAGAAATCTAAAGTAACTCTTTGCTATAAAACTCTGGACTGCTTCTCTGAAAGACCTGTTTTGCAAAACTTCTCTGAACTGGTGACATGCATTAAAAGCATTGCCTGCTGTCTGAGGTTTGTTTGGGGTGATGCATTGATAGTGATTAAATGGACTGACAACACACTACTGAAATATTCTGTTCTATGGTCTGTCCCATAAATGATCTTCAGAGCCTCACCCCTGAAACAAAGTGCAGACCCCTGTGCTGGTTGTCTGTCCTCCATACATAACCCCTGGGGAGGTGCTTTGGGATGCAATCCCAGAAGTGAGCTTTGGCCAGCTTTGGCCAGCTCCTGTCTCAGCAGAGAAATCCTGAGGGTGAAGAGTTATTTTAGGCTGCCAGTGTCACATGGAGGCTGCTATTAGGAGGTGTCCTAACCTCTTTGAATGGATAACCAGAGCTCTCAGATCTCTCCTGAATAATGCAACACGGGCTCCAAATTAGCAGCTGGAGCTAAATAAAGCATGTCTGGAAGTTGATGGAGCTGTTGTACCACCTCCAACTGGTAGTCCCGTGTGCTACAAGAACTTAAAAGAAAAACATGAAGCACACACAGAGCTAAGGCCACTCTGAGTTTAGACAGTAGCTTAGCAAGCATTTATAAAATCGTACACTTGGGTTTAGGTGCCTAAATCCTGCCTCAGTCTTACTTTAGGTAATCAGACCTGTGGCTCTGACCTGGAACCTTGTTCTCCCTCCCTGATGCTCTGAGGTTACTGCTGCGAATCCTGCCCTGCTAATCTATCCCTTTCCGTTTCAGCATCACTGTCTGTCATTGCTGCAAAGGCTGTGGCCAGCATGATAACACTTTCTGTGAAGGGGAAAATGCAGCTAACATATTCCATTTTCTATATCATGGTTGTTTTACTGGCAAGTTCTTGTGCTTTCCAAGTCAAGTAAGTGACTTTCTACTTATCTCCTAACCTTCATACACATTTTATCTGTCAGTTTATTTGGTACTGATAATGATTCCAGATACAAGTCACATTTTAAAGCAACAAATTCCTGGCAGAGCCTTGACTGATGCATTTAATTGCTTCCAGCTAATTGTATGATTTATATAGCTTTATTTCTTTCTTTATAATTGATTGTTATAGATGCTACCTTCTCTCCTTATCACCTTCTACAAGGTCTTCCCAAATTTACTTGCATAGTTTTGGCACAGGTCTTAACTTCCTAATTGAAATTTATGCTTATGTAATCTTTTGGGGGTTACCTTTAGAAATCTTTATTGCTCAATAATCCAATGGCCATGTTTATCCTCATTACGCATCTCTTTTCCCCAGCTTCAGTGAGATTGAAGAAGAGGGTTTATCCCAGCTTTCTGCCTGCCTGTTAAATCTGCACGTTGCACTTTGCTGTCCCATATGTCTGTAGCTTTCTGGGAAACAGTTAACTTTTGGTGTGCGGGGGACATCCGAGTTTTCCCTTCAGGCCTCTGGCTTATTAAGTGGTTGGTTTATGCTGCCTTTGCAGATTGCTGGGGATGGCAGTGTGGTAAAATGTGTCGTGCAGCTGAACAGCGAGTCTGTTCCCTTTGTGCCTGTCCCTCTGCTTCAGGTGCTGATAGCATCATTCAGTAATCTCATCTAGGCTGCTCTGGTGTCAGCCTGAGCATTTACTTGCATGATTATTTTTCGATAGAAAAGCCAACACAGCTTTTTCATGGCAGACAATACCATTCCCATGTGGAATCAGAAAGTCCATGCATTATTATGCAGTGACTCTTCATGGCTGACTCAGGAACTCCCCTGTAACAGATTATAGAGTGATTTACATCCAGCTTGTCTTCACCGGGAGAACAGCTTTGAGCATTTAAAATAGGAAATAAGAGCTTGGTAAATAGGAAGCTGCTGAATTAACCTCTCCATCTTGCCAGGTTTTCTTTTCTTTCTTTCTTTCTTTCTTTCTTTCTTTCTTTCTTTCTTTCTTTCTTTCTTTCTTTCTTTCTTTGTTTG
>JAWWEV010000083.1:129537917-129563466 GCA_035583235.1 Hafferia zeledoni | reverse complement strand
TCTTTCTCTCTTTCTTTCTCTCTTTCTTTCTCTCTTTCTCTCTTTCTTTCTCTCTTTCTTTCTCTCTTTCTTTCTCTCTTTCTCTCTTTCTCTCTTTCTTTCTCTCTTTCTTTCTCTCTTTCTTTCTTTCTCTCTTTCTCTCTTTTCTTTCTTTTCTTTCTTTCTTTCTCTGGGCCAAAATTAAAACAGAAGTGAAATGTGCCTATTTCATTCCCAGGGCTCAGTGCTCCTTTCTCTCTTCTCTCTTGGACACATTTTCTAATGGCAACTGCACTGTCAGTCTAAATTTTTCATTTTATTTGTTTCCTCTCTTGTTTTATTTGACTGTCATGTGTTAGCTTAGAACAGCCTGTGCTGGAACAATCTCCTGGATCCAATGTTGGGCCTTGGTATCACTGTTTTAGTCCCTGTGACCAAGTTTGTTGCAAATGGGAGAAAATAATGAGGTGTTTTCAATGACTTCAAAATCCTGACTATCCTGTGGATACGTAGGATTTCTTTATTTTTAAAGCACCATGGAGACTGTTCAACAGTTGCTAAAATAACCATGCAATTGCTTTAATGGCTAAAACAGATCCAAGCCTGGATTTTTAGTGTGCACATAGATTGTACCAATGAAACATTTAAGTGTGGTTCTTTACATAGGTTTGAATATACTCTGCAGGTCCTGATTTCTCTTTTTTGGTCTGAAATACACCTTTCATGTAACAGAGTATCTGCTGTGCATCCACAAGTTCACACTCATGATTCATTGCTCTATGCTCTATGGCTCAGTGTTGACAGCTGTGGTCTCTGTACAAGTGGGTTAATTGCTTAGCCTTTTTCATTTGCTGATGCAGACTGTGCAGGCTACCCATTGCCAGCGTCTTGGTCCTGCAGGTCTATGTGCAGTGTGTGCTCCTGTGCTCCTGCACACTCCTGCTCATCATTCTGGTGAGCAGTCCTGTTGCCTTTCTGAAGAGGACAGCAGAGTTTCCAACCCAAGGAGCGTAGGCTTGGAGTTATCTTTCTGGACTTTTCTGGCAGGACAGAATGTTTCTTGGGGTGTGATTGCATGGATAAACATACAAATATATGTTTCAGCAAAGCTGGATTGAGCAGTAGCTATGTGGACTTCAGCAAAGTGAAACAGTTCCTACAAGAACTCACATGTTGGTGTCTGTGCTGTAAAAATACCCTTACACAACCTGTTTAAATTAGAGCAACTTGTCCCTGGCTGCTTGGAGCAGCACTGCTTCCAAGAACTGATGCAGACTGTAAGCAATAATACCCTAGCATTCCTCCCTTATCTTTGGTAGACAAAATTTTTCCAAAAAAATGCTTCAAAAACCTGTCCATTGACAGCCTATAGCCAGAAGAATCCATGCCAATTGTCTTGCTTTTTCCTATTCATTTATACCCTGCAGTCAAAACCAGAAAGTAGATTCAATACACGTATGCTGTTCAGGTTTATGTGCTATTATGGTAAGAAATGGTCACACTTATTGTTAAACTGACATAAAGTGGCTTAAGCTGACTTAAAGTGCAAGGAATCTCCTGTGGGCATGAGGTGTAATAATGCTTGTCTTGTAGGTTCTTGAATCAAGCAATGCATCTGTATGAAGCAACAGCAATTGTGCCCATTAATTTTGTGTTCTTCACCACCAGTGCCATCCTTTCAGGTTTGTTTCTGGCCTTCTACCTCTACAGAATGATTTTCTAAACCCAAGTCAGTCATGGTTTTTATCTGCACAAAAAGAAGTTTTTCTTAAGTCACAGGTGTTTAAGTTCTGAAAAATAAATAAGTTCACAGCTTCTGAAGCTGTGAATAAAATGGCAGGGATGTTGGAACTAGGTTATCTTTAAGGTCCCTTCCATCCCAAACCTATTTCCTGTGAAAAACAATCAAATTCTAGTTTTCCAGAATAGATATGTGTGATTTACTTGTCTTGCTGGCTTACTAGAAGTACCTGCATTTATCCTGGCCTCATCCTGACATGGAGTAAATGCGTTTCCCATGTGCACACCAGCCCCTCTGTATATGAACTGGTAGAGTCATTTCAATGACCTGGCAAACTACTCAAATGACAACCAGCTGTGCTTCATAGTAGTTAGCATATATTCCATTTCAGAAGGTGGAATGCTGGGTTAAGTGAAGGAAATAAAATGACTCCAAAGACTTTTTAAGCATTTAACATCTTACTCTGGGTGAGAACTTTGAACTCAGCGTTGTTAAAGAGGGATTGCAAATCTTGGAAATGGTGTGCAGAGTCAGAACATGAGCAGGGAGGACAACTAAGTGCTGTATCAGCAATGAGCCAAAATGATCATGTTGTTAGAACATTTATGACTCATTTTAACACACACTGGGGGCTTTCCTGTCATTGCTGTGCAGAGTTTCTCATGCAGAGCTGCCATTAATGAGAAGGGGAGTTAGCTTCACACAGATTGCCTCAGCACCTGTGTTAGAAGAGACCTACACTTTGTGACTGAGAGGAGACTTGTGCCAAAAAGGGGTTGCATTCCTATGACCATATGGGGACTTTGGCCCGGTGCCTTCTTAAGAGATTGAGTACCTATTCAGGAATGGCTTAATAGCTTTGAGACTGGATACACATGCATTTGCACCAGGTTAGTTAAACCAGTGCACGGCTTAGAAGAACAACCTCTGGTGAATCTTGCTGGGATGCTCATAGAAGATACCTTGTCTCATGGCTCTCTCATTCCCAGTTAATAGACTTGGAAGGCACAATCACACTTCAGCTGCACTGGTTCACACCCTGTGTGAACTGTGCTCATCAGTGGTTTAAAGCTAATATACTCGGCTGTTAATCGGCAGCTGAGATCCAGATACACATCTGGTTCTGTCACCTCCACTACAGAGGTGCTAATTCCTGAAAGAGGGGTAACCAGAAGGAACTAGTGATCCCTTCAGCCAGAAAGATTTGGCAAACTTGGCTGCTGGAGCCCTTAACTTGGTATAAATATCAGGGACACAGTTAGTTATTGAAAATCTGTTCCCAGTTGGAGTTAAGATGTCCACATGGTCTGTTGGAGTAGCTTAATGAAATCCACGAAGAACCTCTTAGCTGTATTGGTATGTCTCTTCTTGTGAGTAAAACCTTGAGTTTGACCTGCATAAAAACTGTTGCTGACAATGCAAAAAATAAATGCATCTGTGTATTTACTAACCCAGCACATGTTCCAGCCTGACTGACTAAATCTTCACCAGTCCCATGCAGCATCTTGTGAAAGCCCAGACTATAGAATATAGGCACATAAAGTGAACACATCACAATGTGTAGTAATACCTTATTTGGGATTTTTTTGCTCCATTTAAGCATGACCCTGCTCCTGACCCTCCCAGCTGTAATTCATATCACTTGGATACCAGTCAAGATCTGCAATTCTTGTTTCTGTCACATTCCAGGGGTCATATTTTATCGGGAATTCCAAAGTGCATCTTTACTGAGCGTGTTCATGTTTCTGTTCGGGTAAGTGTATCAGCCTGAAGTCTTCACTAACACTTGTATTGAAACAGCATTGTCTTACGAAATCTCTTCTTTTCTCAGTAAGAAGAAACCGAAGAAACCTACCTTGTTATTAAAGTATTTTGGAATAGCCATTATAGTAGGATAAAAAAACCCCACCACACTAAAAAAAAGATTGATGTCCATTCTTTGGGAGTTTGGAGCCTGTTTTGAATCCAAATATGTGAAAATGTGAGACGCTTATGAACTACTAATCTCATGATGGAATGAAAAACCAGCAGCATGTGTTCCTCCAGCAGGAGGGAGAAATCACTGCTGCCCACCAAACACCAAGTTATAGGGAGTGCTGTTACAGCTGTGAGACATTTCTTCCCATGCTACCTTGTATTTGTGTGTCTGGTTGGTCTTTGCTGCTGCTAGGCATTGGCAACTATATGAGATGCTTGCCTGTGAAGGAGTACTATAATAACTCTGCACCGTCTTCTTGTGTCAAGAAAGACACAGTGTGCCTGCAGAAAAATTCAGGGCATGCTAAATAAATTTTTGAAGAATGGCCTAGGTGTCGTGAGAGCAGGAATATTCTGCTGTCTCTCAGCACCATAACAACTCTTGAGACAGGTGACAGTTACCTGATAATGGGTGTGAGATGGTTAAAAGTATCTCACAGCACTGCTGGAGGGGACTTGACACATTGCTGTCTAATAAATGGGGCTGATAGCTGCAGACATCTTCATCTTTTGCAGTTGGGCTGGAGTAGGTGCACACAACGTGTCCGAATGCTGGAGAAGAGACAAAAAGTGGAGATGAGCAACCATGTATTTGGCAGATAGGAATTAGGGGTTATGTGTCCAACACAGGGTGGATAGAAGATTTGTCTAACCATAGCAGTTTTTCATTGCTTCTGGCTTGCAGCTTGCCCCCGAGACACAAAGTCAAATGAGAAAAACAACAGAGATGTTGATTGTCTGCAGCTAGACTTGAGTTGTTAATGAAATTGCACATGCTAGAATGCTGGCTTGGATGCTCTGTGAAGGTTTGCTCAGGGATTCAAATGTTGTGGTCTCACCCACAGGCGTTTGATTAGGTGTATATTGCTGAAAGTGTAATTTTGGCTGTGGAGCTTTTGGAAATGATAATAAAGCTTCAGGAGGCAAAAACTAGACTGAAAGAAAACCCAAAATGAACTTATAGAGCTGCCAGGAAGAAATGTTTCTTTATAAACTCAGCAGCTTGGGTTTGGAAGTCTTTGAAAAAGAAACATGGAGAGAAATTCTCATCTCAGATGCAGTGAACTGTTTCTAATGATTCTATGCCACTGTTATTTTGCAGGTGTCTCCTGTCTTTCCTTGGTGTATTTATAATTGCAAGAAATGAAAAAGAGAAGCATTTACAAATTTCTTTTATTGAATGTGGACATATTCCTGGTAAGTAGGGCTTTTTTTCTGCCTCTGTTTAAATGAGGTATCAGATAATGGGATGACCTAGGAGTCAGAGTTTTTTCAAGCTATTGTTACAACCAGTCAAATGAAAATGATTATTACTGGAGCAAAGAACGTTTAAATGATGGATTGGTGGGGGATTTGTTTTATTAAAATTCTTTATAGAATTCTTGTGTTTTCCTTCTCTCACCACATTTCCTTAGGACACAAAGTAACAGGCAGAATACAACCAGATTCTCACAGTTCATGCTATGGCACACTGAATAAGGAAGATCACTTGGTGAAAAGTCAAAGCTGACAGAAGAAAGCACCTTACATGCCAGTTATCAGGAGGAACACCACTGAAACAAGGAGCAGCAGCACCTTTTTTGTCAAACAAATTCAAGTATACATTGAACTCCTGTATTTTGATGACTCATAGTATTATTTAATCCTAATTAATTTATCCCATGATTCTACCAAATGTGTTCTAAAGAAGCCTTAAGAAAAACTAAATAACCATAATAACCATTAATGAAACCGAATATTCTCCTTGTATCAGTGCCTCCTGGTGATATCTTTACAGTCTTAATTGCCTTGAAATGCAAATAGACACAGAACAGGATTATAAAAATTCCCCTTTGAGACCCCTCAGATCTGTGTAGATGCTTAAAGATAATGCTGGGAAATGAGAATTTTCATAAGTGACTTCAAAGAACTCTGCTATATGTACAATGCTTTTTAAATCTGTTCCTTCCTATTCAGAAGTCAAAACTGTGGGCCTATATACAGTAGACACAAATAGGTACACACAAAGAATTTTGTATTATGTGTAGAGGGACAAGCCTGATTATCCCCTACCATCACATTAATTCTCTTATCTTCCAAGGAAATAAACACTTGTGTGAGTAGGGGGAAGGGAGTATTTGCCATAAACAGAGGCACATGGGCACACACACACATTTGAGGTGCCTGGCCAAGGCAGGTCTGGGAAACTATGCTTGACAATTTAGATCCTTCAAGAAGAGTCCTGTGCACTGGGCTGGACTGGGCTGGGCTCTATGACTTGTTAACATAGTTTGGCATGAGTTTTAAATTTTTTTTCAGCAAAAGAAGGTTTTATTGAAGAAAATACATAGTTCTTTGGGGAAAGTGGGGTAGCCAGGCTCCCCCTCTTGATGTATCTTGAAAAAATAACTGTAACAGTACAATTTTTCCTTCATTAAATGGTAGTGCCTCCACACTAATTTGAAGAGCCAGCAGGGATGGCAAAGAGGGCAATGCAGGCTCTGGTTCAGATTTGAGGGGTCTGGGTGTGCCTCAGTCCCAGCCTCCCAGCAAAAAAGCTGCTTCTGGGCATTCATTATGGGCCCACTTATCCCTGCCTGGTAGTACTGATCCTCCTCAGCCAGCACAGACACATCCTCTGCCTAACAAGTGAAAGTGTTCTTGAAAAGTGTTTGTGTCTTGGTTTAGGTTTAAATTAATCTGCAGTAATGGCTAAGGGCCACAGACGATGTGTATTTTGTTCCAATGGGATAAGAGGAAATGAGGTCTCTTTTTTTTTTCACATATAATTTTTAATCTAAATTTAAAATAGGTACAGCTGAAGATCCCTCAGACAGTTTCATTTCAAATAGTACAAAGCACTCACAGAGCTGCAGTTTTTCCTGTGTAGCAACGTCCCAGGCAGTAGAGTGTGGGGGAACTTGTGAAGCTGGTTTTCAAAATGGACCTTTCCCAGCTGACACAGGACAAGGCTCTGTGTCTGCATCTTACTTGTACCAGCTGCCTGGCTTGGCCTCTCTCTCCCCTCTTACAGCTTGAGTTGAAGTTTCTAAAGCTTAAAATAATAAAAAAACCCCCAGATTATTTTCACATGCTTTCTTCAGGGAGTAAGGGCATGCCTCTCTCTTTCTTTTGCAAGTCAAATTTAAGCTGCTTTCTAAGTCTCAAGTGAGAGTATGTTCTAAAGATGGAAATAGGAGACCTACAGGTTCTTATTCTGTGACCTGGGAAACAAATGTTTGAAAGGATTTGGTTTTGTTGGGTTTTTTAAATGATTGGCCTTGGGCATCTTTCCAAATTCTGTTTCCATGACTGACTCAGGAGGGCTGGAAGAGGTAATAAAGGTTACCAGGTATAGAATTTTCTCTTTAAATCAGGAAATCAAATGTAAAAATCTGTGGCAAAAGTTATTATTTCTTTTATATTACTGTATTTCTTCTTTAACAATGCTTTTATTTTCTTTCTCTGGGTTTATACAAAAATTATAAGGGTTAAAATATTTTTTTTAGCATATTTGAAAGTAATTAATGGAGAAAAACACTGGTAGGAATTATGTGCAATTAAAAGTTGTGATTTGACATGATCTTCGAGACTCAAGTACGCTAATTAATGTATTACAAGATTGGAAAAACTCAGTGATGAGAATTTGTTACTGCTCTGCCAAGAAAGGGACATGACTTGTTTCAAGAATCAGTGTCTAATCAATGCTATTTTCAGATTCTGCTTGCCATACTTAGATTGCAAACACCACAGACAAATGCCTGCTAAAAGAAAAGCCTTTGCACTGGAATACTAAACCATCTCTGGAGCTCTTCTCTTTAATAATGAGTTACTTTCCTGCAATGTTTTTCCTGACATCAAAAACGTGGGCAGAGAAGGCGCAAACATTGCACCTGCAGACTGAATCTTCCTGAGCAGGTCCTCCATGGGATCTGCAGAAATCAACCCAGGGGGAGGTGTGGTGGGCAGGCAGCATCTCATGAGGTCCCTGAGGGTCCAGCCTGGGGGTTTTGACAGAGCAGAACCAGGAGTACTTATTTAGTGCTTGTTCCACTGCTGGTCACACTGCAGCAAGAGATGAAGTATTAACTGGCCATGGGCCTGGAAATGGGAGCTCTGGAGTAGAGCAAGACTGTTTAATTTTTGCTGTAAAATTTCAGGATACATTTACCAAACGTTTTCAGCTGGCAAAAAATAAGCGATCTTTGGACTAGATCAGACTATCTGCCCATGGCAGGGGCCTGGTGTTCACTTGGCAGGGTAATTGCCTACTCCTCACTACGGCCCAGCTTTTGGCAGCATCATGTTTTGCTTGTAAGGGCAGTGGTCACCTAAACCCAAAGGAAAGATGGTCATAGTGAGTGATGTCTGGCCCCAAACGGGGCTGAGATAGGCAACTTGTAGCACCAGCAGTGCCCAAGGTCAGCTAGAAGCTGGGACATGTCTGACTACAAATGATTCTAAGGACTGATTTTTCTATTTCAAATGACTGTTTGCTGTAAGGTGTATAAGCAGTGCTGAAAGGATGGACTAAAAAGTCTTCTGAACTCAAAATGGTCTCGCTCTTGTGATGTCTCCTTCCAACCCACTTTATGCAGGATCATTGGTTGCTTGCAGAAAAAAATATTGCCTCCGATAACACGGGGGTGCAGATGATTAGACTGAACTGTCTTTCTGTCTGCCCTTTTGTTACTGTCTTCTGAGGCTTGGCATTTTTCTTGTTGAAATTTATTTGTTCATTCCTTCTGCAGAAATCAGCCAGACTGTGCTAGCAATGAGCCCAAAGGAGATAGAGACTACCATAATCATTATTGGAGAGCCAAGGTGGAAGATTTACAAACAGGGACCACTTCAGGAGCAAAAGACAGAGAAATGTTTAGGGCTCCTGATTCTCAGGAGTTTGAGAAATCCTGTGTTTGCAGTATTTCTGGGTTCTGGGATAGAATCAGGGTCATCAGTGATTAAATAGTGATTCCATATGGTTTTGTATGTGGTTTTAGCTTGGCTTTTTTTCTTTTTCCTACTGATTTGAGAGTGAAGGATGACTATTCTCTGCCTAGGGAAGGAGGGAGGACATATGATATTCCCTTGGCAGATGTTTCAATGTTTTGAAGATGGAAGATGCATAGAGGCACCTTCCAAGGCCTGGCTGAAGTCACCATTGAGTTACAACCTACAAGGAGTCAGTACTGGCAAATACATCACTAATATTAAGCACTCATGACCATTTAGAAAGGATCCCAGTCCTCTTGCCATGTGCTAATTCTGTTCAAAGCACTTGTAGCTGATCTGGCCCCTTAGGCTGCACAGAAACATCTTTTTGATGCCTTGAGCATGATATTGATGCCTCCTGGGCATGTAGAGCTCTTGCTGGGTCCTCCCTGTAGGGAAATTAGACTGTGTGGTGGGCATACACCACAGGATTACTCTGATAAGAAGATATAGTATTGCCAGGATATTCCCATGACCTGGCAAGTGTTTATAGAGTACTGCCCTAGAAGGAAATTGTGTACACCTACAGTCTTAGATTACATCACCTTTACTTTCTGATTCCCACCAGAGTAAGTGAGGACAGTTTTGGATATCCACAGAAGCAGTATTATTAGCATCTCAGGAACTTCCAGGCCTAAATAAAGGTTAGGGGGCTGCTGAGTGGGTTTCTTATTTAATCTAAATCCCAGTATTGCAGTTAGGCCCTAAAGCTTGTCCAAGCCTTTCAAAGTGTGTTTCATAGTACGAATCTGCAGCAGCATTTTGTTTGCTAATGGATTCAGGCATCAGTACCAGGGGAATTGGTGTCAGTTCAGTTCACAAGGTAACAATGAGGGCGATGGTGTTTGGCAGCAGATTCAGAAATTTGTTGTGGTGGCAGAAGAGTTTTGCATGAACACAGAGGGGTCCACACTGCAGCGGTCTCCTGGACTCCTTGTTGATACCATCAACAAAGAATTTGTTGACAGTTTTTAAAGTAGAGCTACTGTAAAGAAATGATTGAACAGGTGGTTCTAACACTGACTGCTTTACATAAATATATCACTGTAGTCCATGGCACTAATACCTTAAACATGAAAAGTGGCCTGTGACCATTGATGAAGGAGCCAGTTTTTGTACTTTGCTAAACCACATTGGGGAAAATAGAAGTGATTGATTTAAGCCTCCAGCACAAACATGCGCTTGCCAGCTCTCCAGTTGGAGATTTCCACTCTTGGAATAGGTATTGCCTTGCCTAGATCAAATCTTTGGAGTCAGCTGCCCTGTCTTTTGCCAGAATCATTAAACTGGATGAAATAACAGCTCTGTCATTTGTCTTCCACTTGATAGCTTGTGGGTGTAAATCCAGAGCAGCATGAATACAAGATCAGGAGTTTTCTCTCCATTTGAAAAAAAATTTTGAAGTTTTTCTTGAGTTTCAAAAGCATGTGTACCAGGCTCAAAGCTTTATGCTGTCTGATGCTCTCCAATGCCCTCAGCCAAAAGTGAGAGAGAAAGCTTGCATGGCACAGAGCCTGCCAGTTGGGCAGTCCTTACCTGTCACTGAAGGTCACTTCTGGTAACACATAGTTCAGCAATATAATACAACAACACACTACGTGAGCTTCTATTCAGTTTTCCAAAAATAGCTGTTCTGTGTTTTACAAGGGAAAAGAGCTGATGAATATGGTTTACTTTTACTAAGCATCACAGTTACCTGTGTATTTATTTCTTCTAGACAATATTTAACAGTGAGCTAACTGCATGTTCTAACAATACTGACTGGATTCTGGGTGCATGGATGTGCTGCAGGACTTGATTCAGTGGTGTGAATAACAGAGGTTGCTGATATAAGAAGGCAGCTTTATGTCATCTGACCTGTCCTCTTTTACAGTTCAAGTCAGGCAACCTTCTCCAAGCACTTCTGTGTGAACCTCTTGGCCCATCTATAGAAGAAGGCAACCCATCCTCTCCTACTAATCAAAATAGAGGAACCACCAATGCCATTAGTACATTTTGCTACCAATGAGTCATTGTTTGCTTTTGAACTCTGTCTTGTGTCTATTTTAACTTGTTTGGATTTATCTTGCACTATTTGTCTTTTGCCAGTGATTTAAAGCACTCAGTAAGTCCCTCTAGTAAAATACAGTATGATGACTTGGACTTTTTGCTAAGCCGAAGAGAGGAACCTTTTAAGTCTCTCACCATCAGATCTTTCTGTACGCCATCAAATTGTTTTCTGTGGTTGTTTTCTGATTTCTCTCCATTTTTCAGTGTCTGAATTTGGCCAAACACAAAGTAAAAATAAGATCCTAGCAGCACTGAGGAAGTAGCACAGAACTGGACCAGACCCAGCACACCATGATTGAGTGCTTGGCTTCCCCTCTTCCCACATCTGCAGCCCTGCCACCTCTCCCAGGAGATGCCTATGCTTTGTTTTGACACTGTGATTTAACATTGGCTGTTTTGCATGCCCAGAGATGCAGCAGCATCAATTTTTTTTCAGTGATTTGCCATCTGATTCATTGCTGAGTTCAGTGGTGGTCCAAAGAGTAGGTATCCCTGCTCAGAGGTCTGCAGGAGGTCCAGCACAGAACGAGACCTTGAAACCCTCTGGCCCAGGGTCTGACACAGACATGGTGGCATCTGGCAGTTGTAGTAAGCAACACTACCAACCTGCTCTTTCTTCAGCTCTTGAGAGATTTGAGAGTTC
Source organism: Hafferia zeledoni (assembly GCA_035583235.1). Classification (NCBI taxonomy): domain Eukaryota; kingdom Metazoa; phylum Chordata; class Aves; order Passeriformes; family Thamnophilidae; genus Hafferia; species Hafferia zeledoni. Next base: position 129,552,106 of record JAWWEV010000083.1, on the reverse strand, counting down.
AGCCCAGATTTGGGAGGAAGGTGACTAATTCAGTGACTGCTTAAGGTGCAATAAGTAAATAGGCCCTGTGAGAGGTTCCTGCATGTGGGGAGACCTGCCCAGGTTGGTTGGTCTCTTCTCAAGGATGGTGACAGTGCACCAGACAGAAAAGATGCTGATATTTGTCATATATGACAGAAGGCTTCTGCTCCCTCTGTCCCTCATGCCCACAGCCTCACAGTGAGCATGTGTTCTGAAAGCAGCAGTTTGAACATCTCCCCTCCAAGAGGACACAAGCCTCTGCCAATGCTGAATAGGACATTCAGACCCCAAATACTGCATGCCAGCCCTGGCCTCTTTGGATCAGTCAGGTAATCAGCCATTTGCTCAGGCTGTGGATGTGCCCACCCTGAGGTGCCCAAGGCTTCCCACCAGGTCCTGCTCCCATGTGGACCCTGTATTTCTGGTCCTGCTTCTCTCTGCACAAGGGGTGAGTGTCCCCCAGCCCTTTTGTGGATATTGAATTTGAAATTTGTTTGTGTTGGAGGGAATATTGTTGTGCTTTTACAGCCCAAGGTTCCCTGTTACGCCGCCGAGCAGGCACAGCTATTTTGCCAGTAGCCTTGCATTGTGAATCTAGTGCTCTGAGATGTTTGGGGTGGTTCTTCTTGGTAATGTAAAGTGAACATATCCCTAATGTCACCTCAATTAGCCTGCGATAATTTGTAGTGTTCTTAATTTGAAAAAAAAAAGCTGCTTTTAATACTGAAGGCTTTGCAAAAAAAAGACCATGTCAGAGGACTTTGAATGTGATTACAGTGACTCACATTTTTAATGGCTTTTTTTTTTAATCTCAAAAATGGCTTTTTTCCAAATAAAATCCTACAAGGCCTCATATAACAAACAAGGGTTACTGCTCTTTTCCACACATAACATGAAAAATATCCTTGAGCAAAGCAAACTGCAGCCCATCTGCTGTAGCTTGGCCGGCGTGCAGCACAGCTCCCTGACCATTACGTGTGGCTCTGGGTAAAGCAAACCACCTGCTTCCTGCACGAGGTCCCGCCTCGAGCCTCCCCAGGCTTCTTCAAGGAGGAAACTCATCCAAACTGCTGATGGGGGATGACAACCTTGGCATTCCCTCTTGCTGCATTTGTTCTTATGCCATTTGTTGTTCACTCAAGTGCTCCATGGACTGTCGTCTTCTTTTCCATCCAGAGTAGAAAAAGGCAGGCTGTGCCAGAGATAAATAGACTCTTACCTTCCTGTCTGTTGCACTCCCTTAGTCTCTAGCTGCAGTCAGCAAAGTCTTCATTTGGGAACCCAAAAGGGCACCCTTGAAAGGGAAGGCAAAGTTGAGAAGTTTTGGGGCAATTTTGCCAAGGAGTGATCTGAACATCAGCCCCCTCCTGCCTGATTCAAGGTCTGATGCTGCAGATGCTTAACTGAGCGGAGCCTTTCATGTATCTCACTTGTGTCAAACAAGCACTCACATGAATTCCAGAAGTATCCTGGACGTGTACTTCCTAGACACACTTTCTACACACTTGTAGCACAGATAAACTGTAATTTTGCAAGGACTGTGCTGAGTAAAAAGTGGCATTTCCCCCAGCTGCTTGCCATCAAGCTGCATAGCTCTGGCAGCTGAACAGACCCAAGCCAGGCCCATTACACAGCACGTGCTGAGCATCCTCTCATTGCCTTCACTGCCAGTGAAGGAAGACCTCCGTTTATCTTGTTCACTGTTCAAAGCAGATTAGGGACCATCTGCATGTCTCCATCCACCAGCCCAGTAGCAGGGTGCCCTGAAGCCCTGGGCCCTGGCCATGGCTTCAAATCATGCAGCACTTCACAAAACAACTGGCTTTCTGTGGCCTAACTGAGGTCAGCGTACACGCAGCTCTGGGTACCTTTTAGTGGTCAAGACATTAATGTGAAGTTTAAAAGTATGAATTGAAATTCCTTCCCAGTCTGAACTAAAGACCATTAGCTATGTCTTTGGGAACTGGAAGAACTGAGCTGTTGGGAAAAGAGGACTTCTGCTTGGTTGTGACCCTGCTGCTGTAGTCCAAAGGGTGCTATAGTGGCACTCCATATGGCTGTCAGGACAAGATGCTTCTTTCCTCCTACATTAAAGAAAATTATATCCAGTGCTGTTGTTTTACTAAGAAATAAACAGTTTTCACTACCTTTTCCTCTGAAGTTAAACAGTATTATTAAATTCTTTGACTATAAATAACCATCATCAGCACTCTGAGATAAACACCTCATATGAAGAATTCCCACTCAGATGGTAGAAATTTGTGATCATCTTAAAATGGGATCTTACAGCAGAGAATGAAGCCTTCTTGAAATAGTGTTATTTGGAGGAAAAAGTGTTTGTGGGTATGCATGGTTAACTTACATGGCAGAGATCAATATCTCACTGGTACCAGCCCCATCATATGTTTGCTAGCATGCAACATTCTCTGCCATGTGGTGCTCAGAGTGCACCCTTTTGTTATTTTCTTTTTAAAAGTTGTGCAACATGCAGTAAATATCATTAAAACTGGGGGGAAAAACAGTTATTTACTGTGCATGAATAAGCTTTCTAATGCAAAATAATATCACACCTTTACACATGTAATTAGCCACTTGTCAAAACAAAATCTTAGCTTAAAACTGTGTCATGTTTGTCTGGCCAAAACTCAAGCTTGTGTTGTTTGATTATGCTAAATGGAAGCTTTAAACACACCAAGGCACTGGCAGAGTGAGGCTGCAGCCAGGACTGCAAGAAACAGGGTAAAAATGTGCTTTACTTCAGTAAAGCAGTGGTTAAGGTTGTTTCAACATCAGCCTACAAGAATAGAGTGCTAAAATAATTATAGGGACAGTCCCAACTCTGTTTCAACAAATGCTGGTGCTCATGGAATGCAGAAGCCACAGCAGATAACAGAGTCCCTGTGCTTTCCATCAGCTGCTTAATAACTAACAACTAAACTGCTGGGGTGAGCTGGAGGCTTACTAGGAGGCATTCAGACTCTTACCTGGAGTCTGCACTTACAACACACTGTCCCAGCACAGGTAAGAGACAGGAATCCTGAATTCCTGGGTGCATATGTGTAGGGCAATGTTTTGGTTCTTTTTCCAGAAGAATCAAAATCAGGAAAAGGAGGTATAGCTCTAAAACATGGCTCCCTCCTTTCTGGAGCAACCACTCCTGTTGACTCTTTCGTGTTCCCTCCATTTGCCTTTCATAGCAGGACACGGGGGTATTTCTGTGTTCCCTATGATGGTACCAGAGCTGTCAGCAGTCAGGGCACCAGGTTGACTCCTCTGCACACATTCTGTGTTTTGCATCTTCTGCTTAGAGTCTTGTCCTGAATCCTTTTGGGTCAGCTCCATATACAGCATTTTTAAATGCTCAGCAGCAACTGGGTAAGGCCCATAGGGGTGTGTGCAGTGAAAATAATCCACTTAGATAAAAGGCAGCTGTAGAAGTCCAGAAGATAAGTACCTAATGTGTATGGCTTAACATTCTGATAGCCAGATAGCTGTGGAGCCAGCCAAGGATCGTTGGTAATAACCATGCCTGTGAGAAAGAACAGGTGGTGGCTGGAGAAGGGGACCATGTGGAGGTAGGGCAGCACTTTTCTGGCACAAACATCCTTGTTCTGGCTCCTGGAAATAAGTGCAACACAGTACAGTGCAAGCACAGCAATGAGGTCAAGAACCAGGCACTGACTGTTGACCAAAGGTTGACCCAGTAGAAGGGGATCAAGACCAGCCAAGACCCCTGAAAGGCTGTGACTCATTTCCAGAAAGGTCTAAAAGAATGGACTGCACATGGTAACTAATTTGCATAAACAGTGATAAATTTAGCTCCAGGGCAATTTCTTTTTCATCACAGGCAACTATGAATCTTCCTCTTAAGGTGGGACACCACAGCAGCATAAACACAAGAATAAATAAGCTTACACCTATCACAAAAACATATCTGGAGTCACCAAGTTTCCAGCAAGCTCTGGTAGAAGTAAGCAATGGTACAAGGTTCCAAAAAGCCTTACAGTAGAAAGAGCAGGAGCAGGAAATCTAACTAGTCTTAGGACAGAGTCTGCAAAACGTATAATGTGATTGTCTGCAACAGTGCAGGAGCCCCTGATATGGAGGTCACTCCCTGTCCTATGCTCCACAAGCTGATGTAGCTGTTAGACTCAGCCTTGGCTTCCTGCAGCAATACAGCTGCAATGTGACCTTCTGTTTATAGCAGCAAGCACCTCCTCTCTGTATAGTGGAGCTGTGAGGAAGGGAAAAGACTTGCATGTGAATGGAGGCTGTGCAGTAGCTGAGGTATTCCAGGAGCGATATTTATACTGGAAAGGTCAACCTGACCTACTCCAACAGTGGCAGTAAGTGCTTCAACAACATCAGTGGGGGTGTCCAGACAAAAGGAGTGAAATAAAATCATAATAACCTGCTGGTTTTATTATTAACACTGTTGCATGTAGTGTGCTTCATTCATCAGTATTGAGCAGCTGGTGGAAGATGGAAGCCTGATGCAGCAATCCATTATTGACTCTAAAATAGCACAGACAATGCATGAGGCAGATATTTTGTATCTTCACAAATAAATGAAATAGCAGGCACACTTCTCCAAAGCAGTGTTTCTTTATGCTCCTTAATCCAAAGTTCCACAACCGTTTTGAAGGATTAAGCTGCAGACTTACTGAGCAGTCTTCATGAAGCAGTCTTCATGAAAAATCAACTGAACACTAGGCAGCCCTTTGAAAATTGTGGCAGCACATGTGTGAGGGTTTGGGCAGTTTGGGGATGAGGGAGATAGTGGGGAGAGTTGCTTTGTTTTAGGGTGATTTCAGAAACCATTTTCTGAAGTCCTGCCAACCAGGAGTGGCCCCATGAGCACAGGTTGAGAAATACTCTCCCATGGACACAGTAACATCTGAGAGCAGAAATGCATTGTTCCCTAAAGCTGCCAGGTTTGTTGGGGACAGCCTGGAGAGCAGGGGGTGGTTTACCTCTCACAGCAGAATAGAAAATAGCATTCTAATTGTTGTAACAGCAAACAAAATGTTTAAGCCTAACACAAATGTAACCCATTGAGTTCTGCTGCAAGTATGTGTGGAACGTCAGAAATGGAAAATCTGGGTATTCCCATGAAGTAGAGTATAAAATCAGAGCTGATACATTGAACACCTTGTACCTTCTGACTGATGTCTGTGACCATCAAAACACTCAAGAACTGAGAGGGAATATAACTCTTAAATGGAATTTGCATCAGCAGTCACAAATCTAACAGCATCACACGGGAAAAGGGTGGGTGGGCTCTGGAAGATACAAACAGTAAATGTGCAGATCCCTGCAAAGAGCCAGGTTTCCAATAGGTTTCTTTAACTTTCTGGATTGAGTAGTAGCCTTATCAGAGCCTGGAAACATTTCCTCAGTGCATAAGAGGTGTTTCAGAAATGAGACATCAAAGGATAGTCTGACTGAAAGCAGAACTCCCTCCTCCACTGAATTTCCTTTCAAATACGAATAAAATGTAAATATTGAAGTCTCCTCTACTTACAATAGTATTGATTGTCTGGTTTTTTTGAGGAGCATTTAAGAAAAAGATCTCTTTTCCTTTACTCTGTGGGAAAGCAATAAAATTACAGTCATCTGAAAAATACTGGCATTAGCTCTGAAAAAGGACAATGAAGAATTATGTCAAAGAAAAAACCAATTAAGTTTTTGTTACAATCTAAGATATCTGAATTCCTCTAAATGAGTAGCCCATTTATTACGAATGTCAGAATTTCCAAAGGTATCCTTCATTAAGTGTCTTAAAAAGTCAACCATCAACACCCATGTGCTTCAGAGTCTGTAGAGCAAAACCAATTATAAAACCAGGAGGTTGCTCTTTTCTCTCCCCATTTGTTTCTTTAAACAAGAGTACATGCACATGTGTTTGTGTCTGTGTGTGCATAAAACAACATAAATCTAGCAAAGAGCAGGACTTGTTTTTGTCTGCATTTATCATGCATTGCTGGCTCAAAAATATTTAATTCTGAAAAATGAAGAAGTCTTGCTTTTTCCATATCCTCCCCCTACAGGAAGAACTTTCTTTTTCCTGCCTAAATCATCACTTAAAACCTTTCAGGATTAAAACATGACTAAACCCAAACCTTTTCATCTGAACAAGATTTTCCAGCAGATTTGGGTGGTCAGCTGTGATCATTTGGCTTCTGTGAAGTTATTTACAAAGGAAAAAGAAAAGGTTGTTATAAGTGATTTCAGTTTTTTGCAAAGATTACTTTCTTGATAATGTTATACAATAAACCCCAAAGAGCTGGTTTATAGGCCAGCTCCACAAGACAAACAGTGAACAAATTGGCCTGGACAAGGAAAGCTTTCCTAAGATAATTAAAACAACTTGTGCCGGCACTGTGAGAAAGAAGACAACTTTCAAAATGTTTATCTTCAAGCTAAAATACAAGTCCCAAGCCTGAGTTTGAAAAGCAATTGAAAAATCATTGGCCCTGGCAAGGAGCTGATGCGCAGTGGGAGGTAGGTGGGCCAGGCTGGGAGCACCATGCTGGTGGGACCGGGGCCAGCAAGTCAGCTGGGATGGTCCTGGGAGGAGGTGGGCAGCGACCTCCTTCCTCTGGAACATTCCCCTGGTCTCAGAGGCACATCCTCTGCCAGCTATCTCACAGTCCCTCCTCACATGAAGCTTCCTATTAACCCGCCATAGCACCTTTATCTTCTCAGTTTGTTTCTCTCTTTTGGTTTCTCCATCCTTTAGCACCCATGGATGATAATGCTGCACAGCTCCTCTGCCTCTCCTGCATCTTCTGTGGACCCACCCTCCACTGTTGGTATATCTGAAATACTCCTTTTTTTTTGCCAACATATCTTCTCCTATTGCTTCTCCTCATGCTGGCTTCACATAAGTTATTTAGGCAATGATTTATATGAAAATCCAGGGTGAGAACAGAGGCTGACATAGTGAAAAGGCTTTAGTTGTAACATCACATTCAGTCCCTAACTTTAAGAAACTGCTGCCTCCTGTTTCCAGATTTCCCAGTGTTGCAGCTGCCGGCAACTCAGTGGTTTTGTTTATTCTGGAACATTTCCTTCACAAGAAGAAAGAAAAGTTCAGCCATTACTGCATGAGTGGGAAGTAAAGAAATAAAACCCTCACCTCATTAAAAAATTATACTCAGACCTTTTCCCTGCCTTCCCCACTGTCCAAGCAGGACTTCAAGCAGGGGACAATACCAGACAATGAATACTAGCTATGGAAGTGTGTTCATGGAGTGCAATACAAGGCCAGATCCCTGAGGATACTTTTGTTGTTGATTGAATAGTTACAAGGATTTGGAAATCACCTGAGGAGCAAGGGAGGTGTCTCAGTCACTCATCCTGGTGCATTTCTGTGCAGCCAAGCAGCACGTACAGGACTGCCATCTCCAGAAATAAAGAGTCTGAGGAAACCAAGGGCCTGGAGAGAAGGACAAACCCCATGCCCACGGTGAGCTCTTGCAATCACAAAGTTGTACAGTAGTGGTCTGCCCTATAAGTCTCAGCCTGGCACATTTGCCTGTCTGTTTGTTGCACATGAGAGCCTCACCAAAGCTTGTGGGCTGTATCCTGCTCCCTGTGTAACTTCTTTTGCCTGTGTCACCTGCAGAGGTTGTTGGGCTACAAAAAAATGCAGTGTGCTCCAAAAATGCAAACAAGTTGGACATCTGACTAGAGAACATGGTCACAGTGGACTTGGTTTGGAAGATCCATTTCTCTGAGAACTAGGGAATAATAGAGCTCAATGAACAACATAAGGGTACAGTAAATTCTGGCCATCTCTTCAGAGAAACCTGCAGAGAAAGCTGACATCTTTGGACAGGGATCATCTTTTATTTGTGTCTCTTACTTTCTTTTGACTAGGAGTGGTGTCTCTACTTAGTAGATGCCTTATCTAACCTCAGTGCATTTTATGCTACTAAATGGCTTTATTGCAACAGGAGACGGCACAGAGAGTCAGAATCTCTTTAGGGCCTCTGAGACATCACATCAGCTGTATCGGAAATAACATATAACATCCAAGGGGAAAAGACTAAAACACCACATTTGTGAAAAATGTGGTTAAGAAAAAGTTTCAGACCCAGTGGGAAGAGTCTCTGAGGCTGAGAACCACACATTTGATATCCTGCAACACTGCTGAAGAACTACTAAAATTATAAAAGATCTCCAGCATCAGGTAACACCAAATAACACCCAGACCACTATCCTGTCTCTGGCCATACCCAGGTGGTGCTGTAGCAGAGTGTAGGGTGCCTGTATCCAGTGACTCTGATGTGTTGGTCTCCTTACCAAGAGACAAGGCTTCTACAAACACATTCTTCTACGATGGATGCAGCACTACCTCATTGAAACACAAAATGGCAGGAAGATGTTCTGCCAAATTTTAAGGATAAACACAAGGGCAATATCTCCATGGTTGTTACAAGTTAATATTCCATCAAAACCAGATTTAAGCCCTGAACACACTTGACACACGAGTAACCTGGACACTTGTGAAGTTAAGAGGTTGCCTTGTTTATTGCATAGTTAGCAGCTAAGGCTTAAGCAGAGTTGTTCTATTTACAGCTGCTCTGCAGCCCTTCCTTGCAGGCAGAGCAAAACACAAAGTATATTAGAGGTCTAGAGCAATATGCGAAAGGGCCAAAATGGACAGTGGCAAAGAGTGGGGGAAAGGTCATGAGAAAAAAAATGAGGGAAGTAAATTGCATTAGCAGAAAAACAGGGCATGACCCTACCATTTGGCAAAGTTACAGAAATGTTAACCTTTGGAAATGCTATTAGTTCATTGCTGTTGGAAAGTTGGCTAGAAAGGCAACACTCAGAACTGACTCAGTTCTAGGGTTTCTGCTGTGCTAAGCACACTAACACATGAACACACCTCCCTCCCCTCAGAGGCACGCTCGGAAGGAACAGCCACTAAGCTGTGTGTTATTCCCAATATTTTGCTACCCTAGGCAACCAACCATCAACTCCAGTCAGCATGACACAGCCTGCAAGAACTAGATAGTCTAGAATCAATTTGCCACTCCAGTTGAGTTTGATTTTATGATCTTAACACTTGTCATTTTGGGAAGGAACAAAACATTCACTGTTCCCAGGGTATGTAATGCTACTGGGAAGCCATAAATTTTAATTTAGTGCTTTATTTCCCTTGTGAAGAGATGTTGTTCATATGTGCTGTCACAGTTGGGGGTTCCTCTTTTTTTTCCTTGTCCCTTCATTGAGCTGGAACACACTCAGAAACACAACAGCTTTTGTTTCCATCAATGATGGATGTTATAGTGAGAGTTTTGGTCTGGTTTCCTTGGACCAGGAATTGTTTCGCATGAAATTTTCTACTGGATGAGTTGGCACTCCTGGCTCCCTGTCCAAGCTCTGCCAATCACTATTTTTTCCTTTCAGCATTCAGCTCAAATTTGAAGCAGCAGGACATAGAGATTGATGGTTTTATTCTTTAGAGGAAAGGAATCAATTCAGAGTGCATGCTGGTGCCCAAAAGTGGCTTAGGGAAGAGAAATGCTCTGTCAGTTTATTCAAGTGTACTTCAGGTCTTCAAAGTGAAAACAGAAAACTCATTAAAAATATTTTTTAATTAAATTAATATTTTAATTGGAAAACCCATACTCTTATAGAGTTTGCTTCATATTTGGGTAAAAAATACCCAGATGTCTAAAAGCTCAGAAAAATATCTGCTTTTCACTCCTTCCCCTTGTATTTTCCACTTGAAAAAATGTTACCATGGCAAAAAATGAAGGTACATACAGAAGAAGGCCCAGTTAATAGAAGGTTGCCTACTGCAGTCTCTGAAACAAGACAGGTGTTACACTAAAGGAAAGAAATTTTAATGATAAAGTTCAAAGGAGAATCTTTTAAGGGCTTTCTACAATTTTATGTTATGGTATAGAAATATGTCCTGTCTGTGAGGTCAGAAACCCCATTTAGCTCCTGTTTGAGGAGTCTCAAATGTCAGTCAGGAGGTTGGCTGAAGCTTTTAATATTTTTCAATACTCAGTGGTCTCAGCATTTTGAGAACTGAAAAGGAGGAAACAGATACTGCAACTTGTGTTTTTCTCCAAGCTACGTCCCCACAGAGTAATTTAGGTCCTTGAAAATATGCAAATGAATTTTACAAATGGATCTGGATAAGAATCAATTTTAATGGTCATCAATTTCATGACCCTGCAGATAGAAGAGGTGACCTCTCTTACTGCTTAACAGACTTCGAAATCCAGCTGACATGTGGAGTTCACTGTTTCAATGATGAAAGGGAAGTTGTTACTTTTGATGGGATTTCTGTTCCCATCCCTGAAGACCAGATGAAACCTGGCTACTGTCCTGGGACTTGGAGTTCAAGTTACTGTCTTTATAGTCCCTGGAGTTAACTTAATAGCCTGGGATCTTGACTGTAGAAAACATTTGGAGAAAAATGAATTTATGTTGTATTTCCTGCATATTTTTGATAGCTGCTTGGCCAGACTAACAGCATCCCTCTTTGTGCTGTGGGACAGCAATCTTTCAGCTTTTGACGGCCTTTTACAGAAGGAAATTGGATAAAAAAGGCAGAGTTTCAAAACAAAGGCCAAGATTTACACAGAATGGGATCAAAGTGGCATTTAAAACACATACAGCATAGATGTAGCCTTTCCTTCTTCTGTGGTCTTTACTACACTTCCACAGGAAAGTTGTCAAAAAATAAACCATTCCACACCAAATGGGGAGGATACTAAGTATGAACTTGTGGGAGGAACCGAGTGTTCCAATCCACTTAGATGTGAAGAGGCAAAGTTTGCCTCGATCCGTGGATGTGGAAAGGAATTAGGTTCTAATATATCCGAAAGGGAGATTAAGGCACAAATGAGACAAGATGTTGCATTCCAAAATGATAGTTCAACTTTATTTTCTAGAATAAAAAGAGGGAAAGAAGGAAAAAGTAGGAAAAGCCAAGAGAAATTACTAGAAGCACAAAAAAAGGGTTACCATTGCCATGGGCTCAGTGCTGGCTTGTAGATTGGGTCCTCTGTGGTGGGGGAGATCTCTGTCCAGCTCTGATCTCTGCTCTTCTGTCTTCTATCCCAAATCTCCTCCCAGTCTCCTGCTGTCTCTCATCCCTGCTGATCTTCTCTGGTTTCCTCTCGTGATATCTTGTCTTGTAATCTCTCTCTGGGATGTGTTGGGCACTTACTTACATGCCCCTGTGGGAACTGCAGGTCTCACAAGACATTGATTTCCATAGAATCAGGCTTAGCACAGCAGGTTCTGTGGGTGCCCATTACCTGGTCCATTGGTATCCAAGAGAAATTCGTCTGGTACACCTTATTTGGCAGGGTGTGGTTACTTGAAGCCCTTACCATGTAATAGTTTTTAATTAAGGAGACTATTTTTAAATTAGAGCAACTTCTCTTTGACAGCTTTCTGATTAACTTGCCTTTTACAGTTTTCAATTTAATCTTTTTGCTTCATGTCTGAGGCAACGGTGAAACATATATTGTTTTTTACCTGTTCTTCACACCAGTTTGGATGGGGCTTTGAGCAGCCTGGTCTAGTGGAAGGTGTACTTGCCCACGGAAGGGGCATTGGAACTAGATGATCTTTAAGGTCACTTTCAACTCCAATCATTTTATGCTTCTATGATTTTAAAGTTGTGTCAAGCCTCAGGCAATCAAAGAAAATTACTTGCTCCAAGGGCAGCAGAGATTTAAATGTACGTTCATTAGGAAGCCTCAGAGCCTGTGTCACATTTGGCCATGTGCAAACACTTGCACAGCCACAGCTTGTAACATTGGTGAGCTCAAGGTTTATGCCAACGTGTTATACAACAAAAAAGGGGTTGATTGCATATGATGTGAGAAACAAGCCTTCAGGCAGGGAATTGCCATTTTGTGATATTTCTGGGGTTTGTGGATAATCCTAAAAGGAGTAAAATTATTCTAGTCTTCTGTGTGTCTACTAACCTAAAAAAGGAAAGGTTTTTTTACCAAAGAACTCCAGAGTTTTATCACCAGCACAGGAAGGACTGGCTTCCACAGCTTTTAGCAGAGGTTGCTGTCACATTGCTCCAGGAGCAAGTTCTACTGAGGTTGTTTTCTCAGGCTTCTGTGCCTGTCCCAGCTGGCTGCTGCTGGACATGCACAACACCCTGGAAACCTCCTCTGTCTCAGCATCAGGTTTGGGGAAACTTCAGGGGCCACAGAAATCTGTAGTTTTGGGGTCACCATTTTAGAAGTTGTGCCAATGTGTGCTCCCTACAGGCATAAAAGTACTTAAAGACACTAACAGAAACAACACCTAATTTTAAAAAAAATTCTAATAAATACAAATATTTAATGCCTCAAAATACAGTAGCTCAGTGAAAGCCTTGAAAAGACTAATGGAAACTACAATTAATTGTCTTTTAAGACTTTCCTTGGACTACTATGCACTAGTGTTTATTTTCATCTGCTTCTCTTTGAAAAAACCAAAACCAACTGGTTACAGTTCTCAGCCAATTTCATACATTTTTGTGCCATCATTTGAACCCACTTCATATATCTGCCAACTAATTTAAAAGAATTATTGCATTGCAAAAATATTTAGAAAACCTGGATGCAATTGATTCCTGTAAGATATTTTGTTCTACAGGAAAATGAATTATTTATTGTTAACCCTTTAATCCCTGCTGGTCTGTATGACAACTACTTCCACATGCATGTTAAAAAAAAAAATCACTGCATTAAACAGCTGCCCATCTGAAAACTGTATTTTTTTAATTGGAGATTTACAAGTTGTTATTCTGTGCACGTACTCTGGATTGTTTTGAATGCTAAGGAACAGTAACAGACTTCAATGTGTGTGATTCCTCTTTCTCAACCAACCCAACTCACTCTGAGCAACTGGTTTTGCCTGGGGGTGAAGCTGCCTTGGACAACACCTGGTACAACCTAGGTAAGATTTTTCAAAAGTACACATGTGGTATTTATAAATAATTACGACTGTAGATACACAGGATTCATCACTAGAGCCACAGTTAAAACAACTTGGGTGTCTCAGATGGGTGGGAGAAGGGGACTTATTCCTGAAGTGGCATTTAAACTCGTTTCTGAGTGATAAAGCAGTAAATAACTCCAGTTTTGCCAGTCCAAGTTTGCTTTCATTTCATGCTTTTGTTAAAGGACAAGAAAAAAAAAAAGCCTTTCATATTACTCATTATGAAAACAAAAAACCAAATCCAGAAATTATTTGAAGTGATGTGTGAGAGGAAGTCCTAATGGGTACATGGGTTTCTGGATGCTAGAGCTATCCCATCCATTACAATCATTTTATTCTTTATAAAAAACCCAAAACATTTTCTGGGCTAAGAAACAGGATGCTGAGAGAACTGAGCTGAAAGAGCTTTCTCATCCTGGCTATTTATTCGATCTCAAGATGAAATTAAATACTGACTTGCACCATCCTTTCTAGAAATTACATCAAATCCTCACATATTTGGATCAAGAAATTTGAGTCACTCTCTTCCTTTAGCCTGCGTCTTCATTTTCTGCTTTACTCTTGCTGTGTCCTGGATATCTTTTTGATTCTATTTCTTAAGAACTGGGCTTAGCTGTGCAAGGCTGTCAGAATAGCAGCATTGCTGTAGGCCCATGATGAAAAGACAGCTAAAATGTGTCAAGCAAACTGATGTCAGTAGATGGTAGGCACATCTTGGAATGTCTAAAAAAAATTAAAAAAAAAATTCTATGCAGGCATTTTTCCTAATATAGAAGAAACTGTATTTCTTTAAGAAGAGACCTAATGCAATAAATGAAAGCTGTGTTTTCGTTTTGATCATTCCACCTACTTTGCAACCTACCTTGAACTCTCTAATTTTATTTTGTCCAGTGTGAAGCTGGCTCTGAGATTTAAAGCTGCCACAAAAGGTATTTCGGTCTATATCCGCTGTCTTTTCTGGGTTCTCATTATTCTGTACAAGTTTACTTGCTCTTGCAGGGATTTGATGAGATTGTGTTCACCAAGAACTCTTAGCACAGCTGAATTGAATTTGCGAGAGCGAAAAAAACCAACCTGTAGATGCTGTTTACATTGCTGACCTCTGGGCTGCTTTTCTCAGCCTTAGTGCTTCAGAAACTTGCCTTTGGTAGTTTACTCCCATGAACTCTGTTCCTACCACCTAC
>JAWWEV010000083.1:129509767-129537817 GCA_035583235.1 Hafferia zeledoni | reverse complement strand
CTGCTTTTCTCAGCCTTAGTGCTTCAGAAACTTGCCTTTGGTAGTTTACTCCCATGAACTCTGTTCCTACCACCTACCTCACATGGACATTGAATGGATCATGTTTGACATATCTGGCTCTTCCAGATTTAGAGCACTGAAGGAAAACTGTCATGGTGCATTAGACAACTCTGGCTGCATATGCCATGATCCCCTGAGGCTTCTACCTCCACTGAGCAGCCTGTCACCCTATCAATTATTTTCCCAGATTTATTTCAACAACCCCAACTGCCTTTCTGCCAGGTAACTTCTTCCATTACTTGCAGGCTGCTAAACAGAGCGGCCTGAACATCTTGAACAAACACACAACCTGAATCCAGTCACACCTCACCTCGTCCCACAGAGTAATCACCACCCTCCTTTGCAACCTCATTTTCTGGGTTTGCAATGGGAAAGAATGTGTATCTTGGGGACCCTGAGCTTGGTAGGTCCATCAGTCACTGTGCTGTCAACACAGAGGCAACCACCATGTAAAAGTCATGGTTCAGACCAGGAAAAGACCCTTCACCAGGTGAGTCAAGTGCAGCATCTATGCAGCTGCTCTGAGGGAGCTGTAGAAAGAGCTACAGGAGCAGTGTGTTACCATTCAAGCTCTTCACAGTGCTACAGAGAATGCCAAAATTACCTTCTGTGTTTCATTTTAGCTTCCAAAAGCTCTTGCCAAGCACGGAACAAGAGCTAAGGATTTGTGCTGGCATCCATTTTGAGCAAGTTATCTGGAGGACAGCATGGGAGCCAGAGCTTGTAAGAGCTGCTTTCACTAGGCAAGAGCTTCCTAGGTTCCCAAAAATGCTCATGTATCACAGCCCACAGGAGCTGATCCAGATGCTCTGAGGTAGTTAACCAATGTGTAGCAACTGCAGTAAGAGCAGATGTGTGCTGTAAACTACACCTGATTCAACATGATGAGCACAGACATACTGTACAGCTGATGCACAGATAACACAGGTTTAATTATCCAGCATTTGATTATCCGGTGTTGACATGGTTTTTATGACTAAGTTACCCTTGAGACGCTCAGAATCTGGAAATTGCAACCACAGATAAAAATTTCCTTGCAGCTACATAAAGTCACAGTACTTTTCTGACAAATTTTGGCTGGGAGTTTTGAGCATTTTTAACTTATCGGGTTTGTAGTGCATTTTACAAGGAGTGAAGTCTTAAGGCATAAATCATTGACTTAAAGAAAAACAACTGTGTAACAATATTACAAGATACACAGAACAGGATGCGCTTGGATTCCAGTTTCTGTTCATTGGCTCACCAGAGACAAGGATCATAAATCAAAAATAAAGAATGGAAATCAAAGAAAAGTAACAGGAAGTGTCAGAATGAAAACCTGGCAGAAATTACCAATAGGAGGAAAAGAAAAAAGACTCCAGATGTTTTTTTAAAAAAATAAAAATCTGGGAAAGATTCAGTGAACAAAGATCTACAAGCAGAAAAGAAAAAAATTATAGCTTGGGTGGGAGGATTCTTCTCTTTCTTTCTCACACACAAGCTGGGTCTAAAGAGGCAAAAAAATATGTATCTACTAAGATTATGAGGGAGGCAACAAAGATAAAACCCATATAAATATCACCTCTCCTCCTTTCTTCCCATGAAGCAAAGCTTTGGAAACTGTGATCCTAGAAATATTTCAATCGAGCTTACGATTCAAAAGGTTCATTAAATCCAGGATTATTACCACGAGAGAATTTGATCAGAGCAGCCAGGCTGTAACGTTTCAGGCGCTCCTTATTCACACATACCTACAGGCTGCAGCACTCACAGGGCCAGGAGCGTGTGAATCCATCCCAGCTGCCAGCACCAAGCTTTTTCCTCTGGGGCCATCTGCTGGCTTTCCTGCAGATGCTTCTCAGGGCCCTTCTGGGACGATGATTGCTTTATCAGGTGCATCAAAGGTGAGTGCTGCTAGAGCCATCCAGCACGATTTCTCACAGAGCTGTGGTCCAAGCTGTGATGGAGGCTGCATCTTTCTGTCCCACATGTCCCTCTGAGTCCCACCAGTGAAGCACACTCTATAATCTGTCTTCTGAAGACCTCAGTAAGAAAAAAAATCCAGCCCCGCTTCCAATACTTTTCTTGTGATCAGAGATGTTCTCTCCACTCCCCTATGTGTGTGCTATATTTAATCCAAAAACGGTCCTAACTTTTAATAACTTTGGGGGTAAGGCATGTTAAATCCTCCCTCCAACAGCTCCAGCCACCATTAGTCTATTTGCCTAAGACTTTCAAATGAAACTGCGAGAAAGGGAATTAATTTGTAGACTGATCCTTAGAAAGACAAAGTCATTACTAATCCATGTTTAATTTCTCTAAGAATCAGGCTTAGTCAATAGACTGCTGACTCAAGAATAGATTACATTTTTATTTGTACATGATAATATCAGAGTAGTTTTACCAATTGGCATATATTTGCATCATGCTGCTACTAAACTACAGCGTATGACTGTAAATTCCTTTTCAAGCTGCTTAAGTCAAGAATGGCTAGATGCTTAAGGCTATCATTGAAAAACCCCAACAAAACACCAAACCGAAACAACCTACCCACATTGCCCCAGCCAAATCAAACACCTTTCTCTCTTCATCCCCCAGCATACTTTATAAGTTTTATGACTGTTTGAACACTTATGAACGATACTGTAACATGAAGAAACCTTCATTCCTAGCACATTCCATACAAAAATAATCTCAAGTTTTAAGGAACAAAAATATCCCCTATTATTAACAGAAAATGTATGCTGACCCGTCACCAGCAATTTACATCTGAAAGGCTTATTACCTTTCAGACTAGAGAGACAGACTGATATGCTTTCCAATTTAAAAGCTCCAGTTACTGTAATTCAAAATTATACAGCTGGGCTATATTTTATTTGCATTTCATTTATGCATTCAGCTTTCTGTGCTGTTTCTCTACTCAGCTGCTTTGCACTGCAGCCACATGTATTCAGGTATGAGGAACCAGGAATGCCATTTGCTATATATACTGGATCAGATTGCATGCAGTTACATGTGAAAGTGCACTGAAAAGTTACAGTCCGCCTGACTTAAGATTTCTAAAATGAAAATGGTGGTTTTCTGTATATTGTTATAACATTCACTGCTTTGAGGATAAAAATGAAGAATATGCTTTTTTAGAGACACACAGGATCATGATAATGATCTGTTAGAAATCCTTAGCAGTGCAGACATCAAAAGTCATACTAAGTCTGTTTTTATGCATTAGTTATTTTCTTGAATAATGCTGAAAAGCCTTTTACTTATTTCATAATCTTAGAGAGGTACAGGCTCAGAATAACCTCAAATTTGAGACAAATTAGGAAGGCCACAGAGCATAAAACAGACATTCTTTGGTATTTTTGGCATTCTACTGCATTGCAATGATACTTAAACCTCAATATTAAGTCTTGCAAATCTGTACTGTAAAGATGCTGGAGTCCTCAGCAAAACAAGCCCTTTTTTATCTGCTGGCTGGTTGTATAACATATAAATTAATCCTGTCAAGCTAACAAAACCCAGAGCTTCTCCACACCCTGTAGCCAATGAAAAATCCCCTCGAGTGACATATCCCAAGACAGTCCTGGAGCAGTGGGAAGTAACATCTGGAAGGGCATCTGACCAAAGACCAAGAATGAGGTCATCATGGTCCTCAGTTGTTTCTTTATCTGGAAAGCTTGGAGGGGCACCTTCTAGAGCCTTCATGCTATGCTTTTTCTTCTTCTTCTTCTCCTCTTTTTGTTTCTGTACCTTGTCCTTGAATATGTCACGATGTTTGGGTTCTTGAGGACCACAGAAGAGTTTGTCTTTGCTTAGATACAGCAAATCGTCTTCTGTTGGGATGCAAATCATGGCATGCAATTCAGGGTTCCCCTTTCTCAAGAGCGACAAGTTGACCCAGACAAGAGCTCTTGGGTAGCTCACCAGGATTGGCAAAAAAACATCTTCAGTCATTTCCTTCTGCCCCAGTCGAGAAATAAGGCGGATTCGCCGATCTTTTCCGGCAGTGGGATAGCACCAGGCTGATAACTGCATTAGTAGTTTCTCACTCCTATTAAAAATTTTCAAAAATAAACATCATGGATACTTATTAACAAGGAGTACAACAATAATCCAGCAGCCCACATATTTGCAAGAGCAAGATTAAAAAAAAGCCCTAGGGTTTTCGTTTGAGTCTTAGCACAAAAAGAACATGGGTGAGTGGAATTCATGTGTCTTCTTCAGAAGGAAAGTAACATTACTTGTTAAAACCCCCAAAACTTGTTCAACCACAAAGACTTTAAAACCCTCAGTGACATTAATGCAGTCCAGAACTTCCAATGTTTTTTTCCCCAGTAACTGCACAAAAATGAAAGGCTTGCATTCAAGCACTTTCCAAACACTGTTGCTGCCCTCATGTGTTGCAGGGGATTCTCTATTTTCTTTCCAGTGCAAGAACCACCTGTGATGATGTATTAGAGAAGAGAATGCAAGATGATTTTCACAGCAACAGTTTTAAAATCAAAACCATGAGCCTCTAAATGCTCCATCCACCTGGAAGCAGCCAGAATATGCCAACTCTAAGAATACAGTAAACTCCAGAGTGTTAAATCTAAGATAATTTCAGGAATTTACTTTTATTGTCACCAGGTTTGCTAGGGAAAAGCAGAAGGACTTCCACTCAGAGTACATTATGAACCATGCAAAACTATTTCATCTCACTGTATTTAGATCAAATAATTCCCTTAAAAATTCTTCTTAATAATCAAGGCTGGGCTCTTCTTTTCCTAATTCAACTATTCCCAATTAAAAAATGTGTGTATTATTTTGACATACCTGAGAACAATAAAGTCACTTGTTTTAGTTTCATCTCTTTCACCAAAGACTTGGGTGCTTGTAACATCCTCTGTCTTTAGGGCACCTTCAGAACTTATTTCCATGGTCTCCTCCACCTCACCAGTCTCTGGGGAAGCTTCTGTGACCACTTCTGCTTTGGGGTCACAAAAACCATGCCATTCAGTTGTGCAGCACTCAGGATGTGGGGAAGAAGGCTGTACAAATCCTCCTGAAGCTTTCATTCTTCCTTCCCAGTTCTTTGTCAGCTGCCCCCAAGGACAGATGAACGGAGACAGAGTGCCCAGCTTGACATAATTTGCCCTTTTTGCAGGTGGACGTCTAAACGATAAATCAAGTAAGTAGATTAGAATGTTTCTTTCCTGTGCCCTTATGTGGTACTTAGCACTTCAAAAGGCTGTCTACTTATGTGCTAGTCTAATACTGTTTTCTGTGTTCAAAATCAAGTCTTTGGAGCAAAATGTTACCTGTGCATTCCCTTTGTAATCTCACTGAACAAGAATTTTGAAGTTACAATCTAGACAACTCTCCTGTATTTTTGACAACCATATCCTTTGAGCCATGCTGGAAATGTCTGTGTGCTGTGACTGATACCACCACCTTTCCCTCTGAACTACTTTTCTCTCCCAGCTGGAAGGGGAACCAACACCAGTTGGTGCAGACAACACTTCCAACTACACCATACTCGTGGTTGAGTTCTGTGTTTGTTGCAGTGAAAAAGAAGGAAAACTTCAGAATGCCTTTTAAGAGCAGACACTGAGAGGTACCTCAATTAATTCTTAAGTTATTCTTTAACACTCAGCATGTACTTTGGTATTCTGCCTTTCCATTCTCTTACCTCCTCCCTCATTTGCTGCTTAGGGAACTGGAAATAGCTTTGTTTATTTTATGGTTTTGCAGCCTTGTTACAGCCTTATAACTGCACGTGTCTCTAGGAACACAAGGTTTTAATTCATATACTCTGTTTAGCAGAGTTAAATATATCTAGGATTCTTTTTTATAATACAAGATATAAAACATTAGTGAAAGTTCTCAATATTAAGTCCAAGTTTAAGTGAACACAACAGATAATTAAGGAAGTATTTTAAGCAGGATTCACTTTTGTCATTCTTGCAATCAATTTTTAAGTTAACATTACCGTTTGAATTTTTCAAGAAGACTGGTTTCCAGTTCTTTGGCAAACTGTATTCCTGCCTGGCAGTCTGGGAAATCATTTGGAGTGTGAGGTATTCTTTGATACTCAGAATGCCTTAATGCTTCTTGCAAGCCACCGACTCGTACACCTCGATATATCTGTTATAAAAAGCAAACACCCAAAAAGCAATGTTTGTACTGATTCTGGGTTCCTAAATGAAACAAAATATTAATGCTCCAGAAGGTACTACCTTAGAAAATTGAAAGTCGAACACTTTAGCTTTCAAAAAACAAGCTTAGGTATGATTTCTACAGTTCTACCTGCTCATTTCAACAAAATGTTAGTCATGCTCTTTAATTCTGAAAAACTCTCAACAAAACTGAAGAGAATTTCGCAAGTTCTGATCTTGTACGTTGGCAGGAATGTTGTATTACTTTGACAGTCACTGCCCAATTTATTTTAACCATACAAGTATCATTGCAATTAATGCCCCTGCACATTCAAAAAGCATAAATTTAACTGCAGAAAGATATTAAAACTGCCACCTAAATGTTCAAAGCAGGATTCTCCAAACAGCATCAGAAAAGTATTCAAGCTCAACTCAAACTTTGTGTTTCAAACTCTCTCCCAAATCAGAGGCAACGAGGCTGTTGAGAGAGGTGGAGATAGCCAAGCTGGAAACAGGTTAGCAGCAGGCACCAAATGATTTCTTTTAGAGGCACATGCCTGTAGAACCACACAACCAGAAGCTACAGCTTCAACTTTCTCTCCTGATGCCCCACTGATTTGCTGCCTTTAGACTGCCACGTAGGCATAGTTACAACCAACAGAAGATAAGCAAAGCTATCATTTATTTTTAAGGTTTCAAGACCAAGCTGCAGTCATCAACCACTTCATATGCTCTGTTTTACAGGGGGATTTTGATCCTGTAATTATGAATTGGTCATACAATGCTCTAAAATAAATTATTTTAAACAAAATTATATAAATGGTCATATTTACTTGCAAGTTGACATCAAAGTCACTTACAAAAGGAATCCAGAAAGCCATGCCCCAGCCCTTTGGGAGATAAATATCCCAGCCACTCCCCCATCCTGGTCGATCTTCTCCAGCCATTTTCCCTGGCTGCTGCACCAACAGTATGGGAATCTTAGATTCACAAGGACCCAAATCAAGGTGTGAGCCAGGTACCAGTAACTGAGCTCTCAAATGGTTTAATTCCTGTGAAGGAGGAGACATTTCCTTTAAGTTAGTAACCATTCTTCCCTCTTCTAGATACCCTTCCAAGACACAGAGAAATTGAGGTTACAGCTAGGAAAAATATACTAGTAATACACTATATATTTGAACAGAATTTCATCAAGATATGAAAAATTATTTCAATAGTATTAAGTACCCTTTCCCCCCCCCCCCTTCTTACTTTCACAGTCCTTGATGGAGAGCAGGTACTGAAACTCAGGGCAAAAAAAAAAAGTACAACACAGATGAAGTAGGAAAAACACATTTTGTAATTTCGTATTATAGATTTGTGCACAAGACTAGACTGAACAGGTGTTTTCAGACAGTTTGTCAATACATGGAGCAAATCTGAACAACGTCCAAGAAGATGGGAAGAACATTTGGTCATGAAACACTTTCACATAAAGCATGCTGGCACAAAGGCTTTGTCAATCACCAGTTGTTATAGTTCATTGTACAACATTAAGAATATGTTTATAAAAAAATAGACCATCAGATGCTCTGCTTTATAAGGCAAACATTAAATTTCATGATAGCATGAAGAACACTGTCATCTACCAAAATATTGTGCTGATAACTGTCATGTGCTAGTGTCATATTTTCTAAGTACTCTGCTTTTTTTTTATACTGTCAGCCAGTTTGAAAGAACACAAAATTAATTTTCATAAAGAGAATATTTATAAAGATGTTTCTGCCATACAAATATTTATTCTTTCAGATGACAATGGTGCCAAAAGTTTATCACCTCTTGTGACTAGACCACTATATACAGTGCAATTTACCTATGCACTTTATGGGCTGCTCCTTCATTGTCAATGAAAATGCCAAGATAGATTTCAAACCTGCCACAGCAAATTTAAAGTTATCTACAAATTACAAGTTATTGGCCAGAATGCCCACAGCATAGTGTGCTGCAGTTCAGAACCAGATGATTTATTTCCTTGCAACTTCCATGGTTCTTTTGTCAGGAGAATCATCCTGGCTACAAGTGAAAGGCCAGAACCTCTGTCACTCATCCCTCTTACCTGCTGCACATGAGTCAACATGATGTAGGAAAATCCCATTCCAAGCCCTTCTGATGCATAAACCTACAACTATTTAGTCCTGTAGACAATCCAGTAAATCTTTCTTTTGAGTCATGAACAATGGTTGTGCAAGAACATTATGCAAAGGCTACAACAAACCATTTCAAGTCAGCAACTGGGTATTATGACACTGATAGACCTTGAATTTATACAAGTTTTACAAGACCTCTTTCTATGGACTCTACAGACCATTAGCCATTTCCTCTGTGGCAATTCACCTACTTAGTTACCTGCTCGGAGATTTTATTTTCAGTGACGTTCTTACAGATGTCCTGGTCCCAGATAAAGCTGTGAGCACAGTCTACAGGTACACCCTTCAGGTACAGCTGCCTAACTTTATCATTATCTAGAAAAGAAGAGAACCTTTAAAAAAAGTTCAAACAATTTTGGTGGTTTAAATATCAAATTTCCAAAACCACTTCACTATCATAAGTACAATGAGCAGACAGCCAAGGAAAGATTATTAAAAGCTTAACAAGTATCACTTCTAGAGCATGTTACTATCACACATTTTTCCAAATACCAAATATGAAATAAACTGTTAGTGTTAGAAGCACTAACCTGGCATTTTCTTACCACATTTTTTTATTACAAATGACATCACATTTGGGAATCTAAATTAGATCTTCACATGCCAACTTTAATGATCTGGAATTTGACCTTTCAGACAGAGTGTGAAACTCAACAGATTTGATGAAAATCAGAAACAGCAACATTAAAAAGCCTGAAATAAGTCTAAGTAAACTTGTAAGAGAAGCAAGGATTACCTTAAAGAAATGTACATAGATGAAATATTTGTATGGATATGACTAGCATGCAACTACTTATTTAGCACTAGCTTCCCACTCTGGATCTTTTCAGACTCTGCAATTCAAGGAAGGGAATATTCTTGCTTATGTCTGCACAAATAACAGTTGAGTACATCACTGAAGATAAATAACACTTCCAGCTTTAAAACTGATTGTTGAAGTATTAAATAACGTATCTCTTCTTCAGTTTTGCAATCTAGGCAAAGCAAAGGAAATATATACCTACCTTTAGTGACCTATGGATTAAAAGCCTTCAGTGTACAGTATGCAATGCATGCTGATCCGTATTTTAAGTAAAATAATTCTTATCAACATATCATACAATGAACCTATTAATAGTTCTGTGATTAAAACTTAAGAGGAACTGCTCCTCATTTCTTACTCAAGTCTTACATATTAAAAGAACATACTATGTTTATTTTAAAAACCTTTTTAAAATTATTTAAGTCTTTTTAAAAAAGTTCTGCTAATTTTTCCAGGTAATGTTGACAAAGACTTCAAGCACAGAAGATACAGACTATACGGTCGTAATAACAATACAATAGGTACTGCCAAACATAACTGCAATAACTATTTATTTTAAATACATACTCTTTAAGATGTCCCCATTGCTAAAAGTTGAAACATCATTTACAAGAAATATTAACTAGGGCAGCACTTGTGACAGTTTCATGGTGTTATCAAGTTGTTACGCATTCTTGCTAATGAATTAGATTTATGTGAGAATAAATGCTAGAGAAATTATCAGATTAGGCTGGCATTCCTTCAAATTAAAAGCAATACAACTAAAAAGGAAATCCTTGTCAATTAAGCCAGAAAAATTCCTTATCAGACCAAAAATTAAGGATAGGAACCTGAGCAGGAACCTAAGAAACTTCAACACTTTCAGAGGCAAAGCCCATTTTATCTGGAGATACAGCAAATATCAACACCTCAGAGGGAGAAAAAACAGCGACAAAACTGTGTGGTGGTGGTGGTGGTGAATTCCTCCCTGACTCTCACAGATGACCAAGGGGAAGGGCACATAATTACAAGCAAACAGAAGGTAAGGAACAAAATTTTCTCATCTTCTGTGCAGAAAGCATTTGTAAACATCAGAATCACTTTATGTTATTTAAACTTGTTCTAATTCCTTCAATGTAAATTATTCACTGTAACTTTCTCTGCTTTTTTTTTAACATTTCTTTTTATTACCAGAGTTCAGGCAGTCTTACTCTTGTTATACTCCTGGAGTCCTATACAATTCCTATAGACTATAATGGCATGAATCTATAGAAAGACCTTCTAAATCAGTCTCTCTCCATCACCACCACCCTCCCAATATCCTCCTTACTACCCTAAAATACTCTTCTCTAACTTGGTACATTCTTTCTCTTTGTTCCCCACTGACCTTGGAGAATTTACTCTTTCTAGCAAGCATACTGTAATTCACATCACAATCCCAAACCCTCACACCAGTTCTTATTTCTTACCTCTTTCCCATTTTCTTCACTCCACATTTTAAGATTGCTGGGGAAATAATCCTACCAATGAATAAATTGCTGATGATAGTGAAAGATGTTAGGGCTAGTACAGGAAATAGGAAGTTCCATTACTGAGCACAGAAAGCTCAGCGACAAGCTACTTCTGGTGGTGTAAGTGGCTGGTGGTTACACACTACAGGCAGACAGAGGGGTGTTTTGTTCCATTTCAAGCTGTTAATCTGATTTGCATCTGAACAGTCTTAGAAGACAGGCCTAAGAGTTGAAAATTTTCTTCCCTTTTGCAAAAAAAAAGCAAAAAAAACCCCACTAGGAAGCAGTTTCAGAGTCCTATGTACATAGCGGGGTGTGTATCAGCATCAGTGAGAACAGATACCGAAACCTTGGCAAGAGGTGCATTTACCAGCAAGGACCCAGGCTCTGTGTCTGCAGAAGGAACTTCAGCTCATGTATCTTTCATAGTGTATCTTCCTTCTATGCATCTCATTCATGCATCATTTAAAAGTTTCACCATATTCCATGCTGACTGGTTTTTAAGGCAGTGGATTTTGCTTTCTCCCATAGAAGAAAGTAAATACATATCAAAATGCCAGAAGTGTACTTTAAACTGGAGAAAAGAACAGCACTAACTGGCAGTCACGTGAGCGCTGACTGCTTACTGGGAGCCTTGATTTCCAGAAGGCATAAGCTGCTGAGGAGGCAGTGAAAAATGATTTATCCTCCAGCCTGAAGAAATGAGGACAGTTCTTTGATTAAATCGCATCAGCACGTGTCCATAACACACAGCTTGCACACACACGTAAGCATCCAAGAGTGAGATTAACTGCGAAAGACTGAAATTACATTTGATTTGTTAGCATGTCACTCACAGGGCAAAACTACTCAGGCATACCTTAGAACAGCATTTTGCTAAAAAAGGTGATATGGGCAGATGTGTATCAGTTTCAAAGACTGCACAAATGACAATCCACAAGCAAAGATGATGGCTGTAACTTGCCTAAACTATTCACTCATTTGACAAACAAATGCAAGTTAGTAAAGATTGTCTAAGAAAATCAGTTGGCTTTTATATACACTGAAGAACGAGAGAGGCTAATCTACATACAGAATCTGCTAACACATGCACTGACATTTCAATCTTACTAATACTAATCCTAATAGCATTTGGATGTCCAGGAAGCAAAAAAGGGAAAAAAATGTGTAATACAGAAATGATTCCTTTTTATTGCTCAACAAACATGACACGTCATTAAGGCAAACTAATGACTGCTACCATATTTTAAATTGAGATGATCTCAAAATATTACCACATCTAAGTAAGGCTACAACACAATCAAGGCTCAGAAGGCTTATGCAGTTCTAAGGCTCATAATTTTTTTTTTCTTACAGAAGGGGAAAACTAACAACAATGAAATGGAATTACAGATCTTAGAGAAGTTTTTTTGGGTGGATGTTACTGTGGAAATGTTGATGATACTATTGCTGCAGTGATGTATGCTATGTGCCATGATTAAATTCCTTCCTTTTTTGGTTGAACAAATTGCCCTTCAAAAAAGTGAAGAGGACAGTCTCCATTCCCAGGTTACTCTTGGCAAAAGAACCAGTTGAATGAGGGCACAGAACTGATTAGAAAAATGCTGGTGAAAATGCTAAGTCTCACTAGAATAATCTTTAGGAATATGTTGCTTTTGATTAAATTCTTCCTGGGTACTTCACTAATCTGATTCCAAGTATGGCCAATAACAGGGTCCTGGGGAAGAGTAAAACACTAGAATCAGTACACTGTGTCGCATTTCTTCACTGCCAGTTCCTTGCCATTTGTGGATTACAAACTTCTTCAGTTAGAGGTGACTCTTTTGCACTGAGTGGCCCTCAAGAGGTTCTCCTTCATATATTTAACTGATTTTAACTTCTGTAAACACGCCAGGCAACCAAGGAGGCTTATAAGAAGAAAAAAAAAAAATCAAAGTGATGGACTTGGCAGTGCTGGGTTAATGGCTGGGCTCAATCTTTGACGTCTCTTCCAACCTAAATGATTCTATGATTCTAACTGGTGTATAAAGGCAGTGAAATATGCAACAAGACCCCATGCTCCAAGGAGATTACAAACTAGCTTGAATTTGGGAAGATCTTATAAATGGGTCCTGAAACAGTGAATAGTGGCAAGAAGAATAATGATTGCATAGAGAACAGATTGGACATAAAATCGATTCTGCACAGTAACGGACCATGTCTAGGTTTCCTTTTATTAATACATATGCAATTTTACTTTTTCTTTTAAAAACAAATGCACTTGAATGCTTTCTCCAGATGAGAAAATTATCCAAGTATCTGAGTTTAATATTCAAAAACTGATTAATTTTCTATAAGTATTTTAAAATAATACAAATTCCCTGCTATTAACTGCTTCAACAAAGAGGCCCATTAAGGCAGAAATAAATCATAGGTATTAGCTGACACAAAGTCAACTACAAAATTAGGTTAGGAACAACAGTCTTTGGAGAGTAACAATAGCCTCTCTTTCCAACTAATATGGAGGGAAATAGGAGAGTGGCAGTTAGACCCCAGCCCTGAGATGCGAACTTTCATGCCATAGGATTCCCCCACTGCACATGTAATAGGTATGCAAAGATGGTGAATGATTCTGTAACTCTTCCCACACAGCGTTAGGAAGTTGCTTGGGTGGGAAACGCAGGCAACAGCAGCCACTTTCCCTGCTGAACCTTCAGTCCCTCCTATTCTCCCCCTAACTACAAAAATGTAAAAGGGCTGTCATCTCCTTTTTTACTCCCTTACCATGATGTCCTTTGATTTTCTACTGGAAGACAGCTGTACTGTCTGTCTTCTTTCATTCTTCTGCCTACTGAACTTTTTTAGTCATGTGTAACATTTAAGTCAATTAGCAGAACCTAAATTGGAAGGTATTGGGCAGTTTACCTTCCCTTGCAAGCTGAACAAGGACCTTCTCTGTCTCCCGAATAAAAGTCAGAGGACAGAAGCAGTTTTAATTTCATGATGAAAAAAAAAAAAAAGACTGGGAAAGAAACCAGAAAGCAACACCACGTTTTCTGAGTACTTGTGGTTTGGAAGAATTTTTGCAAGTGAAGGATAACCCCGAGTAGAAAGATCTTGAAGATAAACATTTGTAGCCAGCTACAGGAAAAAACACACAGGTCCTCTTGACTTCCTACCATACATCATTACCTCCTTACCATGGCCATCCTTCCTGAGGGAAAACCAGCTCTGGTAGTGGGAGAGACACTACTATTACACATTTCCAATACCTAGGTGCCTTGTCTTGATCCTGCCTCCTTGAAGAAATCTTCAGACACGGCAAGCAGAATGAAGGGAGCCAAATTACTTTTTGCAGTTGCTAACTCCTCTATCAGCTCAAGCCAGTACCTGTAAACAAGTGCTACACAGCTCACCTTACTTCTCAGAAGGAAGGAACCAAAGTAGAGGTCATGTGTGCTGCAGCATTTCCAACAGGAACACTAGTGATGAGAAAGTGAGCTTAGCAGAACTAATTAACAGAAAGGCTGTTCTGGATATAGAGTGTAGAACAAGAGGATGTAAGAAAATGAAAATAACAGAGTTGTGCCGAGAGCTAAGACAGTAACTGAAGTAGATGTTCAAGCTGATTAAAGTGAAAGGTAAGTCTAGATGATTCTAATGTCTTGCACTAGACACATCATCAAGGAAATTAAGTATTTTTAAGTATCTAGAAGGTTCAACTTATCCTATGTGCTATTGCCTGCTAGCTGGCTAGTATGTTTCTTATATTAGGTGAGGCAACCTACGTCTAGTCAGCCTAAGTGGGAATGCCTACACAGGACTGTGCACAAACACACCAAGAACACTGACATCAAGCTGAATTTGAATTTTGCACTGAAATGTTGTGTAAGTCAGCACTGAAATGAAATTTCAGAAGTCATGCTTGTGTCTTTCACTTTTTAGCATAACCAGCATCCTGGCCATCTGAAGCATTAATCCTGCAATGGTAATATTTTTTTCCCAGTAGGATGGGAACTTTCGTCATTTTAGGACTACAAACCAGAAATGGCAGATGTCTTCTTGGAGAGATAAAGAGCAACAGGAAGACTAAGCACCAAACAAAACTTACTAAGCAGCTTTTAGCACCTGGTTGGCCTCGCCAGGATTCGAACCTGGATCATCTGTATGGTCAGACAGAGGCTTCCACTGAGCACAAGACCAGCTTTGGTGCATGTCCCTCCCTCACAGCTGCTGTTCTAAAACCTATGCAACTTTCAAGCTGCTTCTGTTCTGCTAGGGGCTGTGGAAAGGGGAAGGAAACATTCTGAAATCAAAAGCTAAAGGAAAACAGCAAGAGACAATCCACAGAAGATGACAGTAGATGAAAACAAAAGTGTAAAGAGAAACTGGACCTCTTGCCTTTGTCAGTTCCACAAGAACCATAACATAAGCAAGGCATTTTACCTTGGTATTTTTCAAAGTCTGGCATGGCTTTTGTCTTCTTTTTTGGCAAATTGACTCGAGGATCTCCAACAGTGAGGCCAAGTATTGTACCTGGTGGCATTTCTGATGGTGAACTCATCCCTTTAAAACACACAGATGAACAATGCCATGAAATCACCAATTAAGTTGTGTTCTTTTTCTGCGCTACTATTTCATGCATTTTTGCCTGCAGGGATGTGACACCACTGTAAGCCAGCAAAGCAATCCAAAGTACTCTACCTAATGCTTTGAAAACTCACCAATGCTTGTTAAATGTCCAAGAGCAAGAAAGTCAACAAGAGCAATGCAAGACTTGGTTTGCAATTAATTTTATGCTTAGCACAGAAGTGAGGTCATGCTCACAGACACAATTCATCCTTTGCATTTGGCACATATCAAAGAATCAACAACTTTTGTTTTATCCTTGTCTTCCAAAGAAAGAAAATTTTAAAATGTTTTGTAAAAGTTTTATCTCATTTCTGCTTAAGTGCCTCACAATGAATAGATAACCTGAGTATAATGCGAGACCTATCAAAGCCAGTTCCTTACCTGCTTCAGGGCTAGAAAGTGGAGATGTTGTTAACTTTATACTTTACAATTCAGCCAAATGCACAACTGTCAATTAGAAACAAACATTCATAAAGCAAGGTATAAGACTTTGACTTCAGGTAGAAGACTACCATTTTATCTGGGGAGGTATCGTACAACTTATTGTCTTCATTTGAAGCATATGGGAGGAGAGAGAGAGAGCATACAACAGACTGTGTATCCCATCAGAAATCTCAAATCTAAGTTTACAAAGACAACAAACAAGATTCAGTTTATCTATTAAGAGTTTGGACTATACAGAGGATTTAAATTCCCTTAAAAAACCTCAATGTTACATTTCTCAATTCTTTGCCATGGCATGGTTATTATCTAAGCACATTCTCAAAGGCTTCACTGTCTTTATCATGCAAAAAATAAGCATGTCCACACTGAAGTCAATTCATTAACATGCCAGTTTTTGACCACTAGATTTTAAGAGTTTCCCCTTCCTCCCATAGCACCCACATGCCCAAATACCTTCCAACAGCTCAAAGATAGCACTTTGGCATTGATGAAGAGATACTTTTTCAGAGTCCTTGCAGTTTTCTACCCACCAGTTATTCAGTTCTGTCTCTGAATCTGCCATCTCCTGGAAGACAACACATCTAATTAAACTCAAATGGTTATTTATTATTTTTTATCAGTATGAATTTGCTCTCAGTTTGCCTTAACTACTATAGGTGCTTTCTTCCTCTTCATGTTTTAAACCAAAATAATTTTTTCCTAATGCACTGTAGTCCTATACTTTACAGTAATTCCTAATAAGCTGTTCAATTTAGCCCGTGTTCAAAAAATAAACAAAGCACTCCACAATACTTCCTAATTCTGTCATTATTTCTCACAGAAAGTCAGAGATTTCACGGCCCCATCAGGTTTGCTGCAAGAGACAAAAAATGCCCCATTAAAACCACAGTGATACTGTGTGCCAAGAGGTGGACAAAACCCCTAAATCCTGAAGGAACTGCATATTTGATTAAAAATACGAAAGTTTTCTATACTTTTTACACATCTTGCCCTTTAGTTCGAGGTGCTCCAGCTCATTGCTTGAGAAACATGATCTGAGTTTGTCAAAGAAAACATGAATTATTCTGGACCTCTCAGCAGAATATAACACTACAGCAGAAACTACACAGCCTGCTCAACAGCATCATTGTTGTTATTTTCTTCCTACCTCCACTTAAAATTCAGATAGAAGTTCTTCCTGAGATCAGCATTGGTCAAGAGGCCTAATACAAGAAGCTAACAGAGGAATACAGAGCTTGTCTAGCCTTACTTGTTATAAAGGCTAATTTATGGTCCCTTCTGGCAATAACAAGCTTGCACATCCTAAGAACCAAAATTACACTAACATCCAAACTGCCAACTTCCTTACTGTTTGGACAGAAGCAGCTTTCAGGGTCTCTGTAAGGACGGAGTGTGATAAGGGGCCAATCAGTCGATATCTGAGAATTTCCATGCTTCTGTCACTGAAATAGAAAAACTTCCGGTTGAATATACAATCCTGTAACAGGTTTTTTTTTTCCCCCCCAGTATACTGTTAAGCCAGAATTCAGCTATGTTATGCACTAATAGGCCACAGTTTCTGACTCTACTATGAACAAACCTGATCACAATGCCAGTGGTCTGAGAGACCCAAGAGTAGGACTGGAATGGATCTCTAGTGCCATCACCAATTATTTTTTTCACTGGCACAGCTTTCTCTCCTTCTTTATCCTCCTTCTTTCTTTTCTTGCCAGGGCTCATAACAACCTCCATTTGTTTCTCCTCTTGAATGGATGTTGTAACAGGCTCCATAATACAGATTTCTTTAGGCTCTGAACACTGAAAAATTGCTTTTAACTCCTTCAGTATGTCCTTAAGAAAAATAAAGTTTGGATTAGGATGCTATATAGTGCACTGTAAAGCTTAAGTATGCTTTTAAAAATTACACTCTATTACTTAATTTTCCTATTTGGATTTTAAGGAATAAACTTAATTCTGCTGAAGTTAAGAGCTTGCTACCAAAAGCTGAAAGTTAATATTGAATGTTACAAAAGAATTTGTTCTCGTGCAAATTAAAAAAAGAAAAATTGCTCCCACACAACATTCTACTTTTTTGTTTAAAACCTGATAGCTAAGTAAAAAATTATGATTATCTCTGATGATACTAAACTTAGCCTACTGGAGCTGTCAATGGAAAGGATGTGAATCACAAACATCATACTGCACATGCAGCCTGAAGAAAGTGACACTACAAAACTTTTAACAAGCTCAAACACTAAACACCTCAGCAGCATCCACTGTCTGTACCAGTTTTATAAAAACAAGCTGCAGAACATAAATATCGTTACAGTGGAAACAGTTTTCCAACTTATAATTCCTAAAGTCATGTATTATATTCAGCTCTTCCATACTTTTCAGATGACACCTTCAGCATTAATACTGTACTATGCATAAATAAATAAGAGTTCAGTTATATAGAAGAACACCTGCTTGAGAGCTGGATGCACCCATATCCACAACTGTCTGTGTTCAGACCCATCCCTGGGTTTCCAAATAAATGTAACAGGACCAAGCATATCCTCAGGATAACGATCTGCTCGGTAAAGATTCAGGGAACCCTCAAATCTTCCAGACAGACAACAAGCCTCTTGAAATGTTAATCCTAAAAGAGAAGATCTTTACTGAAAAACAAAATAAACTCTTGTTCAATAAACAAAATAAAATTGAAATTCAGTCTGGCTCCTGGGTTGCTAATGCTGTACCATAATCAGCTCATTAATAAGCAACCTAATAAGAAAATAAAAATGTCTAGTCCTACTATGATACATTTTAATTAGTTTTCCACCCAAAATCAAAACTCAGTATCAACTCTGTACATTATTAAAAAATGAAAATGATGGGTCATCCTTCAGTCTATTCAGAATCTTTCTTTCGAGCTACATAAATTTTACCTGTGTCAATGCTACATATTCGAGCAAGTTGCTTCAGAAGCTCATTCTCTTTACCAGTCAATTCCAGGCAACAATAATATGATAAGTCCTGAAACAACAGAATAGTGGTAAAGTGAGAATAACTCTTGAAAGTGAGCCTGGTAAGAAAGGACCAGACAGGACTTCACATTTTACACTGAAATAGTAATTTTTCATTCTCTAAAATTTGTCAAAGAGAAATGACAAATGGATTTTCTTTTTTGACTTAAAATTGTTAGTTATGGGAGAGCTGTCAGGTATTTCTCATTTGAGAGCCAACCTGACTCTCAAACCAATGGACCAAAAAGGACATGGTACAAAGTGTGTCTCTTCAATAGCATCCTGCTCAGGAAGATGATACAGGATTTCTCTTAATCTCTTAGCTCGTGAGAAGACTGAAAATGTAGTGTTCAGTCATAGTTACTGTAAGAGTCTTTTAAAGGCTCATCTTGTTCTCTCTGATACTCACCACCCCTAATTACAACTATAAAATCTTTCATTTCATACTTAGCAGTTTTATTAACAGTTGACACAACAGTAGTTCAAAGAGACAGAAATACTCATTATAATTGAACAGTTGATTACTTTATCCTGGCAAAACAATAAAGAAAATAGATGTAAACATGGTACCTGAAGAAGGCAGTGTTTTGTCATGGCTCGGTAGCAAGCCCTGTAGCTCTTCTCTGTAGGGCTGTTTCCTAAACAGTATCCCCATTTCTTTACCATATGAAATCTCTTGGCATGCCAGATGTGCGTTTCCAGCCAAATACTCTTCCTTTGCCTGCGATTAAACTCTGCTACCAAATTGATGTGGCGCCTTCTCACTTTGCGGCATTTAGTCTTTGACTGTTCTTTTTTCTGATGTACGGCCTTCTCTGCCTGTTTTTTTTAAAAAAGGATATTGAGGTAAATCTCAAGAACAAAGTTCTGAAAAGAAAAAGGCTGAAATATAATGATACAGGAAGCACTAACATTAAGGCATACTTTATTCTGATTTTGGATAATTCTTGAGGGTAACTAACACTTTGAAACTTTCTACACAAGCCACATCCACCGAAGTCTGTCAAGGTTTGACTGAAAACCGTACATAAAACCAAATCCCCACACATTCAGAAACTTAACAGTGAACACTAAGACGTTCTACTTCCTATGTAAAGTTTTTCCCACACATCAGTATATTCATGTGAATATCACAAATCCATGTGACATTAAAAACATCTGGAGATTTGAATTCATACAGAAGCAGTACAGACTTTCAGACTGCCACGTAGGACCCTACGGGTACAATACATAGAAACAGGCAAGAGAGGACTGTGGTGGTATCTTGACCAAATTTTTGATAACCAGATCCAGTCAAGGTCTGAATTATTATGGGCGAATGCATGGCTGGTGAGGAAGGCTTGACTCAATCAATGCTTGATTTGCCTTTTTGTGAAGAGAAGTGACAGAAAGAAATAGGGACTATAAAGCATACGAAAAGATTTTTAGGATATCCTTTGTAAGCTCACCAAGAAACACATCTGATAACAGACCACTGGTTACAAGAAAAGCAAAGGAAAGAGAATGCTAGAAGATTGGTGCCAAGAACAGTGAAAACACTGAAGCAACACATGAAATCAAAATAAAACTGGAAAAAAAAAAGAAAGTATCTTCCCATCAGACCCATCATTTACCACAGAGGTGGCAATACAAGCCACTGAATGAATGGCAGGTGACTGGTTCTGAAAGGCAGATGGAGAAGAAGAGATGGGGTTTTGTAGTTGGTAAATGCACAGCTTTAAGCTTAAAATGGTCATGGTTAGGGATCTAAAACAAATGAAGAAAATGCAGCAGAACTGAAACAGATAACTTTGAAGATGCAGACTTCAAACACCAAAAAGTAATAGACAGAACCTTTACAAAAGCAAATAATGGAGGTAAGACAAGGTGCAAGAAAGCATGAAACAAAACAGCCTGTGCAAACACACAAACTACACCAAAAGACCTGAAGACAGAAAACACAGCAGGGGAAATAAAGCTGCACCAGGACCAATTAAACAACCTCAAAAATCCAAGAGTCGTATACGGAGTAGAAACAAGGATGGTAGAGTAAATGTGAGCACGTACAGAGAAGTTAGACAGGTTATCATATGAAACAAATTAAAAAGGCAGGACAGGAAAGAACATAAACATGAAAGAAAGCTAGATTTAACAAGGATAGAGCACAAGACTAACTATGCAAAATAGCCCATGCCTTCCTCCCCCAGTTCTCAGAAAACAGGCCAAACTGCATCTCTTGTCATGACTGACAAAGCAAAAAGAATGCTAACCAAGACAGAAAAATAAGAGATACATGTTATGAAGATCCAATAAAACACACCCTAATTAAAATGCAGGCGGTGTGTGGCAGGGAAGTACCCAAAGCAATTTCTGAACCACAAACAAATATCTTCAGGAACTCAGGGTGGAGGGGGTAAGGTCTCAAAGAACTTAAGAAAAAGACAATGCAAGGTCAAAAAAGAATGCAATAAATACATTCATCAGTCAGCCTCAATACATAGACAATTTACCAAGCAAACTCAATTGATCACTTTAAGAAATGTCTAGAGATGGTAAAGTGGTCAATGCCAAACATCAGAAAGATCATTTCCCAATAAAATCCTCCTGAACCAATTCTTTAATTTGAATTTTACACACACAGGAAGGCCACAGTGGGTAAGGAGCAAGTAACTCCATAGGCCTATTCTGATTTAATGGTAAAATACTGCCACAAAATGAGTTTCATGAGCTACCAGGAATAGTTAGTAAGTAACTCTTAAGCTGCACGCAGCCTGCCAATAACCCCAGTGTACCTCCCATACGTGAATCATTGTGCTGGTGTGCTGGCTTAAGCCAGCATGGGCACACCCCATAGCTGTGATGGTAATAGGCAGACAGGTCTTAATGAAGAATCCTGGACCACCTGAGACCGACACACTACCTGAAAAAACCCTCCTGTGGTGGACCCTTTTATCACTACTCAAGATGTTCAGCAATTGCAAAGCCAATGCATTAGTCAGACCTATTTGAGCTACCACCTAGAACTGAGGCGTTCCTGCATTTTGTATCCAAATGTCAGTCAAAGTTTAGGGTACCCAGGGAAGTCTTGCAGATTTCAGTCTTTAACATTAATAAATGTACAGCTGAACACTGTGCATTAGCTATGGCCACTACATCAAATACTGGAAAATGCACTTGTACCTCTTTCCTGGCCATCTCTTGGAGCCACCTGGGCAGGCGTTTGATGTTGTGACTCATTGCTCGCCTTCGCATGTGCCTTGGTAGAGTCTGGAAAACCAGAGAGTTTGAAGACTTCTGCGAAACTGCTTTCAACATGGCATTGATCTCAGCAGCACGAGCTTGAGCAAAGGTAGACACTGGAATGAAAAGAACTGCATCAGAGCATGATAAACAGCAAAAATCAAAGACGAGGATACTGTATAAGTAAATTATGGAATTACTCCAAGTACATCAGTCCAACACCTTCTTGAACATAAAAGTACTGGACATTATTACAGAAGAAATTTCAGTTCTCTAGATATACTGAAGCTTACAGATACAGTCAAGCAAATATTTATACATGAATGAATCTGAAAGCTGTGGTATAACCAACAAGTCCTAAGAGTATTTTGTTACATTAGAATAGCAATCTTTTCAGATGGTATTCAGAGGTGAAAAGAATTTCAGTATGAAAAAACAAAGGAAGCAGTAATCATATTACAGACTGCTTTAAAATGATCAAATTAAAATCCAGAGCTTGGTCTTGTTTTAGTTTAAGGAGGTGTATCTACTATCAGAGCACTGCCACATTTTGCAAAGCTAATCTGCTCTCCTAAATAAACATTCTGTTTAATGAAAAGCTGTCTTTAACTTACATAAGGGGTAAAATCAGTTTCACTGGCTACATTAAAAGTAGATGACTGTCAGTACTCATTTTGCTGGCAAACAGAAACCAAAATGTATATCCCTCACTACAAGCAGGTGCAACTTTTCAACTCAGAAGTCTGAAAGGACCCACTGAACAGCAGCTGGTCATTCATTCCAGCTCACAACTACCTCTGTGTTTTGGAGAAAATCAGGAAAAACAGAAGAACATAGCATCAGTTCTAATTTTTGCTCTTGCACAAAACAGACAGCAAACTTAATCACCAGTAAATTCCCTTGGACACGTAAATTATGACCTTTTCATATATACAAACCCGTTATGTATTTTGGCATTTCCTCAGAAACACTCTGGTGTCCCCCTTGCCATCCTCCTCTTCCTCTGCCTCTCTCTCCTCTACTTTGACCTTTGGAAAAATATTGGTCTTTCCTGTAAGAAGGCCCAGATGACTGATTTGAAAATTTCTGCTGCTGATGCTGCTGCTCAGAACAAACATCTCCTGGAAGGTTGAAAGATAAAAAGAGGTTAGAGAAATGCAAAGCAGTCTGAGTAACTGATACCTCTACATTCTTTCCTCAAAAAACTGCATCACAGATTCCTCCTATTATATTTAATATATGTAACTGAAAAAGTCATCAGAAACCAGAAGAATTAAGCTCTTTCTTAAAGGAATAAATAAGAATTTTACACTATCCTGCAGCATTCCTGCAGGAGATTAAGTAACTTTTGCACATTGTGAAGATGGTTCCCAATCCAGACTTTGCCTCAGAGACCCTGAATGAAATTGGTCCATGCAACACAGTAGTGATTTTAATTATTCTCTAGTGAGGGATTTAGTACCAAAACAGCAGGGGTTTTTTTCTCTTTTTTTCCTATAGTACTATATATCAAGAACACCTAGCAGTACTTTAAGAGGGCTTTGAAGTCCATATTCAATCTCTAGTGTATATTCAGCCTAACTAACATCACATATTAGTTAAGTTTTGGTTAGGATTTCTAGTACAACTTTAGGTGTGGTTCTCTGGCAGTTCAAGCTGGACAGCCCGACTAAAAAGGGTCCAGACAGCCATTCCCATCACCTCACCCACTGCACCAAGACGAGTCCCTGAGGAACATGGGGCCATACAGTTCAGTGAGCTTTTCTAGTGAAAATCAGCTTGTGTGTCCAGAGGAATGGGGTGAGAGACTCAAAAGTAAGTTTGCAGGTTGATCAGCTTCTTAAACAAGCCTGTCCCTTTGTCCCACCCAAAATGCTACCATGGGCATGAATAGCCAGGAGCAGATTCACCTCCAGCACCAACTTATGTGAACTAAAAATGGCAAAGAGACTCCTTTTTCATTTCAAATAAGCAAAAAGCTTTATGTTTGGCAACAATTCTGTTGCAGCCTGCTGCAACTACACATCATGCAGAACTGCAGTAATAGAGCTGAAAAAGCCATTTGGTGTGCAAACAGGAATCAGCTTTTATGTGGAACAACTCCTTGACCTGAGTTTTCGAAGGGGCTGAGAGCAGCACTGTCCAGGCACTGGGGTGAAGGTGAGAAGGAAATAGCCGGGAAAGAGGGATGGAATTGCCTCAGTCAGCAAATCTGTGTAGGCCTCCAGCCCCAAATTAACTCGTATCACAAACACACCATCTCAATGGAGGAACTAAAAATTTTAATCAGAAGATGGAAGAGTGTTTTGAAAAACATTGACTGACTTAATATCTAAATAAAATTTAAATTATTTCAGCTACTACGGAGATTCATAGTTTTATAACTCCTATTTAGAATTTTACTTTCCTTTTTCTACGAAATAGCCTTGTAAAACTGAGAACTAACACTACAGAAGAACATTACATGGATGAAAATCCACACTATTTAACAGAACAGAAAATCATAATCACATAAACTTAGAAGAGCCCCAATACAAATAAAATTAGAAAAATGTGTTTAATCTGGCAGTACTCCTGTAATGACATTCCAGAATCTTCAGCCACGGCTGAGCATAATTTGCTATGTCATTCTGTCTGCTTAGGAACCCTTGTCACCTAAACACACAGTGACTCTTAAGTAATTTTTGTTCAACCACAAAGATGCAAATTGTCAACTTCTTAAGGCCTCACAGTAACAAGCCCTTTTATGTGTGGGATTTATAGGTAACAAAATACCTAAATGGGAGCGTGGGGGGTGGAAACTGAGCTCCTAGTAAAGCATACAAGAGGGAGGTCGAAGCGCACAGACAAGAAAGCATCTGGCTTAAAACCTGACAGGATCCTTCAGTCTTCAGCTGCAAAGGTTACCTGTGTGCAAAAGGCTCCAGTGACACTGCCATTTTAGTGGCCCTGCTGCCCCCTGCCAAAACCCTTCCACAGACACAGGAGCCACACGCCCCAGGAGGCAAACTGGCTGGGCATGCTGATCTGAGGGAAAACCAGTGCCATTTATCACAGCGCCAAAAGGCTAAACCAGCCCCTCCTGCAGCTCCGCGGTCTGACAGGAAAAGAAAGGGGGCCACTGGATGGCGTAAAACATCCAAATTCACTTCAGGACTAGGAACCGCAGTGATTTGTTGTGTAATCGAATGGATGACACAGAGAAGCACGTACTCCCAGAATCACGGTATCGATAGGATTGGAAGGGAGCTCTGGAGATCATCTACTCCAACGACCCAGTCAAGGCACGGTCACCCATAGCCCGATATATAGGAATGCGTCCAAATGGATCTGGAAAGACCCCAGAGACGGAGACTACACGAATCGCCCGTATTAACAGGATTTATGGCAGCACCAGGACTAAGGGAGCCTACGAAGCCCTGGGTACTCCCACGGCGGGCACACCGGGGGCTGAGGAGTTCGGGACACCCGCCCTGAGGGGGTCACCCGACCGGCCGTACCTGGGGATGGGCAGGCTCTGCCCACGCCGCCGGCGAAGGGCCCCGTCTCTGCGGGCAGCGTGACGCTGGCCGGCTGGTTCCTCATCTTCTTGGCCCGCTTCTTCTCCCGCGCCCCAGACATCTCCGGCGGGGGCTGCCGAGCCTCTCCGTGGCGGGGGGAAGCGGGGAGGGGCTCCTGGGCGGTGCAGCCGCGGACGGAGCGGCCTCAAGCACCGACACTGACCCGGCGCTCACTCGCGGCGCGGCCTCCACCGGCACACGCGGCCGCCTGCGCGCCCGCACCGCGCATGCGCAGCCTGCCCCGAGCAGCACCAAGGGACTACATTTCCCAGGAATCCCGGCGGGCGGTGGCGGACGGCGCGTGCGCTGGAGGGACCCTGAAGGAGGGGAGGGCAAAAGGGCAGAAGGGGCGGGCCCCAACTCCGGCACCAACACCAACACGAACACGAACACGAACACGAACACGAACACCGGCACCGGCACCAGCACCAACACCAGCTATGGCCTCGCTCGTGAAGAAGATAATCAGCACTACTAAGGCCCCTGCACTGGGTCCCTACAGGTAATGCCTTAGCTGAGAAGGACGTGGGAGTCTTGGTGGATGACGAGTCGTGAGCCGTCAGTGCCCTTGCAGGCAGGAGGGCCCACGGATCCTGGGGTGCATCGGGAGGAGTGTGGCCAGCAGGCTGAGGGAGGTGATCGTCCCCCTTGCCCTGGTGAGGCCATATCTGGAGTGCTGTGTCCAGTTCTGGGTTCCTCGATATGAGAAAGACAAGGAGCTGCTGGAGAGGGTCACAGCAGAGGGCCACAGAGCTCTTGAGGGGTCTGGAGCATCTCTCTTATGAGGAGAAACTGTGGGAGCTGGGTCTGTTTAGTTTGGAGAAGACTGAGAGGGGATCTCATCAGTATATGTAAGTTTCTCAGAGGTAGGTGTTGAGAGGATGATGCCAGACTTTTTGGTGATGCCCAGCAAGAAGATGAGGAGCAATAGCCGTAAACTAAACCACAAGAAGTTTCACTTCTACATGAGAAAGATCTTCTTCACGGTGAGGCTGGCAGAGCACTGGAACAGGCTGCCCAGGGAGGTCGTGGAGTCTCCCACTCTGGAGACATTCAAAACCCACCTGGATGTGTTCCTGTGTATCCTGCTCTAGGTGACCCTGCCTTGGCAGAGGGGTTGGACTGGATGACCTCCAGAGGTTTTTTCCAAGCCTAACAATTCTGTGATTCTGTGAGAGAGAGGTCTCTCAGGAGAAGCAGGATCAGGTTTTGCCAGTGGGGTTTTGGCAGGTTCCAGTGGGTTCTGTCAGGCAGCCTTGGGGCTGAGGTGAGGGCAGGAACCTTGGGCAGGTGCTGATTCCCTCCCTGGTAACCCCCAGGGACACCTGGAGTCCTGCAGCACAAGTGGGTCCACAGTGGGTGTCCCCTAATCGTTTTAAAATGTCCATCAAAAAGTCAGTCTGGGAAAATAATTCTGAAATTAGTGACAAGAAGTGAAAGGGAGGGGGGGGGGGGGAAATGCAAGAGGAAGAATGATTCCAGGAAAAAATGCTTGTCTAGAGAAAAGTATGTTGCTCAGGGAAGTTACAGAAAGTGCTGAGTAGGGAGGCGATGGAGAGGGAGGGCTAAGCCTGAGCCAGGGCAAGCTTGGGCAGATGAAGAGTTCAGTGCCTGGGAATTGCAAATCTTTTCTTATTTTGAATGTGTATAAATGCATTTTGGTTTAAATACTAACTGCTGTAAAAATGTGTAAGATGTTGTTCAACATTTTCACAACAAGTATGTTGATGCAGGAGATCTGCATGTAATTAAAAAAAAAGAAAAATCACAGTTTTAATTAGAGAAGGGCTTCTCTTTACTACTTGGATGTAAAAAAAATATTCAATCACTGTGGTAGACTTATAGCTAAAGTATTGAGGAATTTTTACCAGGGCATTTTCTAAGAATTTTTAATTCTACATTCAAGCTTTGTATTCCAAATAACACCTTAGTGTATTCCAGGTGCATTTTTGTCTCCAGAGCTTTCTGAACTTCAAACTACATGCTCCTTACAGGCATTATCAAGATTGAAAAATACAAATTGTAGAAGCTGAGAGACATGACATGAAGGTTAACTTCTGTAAACAATAACCTGTTGTTGGATTGCTGCCAGGGGCCTGGCATTGCCTGGCATTAGGAGAACATTGAAGACATGGAAAGGCTACAATTCTTTGTCTGTATACACGTACACACCATTGGCCCAGCCTTCAACATAGCTCTCCACTTGTGGTTTAACTGCACTCCAACATTTTGT
Organism: Hafferia zeledoni; assembly: GCA_035583235.1. Taxonomy (NCBI): domain Eukaryota; kingdom Metazoa; phylum Chordata; class Aves; order Passeriformes; family Thamnophilidae; genus Hafferia; species Hafferia zeledoni. The sequence goes on along the minus strand of JAWWEV010000083.1, from coordinate 129,510,109 downwards.
GCTTAGTGGTAGTTCTTGATGAAATACTGCTTGTTATGCTGCCTGTTAATTGTATGGCAGGTCTAACATCAATAAGTTTATCACTAACTTAGTTTGTCGGATTTCAGTAAACTTGTCAAAGTCCAGTGAGCAGAAGTTGCATAAGAAATAACTGCCACGTCTCTGCTGTGAATTTTGAGCTTGGTCACACAGGAATGTGGGCTTAATATGAAATGAAGAATTGGGATGTGCAGGATGCATTCCTGGTTCTGCTACAGCCCTTCAGTGTGCTTTTTGGTGACATATTTTTACTGTATTTTTATTTTTCCTTTACTGCATCCATTTGTCAGTGCCTTGAGATAG
>JAWWEV010000083.1:129455651-129504563 GCA_035583235.1 Hafferia zeledoni | reverse complement strand
GTCAACTACTCTCTTTGTTAACTACTGGCATGGACAGTTAATGGCAGGGGAGAGAATTTACATAATAATTCCAAACTTCAACATGGGGTCATTGCTCATGACTCTTTTGGCAGCGGCCTGTTTCTCTCTCTTGCTCTCTCTGTGTTTGCAGTTGTATGACCACCATTCTGACTTAATCTTTCATTTCCTGCCAAGCTGGTGTTAAAGCAGTGTCAGCAGAGTGCAAATATCACTAGATCACAACAGCAGTTGGCCTCTTGGTGAGGAGCAGTGGCTTGCTGAGATGTGAGAGCAGTCAGTGACCAAAACAAAGTGAGGGGAAAACGATAGCTGGCACAGAAGACTATTTATCTTGTAGCCTTGAACTGTTCAAATTGACTGCATTTTATACAGATTACTTTGAACTGTGTTTTATCAAGCAAAGTTCAGTGATTGGTGGATGTTTCTTTTTAAATTACAGTTTTCAAGGCAAACTTCCCAGCCAGAGCAGCCTACCAAGTTGCTGCTTTGCCCAAGGTAAATGTCACTTTTCTGCCTACAAAAAAACGCCAGAATTATCTGAAATACCTTATCTCTGAAGCATTCTGACAGCTTTTCTTATTCTGAAATAGCTTGAATTGCAATTATTTTAATGAAGACTCCTAATTAAATTTGGTTTTTTCCTAAGTATGCCAGATCTTATTACTACACTTTATCATAGATCTGAATATGAGATATACACATTTCTTTATGGTGGAAGATGGCTAAATACTAGAAATAAGGGGTTATGATACTTGAGTAAGCATAAAGTGAATTTTCAATATTACTTCACATTGCTAAATCAGAAATACAACTCTCAGAAATATAATCTCTCTCAAATGCCACTCTGTTCTGACAAAGCTGTGTTGTACATCCAATTTTTTCACAAAATAGATATATTAAATTCCTAACGTGTTTCTTCGTTGTTTTGTCACAGGGTGCCCGCGTTGAGATTGAAGCTATTGCCATTCAGGGACCCCTTCAAGATGCTTCAGCCTGACTATAAATAGAGACTGGATATCCTACAATGGGAGATTTAGATTTAATTAATACTTCTCCCTTACATCCAATTCCTACAGTTGACTAACAGCAGTTACATACAGCTGAAATCAGTAAATTTACTGAGGAGAGGTGCTTTCTTCTGGACTGGGGCCTTGGATTCTCAAAATATGAGCTTATAGTGAGCCAGCAAACCCTGAAACCTGTGGGAGTCCTGCTAAAATCAGCTGAGCTTGATTGCAGGACAGGGCCCACCCTTTGTGATGGTGACTGGATATTCAGGTATTAAGGGATACATTTGGGTGAACATACGGCAGTTATACTATGGATGATCTGAACATAGAAAACTATAATGATTTGAAAGTATCAAGTTTAAACAAGAAAAATGACAGAAATGAGAAAACAGAATACTCGAATTGCTTAGCATATATCTTCACTTTTGGGGAACTATACTCTACTTCTGAACTGTCTTAACCTCTTTCTTTGTGTAATGGATTACTGTGGGACTCACCTTTTTTCATATGTAAGCAATTGTTTGAGAAAGTTAATATTAATTTCAGAAAGAAGAAAATTTTGCTTTTCTGAAGTAAAGTGCTAACTTTATAAATCAGCTGTAAATTAATATCTACTTGTAACTTTTTTCATAATCTTTTTCATAGCAATTCAACCTTGACTATGTTTTGATTTTAAAAAACTCAGCAAAAATCAGCAAAAAAAATGTTTAATGAGAATAAAATATAATTGCAACTGCGAAAATGTGTTTGTCTATTCTGGGAACAAACTTCTTTTCCTGATTGTGCTTTGATACTCTATTACAAGAAAAGTCTCCATCTTGCTTATTCAATAAGAAGTAATTTGAACCAGAAGAACAGGCTTATTAACTCTCTCCTAATAGGTAAGGATGAAATTCTCCAAGACAGGAAGCTTTCAGGTACTGTGGCATTACAATTCTTGTCATTTTTTTCTCTGCCATTAAGGTCAGAATCATGAGTTTGATGGGGTGATTAAGCCATATTGAGAAGTCCTCCTGTTGCTACTAGTAAGTTACCCCATCCATACTGGCCTTCTAACCAAGTAGAAATGGATATTGTGTTTTTAAGTATCTTTTTGAAAGTCAGCAGCCTCCTCGCAGAGTTGATTCCCTGTCTTCACCACAGCCATACAACTAAACACAGTTAGTTTACCTGGGGGAAAATGAGCAGCAATTCTTCCCTGTTGTAGTCTGAGTCCACCTCAACATCTTGTTTTGCTCTCCTCTGTGAAGATGGCTATCAGATTGTGTATGGATGCTACTGTCCCTGTGTCTCACTGTCCCTGTGTCTTCACTGTCCCTGTGTCTTCACTGCCTTTGTGCAGAAAATAATAGCTATACATGGGCCTCCTTTATCCAATGTACTGCAAGAGGGAATTCTGGAGGCTGCTGCTTCCAGAGGCAGCTGTTTGTATGCCAGAGTGCCGTGACTGAAGCTATTCCTAGTCCCATCATGTGTGGTCACACTCAATATTGGTAAGCCACAAAAGCAGTAATATAGTGAGGAGAAGGCATAATGCTGGTTTGCCACAGGTGAAGTCACCACACTGTGCATTTGGCTCTCCAACAGTGTAAACCCAGACTTCATTTCTCCTGTGTGTGCACTTCTGTGCACAAGGCCTACTGATGCTCCTCTTGCAATCTTGTACCAGGCTAATGATTTTCATATGGTCAGCATGCAAGAATCCAATCTGGCAGCACCATGTTGCTGTCAATCTTGCCATGGCACATGCAGATGTTGCCTTGTCTAAAAATCCCCCTGCACTCCATGCCACAGCCACACTGTATCATCTTCCATCCTTGCATAAACTGTAAGTGTCCCACTTGTGATTTCTTATCTTCCTGCTCACCAGCTGTGCTTTCCAGATCTTGTTACTTCACTTGCACTGTTGGAGTAAGAATATTTTGTATTTTTCATGCATTCCTAGTCCCACTTTACCATACACCAGAAGGGCCATTGGAAAGTTGTGAGAACAGTCAGCCCTATTTACCACTTCTGGGTGTGATGTGAAGCAGCCATTTCTGCTTTTCATTGAGCTTATAAATTGTATCTTTATAGAAAGGAGATTCATTATGAGTTTGTCACAGCAAGTGTATACAGATGTATGGGGTTTTTACAGTATTATCTTGCTTTCCCTTGACAAAATGGGAGATACTTATTTTTATTAGAAGCAAAATAATGCTTTCAGTATTTCAAACAGTGAACTTCCAAACAATCTTTGAAAAATACCTGAATTTTCTGCAAATAAGCTTCCTACCCATAAACTTTATTAGTTTTGGCTTCTGGTCTTATTCTGACTCCTTGGCTATACTGTTATTGTCTTCTGTGCTCTACAGCTTTGACTCAAGCAATCCCACCTAATAAAAAAATGGTCAGACTTGTTAGGAAGGAGTTAGTACTAATATGGATATGGCATTCTAGGAAAGACAGAGCCGATGTTGCTTCACTTTGTCAATTAATAATAATTAAGAATAATATAATTGAATTAAGTTACATTTGAACTCCATTTAAATTGAGTTTCATTTCTAATTTACATTTGGAGTTACAGCTGTTACAGCTTTGTTCACATATAATTATTTTGTTGGAATTTATTTCACTTATTTGTAGTAGTTTAAGTAGTTCAAGTTCACCATAAGTCAGACGATTTCAATAGTCTCGAATATCAGCTAAGTTCAGCTTTGTATAATCGCTGTGGTTGTCCCTCGTTTTTTTCCCAGTCTTACCTGTGCCGTGCTGCCTCTTTGCCAATCTCGAACCTAACACTAGATGGCAGTTTCGATATTTTTTTGGCGTGCTGACATCGGCATTGGCCGATGTAAACACTTTATAGAGCTCCTTTGGGAGACTTCAGGGGTAGGAGGAGTGTGGAGACACTTGCTTTCCACGGTAAGGGACAGTGTGAGACTGAAATGTAACTGAACCACCTGGAAAAAAGTGCATTCTGGATACAGCTAACGAGACAGAACTCATCTGCTTCCATTAAAAATGTTTTATCAGTAAGTAGGTGCCATTCTGCAAAAGGCCAGGGACTAAAATTCACTTTTACCTTTATGATTCTTTAGGTGGAGACCAGTTGTAGGTTTTACGCTACATATTTAGATCTGGGCCTTTTGTTGAATGGCTCTGATCTAAATACTTATTCTTCTGGTACAGGAAGTCTAGAATAACTGGAAAATCCTCTCTTATTTACAGCTATAACATAGTAGTTCTCAACATAAACAATCAGCTTTCCATAGAGATATTAAAAACATTTATTTTTTTAAGCAGACTTAGATTATTTGATTCCATTCTTTAAAGCAAAAAGCCTAAGCCCCGTGATTCTTTAATATGAAAAGCAAGTATCGTGGCTATCTCTTAGGTCATACTGTACAAACTACTTAGTACATGGATATTAAAACCTGTATTAAGGAGAGGCAAGTTAAACGCAGCTTGTTTGCCAGACTGAGACACCAGCATGCAAAAATACAAAGTTGCAATTCAGCCCTAGCATTCTAATTTCATCATTTAAAATTTGTTTCCATCACATGTAACTACAAACCACAACAAAACACATCCTGTCTTTCTACGAAAGAAATATTGAAGTGCGCATGTTCTACCAAGTGTTTCTTTTAGTAGAACTTTTTTGTCTTCAAATTATTGTATTCTTTACAGACCAAACAATGCAAAAAAAAAAAAAATTCAGTATCAAGTTTTAACTTTGTTCTCTTAAGCACTGCACCTACCCTAATCTTCTACTAAAGCACTTACCCTTGCTGTAGTGTGTACCTGAAAGGAGTTCCTTATTGAGTGAAATAGCCAATCTCAGCCAGCCAGATGGCCAAGTACCTTCTGAGATCTTCCAGCGTGCATATGTGCCTGCATAGAGCTGAAAGGGTGCAAATTTAACCTCTTCTAGGGCTGTGTTTATTGGTAATTAGAAAAAAAACCCCATCTACCAGAACTTCCTTGTTAGCCTGGAAATCAAGTTTGTTCCATGAGGTGTCCTGTCCAGCTTTCCCTGCAGTATGGAGCGGTTACTTCTACCTTGGATGAAGGTGAGGGCTGAAAATTGTCCAGCTTTTGGTAAAATACAAAACAATTTCCAAAAATGTCTTAAAACCCAGACATTGAAGCATATCCTTTTCCCAGCCTTTAACATGAGAAAGCTCTTTGATACACAGTCCAGTTTCTGACCTTGGGAACCTCCATGATGTGCCAGGTTTGCAGAGGCAAATACCTGCACACATTTAGGCCCTTTGTCCATAGTACATGCTTTGGTAGCTTACAGACTATGAATACTAGACCCCAATGAAATTTTCAAGGTAGGGATGTCTTATTTCCCAAGGCAGAGATGTTCAGCAGCTATCTGGCAGCTACATTGTAATAATTCAGGTGATTCAACTTTTCACGTTTAACAAAGTATCAAACACATTTCATCTTTTAGAAAGGAAAAATAGCTTTCCTCTGTTGTAATTATAGAATACCTAAGGATGAAGATGATTAAAAAAGCTGATACTGTTGAGTCACTAATTGGTTTGTATTCGTCTTTTTTTCCATTTGCATAGCTTAATGCCCTGAAAAAGCTGAACAGTGAGGTAAGAACACATATTGGCACTCATCTTCCTTGTTAGAACATTGGTAGAGTGACTCTGAGGTGAGCAGGTCATTCTGACCCCCTTGTATCTTCACATTTTATTTCCAAGTGCAGCCTCCTCTGTTGCTATGAATACTACTGATCTCTGTCACAGAGCTCTTCTTGGTTTATGCTTTATTATTGTTTAATATAGCTGGTCAAACTGCAGCTCATGATCATGCAATTTAATCTCGTGTGTTTGGGAGTGGGGCTGTGCTGGCACAGGTGCTGGTGGCTGACTGAATTACCAGCTTGCAGGAAAAAAATGGCTATGAGATGCAGCTGATGGTGGAAATTCCTGGGTCATCCTGGACCATGGCTGTACACCCAGCCCAGTCCTGTATCGCTCCAGGGTATCCTCATCCTGCTCAGCTCCTGTTATAGCCAAGTTATATTGGCTTACACAAAAGGCTGATAGGCCAAGGATACCAATTAGATTATTTAATACAAACCAGAGTCAGCTGGAGTCAGATATGTGCAGGCAGCACAAAATTTAGCTCTTAGAGGGGATTTGTATAATTTGCTCGTGACAGTGAAAATTTTAGTGAAGTCCTTTTGTACAATAAAGCTCATAAAACAGCAACATGTCCTTGCCCTTTTTACGTAACTGATCTTTTCTCCATGTTCTACTTCATTATGCTGGAGAATCCTGTTAACACAGTCCACAGTAACATACAATATATAGTCCCTTTTCAACATTCACCGTCAGATTTCTACTCTCTATCTAATCCATAACATCAATCATATTCAGGACCCATTTTCACAGGAAATTTGTTTGAAAGCTTTGTAATTCAGCTTCAACTCCAAAATGATTATTTAGCATTTTGGAAAATAACCCAGACAGTCCCTGATAGCATATTGCTCTGGCAGGACAGCACTACAGGGAAATATAGTAGATCACCTCTCCTTTCAGAACAGGCTTATAGTTGTCTCTAGTTAGAAATCTATTTCAAATGCACATGAAGAGAGCTAAAGACAAGTTGTTAAGCACCATGAATTCACAGCTGTGAAGTTATCTCCTAGGATTTATGTGACTAAAACATCCTACTCAGTTAAAAATGCCCTCCTCTCCCTGTTTTTGCAGAAGTCATCACATGTGTTGTACTACTCTCCTTTCAATAAATTTATGTTTCAAAATGGGGAGTGAGCAGCAGACAGCCTCTTGGGTCCTGGACACTGCACCCTTTATCTTCTAGTTTCTGGAAAATTAACCTCTGCATTTAGTTACAGCTTTGCAAATGGGCACTTTCATCTCCCAGTCCTCTGTGTGCTATACATTTCAGCAGCCCCATACACTGGCAGTCCAGAGAAATTGCCTGCATACAAAAAAAACAAAACAAAACAAAAAAGCTACACCGTATTCTTTATCCTATATAAGGCTGATTGAAGATATCAATGTTTTGAAGTTAGTTACCTGAACCTGGAAAAGAAATCCTAATTGAAAACTGAATGGTTTTATTCCTGGTGGAAGATTATCCCGCTGTGTATGGAAGGCACTCTGTGGCAAGGAGGTAAAGTCCAGGTATTTCAAACACTTGAAGTCTGGCAGCTTGACTTCAAAAATATGTAAGTTACATAAAACTTTCCTTTTCTCATTCATGTGTCTGTAGCTTGTCCCTCAATCCATAAAAGGTTTTCTATCTTTCCAACCCAATCAAATTTTAAAATGTTCATGTGGACAGAAGAGCAGGCCCAAGAAGAGGGTGTTCAGAGAGACATAACTTCTATTCCTCGTTATTAGCTGCCTCTGAAACACATGGAAAAATTAATACAGCAATTAATTGAAGGTACAATTTGATATTCACTAAATCTTACAGAAATTCAAAATGAAAGTTCCCTAGAAGCATCACAGGATGAAGGGGATATCTGCTTTTCTCCCAGATCTGTAAGAATGTTCTGTGTGGACTGGAAAGACCACAAGCAGCCACTGGCTCTGCTTCCTCTTCCCCCATCCTGTTCATACACAGTCTTCCTCTCACAGACATTAACATCACCTCTGTGTTATGCTGCAACAGTCTGGTGCTCCTCCCCAATCTGCTGCCTTTTTCTTAACTTTTGAAATCACTAGGTCCTTTTGGTCATATTTGGCATAGAGGCAGGCATCTCTTGGACATTAAATCTTAAATAAGAATGAGACAAAGGGCATAAACTCAAGTACATGATGTTACATTTTTATTTTACTCTAAGGACAACTGATTGATGGGAATAGGCTGCCCACAGTTTGTGGAGTCTCCATCCTTGTGGATTCAAAACCCAACAGGACAACCTGTTCCAGCTGACCCCTCTTTGAGCAGGACAAGACAAGCTTCAGAGGCACCTGAACCCCTTCATGACAAAGTATGGTGGAGGGACCAGCCCCTATACCCAGCACCTGAAACTATCCATGCTAGCCATCAGCAGCTGAGAAGCTCTGAGTCTCATTGGCTTCCTTCATAGCTAAAAAAAAGTGCCCAAGGGGATGATTGCCTGAAATCATAGTGTCAGACCACCTGAGGTTGAAGTACTTCTTTCCAGCACAGAAGACCCTGCAAGGATAGATTTGGAACATGAGGAAATGGGACTTCCTCATAGTGAACAGTGGTGTTCCACAAGGGTGAGTAGGGAACACAGGGAAGATGGGAAGTTTGCATGGGAATGAAGGTGACCTGTGAGAGACATCCAACTGTAGTGACTATGACAAAGACAGTTAATTTGCATGAAGACTGCTAATATAGCATGAAAAATAACCAAGTATCTTTAGTGGGTTTGAATTCAACACACTTAGAATGTCACTGAGCGTTCCATTTTTGAGAGATGGATCTCAGCTACCTCTAGAGCAGTATTTTTTTTGTCTTGGGATCAGCTCATATCCTCTTAGTGGTACCCTCTTGGAGGCAAGGCTCCAAATATTTTTGATGTCTTTCAAAGTAAGAATTTTTTCATTCCCTTAAGGCATCTTGTTTTCCTGCCCAGAATCTTGTTTTAGTTCTTCAATATCCTTTCAAGATGGAAGAATTGCTCTCTTACACAACAGCATCCCAGGTTTAAATGGTCAGTATTCCATTCTTAGCATTGTTTGTTCTTCTTGCCCACAGCTGTCCTCTGAGCTGTCTGCTGTCAGTGCCCTTGTATCATCTCAAATGCATTACAGACACAGAAGCAGGGCTGCTCTTTCTGCTTCCTTACAAAACTGTTGGGGAGAATATTGTGAAAGCAGGCAAATGCAGAAAGTATTTCAATAAAGCTGTGAGCATCACATGATGAAATTTCTAGATTCTGGAAGTGTTCAAGACCAGGTTGGATGAGGCAACCTGAGCAACCTGATCTAAAGGGTGTCACCCCTGTCCATGGCAACAGCGTTGGAAAAAGCTGATCTTTAAGTTTCCTTCCAATCCAAGCCTTTCTAGCATTTTCAGTCTATAAGCTGTTCTTTGAGGTTTCCCAGAATCAAGTGCCTTGCTGAACTCAGCACAGACAGGTGCTTTGCAAAAGCATATGGGCAAGACATTAAAAACAAGTTGATTGAATAAACTTGTTTTGACTTCATAGGCAAAGCTATACGGCATAAATATAAAAATTCTGCAAAAGCACAGTTGTCAGTGGCCAAGACACTTATGTCTTGACCATCACACTACTGGTCTTCCTGGCTGCAGTGCTTGTGCTGAAAAACATTTTTGTTAGCCCTGCAGCACAAGTGGAACATGCTGGCTTGCTGCTGGGAGCTCAAAGCTGACACATGCTAACATATACTGGCATTGGGAGGGAGCCAAAGACTTCCCATCCCAGGTGCAAGAGGTTCTTTTGGAAATCATGAAAGGCACTGGTGTAAGGTATCTACCACCCCTTCTGCTAGAGCTGTGCTCTTCTGAATTACAGAAATACTCACTGTCCCAGAGAGATTTCAAGCATGGCTACATATGCCAGTGGTTAGGAGGGAGGGGAGAGGGGAAAGGTGGCTTAAGTCATGCAGTCACATTCAGTGAGGGAAGAGAGGAGGTGTCTGTGTTGCCTGCTCATCCTTTTCCACATTCCAGAAGTATCACAGGATAATATGTGGTGGTGGAATGACCATCCCTGAAAGTGTTGAAGAAATATGTGGATGTGGAACTTAAGACCATAGTTTAATGGTAGACCTGGCAGTGCTGGGTTAACAGTTGGACTCAATGACCTTAGAAGTCTTTTCCAACTTAATTAATTCTATGATTATAATTCTGTCTTCTCGGGCATGTGAACACCTTATGTGATGGACTCAAGAGTGAGATTGTTAGTGAATGTGGAGGAAGAAGAAATAATTTTTTCAGAAGACTGAGATGACAGAATTGTGACCATCATTTCAAAGTCTGTCAAAGGGATAATTGTGTCCCCTCGATTTTTTCTCTTCCCTGATGCGACAATTTTTCAAAGGCATTTTATTTGGCCTCTAACTTTTCCTTCCCACCATGTGGCTGCATTTGCTGTGCCATGTGCTTTCACTACAGCACCACACTGCTGATTCCAGCTGACATGGAGAGTGAGGGGATCTAAAATGACTGGAATAGAATGGAAATCACAAAGCAGCTTTAGGGCTTAGCTTACAAAGAGAAGCCTGCAACTAATAATGAGCAGAGTCATGACTTGAATACTGGTTTTTATTTTTGAAGACTATATGTTACAGTCTAATATTCTCTTCAAAGAGGGCTGTGGTAAGGCTTATGTATTATATAAAGATGGCCCATGTAAAAAGCATGACTTTCAATTGATTGCTTCCAAAAACATCTCTCAGTGTAAATAAAAGTATTTATGATGCTCTCTTGTGTTAAAATGCAGAAAGCAGCTGCATGTTGGTAGGGAAATAACAAGAAGTGCTCATTAAGGACTACAATACTTTCTGTTTCCTAAACAATAACTCATGTGGTCCTTCCCTCCTCTGTCAACGTACCTATCTCTGTTGTTGCTGCACTATTCACAACTTCTCCTGTTTCTTCTTTTGTTTCAGGCCCTCCACTTACTGTCTCACTGAGCAGCTCAGTTTCCACCTGTTCTCCCGTCTCACCTGGGAATGGTAACCGTGGAGATCAAATTAACAGCCACTGAGAAAAGCACCAAATGCCTCAGCTCCCTTCTGTAGACCCAATTTTGCTTTGTCAACTCTCCAGTGCCCCTTACCAAGGTACCCCCTTGCATGAATCCATAGGGAACAAACAGGATGATCCTAATCACTTTTCATAATCCAGCTATATGCATGCCTCAAGCCCATGAAGTTCTTCTTATGCTTTCACAAAATCCCCTTGATGCTATATCCAAAAGACATCATGAGTACTGTTTCTGTTCAAATTATTTTTCCTCAATTTTATTTTATATATATGCAGAAATCATGGTAAAATGCCAGTCTGGCTGAAACTGTGCTTTGCTTGGGAAGCTGCTGCCTAATTCATTTCCTCACATAACTACAGAAGCATAAAGGAAAGCAAAATAAATGCTAAGTATCCTATGCACTTTAGCATAAAAAATATAAAGACCCTTTTCCATCATGTGCCTTATGGAAAGAGAATGCACACAAGTTAAGATATTACTTCTAGCTTGGAAGTTACAGGAGCAAAGCTTTTTTCCAAAAGCCTTGTTCAGTGGCCCTGCACCACATCATTTGGTGCTCAAAGCCCCACAGCACATCTTCAGCCAGTCAACTACAAATGTGTTTCCACAGGCATGTAGTGGCAGCACAACATTCAGGGTGTGCTGCTCTACCTCCAGCACTCTGCCCTGAGGCTTAGAAGTGGTGAATAATGAGTTTGCAGCTGGACAAGACTGTGTGTTCAACAGGTGAGCATCCTGTCATTTACTGCTTACATAAAACAGGGCTTTATGCCATAGGATAGATGACCATTTCATGCAGAGGAAACTTCAAAATTCTTTTCTGAAGAGACAAAGGAAAGGACAAAGCAAGTCAACCACTCTGCTCAGCTACCAGGATGCAAAGTGAGATTTATATAGCCAGTTCAGACATGCAGAGCAAAACCACAGGATTAGTGGAAGTGTATGTAACTGGCTCTGGACTTCACACAGACCAGTCCATCTCCTGCACCTTGCACTTCTTCTGGGCAAATGTGGAGTGAGGAAGGATGCTGATAACACATTTCCCTGCAGATAAATACTCCTCTTGTTCTTTGCCTGCTTATTCCCTGAAGAAAAGCTCCCCCAGGATGTATCCGATTCCTTACTGAGATACTTTGTACAATTCAGGATTCACCTTTTGCATGTGCAGTCCATGTCCTCTGGGCACTAACCCAAAGATAAGCATAGCCTGCAATTTCCAGGAACAAGCACATCTCTCAGTAAAGGTCCCTCTTACTGCACACAGAAATATCTGCCATCTCAAACACCCCTGCCTCCTCATGCAGCCTTTCTCCACAGCTAGTCATGTCCAAACTTTTTTGGAAAGTCCAGCCTGGTGTCCCTCTGCTGCTACTTCTGTTTTGTTTGTCTGATAGCAAAGATTCTAGGATAGTCTGGATATGACAAGGGTACATCAAAGAGATGCTTTTTCTTCTACATTCAAGCATGCACTCTCCAACTTCTCATGCTTTATAGTTAATACTATACATAATTAATACATATACCTAAGTAATAGAGCCTTTGGGCTCTGCAAATATTAAGGAATGTGTCTGAGCTACACAGAGACACAATGTTTTAAATGAAGGGTACGGTGGAGCTTTTTACCTGCTAAGAACAAAAAGGACATGAAGTAGAAGAGATGACTGGAAATGCTGATTAAATTTATTACAACTTGGACTTGTAAATCTGATGCTTCCCCAGCCACATTTTTCTATGCCCCACATAGTGCAGACTGCTGGGACCAAATTCTGACTCCAAAAGCTCCTGCAAGGCTCTTAGTAAAGTCAAAAGAACCCACACAGAAGTCTCTGCAGGCAAAATTTGGTCTCCTGAATTTATGAAAGCACAAATATTACCCTCGGTGAGGTGGTCCTCTTCAGTAATATGTATTTTATTGACGACTTCCTCTACAGAGCTGTCACTGCCCTCTACCAGTCCACTGTCCTCCGCTGGTCCTGGTGATGGTGCCCCAGCATCTCCCGTTGCTGCAGGTGAAGGCCCATTGCTCTCCTCTTGCCACACAGATGGCAGCTCAGGGCTCTCCTCTGCTCCTGCAGGCAGGGGCTCGGTGCCCTCTGGCTCTTCCCTTTTACTGACTGAGTCACCCTTCTCCTCAACATCCAGAATCAGGGCTGCAGCCTCCTCTCCTGGCAGGTGCTCACTCAGGTTTGTCTCTTCAGAGGCAAGACTCACATGCTCTGTTGGGTCCAGCTGTGTTTGGTCAGCTACAGTTTCATGGTCATCTGCAGTCGGGGTGTTTGTACCTGATGATGCTTTTAATTACAGCAGGGCAAAGAAAGAAAAGAAGAGAATTGGTGAGTGGGCACATAAGCTCGATGAAAACTAAACCCACAGTGAACTACACAAGCACTATCTGGCAAAGAACACCCTCCTGGCTATGGCAAATACTCTCTCACAGATCTGCTGCACATATCAATAAATATCCAGTAAAGAATGGTGCTGCTTTTACATTAAAAAAAAAAAAAGTTTTCCTTTCAAGCCTATCATATATTTTTATATTAAAAAACTGACCTGTTTACAGGTCAATGTCCTATTACACTTTGCCTTATCAATCTGAAGTGTGCAGGTGGTTTGCTGGTGACAGAACACCATGCAAGGAAGAAGCTTATCGTGCCCCACAACATCAACGTGCAGAGTGTGAAGGAGCTGCTGGTTTGGGCTGCATGTGGGAAAATCTTGGTGGTACCTTCAGCTGGGATCAATGAAAAACCCTGAAAACATTTTCATCCCAAAGGATGAGCAGTGCCCACTTCTTAAAACAAAAAAACCAATTTGTCTGTCTCTTTCAATACCAAACAACCATTCATACTTTGTCTAATAAAAAATTCAACAACAGGAAGCCTAAACAAATTAAAACTTCCACATCTTTCATCTTGCATCAACTTACTGGCTAGTAAAGCAATGGGTCTTGGCAGAAAAAATTTATGAATAAAGAACTGACAAAATTACTCTGACAGGTGTTTAAGCATAAAAATTGAAGACTCAAAATGAGTTATACCTACCTATCAAACTGGCTGAATAATTTTCTGATTAAATTCTATTTGACAAGAGCTTGTACTTAACCTTTTCTAAAGGAATGTCAGGATGAAACCCCTGGTAATTCATGTATGAAATCTGTTTACATAATAATTATGGAACTGGAAAAATGTTATTTTCTGAGAAAATTATGATTGCATCACCAAAGCCAGTAAGCAGAACCATATGATACTACTCATAGATGAACCCATTTATGTGTGTTCATATAGACATAGATGAACAGGAAAAAAAATTTAATACCTCCTGCTCCTAAAACAGCTGTTTGAATACTGCTGCTCTCAAAGTAACTTCACAGTTCTTTTGAGGCATTCAAGCTAAACACCTTTCCAGTAAGTGTCACCTAGTCAGCATCAGTCTACAGACACAGGGAAGGACAGCTAAGTGGGAAGAAGAGCAAGAACTGGGAATCTGGACTCTCAAGACAGACAGAAAGTAACTTTGACTACAACACAGATAAAATTTCATTTGTCCCAAGGAATTGTAAACCCATCCAAGTTTCAGCCAAGCCCTCCAAATCCACAGAGATATGGCTATATATAATGCAACTCAAACAACAGGAGGTAAGCTCAGCTGCGGGTGCTGGACCACAGACCCCCAAGGGCAGCACCCTGACTCTGACAGCTGCTGAGGGGCAGGGACAAAATTCTTAAAATACTCAGAATAAAGGGCAGAGGGTCCCAGCTCACAGGACTGAGTTTCAGTCCATTAGTGGGCATTCCTCTGTTAACCTGCTCAAGCCCCTTTTCAGTCCATTTACTCTCAGCCTCCACCATGTGGCAATGAGGGCTGCAGCCCACCCATATCCCACCATAAAACATATTCTGGCTGGTTTTAAGCCTGCTGTTCATCATTTCATCAAGTGACAGTTCTTGCATTACAAGAAATAGCAAATATATTTCCCCTGAATACCTTGTCTAGATCTCTATCACACCTTGTTTTCCAGGCACTCCTTATCCTAACATGAAGCTAAAGGTTAAACAGATACCCAACTGTTTAACAGCAAGCAAATCTTAAACATAAGCTACCCTAAGAAGTGACTGAAAAAAAGAAGTGTTTGCTCAGAAACCAGAGACTTGATCTTCTCACATTTTTATTTTTCATCTCTTTAGACATTTCTAAATGCCTTCACCTTGCTTAGTGTCAGGAGTATTTAAACCCCATGGACAGAAATAAATAAGCCACGAGAAACAGCATGTTATACAGAGTTTTCAACTGGTGTTAGCAGTAAAAGAAACAATTCAGACCTATTATTACTAGGAATCTCCTGCAGCTCCTATAAATACCAGCCTTGTAACTTCCAGCTAGCCCTCTCTTCATCAGGATGTTTTATATAAATTGGATTTATAAAGTACTGCCTCGCAACATGAGATCTGCACTGTTGGAAACCCTGGAAGCATTCCTCTGTTCTCATATGAAATGCAAAGAATTCCATAATACAGAAGAAATAAATCCTCCCAATAATCTGTTCAATACCTTTAAACCCCAAAAGAATTAATATCATGTGGCAATTAACATTCGTAGGATTCCTTCTAGTTTTGTTTTATTTTTAAATTGGTATTTTTTACTTTCCCTGCTGTAGACAATTTCAGCTGGAAAAACAATGAAAAGCACAGTGAATTTAAGTGGGCCATGACTATTGTGTTTTTCCCTTTGCCTTGTTTCTTTCCTTTTGAGAAAGACTCAGGTTTTTGTGTTACACATTAATGGAAGGAAATTCAATACATTTCCCCATATTAACACACTTAGAGAACTTTAGGGTTTTTTTCCAATTATCCTTCCTTATTAAACTAAATTTGGAAATTATTAATATATCTGGCTGGTAATGGCCCAATTAATGGAGAACTTTCAGTTGTAATTACCAACTGCACTTCATGCTTATCATAACACTAGTTTATGTATTTATTACACTTCATAACCTATCCTGACATGAACAGGCATCTAGACAGAATTCTTAAAATACTCAGAATAAATTATTTCAGTTATTTCCCAGCACCCTTCAATGTTCCTAAGCAGATATCTTTCAGTAGAGGATGGAAAGACAGAGGAATGTATATTGACCAGGTGAACAAGACAGCCGGTACAATATAAAGAGAATAGCAAGGATATTCTTATGCAACGTCCTACAAATACACCTTGCACACAAAATTAGTCTGCTGTGACTTGAGACAACCACAGTCACAGGAGCACTGCCGGTGGTGCAAACTGTGTCGGGGTGGATTTTGTGAAAAAGCAGGAAGGATAGTGGGGTCAGGAACTGCTGGTTCACTGGTCTTTCAAAGGCTGGAGGGGAAAGGTACTGGCTTGACAAGATACTACACAAAAGGGCCAGCAGCAGGACCTGTCTGGAAATTAAAAACCAATCAAACAAACAAACAAAAGCCGGCGGAGAGGAGGGGAAGAGGACTTAAGCATTAATTCACAAGAAACAGCAGTTCCGAAGCCATCGCTCACGGGGCGAGGCTCTATCCACAGCGCGGGCAGAATTAAAGGCCGGGAGAAACCCGACAGGCTCTTGCCCCGCGGAGTTTCTGCGGGACGCGCACCTGCGGCGTCTGCCCCGCCACGGGACGGGACGGGACGGGACGGGACGGGACGAGACCACCCCGCGGGCCACCGGGAGCGCGACACCCCGCCCCCGCCCCGCCCCCCACCTCAGCGAGCTCCGCGAGCAGCCCCCGTGACTCCCCCCGGCCCGGCTCAGCCCGGCCCGGCTCACCCCGCGGCGGCGGCGGCTCCTGGGGGCGGCTGCGGGCGCTGCTGGAGCAGCCCATGGCAGGGCCGGCCGGAGCTCTGGCCTCTCCCGACGGCGGGCCCGGAGCGGACGGGCAGCGGCTGGAGAGGCCGTCGGGCAGCACCGACCGACGGAGCGGGGGACGGCCCCGGCGATGGAGCCTTAAAACACACCCCCGCGGTTCAGCCCCGGCCACTGCCGAGGCCGCCCCTGCCCCGGGGGAGGATTTCAGCGCCCCGTGCAGGTGCCACGAAGCGTGAGTGGCAGCAGCCGAGAAGAGGGGACCGTGGATCCGTGTGCCCCATGAGTTTAACCCTGGGGCACTGTACGCAAACCTCGGGAGCAAACTTCCAGCCAGGCTCGCATCGAGTAGGAGAGACCAATGTCCCGGGTACCAGGGTCCAGGACTGGGTAAGATATCAGACGGACTTGGAGGCCACGCTTGTGTTTGGGAATCTATGAATGTGACTGATCTTGTGAACCCGAGGCTGAGGGTGGGGGGTTTCTGTGGGGAACCCCAGTCCGAACCGGCTGAGAGGAGCAGCAGCACTGGGTTATCAGCACTTCCAGTGTATGTAGTACAGGCGTGCAGGGGGGTGTGCTCGTACACACACAGGGGCCTCAGCCTCGCTACCTGCCCTCCCTACAAACGCGAACAGAAGCGGATGTATCCGTGGGACTGGGGAAGGGAGATCTCTGGGGTCTCAGCAACTGGGAGGCAAAAAAGAACCCTTGGGCTGGAGAGTCCTTTGGATTCAGCAGCCACCTTACCATATTTACTATCAGCCTTGAAAGGTAAAATAAAGATAATATGAATTTTATATTTGCATACAGGCAAATCAGCAGATGTCCAGGAAAGCACAGTTGGCCTAGAAACTTTCCAAAGAGTACAAATGAAGAATGTATGCCACACATTTGCTTGCATAAACAGGTAATGAATTTATTGCATCCAAGACATATTTCATTCCCATTCTTCTAAATTAATATTTTTTTAATCGATCCAGTAACTTGTCCAGACAAATCATATTTTCTTTGGACATTTGTCCAGCATTTGTGATGTTCCCACAGACGAAGTGGAGCAGTAGCAATAACTCCAATAACATCTGCAATAACTTCTGCTTCCTCAGTTTGAATTCATTTTCAGTACACTTTAAAAACAACAGAAAAGAATCCCTGTAGGCTGGAGACAGCACATATGAAAGGAGGGACTGGCAAACATCTGATTTCTCACCTTTCTTGTATGATCTTTCAGAGAACAAAGCAAGGAGGACAGATCACCAAGGCAGACTCATCAAGCACTGGAGAATGAGGGAAATAAAAATGGAAAGCTACATTCAATTCCTGCTCTTACCTGCAGAGCTTCATACCTGCTTCCCTCCATGTCCTAAGCAAAGGGTAAGCTGTGCAGTGCACCTACTATCCATCTTAAATAGCAGAGAAAGGCATCCAAGATTTACGAGGCCAGAGGGAGCATATGTGGGCTCACTGAGGGGAGCAGGGCTGGTCTGTACTTCATATTCCTTAAACAGGCCTTGCATAAGATACAGAAATAGGAGTGAAAACCTAAGAGCCATTTGGCAGGTGACTCCCAGAATCACTAAAAAACAGTATCATGGTCTTCTTCCTTCCTCCCATGAGTGAAGGAGAAGCTGCATCTTTTCATCAGGAAGACTTCAACAGAGCCAGTGCTGGAACTGACATAGGTGGGGCCAGGGCAGAACAAGGCTGCACATCAGTGTATGAGCTGTTTTGCCACATATCAGGCCAGGCTTGGGCAAGTTGTGCCCTCGGCAGAGCATTCAACACAATCACATTCCTGCAGGATAACCACATCTGCCCTGCAGCTGCCTCTGTGCCAGTGTCCTAGCTTTTGGAAGCACAAGATTGTACAGAGCTTGTACAGAGTCCCAGAGAAATTAACTGCAATTGATCCAGTGGCTGCAGCCTGATGTTGGCAGATGGAAGTCCTTGGTAGCCTTCCCAATCATTCCCCTGAGCAGGGCACCTCTCCACAGACTCCCTGCCTTCTCAAAGCTGAACCACCCTGGTACTGCCCCATATGAAGGCAGTACCAAAGTAGCCAAACCCCGTCCTCCCCCCCCCCCCCCCCAAACTTTAATAGCAAATTAACTAAACAATCATCTCAAATTAGTCATTTTTACAGAGGAAGACTATTTTATTCAGGAATATAATTTGGGAAATTAAAAATAACTGTAAACTGTGAGTGTTCACAGATAGCTGTATCTCCAGTGATAAAGCAACAAATGCCTGTGATCACTTACATACGAGTAGCAATACAGTTCCAAAAGCAAACTTCATAAAAACTTCTCTAAGGTCCTGGCAATTTTTAGATTCCCTGGGTGAGTACTCCATGATCAAACTTGTTACACTCATTCCAGAGTTCACTAGCTATTAAAAATGTTGAATATTATTACTACTGCAGCTATTAAATATATATCTATTTTCTGATAGTCTCAGTTCCTGGGACTTTCCAAATCATGGTGACTTTTCAAAACATTGTGCTAATCATGAGTTTTCTTTGCTGTGCCTCCTTTTCTCAGTCTTTGGCTATTCTGTACAGAAAGACCAGTACCTAAGCAGGCAATACTAAATATTCTAAATTGTTTATTGTGTCAGATAATTCAGCCCAAATGTTCCACTGATGCAAATTTGTGTAGCTCCACTGAAGGCTATTCTGTGATGCTGATTTATGAACTGCAGAGAACTGCCTTTTGAAAAGGCTATTTTTGTTTTGCCTGGGATGTGATGACCTTGAAACTTAGCTCCTAGGACATGCCTTGTAATTTCCTGGAAAGGAGGCAATCTGAAGATTTTCTTATTGAACTGGTTGCTGATATCCATACCTGTGAATTTCTGCACAATTTGGTCCTTAGAAAATACAGTATCTTGTTGTACTAGCACGGTGTTTAAGCTGGTTACACATCTAGGTATACAAACGTGTATTTAGATATGTGTATGTTTATGTATGTGCATGCACACATACTTCCTAGCATGCTTTCACTGGCTGAAATTCTATCCAAGGTGTGCAGATATCCAGGTATTCACAAAGGACAGTATTAAACAAGATTTTCCCTGTTCCCTAATCAGATAATATTTCTGCATTTGACTCATTTTCCTACACAATTCTTTTTTTCCCTCCTTCCTTTCTTTCCTCTCCTTCCTCCTGCTGCAAGGGTGGCCAAGGAGAGGTTTGTGTCCGGATCCAGTGGACCTGTGCCTTACTGGAATTCCAAATTCCCAGTGATCTGAAACAAATAGCTGCATTTATCTGCCTGACAATACAGGGGATAGTTCAGTGCATGACCCTGTGAAAACCATATGAACATGTTTGCATTCACTGTAAATGTGATGATTATCAGAGAACACAATCTGTCATTTTTAATTGCCCTGATGTGCAAAAGTAGAAAATAATGGCTGCAGGTGTTCACACAACACTGTTGTGTAATTGTGCAGAGACTTGACCAGACCACAAATATAAGAAAGCATGGACTGTATTTTTGCATATTTTTATCCTATCAAAACAGTATGTTCTGTTGATATTGGTAAAATAAAGATGTAGGCCTAGCTTTTCAAAAGATCCGTCTTCTTTTTTAATTGAATCTCATCTTTCAGGATTAGTGTGTGACCTCTGGCACCTGAAGGACAGCTACAGATACGCCGTGCCCCTTGCAGCAGCTTCAGCAGAGGCAGCAATTCAAAAGCCCCCTCTGTTGCATCACACAGTATTTCCTGGGACTTTCCTGGCAACGGGTCAGACCTGTTACTGTCTCAAACACCTGGCAGCTCTGACAGGGACAAGTCCTGATCTCTATCCATTGCCTGCTGATGCTCACGGAAGGGGCCTAAGCAGGAGTACACCTTCAGGTATTCCTCCACTCCAGAGTGATGCCCACTTTCTCTCAGGGTCAGCAGTGTTGCCACTTCAGCTTTATAAAGATCTCATAAGTTCAGAGAATTTAACAGAATGATCCATCCCAGGCTGTGCCATAGGGTGCTCATGTACTGCTCATTTTTCAGACTTCAAAATTAATTTTTCTCATTCTTATTTTTTTTCTCTTTCTCTTCTTTACAATCTTTTCTCTCAGTTAACTATACACCATCTACAACAGCACACATAATTAGCACATACACCTTTTTTTTAGTGCCTCATTTTACTGCCATTGGAATACATGTTATTTTCCAGTGAAATAGCCCTAGAGCTGATGGTATTATTATTACACTGCATTTGTGGGGGCTTTGCTTGGGGTTCTGCAACATGGAGAAAAAGTTGCTTTGGGATTTCCCTGCAGAATGGCACTCTGCATGGCTGGTCAGACATCTGCAGTATGTCCAGTACTGATTCCTTGCAACAGAACTGCTGCAAAAGACCCCATGGGTGATGCTGGCCAGAATCAACACATGAAACACATTAACTTGCTTGTCTGTCCCCAGATATGGGTGCTGTTGTTTGCTGATATACTGGTGTCAGTGTTAGTGCTGCTGCAGGAGCTTCCCCGACTTCCCTTTCTCAGATACACTGGGTTTGTTTCTTTTTCCTCCAAACCCAAAATGAAGTCACTTTTCAATTTTTTGAATGGGTCAGTGCTTTACCAGTGACTTTTCTTGTGGTACTCTCACTCTCCTTATTCATATCTCTAACTGGTGCTTTCTTACACAACCTTACCAGCATTTTAGGTGGTGAAAGTGATGAAAGAACTTCAAGACCACTGCTCTCCAGATTGAATTATCTCCCTTGCTGCTGAAAACCATGTTCCTGCCTTCTCAGTAGGCAAGCACAGAGTAAGGCTAGGGTAGGAAAAGCAGTAGGGGGGGAGAGTGGCCCTGCTTTCCCCAAGTACTCTCCATTCCCTGCATGCTCATCTTCACTGCCAAACTGAGCACCAGCCTGCAGAGCCCCTGAGGCAGACTAATACCTGACTCAGACCAAGAAGCAGTTGATTGCTCTGGCTGAGCATGGTGGGGCAGACAGGAGGGCTGGATGAAACCACAGTGTCTGCTATTAATGCTGGGAGAAGTAACATTGGTTTTCCTGAGGTTGCCAGCTGCTCCCTGGATCTGCCCATCTTGAGACTCATTTGTTGGAGATGGAGACATTGTCTATTGCTTCCCTCCCTGTCCTTTATTCTGCTGTAGCAGGGCTTTGTTGTGAAGGGGAGCTCAGCATACCTTGCTGAGGGTGCCTGGGTGCCTGATGTGCCTTCCTGCTTTCTTTAATTCTCAAGCAGCTGCACTGTCAATGCCCATCCACTCCCAGCTGCTGATTTTTAACAAAACACTGGCTGTATAATACTGTTTAATGAATTTTGGTGGAGCCAAAGACTTTTTTTACTTCTAGTGTTGTTTTCATCTGACTTGGACTGGCCCTTTGCCTTTATAAAGGACACTAAATGGACTGCAGACACCCAGGAAAGGCCTTCACACCCACAGAAGGGAGATCTGGGGGTTGAGAGACAGCAGTGCCCATTTCTGCAGGTATTCCCACCACCCTGACTCCACCACTAATCCTCATTTCAACCAGATTTAGGGACAGAATTTGGGGTCCAGTGGCCAAAGTGTCTGTCAGAAATTTCTTTTAGAAATGCAGAGGTTTTTTAAAAACACATTACTAGAAAGAATTTGTTTTATAAACTGCTAAGGAAAGTACTGTGTTCTCTCCCAGTCTGAGCGAAGGTTGCAAGGAAAACAGCTTGGAAACAGCTCCCTCTCCTGGAATCTGCATGACTCCCGCATCTTGCAAGGTAACATAAAACATGGAATAGTCCAAAGGAACGGCACCGAGGAATTCATGAAGCCCACTGAGCTTTATATTATCTTGCCAGTAATTTCAACAAGCAAGAAAATATGACTATTTCCCCACAACCAGTGGGGTAAAAGAATTAAAAGCAAAGTCACAGTTTGACGGTAGGAATAACAGCAATGCACCTGAGTGCTGTGGCATGGGGAGGAACAGGAACAGGAAAAGAAAGAGATAGAAAAGAGTTTTCTTCTCTGCTGCCAAAGAAAGGAAAAGCTTGAAGTATACTTCAGTTTTGAAATAATTATGCTCTGGAAAAGGATGGAAATTATTTTGTTTCAGTAAGAGAAATTTGACTATAAAGACACATCAAAATGTAATCTTTTATATTATTATTTTTATACATATATGATTCATGTGCTTAATCTAGAATTATTCCCAGAGAACTTCATCATTAGAGATGGATGGATGTCTGAGCTTCACCTTGGATATTTAAGCTCCACTTAAGTTTGGTGACATTTTTTTCAACATACACTTATCTCATCTTTATCTCAGTGTAAGCAGCTTAGCTATTAATCTAGGTGTTTAAACTGGTCTGTCAAACCCTAGGGTTGTTACCCAGAAAACATGGTTGGGATGATGGTTTGCATTTTGAGCAAAGGCTGCCTGTCACTGACAGATTCCTGTTGGATACATTTTGGTAAGATGTGTGATCATATGGTCATATACCAGAAAAAAGTTAGCATGGAGGGAGCCATACCAGTAAAGGCATACCAGTACACTGCATGTTTTGGCTCAGTTTTTTTGTTGTTGTTACATATCCCATGCCAACAAAGGCATAGGACTTGCTAAAGACAACAAGCACAACACTCTCCTGTGCTTGTGCTAGCCCAAGTGAGTCTAGAAAAGCTTTTCCACTTTGTAATTTCACAAGAAAATATGTAAGCCAGGGTGCCTTTCTAGTGCAGCATGTCTTCAGAGCATAAAGTCACACCAGCAGCAGACCTTTTGTACCGCAGGTGGATCCCTGGGCCTCCTCTTGGAGGTGTCACAGGGAACCCTCAAAATGCACATCTCTAAGACCCACACTGCTCATTCCCAAGATGCCCAGCCAAGCCCTTTGCTCCTCCCTGAGCCAGGCTGGGGTGCTTGTTCTAGGCCAGACAGCACTGTGGGATCAACCACAACTGTCCTCGGCCTGAAAACAGGAACCTCATGTCACAGCTCTGTTCACAGCCAGAGTGTGTGCTCAGCAGGACAGTTTTCAGGCTGGTGGTTTCCAGAGCACACACAGGCAGGAGGAGGTTTTCTTGCACCATGACTCCAGTATTGCAAGGACTTAGCTGCTTGGGGTGAGCAAAAGACACTGCACAGCTGGTGGGAGAGCAGAGCCATTGCCCCAGCAAACCCAGGAGCTGCACTGAGGGTGCCCAGCACTGAACTTGCTAACACAGGGGCCTCGGGCCCAGCACTGCTCCCAAGCTTAGTGGCTCATTTCATGCTTGACACCCACTTGTGTGCATGGCCCGGGGCTGTATCCCATGGGACAGGCTGTCCATTGCTGCAGCACTGGGGGCAGGCAGGGGCTGCCAGGCCTGGCAGAGGGCAGGCAGTGCTGCTGGAGAGAGGCAGCGTGCCCAGTGCTGAGACAGGGGCAGACCACCACGTGTGTCCCCTGCACCGCTGCCTTGTGATGCCCAAGAGATTTATTTTCTCCATCACATAACTTTCCACGTCAGCTCTGTGTCAGAAGTGACAGTACCCAAGCAAACTGTCTACTCTGTACTCGTGAGACTCCACCTGGAGCACTGCATCCAGCTCTGGGATCCCCAGCACAGGAAGGACATTGACTTGTTGGGGCAAGTCCAGAGTAGGCTACCAAGATGATTAGAGGGATGGAGCACCTCTTCAACGAGGAAAGAGGGAATTGGGATTATTCAGCCTGGAGAAGAGAAGTCATAGGCATGACCTAATTGTGGATTGTGGCCTCCCAGTACCTGAAGAGAGTCTACAAGAGATGGAGAGGGACTTTTTACAAGAGCATGTAGTGACAGGACAAGGTGAATGGCTTCAAACTGAAAGAGGGCAGATTTAGACTAAATACTAGGAAGAAATTCTTTACTGTGAGGTTGGTGAGACACTTGCACAGGTTGCCCAGAGTAGCTGTGGTTGCCTCATCCCTGTAAGTGCTCTAGGCCAGTCTGGTTGGAGATCTGAGCAACCTGGCCTAGCGGAAAGTGCCCCTGCCCATGGCAGCAGGGTTGGAACTACATGATCTCTAAGGCCCCCTCCGACCTAGACCATTCTGTGATTCCGTGATGGAAGGCTCGGGCCCCTGCGACTCTCCCTCCGAGGGGCTTCCCTTATCAGTGCCCGAAGCCTCTCAGGGGCCTGTGATGGCAAACAGGCCCTGAAAGCCGCTCTGTGGGACCGGGAGGCAGCGCGGGCCGGGAAGGCGCGGGAGCCGCTTCGAACACGCGCGCCAGAAGGCCCCGCCCACACATTCAAGCCACGCCCCCGCACTCAGGCCACGCCCCCGCACTCAGGCCCGGCACCTGCAGCTTGGCCCCGCCCCCGTAACTAGGCCACGCCTCCGCAGCCCCGCCCCCAGCCAGGCCCCGCTCCCGCAGTCAGGCCCCGCCCCCGCAGCCAGACCCCGCTCCCGCGGCCAGGCCCCGCCCCCGCAGCCAGGCCCCACCCCGCAGCCAGGCCCCGCCCACCCTAGGGACCGCCCCGCAGCCAGGCCACGCCCCACAAACAGACCACGCCCACTTAGGGCCCGCCCCGCCCCTCCCGGCTGGTCCGGGAGCTTTGGGGCGGGCGCCCGCGGCTCTCGCGAGAGCTGCGGTGCGCGAGGTCGCGGCGCGGCGGGGCCCGGCCCTTTCTGTCGGCCCGGCCATCTTGGCGGCGCGTTGCGGTGAGCGGGGCCGGGCGGGGGGCGCGGGGCCGCGGGCGGGGCGCGCTGCGGGGTGCTGACCGCTCCCCTCCATCCCACTGTGTTCCAGGTACCGCCCGAGCCCCCGCGAGGCAGCACCATGGTGGCCGCGAAGAAGACGGTGAGTGGGAGCGCGGCCGCGCCGGGCGCACGTGGCGGTAGCGGCGGCCCGGCGGGACGGGCCGCGCTCCGGTGAGGCCGAGCGGCCCCCGGCATGGTCTGCGCTGGGCACTGGGGGTGCTGGGGGGCCCCTCAGAGCTCGGGCCATGCCGTCCTGACTCAGGCCGCGCCCCGCCGGCTTCCGCGGCCTCGGTTCCCTTCCGGGCAGTGTCCCGGCGGCTCTCGGGGCCCCTGAGCTGGCTGGAGGAAGGGGGAGCAGCTGCCCCATTCCTAATGCGGCTGGAGTTCAGCTTTTCCTGCCATGTTCTGGCCTTTCTCTTTGAGCGGCTCTAAGAAGTCTGGCTTTCTTATTAAAAGGGAGCCGTGTTCGTCTTTGCAAATGGCCTTCCTTACCTGTGTCACCTCGTATTGCACAGGATTACTTGTTTCTGCTGCCCAATATCACGCTGTGGGTGTGTGCCCTAGGGAGAGACAGACTCCAAACCTGGCTTAGATTGGCAAGGCAGAAGTCATACTTATGTGGAGTTGAGTGGCTGAGCTTGATTAAGGCCTGTCAGATACACACGGATGTCACGGATTTATGTAGATGGCGGCAGCAGCGCTTTGAGATGTATTTTCTTATCGTATGATACGTGTATAAGAACTTTCTAAAGTTGAGAAAACAGAGAATCAGTAACTCCTGTATCAAATCAATAAACCACCTTCTGTGGTTGATTGGCTTTTCTTATTCCATATTTAAGATTATAGAGAAACTAGAAAAAACTGCTTGCTTTTGAAATGTGTTCATTTTCTTATATTCTCTATAACTATGACAAATGTAAAGTAACACACAGTAATGTTTTTCTGCATCTTCAGAAAAAGTCCCTGGAGTCCATAAATTCCAGGCTTCAGCTGGTTATGAAAAGTGGCAAATATGTGCTTGGGTACAAACAGACTCTGAAAATGATCCGACAGGGCAAAGCCAAGCTGGTCATCCTCGCCAACAACTGTCCTGCTTTGAGGTAAGCAGATGTTTGGGAAAACATTCTCTCTGAGACAGGTTCTTTGTAGAAATGCAGCATGTGCTTCATGCTCACTGCTGCAGTGACTTAAAGCAGAGAACTTCACTGGCATGTTCCAGAGTGATGTGAAATAGAAGTGATGGCTCGTTTGGTGTGTAATCATTTCAGGTCTGGATGTGTTGAAATGCTTCCCAGTGGGGACTTTGTATGTTTCTGTTTCAAAGAGTTCATGCTACAAAAGGATCAGGAAGCTTTTCACACTATGATAGCATTCATTAAGAGCATTTTGGGTCTGAATTCTTGTGCTTCTTCCAAATTGTTGGAAAATAATTTTGCGTCTAGGAAAACCAATAACTGATTTAAAACACTTGGAGCACACAAAATCTGCTGTCCAAGTTAGTTATAAGTTAAGGTTCCTGGCCAGCGAAATTGCTTTTTTTGAGCATGAAATCTTTACTAACTTCTGTCATTTTCCTTGTTGCACATCTGTGCCCTTTTTATTGTCAGACAGGAGAAAATGCAAATGCAGAAACCGGAAACTGGATGCTTGAGAAATGGCAGGACTGTTCCAGCAGGCAGCAATCCCCAATGATAGTGGGGATCCCAGAAGTGCTTGGAAAACATATTGGTGGCGATAATCTGGTGGAAGTCAGAGCAGAGGGGAATGTATTTTAAAACAAAAATTCACAGTTCCTTTCTGAGCTGGCAGCATCTGTGTCTCTCTTCAGCATCTGGCCACTGTGTATCCACATTAATAACAATCATTGCTTAGTCACTTTGGCACAGCTCCTACAGCCCTTCAGAAGTCTGCAAGTCTGAAAACTTTTTTTACTGTGTAGAAATGAGTGTGTGTAGGAGCAGCCTGAAGGGTTTGTTACATTCCCTCATTGTACATCTGGGTAAGGGTTCCTGAGCCCCACCACAGGGCTGATTCTGTCGGGCAAGGAACAGCTGTGTTTCTCTGCGTGGAAGGCAAAACTGTGCAAGGTTTAAGTGTAATGCAAGTTAAAGGTGCTCTTTCTACACTGCAGTCAGTCACAATTGTTTGTCAGTGCTGTAACTCCCAGTTTCTGAATTTCAGAAAGTCAGAGATTGAGTACTATGCTATGCTTGCCAAGACTGGCGTCCATCATTACAGTGGCAACAACATTGAATTGGGCACAGCGTGTGGAAAATACTACAGGGTGTGCACACTGGCCATCATCGACCCAGGTAATTCCCTCCTACAGTGTGGGGACCAAATGAACAGGTATCTGTGGTTCCTCCTTTCTCCTGTGAGCAGCAGCAGCACTGAGCAAGTAGAGTGCAGGGGTGATGACACACTTGGCTGCTTTTTTACATCAGGTTTAACTCTTGGTCTCCTCTGACCAAGATCCTGTTCTTCTTTTGCAAGTCCTGGGTTCTTAGAACCTGAAGGACTGGACTGCTGCTTCTGTTTGCACACAGCTCCTTTTACTGCTGAACCCTTGTGAGCATTTTGCCCATCTGTAGGGAGGTTTCAGTGCCTGGGAAGCCACTTTATGGGACCCATTTCTGAACCCATTAGCTCACGTATGAGCTTGTGCAACATACTGTTTACATCAATCTGGTTTGTTCTTAATCAAAGGATTGTGACTTGCCCTGCTTCCAAAAATGACATATACAAGCATAACCTATATGCAGATGGATGCTAATTCAGGATTGAAAACTATGCTAAACACTCTATTTTATAAGTCTGTGTGTATTTCTATGGTTTGGTGGCATTCTTTGTCCCACAAAGTTGCTCAGGTTCCTTACATAGACTACTAATTAGGTGACTTCCCAGCCTCTTTCCAGAATGTTCTAAGAGAATAATCACACTCTCGTTCTGCTTGTTCATCAGAACATACACGTGGGTTTAATGGTTTCTGTAGTAACTTTCACCAAATGTTCCCCAAGTGACATTGATTTCAATTTGCCCTTATTTCAGAAAACTTAATTTAGCTTGCTTGTAGTAAATAGTAGCTGTAAACTTAATTTTCAGAATGTCACTTTTAGGTTTGATTTTGGGTGGGGTGGGAGCTGCAGGTAAATCCTGCTGCTGTGTGAGCAACCTAAAGCGAATATTCTCGCTGTCCTGATGCTGCCGTGCTCAGGGGAGGCTAGACATTCGCTAGAGTGAAACTGTGCATTGTGTCCTCCAGGACTAGACTGCTGCTCTAGTACTGGCTTTGTAAATGCCAGTGACAGCTACATAATTACTGGAAAAATACGGTATTTGGATTAGAAAAATACAGTTACTAGTATTTTTTTTATCAAATCCATCAGAGTCGCTTGCTTTTTTCCTAAACACTCTCTGTATTGCTTTTAAGTTGTTTTCTAGAATCACTGTGGTGTTTTTATGGGTGGGGGGTTTTCTTACTTTTTGCCTTATTCCGGAAAAGATCTTTCTGTGGGTCCTCTTGTAACACTGTATTTTTATTTTACAGGTGACTCTGACATCATTAGAAGCATGCCAGAACAAACCAGTGAGAAGTAAATGCTGTAAAGGTGTTAATTTCTGCAATAAAACTGGCTACAGACATCTTTTAAGAAAAATTTGTATTATACTTTTGTTGGTTTTTAGGGAACAAACTATATAAATGAAGATTCATTACCACTGCTGTGTTTCCTGTTCTGTTAGAAGTAACCTCAACAGGACAAAGCTTGCCTGTTTCTTTCTGTAGAAGGTGTGGATCTTGAGAGATAAGTGAAGGAAAGCTTGATCATCATGGCAAGGGTGGTGCCAAATCCCAGCTTGGCCAGGGCTTCCTTAGTGTTTGGTTTTGGAGAGCTAATGCAAAAATGAGGCATAATGTGAGGGACAGGAGAAATTTGAGATATTGGTGGCAGATCCTTTTTACAAAGTCAATCACAAAGTACTAATGTGCATTATTCCCTTTGTCTTTTCCTTCCAAGAGTACATACCTGTCAGGGCAAACAGGATAGCTGCTAGATGTGTAACGTGCTTTCAGTAAGATACCACTGAATTTTGTAAAGCTGATTTTAAATTAGTATCATCCTTCATTTTAATTCTTCAAAGATGTTAGAGATAGGTGAGTTGGTGTTCTCAAGTCACCATTGCTGAGAACATCAGTATCTTTTGTGCCTGTTCTGTGCAGGACCACAACTGCAGGATGTTCCTGATTAGTAGGGATTGTTGAGGTGCCAGTGCTTTGCTGACAAGTGATAAAGAAACACCTCATGCAAATCAGTGTGTACCTGCAGCCTTGCAGTACTCCAGAACTTCCAGAATTCCAAAGTGTGCCAGAGTACAAGGTGCCTTTCAAAGCTTGCTGTTACATATCCATGCACGCTCATTAGCTTATCTGAGATCACTTGATCACTAAAGTTCTGATGCAACTACTGTTTCTGTTAAAAAATTGATGAAGTTGTGTCTTTCCATTTGAAGATGGTGAAGAGGCAAATCAGTGTGTCAGAGCAACACAGGAAGTGCTGCCATCTGCCTTTATCAAACCATGGATTTGGCAAAGGTGTAGCCAAGGGGAAAGAGGCACTTCAGTTGGCCAGAATGGCTGGAATCAATTTGCTGGCTTTGTGTGTCAGTGTTTGACAAACAGGTGTGCAGCTACATGTATTGCCCAAAGAATGTTTTCATAATTAAAATACTAGTTGCATTCAGGAAAGTTAGAGAATCTTAATATTGACCAAGGGACAGTAGGGAGAAGTTGGATAGTCTGGACATAATACAAGTACTGGAAACTTCAGATTGTGACGCTCTGATAATCCAGCAAACTTCTCACTTGGTGCATTTACTTTCACTGCAGTTTAAACACAAAGGTGTAAATTTGTATTTTTTACATCTGACTGATTTCAGTAGTTCAAGAGTGTTTCAAGAATCCAAATCACTCCTAATGGCATGAGTACCATCCCACTTTTCCTGTTTTCATCTCTGTATACATAGAACTATATATATCCACACAGATTGAGTGCTTAAAATACTAGCAGAGTGGAGGAGGGAAATACAGAAAAGCAAGCTGTAAATTCATACCCTAAAAGTACTTCAAAACATGGACGTTTCACTTCAAAAAATAACAGCATTTTATTATTTTGCATAGCTTATTTCACTTGTTTAGTTCTGCTTAATTAGAATTTTTGCTAGTTACTAAGTTGTTTGTATATATAACATTTTTAAGACTTCTTGTCTGCATTCAATGCGAGACAGAACACATGGTGTATAGATGAAGGGATCCAAAATACTCTTCAGACAAAAGGATTAGTTATTTTACTTTGAACCAGTTTAAGAAAATAGTTCTGACAAATTTGTATGTATAAATATACAGTGTAGGATACACTTAAAATTCTCATCAGTATTTTAGCCTGTTTTCCAAATCTTCCATTCTCTTCGTCATTTCTTCCAGTACATAAATGTTAAGGAAAGAGGTACTGATGGATGCGTTAATAGAAAAAGTAATGGTCCATAAACTTTGTTTCTTCTCTGACTTCAGTAGTTCTAATGCAATATTCCCCTTATTTTCTCATTCTGATTTGATCAGCTGAGTTGTGAAAGTTTGAAGCCACACGGATTAACAGGTGTAAGTTGACATGGAGTTAAGATCAGAGCTTATTTTAAAGGGAAGGTAAATGCTGTTAAAACTGTTTTACTTAATCAGCTGCCTGAAACTAACAGATTATAAAACTGGAGCTCTGAGACTGCAGTAAGAATGTCTGATGATGATCTGTTCTTGCCCCATGGTCATGTAGCATTGGGTAGCCAGTAGTTTCCAGACAGATGAGAAACAGAGCACAAGCAGCCCCATGTGATCTAGAATTGGCTTCACTTAAAATAAGAAGCTCTAGCAATGCAGAGTAGTGTACAGCATCATTTTCCTGATAAGCACTTCCAGCTGGCAGGAATGCTGTGTCTGCTGCAGGAGGAGGTTGGACCTGTCCTGTTTACCTGAGCATCTCTGTCCAAGTGGCATGGTAAGGCTGCAGCCAGGGGGAGCTGAGAGGAAGAGGCAGCCTAGCATCAAGAGGGAACTGAAGGCACTAAGACCTACCTCAAAAAGAGGAAGCTGCTGCACCCCACTCTTTGCTTGTTCATCTAGTATCTTGATTTCAGCATTTTAATGTCTTACACAAGGAAGAGGGAGAACTGGACATACAAACTGGGATCTTTGATAAGTGGCTGTAAGGAATTGGTATGGGTAGACAGGCAAATTGAATTGGACCTCTGAGTTTGGCCAGAACAGCCATGTGCTCTGTGTCCCTTCCCTCCCGCCTTGCCAGCAGGAGAATGTATCCTCTTGCTAGTAAGGAGCAATAGTGGGTGTCCTGCTGCTGCTGTGGGCACTAGCCTGCCTGGACATAGAGTTTGTTTGGTAGTTCCTCAGCTGTCTTGTAGAAGGGATTACTCTGTGCATACTGGCATCACATGAGCTGCCTTCTCTGCAACATCCGTGTTTCTGGGGTGTTCACAGATGCAAAGTTCAGGCAGTTGAAACTGCATTCAACTACTGATAGAAAAATTTAAATGTAGTTGGATGCAGATCATCAAGAGCTTGGACTGATCCCTCTAAATTTATACTCTGTAAATGGAACTAGTTTTGTAGCCAGTTTTCCCTCTCCCACCCCCAGATCTCTGGATGAGGACTGGCCACCACTCTTCTACAGTTACTAAGAACTAGTGTATCACCCTGTATCTGAGCTGCTCTTGAGATAAGGCAGAGAAATGAGGTTTGTACTGGAGATGAAACTGGATGGTTCATATTCTGTTACAAGAAGTGGTTGCACAGTGCTCTGAGAAAGTGCTTAGCACTGTTCCTATCAAAATCCATAGGTCTCTGGCTCAATGCCAACAGCTTTTCCATCACCTTGAGTCCTTGGAATAAAAATCATGCCTGTTCAGATTTTAAAGCAAAAAAGCACATGTTGCTTGCTAAAGCTCTGTGTTCTTTGATTCTGAGTAAGCTCAGAGTTCCTCGTAGCCCATCTGCAGGAGGTGACAGCAAAGAGGCTGAGGCTTCTCCTGAAGGGGCAATGAGTGGTTTCCTTTCTTGTCAACATCTAGGCTGGAACTCCATGTGTCTAAATAACACTATTAAGGATGTAGGAGATGACCTAGAAATTTTTCTCCAAAGTCATTTGGAGAAGTCCCCTCAGAGAAGGGCATTTGAAGCACTTAGCAATAACCTTGGACGATGGCTTTCTCCCCCTTTATGAAATAATTCTACTTTGCACGGAATAATTTAATCAAGGGATCAGAACATGATTCCTGAAAGGTGTCTGCTGAAGGATTCACTTGGGAAGGTGAGAGAGTGAAGTTGACTACTGCGGGTGCATAAAATAGCTGGAGGTAAGGTCTGAACTGGTAGGCAATGCTTTGCATCAGGTTAACAGCCCTCTGTGGTCCTGCCTGCTGTCACAGCCACTGAGGGTCTGTTCGCCTCACTCTGCTTCACAGGTTCCTCAGTCTGAATCTGTTCCTGTCTAGTTATGAGCTGTTGGTATCACTGTGCTCTTCTGTGCAGAAAATTAAGTGCTTAAGTGATCTTGCATACAGTTACAGAACTTAAAGAGAAGATGTGATGTCTTCTTACTATTTATTTGATCAGACAGAAGCAGCTTTCATGAAGAAAACAGGAATTTGCTGCATAAATAGTGCATAAATACTGCATGATTTGCTGTGTTGCCAATTTGCTGCTCTTGTCTCCTGAGATGTGGTGGATGTTAGTGCAGCAGCCTTTACACTTAGAGTTCCCTTGAAAAAAAGAGACTAAGGAGGGGGGGGGAAGGGGCAGAAGCTACTGATCTGCACTTTGCTTATTTTTATCTGCATTTCTTTTGATGCAAAATTAATCAAACCTTAGTCCTCTGAATTCCTCTTCATCTGGAGTATGGTTTTAAATGACTCACTGCATCTGGTGGCTTACCAAGCTGTTCAGAAGGGAAACATCTCCTGTAGCTAGTAAATGCTGTTTCAATACCATCTGAAGAAGTAACCCAAAGCAAATAATGGTAGTCTTGAATTTGACTAGTTGTTTCTTTGCTGTCCCTGATGGTGTTTACTGTTAGGGGTTATGAAAACTTAAAATCTTTATTAATATTTTGCTCCCTTCTATGAAGGAGGGAGATTACAGGTCTTGAATGCCTTGCTTCTTGGCTATTATTAAGTAGTTTAGATTTTCATTACAGTGAATTGATTTAAGCTATGAAGGCAGTTTAGATTCAATGTGTTAAAATTATAGTTGCTTTCAACCTGTCCTTCTGGTCTTAAATGTAAGAATTATTCTGAAAGGATATATCGCTCTGTGAGTTTTCTTACTTCATTGGTTGCATAGTTCTGGAATGTCACGAGGCTTTCACATCTGCACTGCTCATTATCTTTTAAAGCTTTTGCTGAAAAACAGAAATAGTTAAGCAAAGGCTAAATGCTGAATAAATCAAACAGGATGAGAGAGGAAATGACAAGGCCTTAAAAATTCAGAGGAAGTTCAATACAGCTTCCTGTTCTCAAAACAGGTCAACATCCAAAGGAATGTTGGGGACAGATTTTGTAAATACCAGAAAACAGTAAACAACATGTAGGCCTGTATACTGAAAGAGTGGTCTGGGTTATTCTAAACAAAGGTAACCTGATTACCTGTTGTTGAGTGAGTGTGACTGTCTTCAAAAATATACTTGTGTTGTATTGCCAGATGTGGACAGTCAATGACATCTGTGATGGCTATTGTGGTTGATTCAGGTCCTGCAGGAAACCCCCCAAAAGTCTAAAAATCAAACCCACTTAATTATACAGTATTTTTTTTTCAGCTCACATGCACTGAGTTCTTAGTGAGTAATCTCACTGGTTGCAGTGAGGATCATTCATGAAGAGGACTAGGGACACAAAGATGTGAAGGATCCGAGTTGTTAGGCAGTATTTACTGTATACATGATTCTAAGTTGTGGGCTGCAGAACTGCAAGGGAGTTGTGAAAGTTTCTGTGAGAAACAGAAGTGACTGAAAGCTGAACATGCTTAAAGTGTCAAGTACAGTGTTGAAATACAAGCTTCCCCATGGAGTAATTCATTTGGATAGTGTAAGAAGCATGCAGCCATGCTTTTGTTACAGTGAGTCTCAGTTTCCACCTTGCAGAGAGGTGGATTGGAAGAGGGGGATGCAGGGGAATGGGATCAACAATTTTAGGTGAATTGTGAGGGTTCTCTACAGCAGGCAGCATGAAGAGGCAACTTAGCAATGACTGGAGACAGCAGGACACTGAGTTAAAACAGCCAACCTGAAGGCTGTGGACCAGTCTTATGAAGCCTCCCAGACGATGGATCCTGCTGGTGAGGTGAGTCTCTCAAGGCTGGTAGATAGAAATCGCCAAAGGACATGGTATCACAAATGGAGCAATAAAAATGTTCACCTTCCTTAGAAATGGAGATGTTTATTACCAGTAACTTGGTGTTTGTCTCTCATTACACATGGAAAATGCCTCATACCTGTGCAGTTTAGAAGAGGTCCAGTGTTGATGGAAACTCCAGGACTTGCCCTTCAACTCAGACTATCAGAGGAACTCTTCCAAAATCAGAAGTGCTTTACTGAATAGATTAATAGTAGTGAAGCAATCTGAAATGACAGTTACCTATTTTGTGTCCTTTAGTGAAAATTCTTGCATGTTTCATTATCATCCATCAGACCTTCTGGATGAACTGAATAAGAATAAAAACTGCTTGGAGAAAGAAAGTTTCTTACTCTCCTTCAGTTTTCTTCTTTGTAACAGGAAAATGATCAGGGAGCTGGGAGTGTTCAGGTAAGAAGGGTGAATAAAGTGTATTTGATGCACTGCAGTTATAAGCAAAGATACACGTTTCTAATTATGAAGAACACCCTTTAAAATGTAGAGATTTATTTCAGACTCTCCACACTCATCTTTTTAGTCAAAACCTGCTGGGAGAGAAATGGAAACCTTTTCTATCCGTAGGTATAAACCACCCCAGCCGTCCTGTGCACTGCCCCTTTCTTGCCGCCAGAGGGTAGTGTGGAGGCAGATCTGGTTCCTTAACGAGTCTTTTTTCTAGAAAATAATTCACTTTGAACTGACTTTGGAGCCCTTAATGGCCCAGATGAGCTAAAGAACATGTATTTAACAACCGCACGACTTGATCGACCATGCCAGGGGACTGGATGGAGCATGTGGGGCTTGCTGCTCTGGAACCCAGAGTTCCTGCACTGAATGTGTGAGGGCAAAAGGTGTCAGTGCAGACTCTTCTGATACACCATGAAGATGCAGTAGGGAGATGGAAGATGCATCTGAGCCACCCAGGTTTCCAGTAGCTGTTGTGATCCCTGCTGGTTTAGTCAGCTTTGACAGATGCACAATATACAGCTGTGCTAAGGCGCACCGGGAAGGAGATGAGACCCTCTTGGGTAGGGACTGGAATGACTGAGCATGAGGATCAGGGAATGAATGGAGATGAACTGTTGAATAAGAACACCAGAGATCAGTGGAAATAACTACTATATATATGTATATCAAAACCTGCATGGGAACCAGCTGCTAGAAGGAACAGATTTTGAAGATGAGTTCAGGGCAGAGAGATGTGGGATGAATTCACAAGGCAAGGAATGAAACAAACTGGGTGAGGACTGTACCAGAAGAATGATCAACTGGGAACAAGGATGATGAAGTTTCCAGTGTAGGAGGGAAGGGAGAGGTAAGATGAACCCTGAGTGTTTGACACTGAGTAATGATGTGCTCTAGAAGTATCTCAAGAGCTGCAGGCTAATGAGGGGGTTGTTTAGAAAGGACAGAGGAACTGACCTGAAACATTTGAGCTTTGTACACAAAGTTAGGGACAGAAAAAAAGGCAGATACACTGGTAGAGGAGTGGCAGAAGTTCTTCAGTTTGGAATAGGATTGGGCATTTCAAAAACTCCTCTTCAGGCTTCAGAAACTGGTTGGGGCTCCAAGATTTCTGCTCTCATTGCCTCTGTAAAGCTGAAGAAACAGACAAGTAGTGACAGAGGCTGCTCACCCTGAATCCCTTAATCAAGTCAGTGCAATGAACAAAATTGTGGGGAACAACTGCAGTTGGGGAGGGGAGTTTTTAGTGTTCTGTTTTGTAACAGAACACAAGTAATTTGTTAAGAGAAGCCTGCGAGAAAGTGTCAGCAAGAGCAGTGTCTGAATATTTGCTGCACTGATAACAATCTGCAATGTAGACAGAGAACAGAATGTTAACCAGCAAGCTGCTGAGTACTGTCATCTGATCAGGGCTGGGATCTGGTGACAAAAATAGTATATGACCATGTAATTAAAGGCTCTCATAATGCACATGCTCAGAAAGGGATGAAGCCACAATCATGTTGAGTATGTATTATGTATGACATTGCTGTAGCCTCGTTAGTGCTTCCAGTCAGATGAGAAATTAACATTAACCAAGGCAATGAAAGGGAACCTTCCAACTGAATTCCTCTTAATAAGAAGCAAGAGAAAAAAACCTTTTTTTTTTTATGCATTTGCATTTGCTACTAGTCATCAAGAATAATTAATAGTAATCAGCAGCTATTCTACAAGGCAGATGCTTTCTTGCAGAATAAAAGGGAAAACCCTTACCCCCAAAAAAAGATTTGGAGGGCTTCTGATTTAGTTGCAAACATGCGGTGCATCCCCAGCTGGGATTGGGAGTGAGAGGCTTTTTGTCAGTGGAGTCCATGACATTCACAGGATCTCACCCTGTCCTCACAGGCTGGAGTGTCAGAAGTCCTCAGCTAAGGACCAAGGCTGGAGTAAAAATAAAGTTATTTCTGTTTCAAAGGAGGGAAAAAATTAGGCTATAAAAACAGAAAGGTAAAAAAAAAAGGACTTTCAGCTTTTGTAACAGACTTGGAATTTCTGGTGGAATGAGTTGATGAGCAATAGGTGGTCCTGGAGTGTCCAGAAAAACAAGGCTGGATCAGCCCTCAGCTCACAGGTGTGAGGCATTCATTGCCTGTTGGTGAGAGAGGAGGAGGACAGAAGCTGAGGCATTTTCTAGAGGTGTAGACTAGAAACTGCCACAAAGGGGCAGGATTTACATATTTTTTCATATGGTAAGTAATACAGTTAAAAGAAAAAAAAATCGTGGTTGCTAACCACTGGTGAGGGTACCTGAAGGATGCATTTCCATCACTGAGATCTGGGGCTTGTTAATGAATGAGAATTATTATCCTGAGGTTTGCTAATGAGTGAGAATTTTTATCCCAGTTGCCAGACAGTTTTGGCTTTGGCATCTCCACAAGCTTTTAAGATGACATGCTGTCATCAGTAGATTATCTGCCTAATAGGAAGGTCAGTTGAACCGACTTGATTTCATGTTACAGTATTTAGTATTTCAGAAAGATGGAATTAGGACTTCTTAGGACTGAAAGACAGAGAGTATACAAGCTAGGAAACATCCTCAAATTCTTTTTACAGATTCTTCCTTGACATCTGTATGAGGAAGAAATGTGCTGCAGCCAATTTTACACAGTAAAGTCAAGGACAAAAAAAGATAAGACTTGTTTGTATTTAATTCCAAGAGAAACAACCAAATAAAAGCTAGTAAAGTTGTCTTCTTGCACAATTCTAGTCCCATGACTAATACTATTCCTAGTGTTGCTTCTGAATTTTGCTTCAGGTACCAATTTGAATGTACGAAGAATACTGAGCCCTGGGAATGTGTGAGTGGGAGAGGTGTGCTGTCCTCTCCCTGGCTGAACAGCTTCCATCCCAGCTCACGTTCCCCTTGCCCTTCAGCTGGGAATGGTTATATAGAGGCTGCTTGTGCCAGAGTGAAGGCTGCTTTCTGAAACAAACCTTCCACATTTGTAGGGCAAAATTTGGAGCTTACAAACAACTGAAATCCACTCTTTGTAGCTGTGCATTATGTTCAATGAACTATTTTTAGTCTTCTATAAATAGGCACAACAGCACTTGATGACTTCTGTTACTGTGGATTAGCTTATTGCCATTGGTCTTAAGAATATTTTTTTTATTCTCATTAAGGTACTACAAATCCCTGATTATTTTCCTACATTCCAAACAAAGTAGGTCATACTTCTTTGATGGGGTGGGGTTCGTTGCATGGCTGACTTAACTGTAGAAATAGAAAAGGGAAGGAGCAATTGATTCTTCTGTGCATAGAAATGCACATTTTATCCAACCTTTATGAAAATAAAGCAAAGACAATGTCTATATACCTTTACCCAGTGACAGATTAATGATATATATTCCTCACATATTAAAGGGAAGAAGAATCTAAAAAGCAAAACATCTGTAAGCATTCACTCATCTCAAGGAAAGTAGAATTCTGTTACCTTCACAGATTTGGGCTCTTAGCTCTTCACTTATGTCCTCCAAAGCTGTGAAATCTTCAGCATAGAAGAGATGTTTATATGGTGGCTCAGAAGCAATTTCCAGCAGTTCCTCCTCAATTGCTTTTCCTATTCCAATTGCATAGATGATTATACCTGGATTCAAAAGAAATTGCACATAATTATTACTTCAGTAGCTCAGTAGTTCAGCACGTTGAATCCTTGCACTCCAGGGCACATTAACAGGCTGGGAGGCCCCTTAGGAGGGTAAGAATGGGAAGACAAATGATTTATGGAACTAGGAAAGAGTGAGCCTTAGAACAGGGATGCTCAGGGCAAGTATTGCCCCAGTAGAGGTGATAGGGAAAAAGTAAGTGAGGATTTGTAGTTTTCTTAACTCTCAAAGCAGGGAAGAAGGACGTGGTTCAGAGCCCTCTTACCAGAAAAAATTTAAACAAGCAATGAATACAAAATATAGTGATCTTCAATGTCCTTTTTTTCCACAGGTATTTTTTATTGTCATAAACATATGATCAGAAGCATTTTCCTTTACATCAGTTTGAGCTTAGGAAGTGTTCACAACTAGTTCTGATTTTGTGATTCATAGCAGAGCTATGAGCTTCACAGCTCTTTTAGATGATTCAAGAGCAGAATCTGTCTTCTCAGCTGGTTGGTTTCAGATAAAACTTGGGATGAGGAGGTTTGATATCTTTATTATCATGGGGTAATAACTGCTGCACTCTCACTGAATTGCAACTTTAACCTTTTTGCTGAAGAATCATGGGCTTGATAACATCATACAATACGCATTTTTCCAAGTTTTTAACATTTAATGTAATTTTCTCCTCATTTTTCTTCATGAATCTGCCTACCACTGCACTTCACCCAGCAAAGTAAAATGGTCACCAGAAGCCGATCCAATTCAATGAATGCAGCAGTCTTGCTGACATCTGTTGCTTTTTAAAGACTTGGAGATGTCAGTGATAAAGTATCTAAGGTCAGTTTCATATTCAGCATTACTACATTGGCTGCGCTGCAATTACACAGGGGATGGGTTTGGTTTGTAGCATTACAGTATCAGTGTGAGCACTCCAGAGCTGAGATCTCATTCAGCAAGTAAGAAGGTTGGCTGGTACTTCTTTGCTTATTCTGTAAATCTTGCATGTAGTTTCACACATCTCACCAGTTACCCTACACAGACAATAGGTTTTTTAAAAACATATTTAAAAAACCGTTTTGTTTATGGTTCATTGTAATGGCACCCTAGTTAGCACATACTCTTCCCATATCCTTGGGCATTTTCCCCTTTTCTCCTTGCAGAGAGGTATCATCCTGACCAATGCTATACTGTTTGTAGCAAATTACGATTGATGTATCAAGTCAATAAAACAAGAACAGAAAAATAGATGTGCAGAATCTTCTAAAGTCTGTTTATTTTCACTGTGTTGTGGGCCATCAGCCATGGTTGCTAAAGCACTTTCTCATAAAATAAAAAGTTTTGCAAAGAACAAAGGGATTGTTTATTTTCTTGAAAAGTTTTGAAAGTTTTCAGTTGACTCCGCTGAACAGATTAAAAGTTTCTGATTTGTGGTACAGGATGAATTTTTGCCCAGACATATTAGAAATCAAAAATCACTGATTTTCAGTCATGTGTCAGCATGTCAGCTGGTAAGGCATGTAGAAACAGAAAGACAACACTACAGCTATATCCTTTTGAAAAGAGGACCCATCTTTCTTCCATCAGCACTATAGAACTGGTTCAAAATACAGAATATATTCTCTAAACAAAAATATAACATAGCCAATTATTGCCATAGTATTTCTCAAGAGGATAGATTTTTGTATTTTGAAGAAACAGCTTGGGTTGGGTTTTTTTTATTGTTTTCTTAGAATTTTTGATGGAGTTCCCAGCTTTCTATATCAATTGTCCAGCCTTAGTGGGTATGTTCAGGGCACTGCATGGCATAGCAGGTGTGTAGTACCACTACCTGGGCATGGCACAGAACCCCAGTGATGAGACCTCCCCACGGGATCCTCTCCAGGGATGAGACAAGCCTGGCAGCAAAGGCTCTTGTGAACACCAACGATCCAATGTGCTGACACAGGGGTCACTGTACTAGCCAGACTCATATGGCAAACACTGTCTTGATTAGCCCATACTGCAGCACATCCAAACAATACTACATCTTATTTCTAACAGTATTTGCCTTTTAGAATTAAACATCAAAAACATCTCCACTTACCATTTTGCTTTGCTCTAGTAGCCCATTCAGAGACTTCATCTTGGGCTCGTCCATCCGTAAACACAATGGAGATTCGAGGGACGTTTGCTGAAAATGGTCTTGCTCCTTCTGTTTCTGTGAAGCTTCTCTCAAACATTTGCTTCAGCGCCAGTCCTGTCATGGAACCTCGGCCCATGTATTTCATTTGTGATACAGCTTTCTTCATGTCTCTGGCTGAGCTGAACTGCCTTAATGTAAACTCTGTGCGAACCTCTGTGGAATACTGAAGCAAACCAACTCGAGCAGCTTTGGGTGAAATCTCAAGTGTATCCAAGATTCCTGAGACAAATTCTTTTACAATTTCAAAATTATCCTCTCCAAGACTTTTTGATCCATCAATCACAAACACTAGGTCAATTGGGCCTTCAGTGCATCCTGTGAAATGAGCAGCAGAAAAGCTGTGAAAAGCTTCACAAAGCTGGGAAAGGGATGTAGATACCCACGGACTGCATAACTCAGGGATCATCTAAAGTACCCTGTTCTTGTCTTGTCCAATTTTGTCAGTATGTCTGAAGATGTTTTGTATAGTCTATATCAAAAGCTAAGAGTGTGCCTGTGACTGAGAGTTTAACAAAAATATAATCACAGTGTGTAATTACTGAGACATACTGCTATGCAGAACACTACAACTCTTAAAAATACAGCAACAATCAGAAAATTTTAAGAATTACTGTTAAGTGGAGAGAACTGAAGAACAAAGCTAGGATACAGAAACAGAGGTGCCCCAACTTTCTTCCAAGGATAAGCCAGTATGTCAACTAAGTATTTGTGTAGATGAGCAGCACTGAGAGACATGGAAGAGAATCACTAGAGCTGCACTTGTACTGCACAAGTTGAAAAATAGTTAAAAAACGATAGGTGAGAGAACTGGTTAGATAAGGGTTGTTTTGCTTGTAACTGTCTAACAATCTTGTAGTTAGAAGGCTTATGTATTGCTGCAATTAACCTTTTCAGTTTACCCATTAAAGCTGGGAGTTTGTCAGAAGACTGACAAATTTGGAGTTCTCGTACATTTTGGCAAGTGCACATGCCAAAATCAAAGTAGTTTGTAGGCACTGTGCATCCATGATGAAGTTAGGGAATTTAGGGACTGGAGAATGTCTGTGAAGCTGCAGGCTGCTTCTGCCAGGTGGTTTGGGTTTTTTTGTTCTGGAAAGCAATTGCCTTCAGCAGGCATAGACTAGTGTGCTTTGTGCCAAGGGCGAGCTGCAGAGATGCTTAGCTCCTATTTGACTGATGAAGCTTCCAGGGAGAATTTGCCATACTAAGGAATGTAAGATTTGCTTCTTAGTCTGGATCAAATAAACTCTGACCTCCACTCATCTCTGATCTTTGTACAGGAAGAATGCTGGAAGCACTATACAAAAGAGAATTGTGCAGTAGAAATTACGCTGATTGCTGAAATTACTGGAGAAGTCTGTTACCAAGTCAATGAAGAAATAAGAAATTATCAGCTTTAAAGCTTGGAGTTTCCTTCCTGGAAAATATCTGTTTTAAAACTGCCCAGGAATTCATCCCTGCAGTCATCTGAGAAAAAGATGCCTCACATGTACTAAGGTGATGCAAATACAGTGAATAAAAATACCAGAAACACCTCAATGTCATTGTGTAAGCCAAGATGGGGCAGCAGTTCATGGTGCATGGTTTTAGTTAGGATTGAGAACAGCCACAAATGGGCTACCATTCTTTGGGTAATCACAGTATTCTCAACTAAGGCATCTGTTTCTAGCAGAATAAAATGAGCTGCAGTAAGAATTTCTCCTCCAAGAATCAGGAGATGATGAGATAAATGCATGTCACGTTGGAAGACAAGCAAATAGAATTAATGGTATTTTAAAATACAGTACATAAAGATAAAAGATCCACAGTATATGAATCTGATTAAAGAGCACATTCCTTGATAACAAGATTCCACTTTGGCTTTTTTCCTGATGTTTTGAAAGAATTATTATTCTACTTGACACTGTACCAAAACAACTGTTCCAATTTAATAGTTTTTTGCTTACAAGAGCATCAAGTTAATTGTTTGAGACATTTTCTACCACACACATATGCCTTGGGCTTTCAAATATTATATTATGTTTGAAGTGAGAAGCTGTGGCAGTGTTCAAGACTAGGCTGGATGGGGCTTGGAGCAACCTGGTCTAGGGGAAGGTGTCCTTGCCCATGGCAGGGGTGTTGCAACTAGATGATCTTGAAGGTTCCTTCCAACTCAGGCCATTCTACGATTCTCTGATTTTTTTGTATGTGAGGTCAGTTAATTTTAGGAATCACAGAAGCAAATGCTTTCTAAATAAAATGTACTTACTTCTGCATGTTTTCTGATCCTCTTTTAGTACATATCCCTCCTGGCATTTGCAGATGTATGAGTCATCATTATTAACACAAATATGCTCACAGCTATGGTCAACTGATTTGCAGACATCTTTATCTAGGAAAAATTGAAATATTTTTCTGTATTCTATTTAACGTATTTATAAACTCAGAGACTCCAAACATAATATTTGAACAACATATGACAAAGGAGTATAACATCTTTGTTCATGAAAGTAGCAATGCCAGACAAGAGTTTCTGACAGACATAATCAGTCACTTACCTCGACACGTTTTCCCATCTTGTCGCAGGACAAAACCCTCGTGGCACTGACAGCTGTATGAATTGTTATTATTAATGCACACATGTTCACAGCCATGGTCAATGGATTTGCATAGGTCTTTATCTGAGAATTTTAAAGAGAATTTCCGTATTAGGCTATTTTTCAAAGGCAAAACTGTCATGAACA
This sequence comes from Hafferia zeledoni, assembly GCA_035583235.1. Taxonomy (NCBI): domain Eukaryota; kingdom Metazoa; phylum Chordata; class Aves; order Passeriformes; family Thamnophilidae; genus Hafferia; species Hafferia zeledoni. The sequence continues at coordinate 129,460,886 of JAWWEV010000083.1, read as the reverse complement.
AGCTTTGAGTGAAATTTAGTCTGTTATTTCTTTTATGACTGAAATGCAGATTCCCATAAAATTTTCAGCTACTGACTCCAGAATGTTTTTGTGTCTCGTCCTTGGGACACCGACACATGCATGAATTGTCAGTTGGAACACAGACATGTTCACAACCTGTTCTGCAGACATTCTTACCTTAGAATAATGAAACTTGTATTTAGCACAGTTAACTAAGTAAATAACTTTCACAAAATATAAAAATTATGGCAATAATTTGCCATGAAGGAGCTCACTTCCACGAAGTTGATTCTATATTAGACACAAGTAACACACAACTGTTGCATAGGGTGTTTCATAAACAGATCAGGAAGTACAAAACACAGATTAAATAACTTACTTCTGCAAGTTTTTCCATCTTCCCTCAGCATGAATTCTTCATGACACTTGCAGACGTAGGAATCCTCAGTATTAACACAAATTTGTTCACAGCCATGGTCCATCGAGTTGCAAACATCTTTATCTGAGAAGAGTGGATGGTGTTTGTGATGTGAGGCTCGTTAGGGAGAGACGGTGTCCTTTTTTACCAAGCCCAGATAGCTGGTAATCACAAACATACACATGTGCACACACTCACAGCCCCAACACTCGAAAGCTTCAAATAAAAACATACTTTTATAGCTCAGGCTACTCACATCTGCATGTCTTTCCATCTTCCTTCAGGATGAATGTTTCGTGACACTGGCAGATGTAGGAATCTTCAGTATTCACACAGACTTGTTCACAGCCATGGTCAACCGAGTTGCAAACATCCCTGCCTGCAAACAGGAGAGTTGATATCAGCTCACATCAGCAGAGGCCGTGATTATGTGTGTAATTCATCAAATTAAGTTCTCATGCTACTTACTTCTGCAGGTTTTCCCATCATCTCTCAGTAGGAACCCATCGTGGCATTTGCAGATATAGGAATCACCAGAATTGACACAATCATGTTCACAGCCATGGTTGACTGATTTGCAAAGATCTTTATCTGCAAATAGATGACAGCTTTTGCTGGTTAATGCATTTCTACACAAACATGAGCTGCCGATAGAAAGTATGCTGATAAATATCAGACTACTTACTTTTGCAAGTTTTTCCATCTTCTCTTAGCAGGAATCCCTCCTGACACTTACAAACAAATGAATCACCGGCATTAACACACTCATGTTCACAGCCATGGTTTACTGATTTGCAAATATCCTTGCCTGGGAATAGTTAGATAACATTTAATGTGGCTTGCCAGTTAAACTTTTTTTTATCAATACTAATACGGTGGGGGTAATCCCATAAGCAAAGAAAGATGGAAGGAAGCCTGCAAACTGAAAGCAAATCTCTGTAGTCAAATGATGGGCAGCTTAACTTACCTCAAGCATGAGCTCTTTACCATCAAAGCAGGAAGAACTGCATGGTTTGGATGGCCTCCAACTGATGGTAAATTATTTTAGGACTAATCTGACTAGATTAAGGAGGAGGACTTTATATAAGGAGTGAAGGAAGGGAATAATTTATTACGGACATTTAGCAAAAAATTCATGCTTGTAAAAACAAAATTAAGAAAAACACCACAGGAAGTGATGTAACAATAATTCTTTAATATGCTTACATCTGTGCCAATAGTCTGCATAAAAAAGCCCCCAAAAGAATAGGAATTACTTATTTGAGATGATAAATAAAATCTATCTGGTATTGCTGAGAATTATTGGGAAGATTCGTGTGACTGCAACGTTAAACAGTGGGTTAAAGCCCCTTCAAGAAGGATAGATGGGGAAAAAGTACAAAAAAAAGTGGAGCCATTTCTGAGCATCCCCTGTTTCTTTTTCAGTGCAACACAGAAGAAAATATTCTCAGTTTCTAGTGGAGAACTATCTCTACACAAAAAGTGGAACAATACTGACAGCTAAGTTCAAATTGACTCTTCAGGTTTAATATGTATGAAGAGAACCTTATATTTCCCCAAGAACTTCAATCTGAGCCAAATTTCCTGGAGGTCTCATGATGCCAAAAGAAAAATTCCAAAAACTACTACATAAGACAATCTTCTAACTCAACTTGAATTACATTTAAGACACAGCAATCTAAACTAGATCCCATCACAGTGTTAAAAAAAAAAAGGAATTATCATGTAAGTAAAAATTAGCATCTGCTTATACACAGCTGTTTGCAACTTACACAGATCTGTTGTTTATAAACAGAAACAAAAATAAACCAGCAGCAGAATCCTGTTATGTTTGAATATGGTTATTCAAAAGGATTAATTTTACACAGATGAAAGCAAATATGAGCCAGACTACCGGGGGATGTGAGGGGACGGGGAGGTGAGGGGGAAATAATAATAATAATAATAATAATAATAATAATAATGTAAAATTTTACTAGACACTCCCCAAAAATGTAGTCTCACAAAGAATGTCTCTAAAAGAGACGAAGTCTAAAAAGAATGCCAGAGTACTTAAAAAATTTAGAAATTGAAGTTGAAAACAGATGTAAGATTTGAATAACGACTGAAAGAAAGAACATGCACAGTATTTATTCAACATGAAAATATCAAGGGTTTGAAAATACGGAAATAATAAGGACAAAGGAGTGTATGGCCAACTAAATAAAGGGTAGCATGATTATGTTATTTAAATACTATTAGAAACAAAAAGCATTCTAACAAGGTATTGTTAATAGACAGAAATGGTAGAATTGTCAATCAATGCAGAAATGTTGAAAATTCTAGTGTATTTAGATCTGAACTTGTGAAATAGACTACTGATGATACTGTTGGAGGGAAGGGTTTCATCAGCTGAGAATTAGGTCACACAGCACACAGTACAGACACACGTTTTTGAAGCAGTAACTCCAGATAATTTGCACTAAAGAGGTGTACAAGAGCTGTCTGAAGGACACCTTGGATGCACACTATAAAAAATACTATTGTTCCAGTGTTTAAAAGGATAAGTAAGTTCATTGTAAGCCTGTCAGTTTGACATTGATCCACATGAAATTAATGGAACAGATAATGTGGAACTTGATTCAGAGTAAAATCAAAGAAATAGAATTAGTATCAATCAACTTGGTGTTATGGAAAAATAGATCCTGAAAAACTAAATAAATAAATATCTTTCTTAATTGATGATGAGGCTGCTTCATAAAGCTCATGCTGTTCATACAATGAAGCCTTGATATTTATCTTGATTAAAGAAACAGACTATAGAATCAACATTATACAGACTAACACCGGCTAGGAAGGTCTTAAAAATCAATTGTAACTGTGGGACCATCAAGTTTCTTTCTAAGAATTTGCCCTGCTCCTCCACTACATAGTATTTTTATGGATTGCCCAGAAGAAATTACAAAAAAATCAGGTTACTACAGTTTTGAGAGAATGGCAAATAAAAATAAGACCAGCTGCTGATATAAGGAGACATTAATCTTTTTGGAATATGGAGAACAAAAAATCCTATATATTTTAAAATAGGCAGAACTATCCCATATATTTTAAAATAGGCAGAACTAAGCTTATACATTTAAAAACAAAGAATGAAGGCTGTACTTACAGGACATGGGACACCTGTATAACTGAGAATCTCAAAACAACTTATGATCATGGTAGATAAATAACTGAACAGAAGTGATAGCAGAATATTTTGTTCAGAAATTAACACTATCTTTTGTCATAAAAGATAGATCAAAAAAGATAGGTAGATTCAAATAAGAATTAGGTGGGTCACTGTTCCTCTGCCCTGGACCCTGTTATGTCTCCTGTTAGAAGAACTTGTTTGACTGTGGTGTCCCCACAAGGATGTTGATAAATAGTAGACATGTTAGGGGAGCAAGAAGAGAGTTATAAAAGGATTAGAAAACATACAACAAGCCTGAAGGATTTTCATTTGCTTATTATTTGCAAAAGAACATTCTAAGAGGTTAAGATAGGGAATGGTTAAGACATGATCTGCATGAACATACACAGAGCAACATAGAGACAATTAGAGCTTCAGCCCATTAAAGTAAAATGCAGCAACATCATATGCTCAAGATTAAAACACAACATACTTAATTCAGAAACAAAGTTCACATTTTTAAAACTACATTCAAACCTTAGAACTGGCTGATTTTCTGAAATGTATCTTTAGTTCAAACAAAACTTAATTCATAGAAGTCTTGTGAACTATAGAGAAAACTATTCCATTCTGGCCACTATGAATTAGTGAATGATATTGTAATAAAAGTAAAATGAAATTTCTTCTTTTATTTATAAATTACTTACTTCGGCATGTTTTCCCATCTTGCCTTAGTACAAATCCATCATGGCATTGGCAAGTGTATGAATTGTCATTGTTAACACAAAGATGTTCACACCCATGACTGACTGATTTGCAGATGTCCTTATCTAGGAATAATTTAGATTTTATTTACTACAGTTTGGTGAATAAGAACATTTCCAAAGCTTTAAAGACTAAGAGTAATAATCTTCTAATAAATAAAGAATTCATTCTCCTCTTTGTCCGGCAAAGTCTCCTGTAAGAAGACCTGCCTTTAAATAATATGTTTCTTCAGTAGATCTCTGAGTATGAAAATATAGTAACATAAAATAACTTACTTCTACACGTTTTCTTATCGTTCCTCAATACAAAACCCTCATAGCACTGGCAAATGTATGAACTGTCAGTATTCACACAAATATGCTCACAACCATGGTCAACAGAATTGCAAACATCTTTATCTGTTAAAAAAATAAGGTTGCCATACTTAAAACATGTCCACAAATGCACAGATTATATAGGAAATCTTCTATTAAAGTTAAGGGTACTTACTTCTACATGTTCTTCCATCTTCCCTTAGTGCAAATCCCTCATAACACTGGCAGATGTATGACTCATCAGTGTTAACACAAATGTGTTCACAGCCATGGTGAACTGAACTGCAGATGTTTTTATCTGAGAACAGTTGATGGTATTTGGTTAAAGCACATCCACAGTGAATGTATCATGCAGGGAGAAGGAACAGCTTTTAGCAGGTTTACTGACATCACTGGAATAAATGGGCAGAAATTTAGGTAGCAAACACTATTAACTCTTGATACCTGAAAAATTTTGAGTATTTTCTATCTAGACATTGAATCATAGAACCATAGAATCATAGAATCGATTGGATTGGAAAAGACCTCCAAGATCATCAAGTCCAACCCTTGGTCCAACTCCAGTCCATTTACCAGATCATGGCACTCAG
>JAWWEV010000083.1:129423233-129438198 GCA_035583235.1 Hafferia zeledoni | reverse complement strand
TTAATATGTGTGAGTATTTGTACTGTTTCTTAGTTGCCTTTTTATCCTGTTTGTAAAATATATGTAGTTTTAGTATAAAATGCAGTTTTAGAGGTTTTTTTCCTCTTTCCTTCCCCTCTCTCTTCCTCCCTTTCCTCGGTGTTGGCGGGGGGAGGGAGGCTCTGACTCTCTGTCTTGGAGGGCTGGCAGTTTGCCAGCTCAAACCATGACACCAGTTCTGCACTCAGTGCTTACACTGCCCTCTCTGAACTGTGGACAGCATGGCTCACCTTTCTCATGTATAGTCATTTAACTCCTATGATGTGTATATAGGCTACTCAGGCTTAGGAGAACAAAGGAAGTCAAGGAGAAGGGTAAAAGGAAAGAGCAGGAAGAAAAGACGACAGAGTAAATAAAGGCATAAGGAGGATGAAAAAGAACAAGGGGGAAGATTAGAGCAGATATATGGAAGACTCATAAGAATCTAAAAAGCATCCAAAAAAAACTAGCAGTGCCAGGAATGCAGAGAGGTGCCAGCAGCCAAAGCAAAGAGAGCCCAAGCCCAGCAGCTGCAGCAATACAGAGACAGTCTAGCACCAGTGCCAGGAAAGGGAAGGCAGCATGTCCAACAACACCAAGAAGGTGGAGAGATTGCGTGTCCAGCAGCACAATGAAGAAAGAATGGCTCATAACCACCAAACTTCAAATGTCAGGACTTTGTTCACATGAAAAGGTGTGACAAAAGGCAAAGTCATAGTGCTCTGCCAGCCATATTTATGGCTGAGCAGACAGTTTCAAATGTTAAGACAGTTTCAAATGTTAGGTAATCTACAAATTTGTCCATAAATTGTGTGCTACAAACACTCAAAGCGGTTGGCTGTTCAGTGGTCACTTTGAATGTGACTCACATTGTGAGTTCTGGTTGTGAGATTTTATGTTATTATTGACATTCAGGTAACCAACTGATACATGTCAATAATGCAATTAGTATCACCCTTGATCCTTAATTTAGCCTATCAGATCTTAATAAACGTGCCAGTGAAATGAGTTTTCTGCACTTTCTCATTTGCTTTTGCTGGAGCTAAAACTTAGATAGTCTTAGATATCTTAGAGGGAAACCTTTGGCTCTTTGAGAGAACCACAATGTGTATTTCCTATCGAAATAATGTGCTTTAAAATCACAGTTAATACCACTAAATATTACATTTGTATGAATAGCTCAAATTTATGTTTTTTGCTAAAGTAGGTACAAATTAACAGAAATCAGGCGGAGAAGAAAAACAGCCATAAAATGCAATATATTGAACCCATGCATAATCTGTATTTTGAAAAAAATTGAAAAGAGAATATTAAATCTTTAAATTTTATCAATAGACCTTATAATGACCTGTATCGCTTCATGCTAAAAAGAGTTAGTGAGGAGGTAGAAAAAAAGTCAAAGATGTATCACATCTCCAAACACCATTCTCCAGATTTTGTATGTAAGTTATGACCAGGCAAAACCCCAATGTCACTGCAAGCAATTTAATAAATGGCATAGAAATATTTTGAAGCTTTTAATAGCAAAAATAGATTTTTTATTTATTACAGAGGACAAGAAAGAAGTTCTACAGAATGATGCTTTGGTAGGTGCCTTCTCTGCAAAAATACCTTGGGCTATCAAGGACCCTTCAACTTAATAGAGAGAAAATAGTAACAGCAGCTGAAGACACTAAGCATGAATATTTTGGATTAGAATATATGGTAGGAAAGAACTGAGGATGAAAGAACTTACCAACAGAAGTTACAGATTTTCTGTCTCAGGATACAGTCAAATAAATAGCAGAGAAGTATAACCCTTTATCCTAACACAGGTAAAGGTCATGGAGATCAGCAAAGGTTATTGGATGAACCTCAGTGTAGATGTAGAAATTTCGGCCAGAAATGTGCCTAAATAACCATTATTATCTGCATTTTCAAAACAATTTGGCTTCAAAAAGCAGATTCTTAAAATGGTATATCAGAGGCCAAATTATGCTGGGAACAAATTATGTTGAGAACTTTAAACACTCCTATCCTGAAACCCTAAAGCTACAAGTAAAGGAAACATTTCTGAAGAGTAAGCACAGAGTGAATGTTCTTTAAAACTACATGTTATTCTAGGCTTTAAAAAGCTTAAAACTTCATTTGCGTGTCCTATGTGAAGTTCCATGCAGGAAGTTTCACACCCTGTCACCTATTTTACATCCAAAACAGGGTTATCTACAAGGCAAGAGCTCTGTGAAGGCAATAAAAGACAGATGTATTATGTTAGAGTTGTTTTATAACTACAAGAAAGAAGGTGTTGGACAAAAGCATTGTGGTGGCCTGTGGCAAACTTGAGGCCAAGGACTCACTGGGATTCATCTCCACTGGATTTCAATATGTGTTCGAAACTGCATCCTTTTAAGTGCTTGCCTGAAGAGAATACCTAACAAATAATGCAAGGTCTCACTCAGGTTTTGGGGTTTTTTTGTGATGGATACCAGAAAACAGCATTTTCTCAGAATGTAGCATGGGATGAAAAGTTTACAAGAAGGTGAATAGGTTAGTGAAAAAAATTATACTCAAAGTATTTACTGTGTATAAACAGGGAAGAAGAGTAAGATACATGATAATAAAGAGGGAGGTATGTTTTGTGATAAAAAAATTATTGCACTGTATTTCTGCACTCTTTCTTTTGAGTTGAAATTCTTAGAGCTGATGTTCACTCCTTTATTGTTCATAGCAAATATTAAAGGGAAACAGTAGGTGGGTTCTTAAGGGGGCTAAACTTTCCTTAAGGCCATCTTCCCAAAAGGAGTTTGAAATCTCTCCTCACAAGATCATAAAGTCAACCACAAAAAAATTGAAGAAATTGTCCACTTTCAGATTTTCCCATATATGATTTCTGTCTGAAGAAGAGCTACTGACTTTGTCTGGCTTTGTTTTTAATGGCCACATACATCACAACAGCACATTGCTGAGCACCTACATGGATCTCTAAAACATCTTGTGTGTTGTTTCAAAACAGTAATGTTACTTTCAGTGTGAAATTGGTTGGAACAATTTTTCCAAGACACCATTTATTATCAGTAAAGGCCTACAAACATGCCAATTATTTGTTCTTCTTCATCTACCACTCATTTAGGAGAAGAGAACTTCCCATCATTCTCTTTGGCTAAACTGTATACTCATTTTCATTAAATTTCACTTTGTTTTGCGTCAAGAAATAAATGTGAATTGCTGAAGTCATACTCACCGACACAATTCTTCCCATTTACATCAAGCTCATACCCTTCATAACACTGACAGACGTAGGACCCAGGTGTGTTCACACAAATCTGCTCACAGGCATGTTTCTCCACAGCACAAAGGTCCTGAGCTACAAAACATAATTGCATGAATATGAAATTCTTTGATCTTCTACAATGCAAAGGTAGACTACAGATCAAAAATAAATTTCAGGAAGCTATGGACAGCTCTTTAGAGAGGAGCTTGTTTTAACACAGATTATGCCAAGGCTTTGTCAAACAGTGAAAGTCAGCAGGATCAGTCACTCAAAAACTGAGGAACTCATTCCTCCAGGCAAAGGGCCAGTGGTGTCTAGGAGAGTTGCTTGATGTATGTTTCTCTAAAAAGTTTAAAGCATATTCCTCAGGGGGCTTTTCAGAGAAAAAAATAAATTATGTTTATTTGTGGGGTTTATGGTTTGGTGGGGTTTTTTTGTTTGGTTGTTTTTCTTGCATAACCAGATAAATGAGGATGAGGTTGGAAAGGGAAAGAAAACACAGCACCAGAAGACATGGGGATATTTAATTTCTGAGTTCTAGAATTTTTCAATTTTGTGCAAAATACCGTAACAAGTTCCCCCTCCCAAGCAAAAGATCTCATAAAAAAAATTTACACTGACAAATGAGGTCAGTGCATCCCCCAGCCAAATGAAGCACACTGGGCTTTCTTTTCAACAGACTAACGCTTTATGAGAACCTCAAGTTTCCCCAGCAAAAGTTCTGGAAAGCAACATACTTTGTGTTGCTCAAAGACTGCTCGACACATAATGGTCATTTACAGCTACAAAATAGGCTTTTGGAACATGTTTGAGGAAACTAGCCAAGCAAAAACGAATTTTCTTTTATAGCTGCCTGCTTCATATCAAGCGGCATGATGAGAAGCATAAACAGTCGTTTAACTCTTTTGTTCCAGTATAAACACCCACAAACAGATAATTTTCCAGCTTGTTTCAGCTACATTTTCTCTTTTGTATAATTTTGTGTATTAATGTAAGATTTGAGCATCTCTAGAGAAGAATGAAAGAGATTAGTTAAACAAACAAATTCAATGCAATGAGTAAAGAACACTCATTATCTGACACAACCACTTTTCTCTAGAAAAGTTAGATCACAGTACATGAGAGGAGCACCCTTTGCATGGATGCAAAACCATCATAATGAAACAAATGCAAGAATATTTCAAGTTAAACAAACAAACAATTTGCTCCCTAGTTTTGTTCTGGAAGATAGCTGGGTTGCCTTTTCACCCTGCTCTCCCACGTGGAAAGCAAAAAATCACAGTTATGGCATATTTTCTTTTTTAATGCAAGGAAATTTTTTTTTTAGAAATAATGTTCTAATGTATTAAGAAACAAAATTATCATCTATGGAAAACAGAAATGCACCATTTTCCAGCCTGAAGCGCAGTTGTCAGTTCATTACCGATTGAAGCCATTTGGTTAAGGGTTTTTAACAACTGACTCACTTCAGTGATTTCACTGTGGTGTACTCTCACAATATTAAAAGGAAAGGGAACAGAAGAATGAAAACAGAGTCTAACTTTAGGTACAGAAGAAAGAAAAATGAGTATAACTTCAGGTACATATCTTTCATCTTTTCTGCACTGTTTAATTTAGAAAGTGTTAAAATGTATATAAGGAAACTGCTTGTTAAAAAGCTGCCAAATACAGCCAAACCTTAGATAACATGTTGCTTATGTTCATTATGTGTTGCACTTAACATAAACATGCTGAAGATTTATTCTACTTAGAGGTTAGGTGAGGAACATGTCCCTGTGAACTTGTGGGCAATTGACAGCCAATGAAGGTAACGAAAATACTCACAGACTGGGGAGGTTTTATCTCCATGGTTCCCCCTACCTCCAAAACGAAGTGTCCCATTTGTCCAGGCTTGGCTCTCTCCCCTCATGAATTCTGTTACACCTCTGTAGTGGTTTTAGACATAAATGTTTGACCTTCTCTAGACTGCTACTGTATCATCTCCCTCCTTCACCAATGATTAGCATCTTCCTAGCACATTTAAGGCCAAATTGATGACTCTCAATGTCAGATTTCCGGTGCTAATTGCTCAAATTAGTTTATAGTTTGGCGAAGGAAAAAAAATCCTTTAGAAGTAGGCTACAAACACACCGAAAGACTAATTTCCCTTCCATATTTATCCAACTTTAGTCTGGTATCTTCTGATTGATGATCAAAGCAAGTACACAGTCAAGGAAACCATGTGTGACAAGTAGGTGGGGAAAACTAATAAAAGTCATAGCTAAAAAAAAAAAACAAAAAACCAAAGCAGCAAAAGGCTTAAAAAATGGTAGAGTGGGAACATATTGAGGGCTACTGTACATGGGTCACCAGAAGGAAAATTACACACAATTCCAACACTTTTGGAAATTAATAAATTATTTGAAACAAAAGCTGAACTAATTGCTGACAAAAACTATGGAAACATAACGCAGTAAAAAATGAAGAAGAGACAATTAAAAAAATAATTTTTCATACTTGTAATTACATTTTTTTAATTGACTCACAAAGTTCAATTGTCAAAACTGATGTTAAGGGTGGGGATAGGGACAATGTGTGAGAGAGAGTTAAAAAAGAAGAGAAATTCTAAATATCAAATATATTTCAGAAAATTGAAAGAAAAAGTTATTTGTTAAAAATTCTTGAAGAAATTTAATAGCAAGTAGAGAGTTTAAAAGAAAGGTTTAAAAGATACAAAAATTTTAAATGAGAAGCACTTAAAGGGACACAAAGAAGAGGTCAGAGAATACTATTGAAATGTGATTACATAGTTGGAGCCATTGTTTGTAATGATGATTATATCATCTGACCACCTTCTTTCTGAAATGTTAAAGAAAATATGCAGAAGCAGAGAAAATTAGCTCTGTGAAAAATTGTTCTGGTCGCTATTCTTGTCTTGGTTGAGTTGCTAAACCAAATAATAATTAAGAAATATTCCAGACTGGACTGCCTTTTTTTTTCATCTTCTTGAGGAAACAAAACCACAAACGAAGTGTTAAATTTGTTCCATTTAACACAAAACATTGCCTTGCAATTCACAGGCATGTGTATGACAAATGTCTACATTTGGTGAAGGATGCTGATGAGAAGGAATAAAAACCAGGCATTTTCATAGCCTGACAGCTCAGAAGTGGTTTCCTGCTGTAGCCCAAAAGGTCTGAAGATGCCTCCATGTAGGAGTGAGAATGCCCTGATCAGTCCAGTGTTGCATTTTGATTCATTCCCACTTACTGAGGCTCTCACTGAAACCACATGTCCCACTGCACAGATAGGATTCTAATCCTCAAGCTGCACAGTCACTTCAGATACTGACACACCCTCACAGCTTCACTGGCCATCAACTATTTGATATAGAATAAAACAGTAAGCAAGAGAGACTGAGAATTTGCTAATCCCACACTACCTGATCGTTTTATGGCACTCTCCTGAGATGCAGAACATCAAATACAAGAAAAGTATTTGAACCTGCATCACCGTAGTTTTAAATTATCAATTGTGAGCAGTACCTCCTATGCTCTCACAATGACTGTCTCCCACAGCTTCGTGAGAAGACATTTTCCAAAATTTTTCTTCTGGCTATAATCAGTTTGGCAGATTTCATTTGAATCCATGCAAAGTTGTGGGACAAGAACCTGAATTTTTTACATTTTCCACAAGTGATTAAAAATAACGTTATGTAATTTCTTTAAAATAATAGTGGATGTAGAAATAAATTTGTTATATCCCCCTAAAGCAGTTTGCTTTTAATTATTAGGAAGCAAGTTAAAATGGACTAAAAGAATACTGATTACAAAGACCACAATTAAAGTGAAATAAAGTCTATTACTATCAACTATACAGCAAATTATTGGAATTTCAGAAAAGTTTGTAAGAACTTCACTTACACAAAGCAAGAAAAAAATTTACAGCTCCACCTTTCTAGACTCTTTCTGACAATTAGCATTAATTATATATTGACCTCAGTTCTTTATGAGCCCAACAGAAAGGGTATGTAATGTTAAACACTTCTTGGGAGCATGAAAGAGAAAAATTAAGTAAGATAACATACTGCTGCAAGTCTTCTGGTCAGCATTCAGAATGTATCCTTGTTTACATCTGCAGAGATAAGAGCCAGGGGTGTTTATGCAGAAGTGATCACAGTGATGCTCAACTGTACTGCACATATGAGGCACTGAAAGACAAAAAGGTAAAATAGTATTAACTGCTGGCCTTAATTACTTGTGGTCACAAAAAAAATTATGTAGAAAATTACTGAAGTAATTTAGAAATTTCAAATTAAGTCTTGCTAGTAAAGAAAAAAAAATGGGAGCTTAGGAAAATAAAAATGCACAAGAGTATGTGAAACACTAATTATTTGGTGGTCCCAAGAAGACAATGAAACAACCCTACCAGATTCAAATTCAGAAAATAAGTGGAACTTAGGTATAAACTCTTTTGAGGACATTCAATTCCTCGAATGAAGAAAATCACCACAACAGCACAATACTAAAGAAGAAGAATTACTAGAAAACAACTTAATGAAGAGAATATTTTGCTTGCTTAGTTATTACTGTTGAGGAACATGCAAGTAATACGTGATGACACTGAGACATGCATCTCCAAGATTCATTAAGCAGGAGCTGAGCCAAACTACACTCCAGACTATAAGTCTTCCTGAGCCTATTTTTAATCTGTTTGTATTTTATGTCTCTAGTATTGAGTAGTAAAAGGCAACAAACTGAGACAGTAAAAAAGAAAAAGAATGTTAGGCCCATTTTGTCAAGTTCACTGCTGAACTATTTTTGTCCAGATCAGTATCTGAGAATTAGGAAATCTCCTTGATGTTTTCTTTCCACTGGAGCATTGCTTGTATGTTACTTCTATAAAAACTCATTTTTCTCAACAGCAATTAGAGATCAGTGTGCTCCTTAATGTGCTAGGTTGACAAAGCTCAAAATGTGTGTAACAGATATGTGTATAATCTTCTAGAAGCCACAACAGAAGCCTGCTAAATAACATGTGGTCTGTGTGGTACTTGTGGGAAAAAAACCACATGTGGTTTTAAGAGATATACTACGGATCTCCTCCTTGGAATGGTTACAAGAATGAGGCATTTATTACTAATGCACAAACGAGCACAATTCTCAAATCTCTTAATCAGCTTCTTGGGTATCATAAATTACTCCCATAATAAAACTTCTTAAGTACTCTTACTTATGTGAATCCAGACCTGTTTTGACTTCTTGTTTTTCCATCTTTCTGTCATTCTGAGAATGAAAGCATTCAATGACTGGCATCTGAATAACTCAGTCCGTTCTGAGAATAGACTGTTCCTGTCTGTTACCAATCTTCCGATATGTTATCACATAAACTATTCTACACAGTGTCTCCATTGCACCCATTTCAAAGCACCAGTGGTACTCTGGTCATCAGTCCGATTTCTGTGGTGAAGGAGCCTGAGGTCTGAATGATTTCTGCAACCTCATCTCTTGTAGGAGGTGGTTGGTGGTCACAGACAGGGACTGAAATAACAGAAAGTGTGATCTCATAGTTAAGGAATTTGAACATGAGCCTTGTTGTGAATTTTATTTTATCTCAATGTCACAGGGTCCTTATTTGATTTTGTGCAAGCCAATAATATCAACATATTCAAGGAAGCATCAACGTTCACACTGTGTCTGTTTAGACAGAGACACTTGAATCTGGATTTGCAAGAATACAAGTGAAGGCTGTAGAACTGTGAATAATGTTGTATTAGCCAAAAAATGCTAAACGCCCCAGAAGATCTCACAAGGAATTGCACTGAGTCAAATATTTAAAGCTAGTAGGTGATCTTAAAGGACTTAATCCTATTTCTGTGCCTCCATCTCTACAACGTAAAATGAGGATGGCACCACTATCTACTTTACAGGAATATAATGAAGACTTTATTTGCCCCCAACTGCTCCATCCCAAGTGCTGTCTTTCTCACACTTCCCCTAATCTCCATCTCCTTTCATGGATTCTGTCCACACTTCTCTTTACATTCTTCTGAGTTTTCTACTCTTGTCTATTCCTCATATCCCTGATTTCCCAGGATTCTCTTTGTTTCTCTTTTACCTTGCTGACTAGTAATAATAAAAGAGGCCCCTGGGATCCCCTGGCTTCAGCTGCTGTTTCTGACATCCCCACATATTTAGCAGCCAGAGGCAGCAAGTGTAGGAAACCCCTGACTTAGCAGAGGATGGAGCGCAGCCAGTTTACTTGGATATTCTGAGAATACAGCTGATAGGCACTCGGTATCTCTGCCATACATGAGTGAAGAGTGGTTAATCTGGTTTACTTTTTATTTTCCCCACTGAACTTCATTATTTGGCCATGATTTTCTCTTATCATCACAGGAACCACGAAAACCTCACAGCCATAGGGTGATCCTGGCACAGGGACAGCTTGGGTGACGAGGGATTTTCCCACAGCAAGAAGCCCAGCAGGAGGCTGGGCATAACAGGGGACTTGACCAAAGGGATGCCACAATTGCTTTAGCAAAGAAACAAGGTGTCCAGATGTTCACCTTGGGTACAATGAT
Source organism: Hafferia zeledoni (assembly GCA_035583235.1). Lineage (NCBI taxonomy): Eukaryota > Metazoa > Chordata > Aves > Passeriformes > Thamnophilidae > Hafferia > Hafferia zeledoni. The sequence goes on along the minus strand of JAWWEV010000083.1, from coordinate 129,428,368 downwards.
ACTGCATCTGGGTCCACATTGGGACGACTTAAAAAGTCTAACCACATTTCCCAGGAGGAATGTAGGTGCTCAGAAAGCAAAGTGTAAACGCTCTTGTGAGAATCAGCAAGATGAATACTGCTTCAAATCCAGAGCCAATAGAATATTAAGGATCCTACCTGCAATTTAGTACCTTAAGTTGAAATCCGTATGAATCTAACAGCTAAATTCTCTGTTGCATTTGGGTCTGAGTTTTTAAGCACATCTTAGGATCTCACTTCTGATTCCCAGCACAGCAAATGTTGTGGATGCATTCCCTGAGAACAGGAGGCAACTGCAATCCCTGTCACTTCCATACTTCTCTATCTGTGAGGGTGGATTAAGTTTTATTGAGGAACCCATGTGTTTGGTTAACAGTGAGCTATAAGACTCTAATAAATTTATTGGACACTGTCTAATCAGAAAAAAAAAACAAACCACTGGTAAATGGTATTTGTGTTGAATTTGTTTCTAAACAACAACTGAAAAAACCCAATAAGCTGGAGTTTTGAAGCATTTGCTGTTCACTCCATTTGCACTCTCAATGCATGATTAGTTTACTTTTTCTTGGTTTTTAACTATATCTTACTATGCCAGCTAAAAATACAGCAAGGAGGAAAGAGGAAAAAAAATCTATCATCTGATGAATGTCTGTTTTGGTGTTTTGTGCTGATGCAGTTCAGCTGCTCCTTGAAACAATTTTGGAAAAGACCAAGTAAGGAAAAATCTCCAGACTATCCTTACAATAAGCCTCAGTTCTTTTCTGGCAAGAGCATCCCCAGAGATGAGTGAGCACTTAATCTCATCATGCATTCGTTTTCTGGACTCTGCTGAAAATGGCTTAGCTTAATGCCAAATCTGTATGAAGCACTTTCACACTTAACTCAGGAAAAAAAAACAAAGAGAATTATATTAACTATACAGATTGGAATAAAATTAATAATGTATGCCTTGATATTTGTAAAAGGTAATTTCTTATCAGGGGATTACAGATGGAAGTGATATCTCTGTTGTAAACTAATAACTATTAAAATATTACTAAGTTTAGTATGAATGAATAATACCACTGCAATGGATTTTCCTAATTTTCTGTATTTCAAATAAATGGAATACAAACACTACCATGTCTGTATCTCACTTCCCATCACAGGTAGAAATGATTGTTTGCACAGAATTAGTATGTATGCTTTGGAAGAGGAATCCATGAACTCCATAGAATATTTAAATAACCAAAAGACTGCTATTTAAAGTTTCACTACTATGGGAGATCACATTTAAAACGAACAAATGAAACAACCTATCTAATCATCAAACAGCAGAGGGTTGTAAATTTATTGCTATCATGCAATAAATACAAAAATTATGATACTCATGTTTGCCTCAGTGCTTATGACCACTAGGCATTAGATCAGATTTTATGACACCTAACAGTAGCATTAGTGTTTCCCCACATGTATGACTGCTGTTCTGAATGTTGTCTGGCTAGTCTCCCTTCATTATATATATTCTAATAGACAAGGTTTCATGTAAAAAAAAAAAAAGTTTAATTCTACTTTTTCAGTGTTTTACTTTCATCTGTTAATTCAAATCTTTAGATAAAAATCTTACCACAAAGTTTAGTCTGGAAAGCAGAGGTGAGTGTTTCAATCTGACTGAAATTAGCAACAAGAAACACATGCTCTTCATGTGGTTCACTCCCAATGGATTTCAGAGTGTTCATATCTACTCTTCCCACGCCAATGGCAAAAATTAGGATTCCTGAATTACGTGCTTTAGCAGCAATCTCTGCCACTGGATCCTGAGGTCTCCCATCCGTCACTATCATGATAATTCGGGGCACATTCTGCTTCAGGGGTCGAGCTCCTTCTGCCTCTGAGAACGCGATGTTCACTGCGTACTGCAGAGCCAGTCCAGTCATGGTGCCAGTGGCCAGATGCATCATCCTCCTCACTGCCCTTTCGATGTCCTGCTTCCGCCTGAAGCTCTTCAGCGAGAACTCCTGTTTGACTGTGCTGCCGTACTGGATCAGACCCACCCGGGTGGCATCAGGGCTGATGTCCAGGAACTGCAGGATGGTTAAAATGAACTCCTTCACTTTTTCGAAGTCATAATGGCGGACACTGCGAGAGCTGTCAATGATGAAGACGAGGTCCAAACGTTTGTTGTTGCAAGTAGTCTCTAAAAGGCAAAATGCAAACAAAAGTACTTTACAAGAATTTCAAAATGCAAATAGGTTTAGATTGACTGCCTAAACAAACACCCTGACAAATGCTGTGGAAATTCAGGAAAAACAGGAGATATCAGAACTAAGGCTACTTAGGCAACATAAATTTGTTCTCCAGTAAATAAAAAAAGTTGCCTGTTACATGATCATTATGTGTATTTGTGTGTGGGGTGTGTGTGGGGTGTGTGTGGGGGCGGGGGGGGGGGGGGTGTTCAGTTAGGGACCTCAATGATCATTTAGTTAAACCTCTATGCCATGGCCAGGGACACCTTCCAATAGACCACGTTGCTCAAAGTCCTGTCCAACCTCTCCTTAAACACTGCCCAGGATGGGGTAGCCACAACTTCTCTGGGCAACCTGTTCCAGTGTCTCACAGTGAATTTCTTCCCTATATCTAATCTAAACCAGGCCTCTTGTAGTTTATTATTAGCTCATTGTGCCTTGTCCTATCACTACATGTGCTCATCAAGAGTCACTCTCCAGGTACTTGTGCCATACCCTATTGTGTCACTGTTGAGATTTTAGCCTCAATCACCACACAGGGTAGAAATCACTCCGCAATTACATAGTTACTATTTGAGTGGGCTGCTCTGTGATGCTTTTTGTGGTAGTATCTGAGAGTTTGGAAATGATACTCATGCAGGGTGGTATCAGTCCTCCATCACAAAGAGGGAAAACAGAACACTAAGAAATCCAGGTCAAAAGCATCTGTTAATTGCATTGACTGATAAGAGACATGAATAGACTAATTTTTCAGGGAAGTTGGCATGAAGCAGCACTTTGCATGTACAAAGTACAGTTCTCAATGACGTCAGCTGCAGCTGTGAGTGCTCAGCACTTCTGCAAATCAAACCCCATGATTCCAAACACGTAATTAATGGCCATCTGGGAAAAGTTTGGTGTATCAGACTAGTTCAGCATAACACAGAAATTCTGTGGCTACAGCAGAAAGTCCTGTTGCCTACAGTGGTGCTCAACTTGGCCAAAAGACCACTCATACACTCCCTGAAATCTTCTATTTCAGTCATCAGCAGTATTTCTTTCCAAGAGCCACTGAAGCAGAAATACAAGAGTATGTCTGTATCTGACAATTGCACAGGCCAAGCTATCATGGATAACAGAGGCAGTGAAGGCTGGCTGCCCTCTGGGCATGCTACAAGCTTTCTGGGTCCCTGGATACATCCTCTGGATTCCACTCAGCATCTTTTTCTGAAAGAATATGAGACACATGCATGAGTTGCATGATAAGAATGGATAGGGACTGACCATTCCCAGGAAGCCAGCACATAGCAGGCTTAAGGCAAGGCTGGGAGGTGAGCCATGAGCCTTGCCACAGAAGACAGCATATGGAAAAAGATTAAAAGGACTTTGATGGAATGCTGATGGAAAGAAATTAACTGAGGTTTAATATTTACATTAAAGACTCTTCCAAAATAGGAAATCCCTGAGCCACAAAAGCATGGTAGTTCAGGCAATACCTGCCTGTAGCATTGTCTTGTCCTTAAACTATTTCACACGCATCTAGTTTTGATCTGTCAGACACAGAACACAGGGTTATACAGACCTATGGCTTCAATCCGTGAGTCTGCTCATCTTCTTAAATTCCTGTGGCTATGAATAAATCTGTGAGATAGTTAGTTGTCTGTTTGTCTGCCTGGGTTGAAAGATTAAAGATGGCGAGAATGATCATCAAACTGTAGTGACATCCTCATTTTACATCAGTAATTTCCCTTACTGCCCAACCCAATTCAATTTCCAGCGCACTCTCATCTATCTTGTGCAGTGAATAAGGCAAACACTTGGTGGAAAAAGAGCGTTTGACTGTATAATTAAAGGTCATGTCACACTGCACAAGTACAAGTGGGCCAATCAATTGGAAAAACCTCTGTCTGTAGTCAAGCCTTTAAACAAGTTCACTTGTGACTGCTGACGAACACTCCTCACATACTTCTGCCAAGGCAGGGGGTGAGAAGGATGCCTGTTTTCACTGGTTAGCTCACAGGCCTCTTTCACAGATTACCAAGAACATTCACTGGCAGAGAATAAAAATGCTCTTTAATGACAATAAAAATGACTGCCTGGATTTATTCATGTGCAGTCTACAGTATGGCCTTATTCATAAGCGTAGGAATATGCTCGGGCTGCTTATTCTTTCAAAATGAGAGCAGGTTGAATGTAAGCCAAGTGGAGCAGACACAAAATTCCAGTTCTAATAGGATACAGATATCCTGATATAACTATTTTCCATCTTATTATCTTAATTATAATTATTTTTATAGATATATACTTATTAATTATCTTTACCAATATAAAATGAAATACAAAGATAATGCTAAGTTATGATTTGTGGGAGCAGAGCAAGAGGAAAGGAAGATAATTACAGAAAAAAAGGGCTCAAAATATGTGTTGTATATGTGCAGAAGGACAGACAAGGGAAAAGGGTAAAATGACTGCTATTTTATTTCCCATAAAATATTTCAGCATGGATTCACTAAAGGTAAATCATGCTTGACCAACATGATTGCCTTCTATGTTGAAACAGATGCCTGATGGATGAAGGGAGAGAAGTGGGTATTGTCTACCTCGACTTCAGCAAGGCTTTTGGCACTCTCACAACATCCCCATAAGCAAAATCAGGAGGCGTGGACTGGGTGAGTGGACAGTGAGGTGCACTGAGAATTGGGTGAACAGCAGATTCCACAGGGTCTTAATTAGTGGCACAATTGCAGGCCTGTCACTAGTGGTGTCCCCTCATGTTCATTACTGGTCCCAGTATTGTTTGACTTATTCATCAATGACTTGGATGAAGGGTCGATGGGTACTCATTGACAGGAAGCTCAACATGAGCCAACAGTGTGCCCAGGTGGCCAAGAAGGCCAATGGGATCCTGTCC
>JAWWEV010000083.1:129411028-129423133 GCA_035583235.1 Hafferia zeledoni | reverse complement strand
GGTCCCCTACTGAGACTCAAACTCGTGACCTTGGGAGTCAGAGACCGGAGTGCTCTCCATTACGCCACGGGACCGCCCCATCACATGTTCAAAGTTACAGCAAAAGGCCTGTGAGTATGTTTTGCAGAGTGGCAAACCCAGGACAATTTTTCAGCTAGTTAAAGTAGGTGAGTGCTGTCTGCAGATGAATTCAGTATGTATTTTATCAACAGCATATAACTGGTTTGAGTCTTGCCTCTGATGATACCATATATTCTATTTTTTTACCAGTTAACATTACACAGTCTGGAGAGTAATCATAAGCTGCGACAGAGTTCTGAGGAAAATGAAGAAAAGATGTAACCCATATGTAAGGCAAATGGTTGCTTTTCAGGTACCCACTGCAAGAGTTCTCATTTTCTTCTTCCAAAACATTTAAAAGAGTGAAATGGAGTTTCCAAGAGAATTTCGGTTAATTGCAATATCTGGGCCTCAACAATCAAAACTTTAGCCTTCTCTTTTAATCCACTTCTCATTTAGTCCAAACTTTTAGTCCATTTCTCTGAGCCACTGAGGGTGGCTTCAGCTGCTATCCATGGCAACCATGGAAGTCTGCCATGGTACAGACAGCAAGGCCCAAAGGGCTGCTCTGAGCCTGTATGTCCAGGCATGCACATGCACACAATGAGGTATTTGCCTTTTTCGTTTGCCTTAAGAATATGAAGTGATTCTCAGAATTAAGTACAAAGCCAGTCAAGATTCTAATCCTCAAACATTTAGAAATGAAACACAGCAAAATCAGCACGGAAGCGTAGAAGAAAAGTGCAAAGCTCTTTACAAAGTCCTTCAAACCCTTCATTCTGTTTTAGTTCCCTTGGTTTTATATGCGTATAATGAAGTTCAGAAATAGTGAACTGTGAACAGATCCATGCAATTCATGTATCATGTCCATCACTAATGCTGAGGATAGTCTTTTCTGCCACAAATGAGAAATAAACACTTCATCATTACATCTGTGTTTGAGTCTTTACTGCATTTGTTTTTAACCAGCAGCATGTTCCTGGAATTATGGAAAGTGTCAGCTGAAGACAAAGGATTAATGTAAGAAAACAGCATGGGTTTTCAAAATATCTGTCTCTTAATTTCTTTTTAGAGGCTATATAATGTACCATATACAAATTAGAATCATGTAAGTGTCAAGCAGGTGGCTGGCTATAGGGAGAGATGCTCCAAACAGCAAAGTGCACCACTGAAGTAGGAGAGGCTTGTGGATGTAGCAAAAGCAGATGTTTTTAGGGAGATGATGAGATAGAGCATGGTATCTACCTACTTCTTCTGGAAAAAAGATTAGATTTAGCCTTGAACCCTCTATCCTTATCTTTTATTTAAGTGATTTTATGTGATAAAAATGGAGAATCATAAGGTAGTTGCCAACTACTGACCAACTGTAGCATACCTGCTTTACATGACAGTAGCTTGAACCACAACAGACATCTTAGCAAAAAAACCCCAAACCCCAGAAAATCTGTCTTGTCTTTTTTTCAGGAAGAATAGTAGAGAAAGAAAAGACTGATACAGTTTTACCTTCAAGCTATTGTAGGAATCTGAAAAACCCACTGTAACTAGAAGGAACTTGCATTCTACTTTAAGATACCAAGTATTTGCTGATCCAGCACTTCAGGAGTCAATGGACGCAATTTCATTTCAGTGAGCACTGGGCCCAGGAAAGGACATCTCTTCTAATTAAATAATTAAGACTGGTGCTTCCATTGATAGGCTCCAATTTGCATATGCATTGCAAACTCTGCTTGATTAATTGCAGTGCAGTGAGGTCTATAACCCCTATGGGTTAGTATTACAATATATATTCTACAGTTCCAGTCATAAGGCTGTGAGATACAAACTTTTAAAGTGATTTAAAAATTATGGTTTGATTCCTCTGCAGACTAATAAAGTCATTTAATAGCCAACAACATTATGATCTTGTTTATACGCATTTCGAACCTTGTCTGTCAATAAATCAAAAGCTCAATTCCTTCTCTGGTAAAAGTCATAAACTTTTTATTGATCTAACAACCATTTTCATGTATTTCTTTCTTTCTTTTTTTTTTTTTTTAAACTAAGATCTCAATTTTTCTTGTTTGCAACAGACACTAACAAAACTTTTATTTAGGCCTCTGAGAAACTTGTCTTCTGCTTCTCTAACCAGTGCTAAAATTTTTGCTAGCTATGAATATTTTATTACAATCAACACAAAGGCAGGATAATAAGCAAGAGCTGCAGGAACTACAGTCAAGGGAGACATGAACCTCAAAATACATTCACATCAAGGAGAGAACATAATTTCCATCCCAGAACAGGTATCATACCAATTTGAAAAGCAATGAATACCTTAGACCATCATGATTTTTACAAATACCATCTCAGCTTCTATCTGATCCAAGTAGTACTAAAGATTTCAGAACAAACTTGAAGCAAAAAAATAATTAAAGATGTTGCAAAACATGAGCAGGTGATAAATGCAGAATTAGTTTTTCAGCATTAGGTTGTGATCATATAACCCTTTTTTTATGGCAAAGGAAATGCAGGAGATCTAATTATTATTTCTAGGACCCTGGAGTGTTTATATTGTCTGTTCAGTGTAATGATACATTACCTTTATTTGAACCTTATTTGTTCAAACTACTGTGTCAGAACTTTTTAACCAGGCTGAAAAATTGCATTTCAAAGAGAGGAAAAAGCAACGGAAAGATAGCGATGCATTATGTTGTGCTTTGGGCTTTTTTTCCCTCGACAATTCACAGGATAAAAAAAACCACAAAGAAAACATACATTTGAAACAGAAACCAGCAAGTTCCTGAGATGAACATGTGGCCCCAAACACCTTGATAAATATATATTTGTATTTAAAAGGAAAATATTAGCATTAAAAAATTAGCAAACTTAGCTATTTTTAGAGAATTAAACCCAAACCCTACTGTATCAAATAGTCTGGTTCATTAAAAGCATTTTGAACTTCTTAAGTTGCTTTTTCTTTATGAGAAGCAAAGCAGCAGGATCACTCAATAGCAGGAAATTTAAGCTGGCCTGTGCAACTGATACAGCTAATTTCATCCTTGTCTCTAATGCAATGAAGGAAATGAAACTAATTCAGTTTTTCTAATGATTTGTTGGGGAGAAGACTTTATAAACTCACAAAAGAAAAATATTTGTAACTAATTGCCAGGTTTTTGCCTCTGTTCCTTTATTTTCACTGCCCTTGCCACCCCAGCCGAGTGCATCTGATACTGCCAAGCATGACCACATTCATACAAATAGCATCAATTTCCCAGAGTGTCCCACTAATATATTGTTTATCTTTTGGTCTTAAACTGGACTACTGGTCATACACAACATATAACTGTGAAGGTAATTGTCTGTCCAGTCACTTTTTCTCTGTAAAGACAGCACCTGTTTGTGCTTGCCTCTGGCATAGAGGGAGGGCTGAAAGATCTGCCATCCATAAAGTAGAATATATCTCATCTTATTTGAATGGTATCTGTATTTTGAAGAACACCTTGCCCACCCTGGCAATGCATATGATCAGAGGATTTGATGCCAAGTCTACCCATGTTGGACCTCTGTCTTTAATTTCATGCTTGCCCCTGCTCTCATGAAGCACCTGAAAAGGGGAACTTTGGAGAGGGGAACAGTTTCACTATTACATGAAAAAGAAGGAATCTAAAAAAAAAACCACCAACCCCTTCAAAAATGAGAAGTATTTGGATACCTGGGCAAAGTTTATACAAAAACAAAAGCCTGTTAAAATTATTAAGCAGGATGCACTTAGGTATTGTAATGGAGCCCAGGTTCTGGGCTCAAAGCTGTGTGTGGCTCATCTCTGCCATTACTGGTCATGTTGACCTCAAAGAGCAAACAGAAATACGCTGAAATGCCTGCAGAGATTCTGCTGTGCTGCAGCTCCCTCTCTCTGAGCAGCTTCCCAGCTGTCGTTTCTCTGCTGGCTCTCAAGTTTCCCATGTAAGGCAGGTAGCCAGCCCTGCCGCAGCCCTGATTCATCTCCTTGCTTTTCTTCAGCTAAGTGACCTCGTGTCCTCTGCTCAGACGAATTAGTGAAGTCCAGCTCTGGCTACAAAGTACAAACATTTCATTACTTTCCAAAAGCTCTCCTGTCTGAAAGGTTTGAATAATAGGGAAGAAAAAAAAATAATTTACTGCACTGAATTTCACAGACGTTCTTCATTAAAATAAACTATTGTTGTAGCGCATTGTCTAGGGTGTAGCTGTAGAACTGCCTTTCTGCTTTGAAATAACTTTGTATCTGCTGGTTGGGTGACAATAGGGCTTTCACTCCTATTGCTCGAGTACCCTCTTCTGCTGGGGGGTCGATGCAGGCTGCAGGCAGGTCACAGATCTATCTTCCACACCCTGCTGAGCTATTAGGCTGAAAAACTGGCCGCATTGCAGAACCATTCTATGTCAAACCCATGGGCGTGGAGACATCATTTACAAATACCAGAGGCTTTCTCTGAAAGAACACTAATCCTGATTTATCAGGGCCACGCCCCGCTTTAGACAGCTATGGCTGCTGTTTTGGATTTCTCAGAGCTGAGAACTGAGATAGTGCTGGAACATCTCCGTAGTGATAGGTACTGAAATTTTGCAAGAAATGCTTTTTTGTGGTATCTGACTGCAGTTTTTGCAGCTAACAGAGTTACATGGGAAGGATATAACCTGGCTCCAGAGACGCAGCATCTAAGGAGAGCAGCCTCTATGGAGAGAACATTTAAGAAGAGCAGTCTCTAAAGATATAACTTAACTCCAGAGGAGCAGCTTGAAGTCTTCTAACTAGATAGTTTAGCAGGAATTTAACCAATACTTCTTTTGGTTTAGAAATGTAAATCTGTAGATGTGTTTGCCTTACAACAAGTAAGAATAGGGCATCATCCACTCCAGTGACAGAATTCTGAAACAGACCTGGTCTAACAGCTAATATAACAGCTTACAGGAGCAATTATATCTCCTCCTAACTATAGCAGAGGAAAAGGAAAAAGCACGTACGGCAAACAATATTGTATCAGTGAAACCTGTCAATGCAATGGCATCTGTCTCTGTGCTGTTTAAAGGACATACATGAATGTTGCCCTCCCATGTTCAGTTGCTGTTTCCGCTTCTGAGAAGTATGAGTGTGATTCGTGTCGGTAAAAACGAATAGGTTATTTGGGCTCCCATAGTGACATGAGAAAAAACCTAAGGCCAGCCAATTAAACAAAAATTCCAACTTACATCCACATGGAGAGATAAACAGGATCGTGTTAAATCACATTGTCTCCTATAACTTTGTCAAGGACCACATGAATTGTAACAGGAAGGTTGAAGAGTTAAAACCTTCCCACATCTAAGGGGAACAGAATTTATGGTGGGGTTATCACTAGGGTTGTATAAGTAATTTAGCTATAGTAGTAGATGCTAAACTGCTTAACAATATACTTAGAATGTTTATGCATGAGTTGAATGAATATGTATGTAGAGACTAAATAAATGTTAGAATTACACTGTGTTCGGGGTGTGATGGTGAGCAATACTATCGGCCATTGCACCCAGCATGCTGAAATTGCTTTTATCATATAATAAACTTTAATTGAAAACCGACGAGATTGAGACTCTGTTTCTCACACGCTCCTCTTTCCATTCTGCCCTTAGCAGTAGCCAAGTCTTCCATCTTGCACATTCCAAGCATCAGTGTTCAGACTTCTTAATATTAGCAAAAAATTTGTTAAAACTGTCCATGGCGTTCCTAGCTGCTATACTTTGGCCAAAGTGGTAAGGAATGCCCTATTTTGAAAGCACAGAATTTGGAATTTGTTTGGAATTTGTTGACTAGTTATCATTTCCTCTTCTTCTTTGCCAAGCTTTTCTCTGGCTGTAAATCGATCTGACATGGCCTTGCCTAATATATCAAGTCTGGATTGTTTTTACCAACCAGATGTTTTCGCAAAATACAGACCGTCTAACACCTAAAATAAAGGTTGTCAATAATTATTTTAGCAAATTTAATATACTTACAAGCATGAGTGCCACACTGTTGGGTCACTACTACAAATTCCTCTTTGCTTTCTCCAACAGGATGCATGGATGAGTGTACAACGAGGGGAAACTGCATTGCTCAATCAGGAATAAAAGCATTAGGCATAGATGAGTGAAGTGGCCTTTGTGCCTCATCATGTCTAGGATTTGTGAAGCCTGTAATGCCTTGTAACACAAATTTTAAAAAAAGTAATGAGATTTCCACAAAAGACCTACTTATATTTCTGGTACTATCAAGGTTTAGATTCCAGCTTGCTGGTTTTGGCCCCATATTTATGATGTTCCATGTCAACATTCCCCGAAAATATTTTCTTTCCACTCCTAACTTACTGAAAATTATTAATAAACTGTTATATTAGAGTTTCAGATTTGAAGAGAGGAGCGAATTTCAGTAACCACATGCTCCTAATATATGTGATAAAGGAAAAAATGCATGAAATATTGAAAAAAGCAGTCAGGAGCAAGCAGTTCCCAAAGCACAGAAACTTAAGAAGCCACGTTTTTAATAAGTTTCTGTGTCCCAGATGACTATTAAAAATTAATTATAGAAAAGCTATGGTGTGAGTTCCTCAGGATTAGACATAGAAATGGAGAGTGAATTCAACATCTGAGGATAAAAACCCTTCACCTCGTAGCTCGTGTCTCTTCATGTAACCCACAGAATCTTTTTTCTTTGGGAGTGGGGAAACTCATTTCTTAGGGGGATCCTCTGATATGTCACCAGAGCTGAACCCAGATTACATTACCTGTTACCTCCTACCCAGCTATTTGTCGTGTGTGCAAGAATGTTCAGTTTTTGATAGCATAACTTTCCTGCCCTCTTTAACTCATGCTGGACCAAATCCAAGAAAAGTTCTGGCAGGACTCATATACTCACACACATATTGGGTGTGTGAAGAAGTCTTTATTCTCTAGTAAGACATGCTAAATTCTAAAGCAATTTCATGTGAATTAGAACATTATCCTTATTGTGATGGAGAGAAAAAGAAGTCCAAGCCTGCAGTGTAGCTCAGCTTAGCCCTGCTCTGTACCACACACTTCATCACATCTGGAAAACTGCCTGCAGTTCTGGACAATGATCTTAAACCTTGAATTATCTCCTGATCTTATTGTGCAATAAATCATGGAATTTACTGTCCTTTTCTCCATTTATACAGTATGGAGGTAAAGCTAGTGAATGGACTGGTGAGTAGACTGAAAAACTGTTGTTTAGGATCTCTACAGAGAAAATCCTGCCATGATAGATTGATTGGAGAGGGTTTTGTGCATGTTTGTTCTTGGATGACCATCAAAAATTATTTCCATAGTCTTGAGGAAACACCCTTTTATTGTAGAGAAGTTTGTATACACAGATGCAATGTATTTACAACCAGCTTTTCTCAAATAGATGACTGAAATCCTTCACAAATCTGCCAAGATTGAAAGAAAATGAAGCTCAGAAGCCCAGCCAGCCAGTCCAACCCCCAAATTCAGATTAATTCCCAAAGATATCTGTAACAAGATACATGAAGTTATTCAGAAGGAAAAAATAGGACTGTGATAAAGATCAATGGATGGACTTCAAAACTGGTTCATTCAAATGCATTGCTTAGTTTGATCTCAGAGTAAGTGAACCCTGAACTAAAATTCCTAGAAGCAGATGGGGACCTGCCTTTTCCCAGGGGTGTGGAAGAGACAGGCAGAAAGAGTCTGTCCTTTCCTTCCCTGGCCTCTGCAAGAACAGTTCACATCTGCAGTCTCTATGAAAAGAGGTTGTTGGTCCTGTGTTCCCCTGGAAAACTCTTTTCCAGAAAAAGGCAGGAAATTCCATATTTCTTCAGTTTGCAGAATAGAGACAATGCACTTAGTGTGAGAATGGGTGTCCTCCTTAGGAAGGGTGTAGACTTAGGAACCAGTTCAGTCATAGGAGAGATGGTACCTTGGTGCCTTCCAGTGCCCCTCCAAACTGAGGCACTGTGCAATGGCATCAGTTTAGCTTCAGCCTGTTCAATCACCCCAAATGCAGAGGGAACAACACAGCGGGAAACAATGAGAGGTAGAGACACACATTATATTCCCTTTTCCTGTTCCTTTTCAGTTAAAAGTAGAACCTTCATCAGCAACAACAAGTTACGTGTGCAGGAGGCACTTCTCTGGAGAAGAAATAAATACCTCACAAAAGCACTCATGAATGGATGAGTCCCCTGACAAAGATTCTCAGCACAACCAGTTCAGCCATAAAAGGAATCTAAAATGCCCACAGTGATGTATATGAGAAACATGTAAAACAGATCTGCTAATGCTCCGGGAAGTTACATGCATAAGTTCTCCACATGTTGAGAACATTTATCTTAGAATTTGCATAATTAATTTACACTCAGTAGAACATTGCGATATTTACAGGCACATTCCAGTGGGGAAATATTTGCATATTGAGTGCAAAAGACACAGCTTTGTCACCTAACCATGGGAGTTTAAAAGCACAGATTTTGTGACCTCAAAGTTCTCTTTGTGAAGTTAGTGGGAGGAAAAAGGTGTGTAGGCAGGAAAAGAAGTTATCAGTATTTGCTAAGAACTCTTTGTTTTTTTGAGAATTAGAATGGTTGCAGGCTGGTACAAAGAGAGTCCATGTAGACCACAGGTTCTAGCTTGTTACACATCACAGACTGCTTTCTTTTCTCCCATTTCCAATACTTATCCTTCCCAAGTAAACTTGTTTCCCATTAGCTAGGTTGATGAGAATAGTGATTAAGACTCCTCCTTCTTGCAATCATCATCCTTCATAGCATAGTAACTTCATAAATTCTCGCAGAACAGGAATGAACTGGAATGTCACTTCTTTGGACTTGGTCTGTATTCTGAAGGTGAAAGTGGGCATCTGAGAAACACATTTGTAATGCTTTGGAAGCTTTTCAAATAAAAAAGTAAAGTTACACTCTGAACCTGATTGAGAATGTGAAGTTCTATGTTCTCTAGCACTGTATGTCAGACATGGTGGAAAAAACTATTCAGTGACTACTGTAACCTTAGTGCTACCCAGAACTGTTCTGAAACCAGTTCACTAGTTTATGAAACTCTACTTAGTTGCAGCAAATTATTAAAACTATCTACAGAATAATAACCATACAATTTAGGTTTCAATATGTCAGCAAAACAGCAATGTATAACCCACAGAGGTTATATCTTGGAAGTGAAATTATCAAACTATTGCTCCAATGTCTGAAAAGTATAGCTATACTCCCTAGGGACACAGCACTCTCTCACTTATGCTGACACGTAAGGTGGTGGTGGATCTTTAGCAACTCCATTCGCAGGATCATCATATGGTGGCAACAAGACCTGCAGGAAAGGAAATAAAGGTTATATTTTAAAAATAGAAGTTGATGATAAAATTTACAGAATAGAAAACCCTTAAGGCTTTGTTCCCCTTTCATGCCCCAAAACAAACAAACAAAGAAACAATCCCCCCCAAAAGAGTAACCTATTAAGCAGGAGCAGAATAGTTAGGAAATGAAACAATATTAGTTTGAAGTTTCTCCTTCTCCATTTGTATGCTTGTTTCATTACAATGGAAAACAGGATTTCTTCTCATTTCTTATTAACCCCAGTGACAGCTCAATTTCAGCCATTCACTGCTGAGACCCGAATTTGTTGAATCTGGCAGTGATAGTGGCTGCTTATTCTGCAGCTCTCCTCTGTCAAGAGTGTTAAACTTTGTATCCTGGAGGAGTGATCAAACTGCTTAGCCAGAGAGAGAAAAGACCTGAAACCTTCTCTTTCTGAGCCCTCCCTGGAAGAGCTAATAATTATTTTGGAGTGGGGAGAAAGAAAGTAAATGGAGAACAAATTACCCAATGTCTAAATAAATCTCCAGTACTCAGCTGTGAGAAGGAAAATCTACATTCCCATAAGTGCTTCAGTGAATACTTAAACATCTGATAGCAATTAAGACAACTTTAATCATAGATCATCCCCATTTACAGGAGTTCAGGATGCTTCCTAGGACATGGGAGATGCAAGTTCAGGCCACACAGTGCAGAGGAGAGATTTGAATGAAGATTTCTACTTGTTTAGGCAACCATGCCAGCTATCATGCAATTTTTGATGGCACTAGTGCTGACACTAATTAGCTTGCATGTGAAAAGGCAAAGAGGCACTTGGTCTGTGAATCCCAGGAGGGACTGAGGATAAAACAGATGTCTGAATGAAGAATCAGTGTACATTTCCTAAAATATCTCAATATTATGTAAGCATATCACTGAAGTGCACTGGCAGTAGATACTTTATGCAACTGAAGATCAATTATTGATATGGGATTGCCAGATTTATCAGCATTGCTTCGTGGTCATTAAAAAGCACATTAAGCTGATTGTCTAAACACACATAGGAAAAAATCCTGATCTCAACAAAGCCAGCAGAAGTTTTACCATGAGAGGATTCCACCAGCTCTTAAAGAAGTTGATAACCTGCCTTCTGCAAAGAAACATCCATAGTCATCCCTTTTAGAGCTCAACCACAACATACAAATCAGTAGGAATCTTTCTATAGATTTAAACAGACTTTGGATTAGGCTTTTGTGGGATAGTTCCAAGGGTGATTCACATTCTACTCATGTGAGTTTACTCATATGTTCAAGTACATCTGTGCACGTTTGTTAGATTACAGAATGGCTACCTTGGCATCTTCAACCCTTAATCAAAAAAGTTTCATTATTTAGTAAAGGAAATTGTTAGAGCCATCACTCTTTATTAATACCATATGTTTGAGCTTGTAAATGCAGTATTTTATGCATTACATAATCTAAAAAGCCTTGTATTTGAAAAGCATTTAATAAATTATGTCACCTTTAAAGTGTGCAAGCAGCTCATGGCAGACAACTTACCTAGTCAAATTAGGACAACATATAGAACTTCAAATAAACATTGTGATAAAAATCACAAATCTATTTTGCAATGTAACCTCAGGAAATCACAATGCTAAAGCATGTAAAATGTGAAAAGCACTACAACTGAAATCCCCTCCCTAGTACTGATTATTAGTTTAATAACAGGGTTTCAAGTAAAATCCACAGATTACTAAAAAAAGCACTAGTTTCTCAAATACATGAAACATGTCCATTAGTTTATTACAACACAATATAATTAGTAATTAAATCTGATCTACAGAGGACTCTGCAAATGAATCAAGTTCACTTTGTGAAGATTTAGCTGTCTCACTGCACTCCTTTGATGCTAAGCCCCAACCTGCAGTCCATTCCTTTCAGATTCAGAGTCTATTTCATCAAGCATAATAAAAAATGACAGCAGGTGCAATTCAAAGAGCTGTCCATCTTCCAGCTGATGAAGAGGAGCTGGTAAGTAAAGGACAATACCTCTTCCTGTGCTCTGATCCTCTTTTAGACCAATGTGTCCTAAGACTATTGTGGCTGCATTACTATTAGTACTTCAGCGTTGAGATTAATGTAATTTGCACTAGGTCTCCTGGCCTGGAGGATTACTGATATGAGTGAGCTTCTCCAGGCCTTTCACTCCTGTATGAAACAAAACCTGTCCAGCAGAACAGACTCCTGATGAGGCTTTTACCTCCTGGGAGGTGAGCGCTCTTCTTCAGTCCACAGACCCAAAACTCATACATGGGTCAATGGCCCCAAGGACTCATGTACCAACAGTTCAATAAGGTGCAAGGGGGATAGAAATATCTGTAGAAGCCTGGACATTAAGGAGTTAATGCATTGCTGTGCCTCAAACACCCATGACCAGTCAAGTGGGCAAGTTGTAACAGGATGTTATGGGTTAGCAAAGTAGGCCTAAATTCTGGCTTTAAAGTTCAGACCAGGCCTGGGATTCTCAGCTGACTTGAGCTGAGCTAAGCTAGCTAACAGCTGACTTCTTCCAGCCAATAATATTGGATTCCATACCATATTACATCATCTCAAAAGGGGTAAAATCCAGTGTGTGGGAGTGGCTTGGGCAGTTTCCACCACGCCTGAAGTACAGACAGGACCTGCTAGAGTTGTTTTGCTATGCCAGGCCCTGCTGCTCCTGCTGCTGCCGCTACTTG
>JAWWEV010000083.1:129389405-129410928 GCA_035583235.1 Hafferia zeledoni | reverse complement strand
AATTGTAGCTCTGATTTATAATCTCTCTCGTGTTGAGTTCATTTCTCCTGCTGGTTTACCTTGAAACCAGCACACCAGTGTACAAAGAACAGAATTCAAAATTACCACCTTCACCCAGCAGTGTTTGAGTTACACAAAGAAAATATGGACAGAATATTAAACAAAGGTTAAGATGAATAAATGCGACAGACAGAAATGGAAGAAAACACTTGGAGTTTGTGGAATACCTGGCACCAGCTCAGACACCAAATATCTCATGTCATTAGTAAAGTAAAAGCCCTTCAAATTCATTTAACTGTTTTACTTTCAGTCAGTGTGGTTTTGTTACTGCCACTTAATCATCTGTCAACTCTAAGTCTGAATAATCATCCTTCAGTTTCCATGACAGTCTGAATAACTCTTCAACCACTCTATAATTACAAATCCTACAACTCTGACTCTGTAAGACTCCCTTTTAATTATTTTTTACAAAAACAGAGTTTCAAGCCCTTACTTTCCTTTAATAATTTTTCCATCTTTTCTAAAGTCTAGTTTGTCAAAAGAGAAGAATATGATAAAACTTTAATTATTTCAGCTTTTATCTGTTTACTGTTAAAATGGATGACAGTTGACAAAAATCTCAAAGAAAACATAGTTTCATTAGAATCTTAACAATTCAATTTATACCAAAGTAGCTGAGATGTAAATCTGGATCAGAATAGTTTTCCCTTCTCTTTTGTTAATTTTAAATTTCAGCATGGCTAATGGAAGCCAGTAAGTGCCTTGGACATAAAAACCCCATAGTTATTCAAGCAGTATATTATGCTCTCCAGAGACATAAAATGGAAGTCAGTCACTGAGCCAAAGGGTGAATTCAGAAATTAGAAAAATAGACAGAAACTCACTATTCAGTCTTATCTATGAACCTCATTAGAATGGCTGCAGTCTAAACTAATTCACAAAGAACAAAAAATATATGAGTATTTTAGTAATACTCATATATTAAGTAAGGCCAAGGCAGAATATGCACTCGGACAACTGACACATTTTGCTTCCCAGGCATAACATCTCAGCATTGCCTTGATTCTTTGCCATAAATTGAGAAAGAAGTATTTTAGTTCCCTGAATGCTCTGGGATTAATGTTTGCAGAGCATTTGAGATTGTCACCCCCAAGTTACTATAGAAAGTAAGTATGAAGGACCTCCATTTTTTTTTTAACTCAATGTTCCCTATATAAAGATATTCTGGCTTTTTATCAGTAGACCAGCAAGCAAGTTTGAAAGATTAGATAGTTGCAGGGTTCAGTCCTATAGGATGCCTAAAATCCAGAGGACAGAAGCTCCTAACTTCTTTCTATAGCTGCACTAATTGTGTTTAAGAACCATGTACCATTTTAACGACATCCTTTAATACGCAGCCAGAGGTTACTCACTGTTTATACAGTTTTCTGGTGAAAAAAGCATTGCACAGAGACTGTGACCAGAGCTCTAGGGGGTCCCAAACCAAGAGAGTTGAAACCCACAGATCCAACATGCCATATGAATGCTCCAGACATAAGTTTTTCAGTTGGTTTCCAAGGACTATTTTTTATTCTCCTGCTGTCACATTAAGCCAAGAATGCAATAATCCTCAGGGAAAGAAAAAAAATAGGAGAAGCTGTGGCTATGTAGCCCCATGCTCAAGAGGGACAGGGAGTCATGGGTGCTGGGTTTTGTTCCCAATATCATTTAAACATTTTGTGATAAGCAATCTTGCATAATATGCAAAAATAATCCATAACTGACCCATAAGAAATCCTGTTCCTGACTTAGCTGGTGTTATCTGAGTGGTTTAGATAATTGTATTACATAAACGTCTCTCTCATATAAAGCACATGATACAGAATGACCTTCTCTGAAAGAAATAATTACCAAAGAAGTTTGCCAATGGCTATAACATATTCACTTAATACAAGCATATGTCATTTCATATTTTTTACATCCTGGTTAATCTGGTTTTGGAGAATAAGTTTTTTAAGGCATTGTTTAGAAATATGCCTAAGAAGAAAAACAGGCAAATATTTGTATATTAAAACAGTTTGTAATTAATCTTATTCTAAATGTGGTTTTTTGTTTGTTTTTAGAGGGGGAATATTACATAATTTCAATAATCACCTCGCTGATTCTACATTTACTTGAACTTACAGAAAAAAATTTCTTCAGCATATGTACAAGATTTATCATATTTCTGCAGTGATTCTTGTTTAAACTCAAGCTCTTAGATCTACTCTTTCTAGAGGAGAAAACATGCTTGGTTCTGTATAAGTAAATTTAAATATCTGATTATTTCTGCATTCTATGACCCAAAAGTCACAGAAATGAACTCAAAAGAATATTTCTATGTCTCCAGAGAGCTTTGGATCACTTTTGCCCATATTCATTTATATCCTTTACTGCGTGGAATGGTACAGTTGCTACAAAAGAGCTTTTGAGGTTTAACAGCATTTTATTTGTCTGGGGTATGAAACATTTGTGAGTTCCCATGAAAAAAACCTCAACTCATTGATGCCTTACTAGAAACAAACATTGTCAGACACAACCCTAACATACTTTTCTTCAACACCTTCTAGAGCCAAAATGCACCTCTTAAAGCCAAAAGGCTATAGATTAAAAATGCCTAAGGAACATTTGGGATGTGTTCTCAAAAATCAGCTTTTCAGTAAAAACTCCAGCCCTTTCTGCTGAAGGGCTTCATGTTACATCACACAGCTGACAGGGACAGGTGACAACAAGCAGTTGTGTGGAATTAGGGTCATTACTACTGCATTTTAATCCTAGTCCTGTTGCTGTTCTTTGGAGTTCTGACAAATCACTTGACTTTGCCTTAGAAGTATCTCTCATTTGTAAAACAGGCCTATTACTTGAAACATCTCCAAAGATGTTGGAAACCTTAAGACAAAGTTAAAACTCTCTTGGATAACACTTGCATTTGACTGTATGAGATGGGTGCTACACTGTGGAAATACCTAATGAACAAAGTGAACACATATTTGCAGAAATTTCAGCCTCTGCCTATAATTGTTAATCCCAAACTCTTCACCGCAGGTCTCTATGCACTGCACATCATTCTTCTGCAGAAGTGACCTTTACATTTTAGGCACTCAAATCCTTAGAGAGGGCAAAAGGAGCCTTTTCTTCCACACAGCTCCCATGAAAACAGTTGATGGGCTCAGGCCTTACTCTTTGTTTACATGGAACAGGAGCGAGAGTAACCACAAGGTGAATAGCGGTAGGCAGATGGGGAGAGTATGCCAGAGCCACTGCTGGGCCATTTCACAGGCAAAAGTGCTGAACTACATCTATTTCCTTATCTTGGAGCCTCTGCCCAAGATCTGGCCTCTGACTTGGTAATGGGACAAACACAGACAGCTGCAGACTGAAATACAGTCACCACATGCCTTCCATAATTCAGGATAAATTTCCTCCTCAATTCAAGCAGATTCATCAGGCTTACAGATAATGGAACTGAAAGAGGAGGTTTCAAGCAGCACACGCCTAGTTGCACCAGTCCTCTGCTCTGGGTTCACTTCATCCCAGTGATTCCAGCACTGACCAACCACCAACTTGTACCAATCTGACCACTGTGCAGTTTGGAGAGGGTTAAATGATATGCAATCACACATTTACTAGTTTTGTGTTTACTTCCCTGCTGTCTTGTCATTCACCCAGCCAAGAGGAGTGGAATTTCCTCCCACAGCTGCGGTGCTTTGAGCAGCCAGTGACTGCAATCTGCACCACGTTCAGCTGCAGGGAAGCCAGCAGCCAGCTACAAACAGCTCTGCAGGGAAGGCTGCCCACAGGACCACCTGTCTGCTTCATGGTTCACCACAGTCCCAACAGCCCTCATGTACTACTGGGCTCTTGACTACACAAATGTTATGAAGATCACCTGGGGAAAACAGAAGATGTCTGTGTGCATACACAGCTAGAGCCAGCTGATTGCTTCACTCTGTATGCAGGAAAGGCTGAGAATAATTCTCTCCTTGCAATATTTTCCTGTCAGTTTTGGCAACGTGGCTTTCCTCTGAGAAGTCTGAGATTACAAAGGAAAATGTAAAACAAGGTGTATTTTTTGCTTAAAAATTTCTGAAATACAGATCTTCTCGATTCAAGCTCTGTTTTGGAGCTTTGAGGCACCAAGTGGTAGCTATTTCCTTTAGTACTTCACATGACAATAAGCTCCGGACTACATGTAAATATCACTGATCATATAATCAATTTTGTATTTTATTTGAAAGTTAATTTTAAATAAGTATCAAAAAAATACAAACAGAATTTAAATATTTATTTCAAATACACCTATTAATGTAGCACTTTGTCCTGTACAAAATTTACTGGAAGACCTTCAAAAGTTTCTCATGTTTCTCTGTGTAGGGAGAAAAGAAGTAGCATTTATCAAGAATCTCTGAAGGAACATGTTTTTTCAAGAATCTCTGAAGGAACATGTTTTTTCAATAATGGTGTCTCAAGAGCTCATAGAATCATAGAATATACTGAGTTGGAAGGAACCAACAAGTGCTATACTATCGAAGCCCAACTCCTGGCCTTGTAGAGGACAGCCCCAAGAGTCACGCTATGTGCCTGAGAGTATTGTCCAAAAAACTTTTTGAACTGTCAGGCTTGGTGCTGTGACCACTTCCCTGGGGAGCCTGTTCCAGTGCCCAACCCTCCTCTGGGTGCAGAACCTTTTTCTATATCCAACCTCAACCTCCCCTGACAGAACTTCAGGCCATTCCCTCGGGCCCTGTCACTGCTCACCACAGAGAAGAGATCAGTGCCTGCCCCTCCTCTTCCCCTCACAAGGAAGTTGTAACTGCAATGAGGTCTCCCCTCGGTCTCCTCTTCTCCAGGCTGAACAGACCAAGTGGCCTCAGCTGCTCCTCATACAGCTTCCCCTCAAGGCTCTTCCCTGTTTTCATAGTCCCACTTTGGATGCTCTTTAATAGCTTTGTATCTTTTTTATGTTGGGATGCCCAAAACTGCACATAGAACTAGAGGTGAGGCTGCACCAGTGGGAGAAACAGTAAGTATTAAATTCACTGAGAATTCAGGTTTCTCGTTAACACCTTAACATGAATCAATACTTTATGCTGACTGTATGGAAAGACTGACAGCTTTCAGGAGAAGAGGGAGCTTTTTTTCAGTAGTGAAGAAACAGGAGTAATAGTAATTCTGTGGTAAGACACAGACAGATGTTACATACATGACAAGCACTGGAGACAGAAGTAGGGATTAGCTTTCATCATGCTGCCGTTTAGCACTTGCATGCAGGGACAGATCTCCTGGATCAGGTAAAAGTTCCATCCAGATCACAATTAATTAGTGATGGACGATGAAGAAATGCAAGTGCAAGACAGAACAATGAAAGAAATTAAGAAAGAGAAGCGCAAGCATATATAGTTCCAACTTGTCCAGAATATTCTCTATACTGTGAGAAATTGCAATGCCAAGGACTTGCTGAATTGGTCACTATAGGAATTTTTCTTGCACTGATTTCTCTAGCCTGTATTTGAACCCATCTTGACTTCCAGCACCATAATGTCCTGTGGCCAGCAGTCCCACAGCTCATCTAGGTGTTAGGTGATGAAATACATTCCTTGGTTTGCTATGAAACCTGCCACTAGATATTTCATTGAATATCCCTTAGTTCTTTTGCCAGGTCAGTGAGCAGTTGTTCCTCCTTTACATCTTCTGCCACTCATGACTTTAAAGATTTCTAGCATGTTCTCTCTTGTTCTGCCCTTGTTCATCCCACTAAGGATTCTTGCTCCTCTGCAGTGCAGTCCACAGTTACTTTCTTCCTACTAAGAAACTCACTTGACAGTTTTAAGTCCAGGCTGAAGAGAGAGCTCCAAGATCAGGCATGTAGAGAAGCATTTCAGCCAAGAGGGTGCTGGGGAAGGAGCTGACCTACATCTGCGTAAATCTTCCTTCACGTTCAGGGGAGTGGCAGGCAGGTACTTTCACCCACCTGACCTGGGTTAGAAATTCTCTCAGAGATCAACTGCCCTTTAGAAGCAATTCTTATAAATAAATGCTTATAAATATCTGCTTCAGAGGTGGCTCTTTACAATGTCAGTGGGCACTCAAAACAACTGTTTCTGATGAAGTCAGAGAGCAATGTTTAAAAAAAAATAATGTTCCCATCTTTTTTTTATTTTTCTCCTTTCCTTGTCCCCAGATAGAACAAAGCCCTGGGTATAGGGCCAAAGCCAAAGCTTCATATCCAAGCCAAATCATATTTAATTTGAAATGAAAAATGTTTTGCTTTGCTTTATGCACATGCTTTTGCTTGAAAAATCTGTCCAAAGTGTGCTAGTTAATGACTATTTAAGGATTTCATTATATGTTGTCTGTCAAATAAATCCCAAGAAATCTTCCCCTCAACATGTACAGGAAGTATTTTCATGTTTTTATGTATGCATTTCCTTTAGAAACCACACTAGAATGATTACAGATGGAGTAACTGGAAGCAGAGTAGCTCAGAGATAATTTATAACCCCATTCAGCAAAGAAGTAGGGCTCAATGCTGCAAAATCAGCTATGCAAAGTTAGAGCTGGTACAGTTTGTTTTCCTTTGACAAAACTGCTTGTTTATTCCAAGCCACCAGCTCTCCAAGACACTATTTAAGAAACTTCACACTAGCTTATGAATTTGTGCAATGAACCAGCACAATGTTTTCAGATATATATTACTAGGACACAATAATATTTAGGAACATATTGTGATTACCCTTGCATGGGAAGAAAATTGGATTCAGGAAGCTATTGTCTTTTTCTATCATGTGCAACCTCATAAAAGTGATGCAGAATAATGGTGTAATTACTCTCTCCATTCAAAGGCATGAAGGGACAGTCACAGCAGGCCACAGAAGTATTTCCTACATCTTGGTTAGCCTTCTACTGCAGCATCTGTTTGCACATCATGGTTTTGTACAGGCAGAACATATTTATTTTTTCAATATTTCCTTCCCTTTTTTTCAAAATGAGCATTTTCTAGAGGAGCACATGCTTTCTCAGGGTGTACTTGTCTGCAAGTCATCACTACTGAAGACACTGAAGAATACTTTTCCTCTGTGTAACAAATGGTTGATGTGGTGTCTTGAGTGCAGAAACTGTGAGAGAGCACTACTCTTTTCGTAGACTTTTTAATTGCTAAACTGCATCTCTTTCTAACTTTATTTCCTCTTACACTGTGTATCCTACTCAAGAGTTAACAAGACAGACACCTGGGAATAGGTCACATGAAACAGCCAAATTGTTTAACAGGACTTGTCATCTCCCAAAAGTGTGGTTATTACAGCCAACCTTGCATTACAGACATTGCTGGAAAGAATTCTGTCCGTATTTATTGAAAAAATCTATTAATGTTAGTAACTCATATCTGTAAAGTACCTGTCAACCAAAAGCTACCACAAATGGTTGCAGATCTTCTAAATTTGGTAGATGAATACCCACTCAGCCTTGTTCTTTCTGAAGTTTAATGTCTGTCACAGAGTTAATTTAAAACAGACCTTGCTTTCCTCATTGCTATTAAGACAGAGGACGAAAACCACAAGTGCAATGCAGTCTGGAACAGACCGCAGCGGACAGTCCTGTGTCCATAAAGAGTCCCAGGGGATGCTTGGGAAGAGCGCAACTGCCCTATGGGAACCACTAAAGTGAATTGGAATCAGACTGAAAGTCTGTAAGTCACCAGAGGCCATTAATAACGGCAGAAAGATGGACCTTGTGATTATTTTCACACCCTCAGGCAAACAAGGGCAGCTGGGTGCTCCTCTGAGAGAACACAGCCACCCACTGAGCCACCAGCTGCTGCTGCTCCTGCTCCCTCAGCTGATGGTCCTTTGGCATCTGCATGGTTTTGGGGTTGGGAAAGCCCCAGCAGAGGGGCTTGGAGTGGCAGGGACTGGGATGTGTGAGGGGTGGTTCCTCCTCCTGGCAAAGGCCAGGGGTGTGCTCTGCAAGGGGATGCGATGAAGCACCAGATGAGGTAGTGCTGAAGCTGCAGCAGGACCACCCTTGGGGGAGCAGCTCTGCAGCAGGGCAGGGCTTCCAGAGCAGGCCAACTCTACGGCTACAAAGCCACAGCACAGCAAACTGCTGCTGGGACTCTGCCTCTTGCACCCCGCTGCCTTTCCCTGTTTGAGCAACACCTGCCTGAGCGAATTCTCACTGCCTCCATCTGTTGTTGCACAGTGTAACTATGACTTGAGCCTGACCTGCAAAATTCACACACAGCACAGCTTCACACCGAGCTATCCTTGGCAACTGGGATTTAAATTGTCATTGACTTTTGCCACACTGATATGTATCCTTGGAATTATACTGAAGACTTTGACTTGTGTTTTGAAGCCCAAAGAACATCAGCTGTCAGATGGTAATGAATCTATTCTGTTAGGAAAAGAAGCACTGAAGAAAGAAACACTGCAAATTTATAAACGCTGTTTTTTCTTACATTGCAACACACCCAATTACTGAATCTAAAAGTATTTGGAAGCTTTAAATTACACATATCCATTTCATGTCTTCTTTTTATTCTAATTATGAACACTGATGACAGATTTGTCTATTTCTATTGCAAATGTCTAACAAATTGTCATGTATTAGAAAAATTCCAGTGTGTAACCTGCAAATAAATACAGTTCTTGTGTTTAAAAATCTACCAGGGAAAACAGATAACCACGTACACTTCAATGTTGTGATTTAACTCACAAGTAAATTTAATCACTGTGATGACACATGAAAATACTTTGGAAATCTTATTTTTAAACTTCAGAGGGTATTTGACTGAATTTGGCCCTGTTAATAGCCCATTCCAAACTGTACAGTTGGCTTCTGACAGCAGCTATTTAAGTAATAGGTGAGACCTATAAGAAGAAATGTGATTAGCCAATGGCAATAAACAACAGAGCAAACAGGCAGCATGAAACAATTCAGACCACAGGGAATGCTGGATTTAAAAAAAGAAATCTTCCATAAACAGTGGAAGATAGAGCTGAGTACAGATGATAAGATGGAAAGTTAAAAAAAAAAAAAGGAACAAACTCTTTGCTAAGACTAAAGGCCAACTGACAAGGGATGGGACTTCTCTGCAAGCAGAATGTGAAATGCTGGACCCGCTGAATAGCTGGGGGCAGACACAGACAGCCATGATATTTTTCTGCAATTCAGGATCAAGTAGAAGAGGAAGGAGTGCACATGTTGTACATGCACACTACCAAGATGTGAATGGTGCCCTCTACATGGAGCTTGAGCCCTTTGAAGATTTGGTCAATAAAGACATTACTCTGGGAATGTTTGTAAGTGCAGTTCTGCAGACAAACAGATCCAGCATTCGAACCACAGTCCCAGGTCTCACGTAGCTTATTAGTATGTGGTTATTAACTAATCACCCCCTTTACTGAAAGCACTGCATAGTTCTACTTTTCCCCTTTTTTTCTTGCCCATGATTCTTCTTCCTCTTCTCTGTCTCCTGTTTTACATGCTTTTCCTCTTGCGGGTTTTATCAGTTTTCCGCTAGGGAAGCTCCATGATCCTCTGCCTGGACTCAGCTGGAGGCCCTGAGAAGGACTTGGAGGGTGAGTCACAGACGGCTATTAATTTGTGGTGTCAGCTGTTTTTGAAGTATCTTCATGGTTACTATTCACTGCGAAAAGATGCTGTGGTCTAATGGCCCAGTAACATGTTACGCACACAAACTGCCACACAACAGCAGCTACCTGGTGAACACTGACATGTACCATCCACAAATTGGCTCAGTAGTTAGAAATCACAGGTCCCAAAGCAGCTATCAGAAATAAGAGCTCTTGTGTATGCCAATCTCTGGACTCCATTTCATGCTTCAGTCTGTTTAACCAGCATGAGTCTAAGGGTCCTTACCTCCATCCACAGCCAAATTCATTTCCTTCCACACATGTAATAGAAACAATGGCTCTTCCAACCTTACCAAAGAATATTAATCCTCTGCACAGAGGAATTATCCCTCAGAAATGAAAGAACTAACTCTGCACTTCCCAAACAGTGAGAAAGGGAAAGCAAACAAAGGTGCTGACTGTTTAATTACAGGCTGTTTAGTTGAGGTCATGTCCACAGAGGGAGTATATTCACATTTTTTTAAAAAGTAACTTATTAACCATTGTGGATAAATGTATGTTAGATAAGATCTATTGAAGCGATTTTATAAAGCACATAAAGATCTAAATCCCACTTTGAAGAGAGATTTACAGCTTTACATTTTATCCCCACTGGCAGCATGACCGGAGATGAAACTTCCACTGATTGGCTTCAGTGAGAGTTAAAAATACACAGAATTAAATCCCTTGGCTGAACAAGAGCACAATAGAACTGCTACTGCTCTGGAGAACAAATGGCTAACTTTGGGTTATCCTTTGCACCTTGGACACTAGCAATTTTTCCAAATTGGATGAACATTTCTACGTTACTGCTGTCACAGTTTAAATTGGCGTGGAAAATTAATCTTCATCCATAATGTGTTTGAGAGGCTGGCAGGAAAAAACAACATCAGGTGGGGAAAGTGGAAAAAACAATCCTCAGCTTACTATGGTTCACTGTGGGGGAGCCATGCGAAAATTTCCTACAGATACCTTCATAAACTGAGGGGAGAGAAGTATTGGAAGAGCACTTAGAGGAGGGAGATGCATATTCCTAAGAGACTCTGCTGTGATGAAGGTACACAGCTGGATCCCCAGGTCCTGGAGCATATGAGGGTCATGTCTTCCCAACACCTGGAGTCCACACCATTCCCATGCCCAGCACCAGCTGGTCCCCCCCACCATAACACAGTCTGTTCATGTAGCCAAGCCAGTTACGTTGAGCTTTGATCAAAGGTCTCAGAACGAGGACCTCTCACCTAACGGGGCAGCAGGAATATCCCCATTCACAGCCTGCAATGGGAGGACGTCTGTTAGTTCCAGATGGCACACTTGCAAAAAGGATGGCTTAAACCACTTACACTGAGTGACAAAAATCAGATTATCTGGTAGCCGGTAACAGGTTAGTTACAGTTCAGATCTATGAGAACTAACTGTAAATTGTTGTGCTGGGAACACTAGAGCATGTAGCAGAACATGCAGCATGAAGCAATTCAGACTAACAGGTATGTATTTGAATGTGTGTGTGTGTGTATATATATATATGCATATATATATATATATATGGAATGCAGAATTTTAAGACATAATACTCCTATAAAAAAGGAAGCATCCAGCTCTGGGTCTCCAACATAAGGACATGGACCTGTTGGAGCAAGTCCAGAGGAGGACCACAAAGATGATCAGGGGTCTGGAACACCTTTCCTGTGTCAACCTGGAGAAGGGAAGGCTCCAGGGAGATCTTATAGCACCTTCCAGTATCTAAAAAAGGTCTCCCAAGAAAGCTGGAGAGCGACTTTCCACAAGAGCATGTAGTGACAGGACAAGAGGGAATGGCTTAAAACTGAAAGAGGGAAGGTTTAGATTATAGACATTAGAAAGAAATTATTTACTCTGAGGGTGGTGAGACATGGAACAGGCTGCCCAGAGAAGCTGTGGACACTCCCTCCCTTGAAGTGTTCCAGGCCAGGTTGGATGTGACTTTGAGCAACCCAGTCTAGTGGAAGGTGTCCCTACCTGCCCATGGCAGAGCGTTTGGAACTAGATGATCTTGAAGGTCCTCATTATTTATGTTTAGATTTTCACTTTCGTTTTGCAGATTCTTTTAGCTAATGATAAATATGTATCAAAAAAATATCCCTGAAGATGAGCATACCCTGCTGACACGACTTGCAGCTCCTTTTAGAATTCAGGTAGCAGGCTTGATTCTACAAATGACATACTTATTTCAAAGAGGAGGGCAGAGATTGACTCTCAGATTTAAGAAACTTGCAGTTTATGATTTAAAGGCATGTTGGCATGAAGAAGCCCTGCTGAAAGAAGTTTCCCAACATACATAAAAATGAAAAAATATAATTTTAATTAAAAAGTACACTTGAGTGGTGGGGGAGTATTATATATTTCAACAGACTGCAGTGCCCTACCACAGCATTTCAAAATTTTGTAAGGTTTCCTCAAGAGTCCTAAACTCTCAAAGGTTCTCAGTACTCAACTTTCACAGTCTTATTCTTCCCCACTTCATTTTGAAACCCTTTTTTATCCAATTGTGTTGAGCTTACTTTATAACAGTCATGTGAAGAGGGTTTTTTTGTTGCTGTTTCTCAGTGTAAACATTAAAAAAAAATTATCCTGTTCAGTCTGTGATTTTGGCGGATGAACAGAGGGAAGAACAATCTTCTGATTTAGAGTGGAGAATGACGAGGATTATCCCTACACACTGTTGTTCTTGCTGAAGCTCAGCAAAGAGCAGAAGAAAGAAGAGACTGCTCAGGAGCACACAGCTCCTCCATCACATCACTGAGTGCGCTGTGCTGGTGGGTGTCCATGGAGCTTGTCAGGGAAGGATGTGCAAGAGATAGGCACAGACTGTGTCACCTAGGGATGAAGGAGCTCATTCTGACTAGAAAGAAGAAGTCAGACATGGGTTTGAATAAAGCTTGTCTTCACCCAATTCAAAACGCAGGCTGTTACTGACTCTCCTCCTGCCTCCTTGGTTGTATCTGAGAGACTTCCCAGCAGCATTGCTCCTGAGCCTGTCTGTACACACAAACAAGACTTTTTGGGTGATATTCTTGGTTAGCAGGACCTGATCTAATGTCTTCTTATTGAACTTCCTTAGAAACATGGATCATACCTGAAAGCAACAGATTCTGACCTTTTTCAAATTAAGGAAGTGTATTGGGGAAGGAAGAGTCCAATGCTCAGGGCACTAGCTAGGAACGCACAGCCTTCCTCAAAATCTGCTTCTGCTGTAACTGTCTTGTAAGATCAAGAGAAGCAAAACTGAATTAAACACTCAGTGCAACAATATGTCACCTGTGATTGGCATAAAAGGGTTCCCTTTCCTCACAGAAACACTCATGAGTATTTTAAAGACGAAGAGGCAGCTCAGAGCACTTTGCTAATTACTAAATACGAAAGTAATGAGGAGAGTTTTGGTAACCAGGCATCTCTAAAAAACAGTCTTTTGCTTTATAAAGGAAGCAGTGATGCAGATGGTTTTACTGTAACTTTTAAAAAGTAAGTGTAGTTTCCCAGATAATCCAGCTGACACTCTCCGATAACCAAGCCTGCTAGTTCTGTGGGCTGTAGAATTGACCGTATTTCAAACTGAGTTACAACTACCCAAAGGCTGAACAAAGAGCTATCAAAATTATTTCACATAAAACTCCTGGTTTTACTCAAAGTAGATTCCAGTAAAGAAAGTAATAATACATCTTAGCTTTCAATAAATCCATATTTTTATACTTAAATGTCCTGGTTGCCAGCTGTGATCATGGTCTGTAAAACTTCTTATGTTTTTCTTAAAGCTTCAGGTATTGAAGACAAATAACTACACAAGAGTTACAACTTCCATGTAAAAGCAGTGATAGTTTTCTAAGCCCTTCATGCTGCACAGGAATCACTCATGCCAATGGTTTATAGTTGACAGTCTAATACCCCAGTGTGTGGAGACCACCCACAATTAGGAAAACCTGAGGAAGGCAATCCTGAGATTTTACCCAGATGATCCAAAGGACAAAGTTTATCCTGCTCTCATTCCATTATGTCAGTGATGTAAAGACCCTTGTTATATTAGACAGTGGAGTCACCCTGGGACTGATCTGGCACAGTGCTGTCAGTGTGTAGCTTGGGTGGAACTCAGTGGCTCCATGGTGATACTACTGCAATAGAACTGGCTCTTTTCCAGAGACTCTTCCTGTATTCCTTCAGTGCCTTCTGCAAGAAGCACGACATTGCTTATCAGTCATGTCCTGCACATGTTGGCACTAAACTACTGTAAAATGAACTGATACCTTCCATTCCTTGATGTTAAAGTCTGCTTATTAATTTCTTTCATGTCAATCTCTGTTTCATTTTGTCTCCTTACCATACAAACACCATCATGCGCTGGGAAATGAATCACTGAACTTTTGTTGCCTTTTAGCTCCTCTCTGTGAGTTTGTAAAGCACTACACCAGAGGCCGAGTGTCCTAAAGCACAGTTTCTACAGATAAATCCAAACTTCCCAGCAGTTGTAGACCATGGCATCCTTGAGTCCTAATCATTCCCTGCACTGTCCAGATCATCACATGGCTGGAGAGATCAGAATTCCTGGGGCCATAAGACAAACTGTAGTTTATGATTAACACAGCTTCTTTAACAGATTATGAGCATCAAATAAACTGAGTATTTTTGCAATAGATGTGATTTGCAACCACTGCATGTCAGTCTGTTGAACCTCACATCCCAACATAACCAACAGATGAGGACTCTCAAAAAAATTAAAATGGTTAACTAAAGAGTCAGAAATTAATATAAAATAAAGCTGTTAAAAGTACAACAACATTAGATTACTGTTTGCGATTTCACATCCTTACCGCAGTGTCGTTGGTGGTAATGTACACCAACACATCCGAGTTGTTCCTGCCATTTATGTATCGGTAACAGTTCCACACGCAGCTTATCAAGTAACCCTGCAAAGAAAAGGGATTTATTATTCTGTGCAGATAATAAACCACAGACATTTTTCTGTTAGAGCATTTCCATTCTTTATAAAAATGAATATCAGCTTGATAGAAGCACAAGGCAGTCACTTCTTTGGTTGCAGTGACTATGAGAATGTGTAGGGGCTTTGTGAGCAATCCAACACTGTTCCCCATACTGACAGTATTGGGGTTCCTCAGTCTTGAGAAGAGAAGGTCTGGGGAGACCTTACTGTGGCCTTTCAGTATATAAAAGGGGCTTATAAGAAAGATGATGAGAGACATCTTACCAAGGCCTGTAGTGATAGGACAAGGGGCACTCGTTTAAAACTGAAAGAGGGTAGATTTAGATAGAACATAAGGAAGAACTTTTTACAGTGAGGGTGATGAGACACTGGAATAGGTTGTCCAGAAAAACTGTGGATGCTCCATCCCTGGAAATGCTCAAGGTCAGGTTGGATGGGGCTGTATCTGCTCATGGCAGTGGGGGTTCGACTAGATGAACTAAAAGTTCCCTTCCAATTCAAACCATTCTGTGATTATATGGTTCTGTGATTATGGATACTTGTGTTGCATTACAAGCCACTCCATCTAGGCAGAGATACTGCAGTCTAGATCTATCTGAGTTACATTTGCTATTCTAGATGTTTAATAGTACAGCATACATAATGCAGACTAATTGTTTTGAAAAAAACAGTTTATTTGTGCATGAATATGTAATTTTGTGTATATAACCTCCATTTTACTGAAACAAGCAGGTCACATATGCTGACCTTCTTTGTTACACTTCTCTACAGAGATACAGAGAGGGATGAGTTCAGTCAGGCACCTCATTACTGTGCATGGGATGCTGCATACCTGCAGAGATGAGTTTTACAACATATAATGAAGGTACAGCTTAGACTGTGACAAAAAAAAAAGGTGCTATAGGTGCAGAATGTCTCAGGGACAGCAACAAAAAGTAAACAGAAACCAGTTTTAGATTACTCCATGGTAAGGATGTTTAAATATGGTCAACTGGGGTTTAGTGGCGGTAGAAAGTGGAAGCAAATCCCAGCAAAAAGAGCTCAAGCATGCTGGAGACTGAAGAAAATTACAGGAAACCTTCCTTCCTTGCCCTGTGAGTGGAGAGCCTGGACAATGACTATGTGACGATACTATCTATCACCTGCATTACTCCAATGCTCTGTTTCACTTCATGTGACATTAAGCCTAAGTATTCTATGTGACTGGAATAGTCTGGAGACTTGCTATTCTTGCCTGACTAGAGAAAATTGACAATATAAAAGCTTTTATTGACATCTGAATTATTTCTGACCATATAAACATTATTATAAATCTTTTTCTTCAGTGCAACGCAATAAACCCTGTTACTGCAGCAATAAACCTACTCCAAGATCACAAACTTTACTGCTTTTGCTCTTGGAGCTCACTTGCCTCTGGATATGGCTGCTCCCTGTCAAACTAGTTGTCTTCACTTTTTTTTTTTTTTTTTAACTAGTTGGGCAAAGTGCTCACATCCATCATCTCCTTCACCAGCAAGAAAGATTCCAGTTTGGGCAACAGAGATGAGCAAAGTGACTGGAAGGAAGACAGGAGGCAGGAAGATGTGCAGGAGCAGGAATCAAATCTGCAGCATGCCAGTAACAAGGCTGGTGGGACTAAGCAGTTTCCTCTGGAGCTTTCTGCTTCTCATGTAATCACACATGACAGTGATGAGAACTATGTGTTTTGATAGTGCCCAACTTGTATTTTCACTCAGAAGGTTCTGCACAGCAATCCTTTCACTAAACTAGCACGTGCAAATTAAACTGCCTGTGCTGATTCAATCTGCATGTATTTCTCACTGAGTGAGTCATATTTTTGTGACTCACTTGCGCAGATGACCTTCCAAAAGCCTTTCATCCCTGTGAACCCTGTGCTTCCTCCATCTTCAGAGCTGACACACAAGAGCTGTGTTTTTCAGGATGTCACATGACTCACTGATTGCTTGCTTGCAGACGAGAACGGGTTTTTTGCACGAGGACCGAGCTGGTTAAAATCTGGTAAATTTGCTTCCTCTTTTTTTACAGCATCTTACAGACCCCGGATGACTTGGAGGGTGTTGCAGACTTTGACAATACTTTTGACCATCAAATGGGGACAGCAAAAGGCTTCTGGATTGAGCTAAGTCCCATGGGAATATAAGACAGGCTCTACAGCCCTGTGGGCTATGCAAACCTGCCACAAGCTACTGGAACAAGTAAAGGCACATACACAGAGAACTGCATCTTTTCCAGAATTAAGTAAAATGTCATAGTTAATTATAAATGATAATAAATAGTTCAGTATCTTTCAATGCTCAGATATTAGCCTGAGAATGGCACAAGAGCCAATATAGAACAGAGATTGAATATAGTACATTTCTGTGGGGACACAGCCCACCTTTGTAAGAAACCCTTTACAATAAGCCTACCTATTTGCAAACCTATTTCTATATTCCTTCTGCCAAAATCCAAATTGAGGGAAGCCCTCTTTCAGACAACACAATTCTATCTGGGAGGAGCTAGTGGCAGATTTATTCTTGCATGCTTCCACTGAATTACATATTTTGAAAAAAACCACATTTAAAGCGCACAATGAACCCCTACAGCTCTCCTAGCTCTGAACTTTAGCTCTAATCAGCCCTGCTCCTGTGTGCATGGGCTGTTTCTGAGTGCATGAGGTTTATTCCAGCCCCTGAATTAAAGAGGTCATCAGCCAGCACACACCATGTAATTGGCCCCGAGACACTGACCCACATACAGCTGAGACTGGCAGCAGCTCAGAGCATGTCCTTGTCCAACTGCTTTGGACATGTGCTGCTGGTCTGTGAATCGTGAGTCATGGAAATTTGTTTTCCTCAACCTGTTAACTTCATTTAAACTTGTTCCTAATAATTGTTTTCTACCAGCGCTGCTGGACCGTTAAATGGGATTCCTGATTCAGTTACCAATTTTCTTTCCTGAAAAGCTTGACTGAAGTTTCAAAAACTGCTTTAAAATGTGTGGCTGGACACACAGTATATAAGTATGTCGATTTTTATCTCAGGGGACCAATGTTCTCATTTGAAATTGGCACTACATAAAAGGCGTGGTACTCCTGCACACCACAGCACAGGCTGCTGACAGACACCTTTTGGGGAGGCAGCCCCAAGCAACCACCACATGAAAGGACAGCAGCACAAGAAAGGCTTAATGTAGAAACAGGCACTGTGTCTACTTCTACCAGCTTTCAGTCTTCCCCTTTGCATGGTGGGAAATTACTTGAGCCCCTATGGAACTGAGACCTACAAAGCTTTGTAACCTTGCTGCTTGTTGTTGCAATTGCACACGCTCTTTGTTAAGCAGCACAACAGGAACGCACTGCAGACTTCTGCTCATCAGACACGCGCTTGACCAGCTGACTGACCATCATCTTTGTGGAAACTAGTTTTCTGTATTGTGCTTTTTCTTGTAACACAGCAAGGAAAAGTCTGTGCTGATCTGGGTCACAACAGCCCTCTGGGTCGCCCCCTCACTGGCAGCGAGCACAGGGTGAATGCCGCAGACTCGACAGAACCCCTTGGGTTAGGAGCTGCCTGCACTGAATCCCTTTTTATTCCCCAGCTGCTCTGAATCTTCTATTTACAGAGCTGGGATGGGCTTCAGTAACTAGTGAAAATGAGACACCTAAACTGAAGTTTATATGAAGATTTCAGAGGGATGCTAATAGCAGACTAGTTGACCATGTACATTTCCCAGCTGGTACTACAGAAGGAGAAACAATGGGTTGCTGTGCTGATGAAATCAATTAAATTCATCTTCCCAGCACACTAGAATGTGTATCTTGTGAGTATAAAAAGGCTGTACAGGAACCACTGCATAGAATAGCAAAGCAGCTTTGTGATTGGAAAGAATTAATGATACCAAAACAAACCACTGGCCTGCAACACTTTAAATGGCACCTGTCATCTCAGTCTCATACATACTGGGGTATGCAATTTGAAGCAAATGACACCTACTTTAGAAATACTTTTCCCATAACTACCCTGCCATCAGCAAGTCCAGTGCTGAGACTTGTCCTAGGCTTTTTTGGAACAAGTATCAATCTTTTGGGCCCTTGTTGGCCATTCCTGGGAGCGGGGATCAGAACTTGGCTCTTGGGGCTGTGTTCATGGTCCCAACCACTGCGCCATCACCCTCACAGGAAGGTAGCAGACACTGGGGCCAATGTGTTGCAGGTCAGGATTCCCCCTGCCAGAAGGTATCCCCACCCTGGGCTGAGATACCAAATCTCTCAGGGTGAGCACAGAACTTCACTCCACATAACCCTTTCCCATCTGCTGAAGACACAAGGACATGCAAAGTGGTCTCATCTCCAGGCTCAACACCTTGCACATGCAGCTTATAGGCATATTATGGAGACAATGGTTAATACTCAGTTTGCTGAAGACCAGCCTTGTCTCACTGAACTGGAATACCTTCTGGTTGCCCCACTGGCAACTACCTCTGCCTACCTACTTTTCAGAAAAGCCAAAGAAGAAAAGAAGAGGCCATATTCGGAAGCTGTAGAGTGCTCAAGGAAGCCTGGGGGAAAAGGGTTATTCTGGTTGTGTTTGTGCTCACCTGAGCTCATTTGGGCCTGAGGGGCTTCCCCGTGGTGGGGAGATTGAAACCTCAACTGTTCTGTCTCAGCAGCTGGGGCTGGCCAGAGGAAACCGAGGCACTGTTCTCCAAACCAGCTGCAGAGGAAGGCGTGATTCAAAAGCTACTGGGTTGGCTATGCGCCATTTGAAGTCCTGTGCACATATATAAAGATAGATTGATGGCTGGATGTCCTTCCTTGACCAGTTAGGAAACACCTACGTTCTCCTGAACTGTTAACAATGGACCATTTACAGCAGCTGCCCAGGGCATACCAGACCCTTCAGCTGAGTGTTAAGAGAAGCCTGTGAGATAGAGCTGTGATAACTCCCCTCCAGGAAGTCGTTAGCACCTGCACACCCAGCCCTTGAGGGGTCATGTCTGCCAATGGGCCACCAAGGATTCCAAAAATACCCCATGACTCACAGAGTCAGATCACCCATTATGGAACTCCCCACCTTGGGGGAGGGTAATGGGCATTCCCATCTGAACCTGAGGGTATATAATCTTGGGGTTTGAAGACCTCTGGAACCACTTGTGGGATCCAGAGGAGGACCAGAATCTTGACAGGACTGCAACCATCACCTGCACCAACAGGGTTTTTTCCCCCCTTCTTTTTACTTTACATTCAGGGGAACCACGTGGGGCTCACCACAGGGGCTAACGAACACCACTGTTTGTGCCCCAGGGTGCTGGGTTATACTTCTGGGGTTTTGTGAGTTAAAACCAATTTCTCTTTGTATCATTGCATTTATTGTAATATTTTCATTAAATTGTAACTGACTTGTAATCTCTTTCGTGTTGGGTTCATTTCTCCTGCCAGTTTACCTTTAAACCAGCATACATGCAACTCTGGTTCAGTTTTTAGACAGTGAATGGAATAACACATTTTGGTCTACTCTGAAAATGATTCTGCCTGAAATATCCATTAACTGCTTCAGATCCAAGTAAATACTAAGGACTAAAAAGACAAAGTGCTTGTGTGTGGTGAGCTGGCTTACTTTCTTACCACCATCTCTTATCCCCCTTGCCTTTTCACAATCCAACGACTGCAGAACACAAACCCAACATCTAATACTGTGTAATCTTGCTTTCTGCTCAGTGATGTTTCTCTATGCATGTAACTTCACCAAAACCAAAAGTGTCATATTTTTTGTGACTAATTTATATGACAATATGCTGCTAAAATGAGCATTATATGAGCCACATACACTCTTGGAAAAAACATGTTAGCCACTTTAAGAGCAAATGAGTTTTTTGCACAATTAATTTCTTAGAGTTTTTTTCTCTGTACTGAATATTTTTGCCATTCCAATTCCGGTTACCCTTTTTTAATAAGATTGACACTTCCTTGGCATACTTACTTGATGAAAACACCAGACCCATCTGGGGTAAAAATGAGATATTTGTTGCATATGAGAAATTTAAAGAACACATTCCTTGGCACCTGATACATCTATGTATTTATTACGTTAAAATATGTTTCTTACAGGAGCAGATAAAATCAACTGTACAGCTCTGAATATATAAGATCAGAAGACTAAATTGTATTTCTAAATCACAGAAGTGAGTATCTGTTCCAACAGCATCTGTTTCTTGGGGGTTTTCCCCAGTTTTGAAGTAGCTTCAGTAACTTAATTTATCCCTTTTGTTACAATAACTTCCTCTATTCGTGTTATCAAATGTGTTCTCTGAAAGCAACATTCCCTGGAGTCATTGTGACATTTGGAATTTCTCTAATTTAATGCTTAATTGCCCGGCAGGGAAAGAGCACAACTATTCTGAAATGAAATCCTGTAAGAGAAATACACAAACGGAAGCACTGTGCCACAAGAAACTTCCTGAAGGATGCAAGGAAAGGGCAAACATACCAACATGCTTTTACAAGAGGTCCAAGGCTCAGAGCACTACTTGGAGCTACAGGTAATTGTTTTTTCTACATTGATTTGTCTGATCTTATTCCGAGCTCCTTTGGGACTTCTGACTCACATGGCAGGCAGGGGCTGACCACTCTGTACCGTGAGCCTGAGTGTGGCGGTTTCACAGGAGCCCTTCCCTGCTCCGCTGGGTGATGCTACATCTCCCCTTTGCCTTGTACCTGTCATCTCCAGCCCTCTCACCCATAAGGTTTGCATAACAGCAAATAAATCCTCACAGTCCTTCTGCTGCCTGGTCTGACAGTTCTCTATTGTCCTAGTTTAGCAGGCGAGACCAGCTGGCACTGTGTGGGGGTGATCAAGGCCGTGTATTCTACCCCCTCTATTCATTTCCAAACAATGGACCA
>JAWWEV010000083.1:129362928-129389305 GCA_035583235.1 Hafferia zeledoni | reverse complement strand
TAAATTGTGGCTCTGATTTATAATCTCTCTCGTGTTGAGTTCATTTCTCCTGCTGGTTTACCTTGAAACCAGCACATCTATGTTCCTCCCAGGAGGGATTGCATGAATCTATTTACCTGGTCTACAAAATATTTCCTGAGACAGAGCACCAGAAGCAAATGCTCGCTTCCAGAGGCAGTAAGCATCAAAACAGGCAAAGAAATAATACAATTTATATTTTTGGTTTTTCTATTCCTTTCTTAATATTCTTAGCTTTGATTTACTTATTTGACCAGAAATGAGCAGTAAGCTAATATTTTCATGGGTCTATTACTGCTACAAGACCCATTTTTCAGGTGGCTATGCTTACTTTAGAGTCCACTGCAGTGTTTGTGAAACAAGAGTGTGCTTCCCCTGTGCCCATGACTTAGAATTTGTCACCACTGAGCTTCTCTGCCATTTCATTGTTTAATCACTCCATGAGATGCCATAAGATCCTTCTGCAAAGATTTCTGGCTGATTGTTTTCCCCATTTTGAATGACACTGAAAAAAACCGTTGTTGTTAGATTTCCTTCCCCTTCCCAGATCCTTTACAAATGCACCAAATGACATGGGGCTCAATGTTGGAAGGACTGATAATTTATCTTCTCTATTTTCTAGCTACAGTCTGTGAGATTACCTTTTCTCTTCTCCCTGCATATTCTAAGGGTGCTTTTAAAAGCCCTTGATGAGAGACTCTGCCAAACACCTTTTGAAAAACCAAGAAGCCTTTATCAACAGGTTCTCCCTTGTCCACGGGATGACCCACTCCTTTCAAAGGATTCATAAGTCATGAGCTCTTCCTACAAGCATCACACTTCCCCATCATGGCCTGTATGTTCTTGTGCTTGTGTGTGAGATTTTCTGCTTTTCTTCCATGATGTCTATCACTGTTCTGTATAGCTGTCAGCTGCCTGGGCTGTTGTTCCCCAGATTGTCTTGATGCCATAGGGGGTTTTGATTTTTTACTTTGTCATTTTTATAGATCTTAGAAGTACTTGTAACTGTAGTAAAATGTAGATTTAGTGTGTTAATATTGCTAACAGCTTAAGTTCAATGTTTATACATGCCAACCTCTGCCACATATCAATAGCTCAAATTCTTTTAGCTGTTTAGACTACTCTTCAAAGTAGAAAACTGAAGAATATCAAAAGGCCTGCAGAATGAAACATAAACATAAGCCAACAACCTTGGGTCTAAGAACACTGGAAAAGATCCAAGAGCCCTATGTGTGCTGAGGAAGCGGAAAATGATGAAGAGAGGGTCCCTCTAAGCCCTGACTCAAACCCTGAGGAGGTGTGACCAGAGGCAGGATGGGGCTGGACCAAGAGATGTGTGAACTGGGGATGGGGTAGACAATATTATAAAAACCACAGAAATCGGTGTTTGAGGCGCACGTCGATATGTATTCCTGTGGGTCCTAGGCCTGATATTAAAGGACTTTCACTTTTTATCTTATCCCACACTAACTTGGCTCAGAGTCCTGCTTTGCTGGGGTCTCTCACGGCATCAGTCTCTACAGACATACCTCCCAGCAAGGGATGTTCCACCCATGACCAGAAGTAGACTTGGTACACAGTAATGCACTTACCTTAAAAGCCAAAATGATACTTATGAAAAGAAGGATAATTACAACCAGACACGTAGGGTTCACAGACATAATCTCTTCCTTGTAGGGAAAATTGTTGGGCTGCATAAGCAAAAAAAAGCAAAACACTGTGAGTTAATCTCATGAGTCATTTAAGAGCATTCAATCAGTGCACTCTATAATTAACAGCTTACAAAGCTTTCTGTGATCTACTAAATCAGGAGCTCTCTGCACCAACAACCAGTTTCAGTATGTTTGGCTGGAACATGCATTGTGAAGACGTGGAGGTCTGAGGGATTTGCCTTTTGCTTTGGATGTTGACAGTGAAAAACACCTTGAATTAAATAACTGCTAAGAGACTTCTTATTCTTTTAGCAGCAAAGGTATTTATTAACAACACTGGAGGCAAGCCAGTTCATACTGAGCAAAAACTTGCCTGGCTTGTTTGTGTAAAATAAGCCATTTATACAGTTTTGAGTTCATAGTTACAGCTTCTAATTTCCATATTAAGGACTAGGTGAAATCTTGGGCAGAGCTTTCCTTTTGGCTTGAAATTTGAATAGTAGTCTCCTGACTTCATCCCTCGGGTGGTCTTGAAGCATCTTCATCACTGCTGGACTTATGCCTTTTCTTTGTTCAATGACATGACCTGTCAAACTTGTGAAATCTTGGCTTTAACTCTACAAAATCTTGTCTCTTTACCATTTCATCCTACTGAAGTGTCTAGCTTGCCTTAAGTTATGACTCCTTATACATGGTACACTGGTCTCTATAATTGCTAGACAGTCTGTACCAGAACAAAGCGACTCATCATTTTATGCCATGTTTCATGAGTTAAGCATTCTTGCTATTCAAGCAATACTTTGCAGAGCAGAATCAGAAACTTCACAAAACTAGGGGGGATTTTTGGACCCTTTTCTCTTCCAGATGTGGTGTGAGCTCTCTTTTCCTCAGTGCTCCCTGGATTTGCATCTGATACAAATGAGCAGAGGACTGGGAGCTTTGCAGCAGGAAATCTGCCATCTTGGGAAACTGCAGGCAAGTCCTGTACTTGGTGAGTGACCATTATATCGGCACTGGTTTCCAAAGACCAGTGGCAGCTCCTTCCAGAAAGTCAAAGCAGGAAAAACTGGACGGGATAATCCTTTGATCCAAATATTTGAAGACATTTCAAAATACATTGAGTCTACTCTGCTCCATCTTATTTTGGCTAAATTTGGACTACTTCTCCAGGTGTACTTGTTAATGCTGCTGTCTTAGTGCATGTCCCATGGAGGCACGGGTCCTCCAGAGGAGATACATCCTGAAATGTGCTCCAGGTCCCACTGCTACCTCATACATGAAATGGAGGCAAAAACATTAATCTTCCTGCTTAGCCCAGGCTATAGTGATTTACAGTTGTGAAACACTTTAGGATCACCAGCTGAAAAACAGCCTCTAAAAATGTTTTACTGTATTTGTTATTGCTTAGAGAAAATACACCCTTTAACATGAATGTTCCAAATAGTTTTGAAATATTGGGAGGCACAAGTTCCCATTTCAGTTAGAATAAACCATTGTTCACAGACAGAGCTGTTCTCCACAATAGACAGCCCCACTGCAACAGTAGCTCATTGTAACTGAATGCAATAGTTCCTTCCACACATAACTCCCTTTTCCCTTACAGGTCTAATTACTTAACCAGGCCAGCTCTGCATCCTTGTCAGGACAATTAACTAGACCGAGCTATAACTGTACTCTTGGCAATGATGGTGTAAATCCAGAGTAACCCCTTAATAACCCTTATTCCAGCACTCAGCCCAGTGCATCAGGAAATTATCTTTTTTTTTTTTTTGGACAGCTGCTACTGAGAATAGCTCTTTATTTAGCGCTTCCATGAACTGTTCAGAGTGGTTAACATCAACAGCAGCTGTAACCGTTTGCAGATAGATGTTACATAAGCACATTTTCCGCTTCTTGACAGCAATGTTTCTGTTCCTGTACTGCATTTCATGGCTGAAGTTTTTATCACATTATCTTCTTTGTTGAGGTATAACTTTTGTAGGAAACTAGCTTGCTATAATTCAGTAAGTTGCTGCTTTTTTTTCCCCACAGAAGGTTACTCTAAGTATAGTGAATGCAGTCACCCAGAGACAAAGAAAGGTAGAGTGTGTGTCAAGAAACAATGCACTGAAAAGTTAAACAAAAACCTTATTTGCAGAAAATTTAAGTATTAATGCCCCAACCTGCCCTCCTGCTTGCAAGAGGGAGGCCGTGAAAGAAAGTTAGAAAGCTCAGTCAGTCAAGGAGAGTTACAGTAAAACTGCCCCCAAATGATTTTTGCAGTATTGACCTACAATTAAAAAATAGTCAAATTAGTTTGTGAATGTAATAAGAAATTCCTAATAAGACTTTAGTCTTCCTACGCACTGGGTTTTGGGAACCAGTCATGCACTGCAAACTGGATGACTGCATGCTGGGGTCTTGGCCATAAAGTAATGGCCTGTTTCCTGATATCTACTCAAATGGGCTTTGCTTGGAGGAAAGATGAGGGGAGAAAAATGATAGTTTCCAATACAATGAAAAGCAGGAACATCTGCTGGAGCCACGACCCCTGGTCAAGCCTGGGAGCAGGATATGCTGCTGAGCAGTGTCTGGCCCTCTCTTAGATGTGTCAGTGTTTCAGGTGAAAAAACTCAGTAATTCAAAGTCAGGACAGCACATGAGGAACAAATTCTGCGGTTAGTCCCTTTCAGGCTCAACTTTCTGGGTCTCTGTCCAAAGAGATGTGAGGTGTAAGCAAGTCCCAGTGAGGTGCTGGGTGCTGCGCCC
This sequence comes from Hafferia zeledoni, assembly GCA_035583235.1. Lineage (NCBI taxonomy): Eukaryota > Metazoa > Chordata > Aves > Passeriformes > Thamnophilidae > Hafferia > Hafferia zeledoni. Next base: position 129,384,887 of record JAWWEV010000083.1, on the reverse strand, counting down.
CCACCCATCTCCCCACCTGGGAGATCTTGGTGCAGGGTATGAAAACCAAAGCCAAAGCCTCCTGGAGCTTTCAGGGTTTCTGTGTGGGACACAAGGCTTTCAGGGATTCTATGAATAGCCAGGGGGCATTGGGTCAGCATGGAAGAAATCCCCTTTGTTTGCTAACTAGGCCGGGCTGCCCCATGAGCAGTCTTGATCTTGACTCACAGCTACAAACCCCTTCTGTGCTGAAGGAAAACCAATATTTAAAACCTGCAGCTTCTGGCAAAGAAGCAGGAAAGATAATAGGAAACATTTTGATTGGTTCCAGGCTCTCCTGGTTCAGGGATCACCATGAAGCTGGTGCCATCAGGTGGCCCTTGGGGTCCTCCCAGGGCAACAGCCATTCCCAAAGTCTCATTCATTGCCATGGAAAACAAGTACCAACAGTGGTTCATATGAATCCAAGACCCATTGCCCTCCACAGACTGCAGTGATAAGCTTCAACACTGATATGGGTGCATGAGGTGCAACAAGAAATTCTGTTTGTGTGCTGGGGGTTTGCTCTCCTGCAGGCAGACCAGTAGTTGAAATCCTGCTGCTGGAAAAGTTCCAAAGACTGGGCTGGGTGCTGCAACTTCTGAAAAAATATCAGTGTCAAATGTTGTGCAAGGTTTGATGAAGTTGAGACTCAAATACCTCTGGGTGGGAAAAATCAAGCCTGTCACTGGAAATACAGGAGTGACTTTGTAGCACATGATGAAATTTACTATACAAACCAAATGTAGTTGTAGTGGTGTTGAACCAGCATGCTAAAGTCATAATTAAAGTGTCATTTATAACCTTGTCATGGATATGGAAAGGGCTGTGTGCATAACCACATGCCTGGTACACTTTTAATTTTAAAAAATTACTGCTTATACGTATCAAAGCTCTGTTGCACACGTAAAAAGAATCAAAAACTTGCATGGAAAGTACATTTCTACTGCATTGATATATTACAAATGCACAAGAAGAATAAAATGAAAAAGGCTAAGGCCATTTTTCATTCCCTCAGCCTCCTTGCATAACCTTTCATATCTTCCTCCTGGACCACAAAAATCCACTGTAAAATACGGTGTGGATTCTCATTCCAAGTTGCAATCTTCTGAGCATCAGAATCTTACAAAATTGAAAGAAAACAGTAATGTGTCAGTAGAATTTTTAAAGCTCTGCTATGAACTTAGTAGTACTTCTTCGGAATTATAAAACAGCATTAAAAATGTCAGAAAGGCTGTTTCTTTTTTAAGCTTTAGTTTATAGGAAAATTTTCTTTAGGTTTAATCTCCTTTATGGTCTCTAGATATTTCCCCTAGGATTTAAAAGCATGACTGATACCGAAAGAATTGTTAGGCAGCAGCATTGCAGGCAGTTCCACAGTAAAGTTATTCAATATACTTTGAAATTTTGTTTAGATGAACTGTCATAGTCCTGTACTTTAATAAAAAAAAATGTTTGCATAACAGTTGCAGGCTGGCCTGTTATGCACCTCTGCTTCAATCCATTTCATATACTCTTATCAGATGACAGAAGATGAAGTGCTTTGTCTGAAGGTTTTAAAAAGCCCATAAATCAAAGATCTAGTGGGGTTAAAGGAAAGAAATGTGCTTTAGGTCAAACTGCTTTAGACCTCTACTGCTCCAAGAACCAAAATGATTTTTATTTTACATGTTGGATTCACTGTATGTGAAGGTTTTTGGTTTTTAAGTGTCGATGATAATATCCAAAATGTCCAACATAATTACTCAAAACCCTTATCACGCAATCACCATAAAACATATAAAATGCAAGATTTGTAACATTTACTAAATTTACATGACCCTTCATGCTGAGATGCTCTTGCAATCTATGGGAATTAAGTGGCACACCTGTGTGCAACTGGGTATCAAAAGCCAACAAAAGTTTCCAAAGACACTTGTTCCTCTGAAAGAAGCAGCCAGTATAGGCTTATGTTACCAAACACTCTGTTAACACAATTGCAACATATTCAGCTAGGGCTCTGCCCACCTTATTGATATGTGCTCATCATCTTGCTCAAAGTACATGGACCATTTCACATTAGCTTGTAGCTCATCACTGACAGACTGAAATCTGGCAGATGTGCACCAAAGTAAATAGATAATGATCTCAGATACTAGTGAAGTAGAAGTGGTTAAAGACAAAGGGTTTTCATCTTAGAGGAAGAAAAAAGTGTTCTTTTGAGACTGCCAAATGTATTCCATTACGTAATGCACACCTTCTTCCAGATATTCAATAATGGATTTGAAGAACGATTGGTATTTTTCATTTCCCTTATGGAGCTGTGCCCCTAAACTATCATTCCCCAAATGCAAAGTAGTTTTAAAGCAGCAGAAACTGTAAGAATGCCAAGAAGAAATACACTTCTTGCTTCCTGTCTGCCCTGGGAGACCACTGCAAAGGGAGTGAGGGCAAGACAATTCTATGGCTTATTTATGAATCGCTGGGAGGGATCACACCCAGCTGCATGACTCAGGTCCCACCTATGGGGTCAAGGGTGGTAACCACAGTCTTGTTCTAAACACAGTGTTTCAGATGACAAACCTATGCATCATGAGTATTATTGAAAGGCAGGGAAAAAAGTCTTATGTTTGAGTGCACTGCACTGATGGCATTATTGCTGAAAATTTGACAAAGCTTGCATTCAGTTTCATTGTGTGTCTGAGTAGCTGGTAAGAGTGGATGAGATCTTCATCTCTCCCCTTTGCTTTTGCCCTCTCAGAGTGTATTTACTTAAACCAAATGTAACCACCTTTGCCAACTGATGTAGCCCTTTGCCAGAGAAAGATAAAAGGGATTCCTCTGAGCCTTTTGTGCTTGGAACCACAGCTAAAACACAGGAGGTATAATCAGCTTCAAAGCAGATGCACAACAGCTTCAAAACTTTGTTGAGCAAATGACATTAACTGTACAAAATTCATCTTGGTCTTGGTAGTTTTTCCCCATCACTAATCTCCAGTATGAATGATAAAATACAAACTAATCTTGTTTCTAAATGAACTTAACTTGGACTAGCTTTTAGCTGCTCATTATCATTATACCACACATCCAATTTAAACAGCCTTTTAATACCTCATTATTTTGCATATGAAAACTCTAGTGGCACTACCTCTTGGTCTCCTTTCTCAGTAAATGAAGTAGGAAAAGCTAATTGTCTATCATCATACTATGATATTATCCAGATTTTATACAGGTTTTTTGAGGAACTTTTCAGCATGTTCTCTGACTTTTAAATATTGTCTTTTACAACCAGACTCCATAAATAGACAGAGAAAATCTATGTCACCAACTGAGAAGGGAAGTCTCCTCTTCATTACTATTAATTGCTCTTCTTTTTTCTGTCCACAAATCTCAACAGCAATTTTGGAAAGAGCAAAACAACTTGAAGACTGTCATTTTGACACTTAATTCCCTAGGCTGCTTACAGGGTCACTGCATCCCAGGCACAGCTGTCATACTGTGTGCTCATCTATATTCCTCATGCTTCTAAATTTCTTTGCATTTATCTATGTGGCACACATTAATGGCTGAACTCAGGTTCTCAGTCAGCCTAGCTCACTGTGTCAGCCATGGGGTTTATGAGAAGCGAATTTGCTTGGAAAAGCCACAAATACTGCCCCTGGGAGATGCAGAGATGAGCTCACTCTGGGCAATGCTGGGTAGGGTCTTTCAGAGGAGACACAGAACAGCCAGATTGGATTCCTACTCACAGCCTCCCACCAAAGGACTCAATCCCTCCAGACAATGAGCCTGGAGAAGCTCTCCCAAGGTTGACATTAGCCATTATGAAGGGCCTCTTGGGTACTAACATTATTAATGGAAGTAAGGATGAGCATGAAATCAACTGCTGATTCCTGGAGACCTTCCTCTAACCAAAATAGAAACTCACTGGCAGATGGCTGGCTTGACCACAACCCTTTGCAGCCTGCCAGCTAACCTTTCCTAATCCATGTGACACATCCTTTATTGATCTACTTTTTATTGCTGCTCTGAGCTTCATGCTGCGAAGTCAAACACCTCATGAAAGCCCATTATGTCCCTGCCTATCTTTATTGACGAAGTCAGTAATCTTGTCAGCAAAGGAAAATGAGTTTGCCAGCAGGACTGATTTTCCATGAAACTGGGCTGGCAGTCATTAATCATTTTCCTCTGGTCTAATCCTTTATCAATTGACTCTCCTCTCAGCCCGAGTCCTTCTGTTACTATTCTGCTTGGTAGTAATGTCAGGCTAATCAGCCTGTAATTATCCTGGAAATCCCCCTTGCCCTTTTGAGCGCTGACAGTTTAGTGTTCCTGAAGTCCTGCAGCATTTCATTACTAGTCAGGAAAACTGATTTTCAACAGCAAGACAAGGATGTGTACGACTAGAGATTTTAACACTCCAGAACAGCAAGACAGATCACAAAGTGATCTGCTGCACCATATCAAATCCCTTCCAAGGCCTGCTCCTTCTATTTCTGCTTCAGAAGAGCCCATTACTTTTTTATCTGCAGGAAATACCGTCATGTTTTAGCAGACATCTTGAGAGAATCAGCTGCTCTTTGCCCTTCTGGTGAGCCAGGTCCAGATGCGGCACCAGATTTTCAGCAGAAGAGCAGAGGCTTTTAAGAGCACAGCTCCCAGCCTGCTGCTGCCCCTCTCATGTTCTTGCATAGTGATCAAAACTGAGTAAAACCTGGTTGTGACTCATGTTCAGGGAAGCTGGGGGATGTTCCTGCAGCCTCTGAGAACCTTTTTATTTATTCCTTGGCTTCTCTTCCAGTGTACCATCCAGTGAATGCTGGTGAGTGTTAAATAAGATGAAGGATAACAGACACGTTGCCTCTTCCTGAAGATTTGTGTGGCTACTTATCTGCCTGCTGTTTCTCGTTACCTGTTACTTAAACTGGTCAAGCTAGCTTTCCATCCACGAAATAAAGTTCACAGCCAAGCTAATCTGTATTCAGGTTCTCAGGAGAGATTTTCAGAGACAGTTGCAGCCCTGGCTTCTCCAGAGCTCTGGAACTCCACGTGAACCCTGCTGGACATAGCACGTGGTTCTGTGATGAGACAGAGGCTGGTGGGCTCTTGTCCACTTTGGGGTGTTGCAATCATATCTTGCAGGCTTATGTAATACTGGCTATGGATGTTTGACCATGGCAAGAAGGGGAGCCTCTAATTGTCCCTAAGACAGAATTCAAAATATTTCCTAGCAAAACCAAACATACACTCAATCAAACTCTTGCCTAATGAAATGAATAAATGAAAAGGAGCAACAAAACATTCCTGAAATGGCACCAAAAATAAGCCACTGGATATGAACAGAATAACTGAATAAAAAAGGAACTACTTATTATCTATATATTAATGTTGCTCTCACTCGAAGTGAAGTGGTGCTGAGAGCTTTCACAACATTACAAAACTCTAAATATTGCAGTACGTTCGTAATGTAACCTTGCAAGGATGTTGAATTCAGACTGTCAAGGACTAAGAGAACTTCTCAGGGACTGCACAGAAAGTTAACAGGAAATAAGTGGCTAGAAACACAGAACAAACAGACACAGTTTTTTTCCCCCAAAACCCCAAAGGCTTGTGAACATCAAGTGATTTACCAGCTGATGGAGGTAGTCCTGAATTGTGCTGGGGTAGATGAGTACACTGATAGCAACCAACGTGTTGAGAGCAAAGTCAAAGATCTGGTAACAGAAGAAAGGGATGATCCAAGCTGCATGTTGCTAAAAAGGAAATAAATTAGAAACTCATCAGCCACAAGTTAAAGTAGAAGGATAACTCTTACTACACTAAAATCTAAGGAATATTTGACACTATGCAGTATTAAATCAGCTAAAAGAAATATGGTATTCAGCCAAAATGGTTGGCCAAGGCAGTTTGACTGCTGAACCGCAGTAATATGTGCAGTGGAACTCCCTCAACTCATTATGTTAGGATATTTAGAAACCACATGATACTTTTCCCTCCTAATTAATACGATTAATGTTGGGGCAAACCACAGGCTTGGGATGTGAATGAGAAAAAATTCCCTTAACTTTGATAGGTACAAGACTCAGTCCTCTGAATTCAGCATTTGCCCAGAGTTTGCTCATATTTGAAACTGCAGACAGTCAACACAACTGGGCAGTTCTGCTGCCTGCAGCAGGGGGCCCTAGGGTACCACTGATCTAAGCAATCAGTTCTGCTGCCTTTTCTACTTCTTTTTCTCCCCACCCTAGTTTTCAGCTAAACAACTAAAGAATGCATTTAGAAAGCATTTTTCTTAATTTTGTTTCTATGGACTTGTATAGTTCACTTGATTCATGTCTTCAGCAAATCTAATTACCTTATATGCGCCATATGTAGCCATTGCACAGATCAGAATCATAAGGAGAGAAATTGCAGTAGCAATGCACATATCTGGAAAAGAGACACATCAAAATAATTGCAGATAAATTCAGAGCTTGGTTCAGTTATTTTGCTATCTACATTGTGCAGAGCATCTCAAAGGGCAGGGTGGGGAAATGGGTGGAGATGGGGTCAGGTGCATCATTCAGCCATTGCTGGAGGAAATCTCTGGCTTTTGGGGGGAACCTCCTAAACATGAAAAGCGCAGACAGTGCTTCTGTCTGCGCAATCCTGCAGCCTTACACTGTACTTACACTTAACACTGTGCAAGCCACTGAAGCCTCTATGAGGCTGTAGAGGTGAATGGTCTAATTTTTCTGAGGATTTTCAAAATTCAGTAGCAGCCTTGACAAGAAGACTACTTTGCTGGTGATGATGACATCTGTAGTCAGAAACCATCTGCTTTTCTGAACTACAGATTGTTTCTGCACCAACAACTCCTGTATATCACTGTGCATGTATCTCTTTCCTGAAAAAGGAGCAAAACTGGTAGCTAAAGGCATCTTAGTGGAGAAATAACAACTTGAAAATTTTCATTTCAGCCAAGAATACTACCGAGATATATTTATTAAGGAAGATATATAACTGTCAGGAAAAGTGAAGCAATAAAGAAAGGAAAATATTTTTTAAGGTTACAGGACTCCTTTTTCTTTTATTGCTGATCGGCTTTCAACTAACTTTTCCTTAGATTTACGAAGTTCTGAAGTCACAAACAGCTGGAAGGAGATCCTGGGAGAAAAAATTACATATGTTTGGTCTTTTCATAGGCACTTCCCTTGATATCATTACAAGCCATTATCAGGTTATCAGAAGTGAATGTCTGAACCTGACCTTACAGTGAGTTTGGGAGTACAATGGCACGTTGCACCTACTTTTCCAAGGCTAAGCCAGTGCACAAAGAGGAGAGAGGATGTGAAGTACACAGGACATGACATAAGAGACTCCACTTCTGTTGCTATCTCTGAGGTACCTGCTGTTCACATTGTTGTCACCAGCTACATTTAAACTACCTGCCTTGATCAAGCACTTGGCAGACCTGAGACACACAAATACATGACAGTGTTCAGGCTGTTCACTACCCTAACTTTGGAGGCATTCAAAGTGTAAAGATGACTTCATGTGATCACAGAGTTGTCACAACATCGAACTTCAGCACGTGATGAGGAGCAACCCACAGGATGGGCCAGTCCCTCCAACACCCTGGATGCATCAAAATCAGGTTCTGAGGAGGTACCCTGGAGCCTTCATCAGAGTACCTGAAAGGTCCTGATCTGGTAGCTGTGTACAGGTCTCACCTACCACCAGCAGGAAGCAGTGCAGGCTCACTTGGGTCATGGCTGAAGAGGAAGGACAGACAGGAAGTCCTGTCTGTAATTATTTCCAGCCTATCAGTATGGTCATCCATGTAAAGACAAAGGACCCAGTCCCTGATTCTCCCGTGCCTGAGGGAACACAAACCTTGCCCTAGGGCAGAGCTCTGATGGCCCTAATCCAGAATTCTGCTGGCCCTTGATGCAGAGAAGAACGCAAGACCTATGAAGCTGGTGGAAAAATGAGTGAGAGGAGACTGTTGCTGGCTGGTGAGGGCATCTCCAAAGGGTACTTATGTTCTCTGGCCTACAGGCTCCTTGGGCATTGTACCTATCAACAGCAGGATTAAGGACTTCAGAACCCAGGTCTCTCCTTTTCCAGGACACTGCCTATGTCCTGGGTTTCAGGACTCTTGCTCTCTCTCTCTTGCACCCAAATTTTGTCCTTGTGATTGCATAGGGACCCAAATGCCACAGAATTCCTATTGCAGGCTAGGTCCTAGTTTAATGGATTAAATTTAGTGGATAAAGTACCCTTTCCTGGCACTTGGAGAAGTACACTGTAGTCTCAAGTCTGATGAGGCCCTGGAGTGCAGATGTCCTTACTCACAGTGCAAATGCTTGAATCTTTGTCTTGTCCAAAAAAGCAGGTCTCACCCAGGAGAGGGACAAGCACTCAGCACTGAGTTTACCTGCACCGTGGTGCTCACTGCTTCCCTCACAGTGGTTTTCTGCAGCTCAGCTTGTGGGTGCTATGAAATGCCATCAGAAGCAGCTGGGCTCCCTGATCATAATTCAGCAGGGAATGATAACTCAGTGAATCCCACACTGCTCTTCAGAGGCACCATCTTCTCCTCTTAGACTGTGTGGAGAATCCAGACATCCAGTGCAGGTCTCTGAGCTGCACTATCTCTAGCTTTTTAGGAGTTATAGAGGCTGTGCTGTGCCTGTGAGAGATTATCTGAATTCTGCCTTCAAGAGCAAGACACACCCACAAAATAATCCACTACTAATAAAAGATACTGCAGCTTCTTCAGACACTTTTAGCTGTGTGACTATTTACTATGGCTGCCCACATACATCCTGCGAAATCAAAATGATTTTGAACAGATCTGGTACAACTGAGGTAATGAAAGAAAAGAAGTGGAAATGGCTGCCTGTAGCCCCTAACATCAACTGAACCTCTTGTAAAAGAGGCTCTTGTATCAATACTTTTATTCTGACCATCAGTTTGGAGGCACTGCTTATGTATTTATTCTGTCTGTTCTTAATCCCAACCACCCGTATCCAAGGGGAAGCTGCTGTCATTGTCATTTACAGCAGACACAGCAGTCACAGGCCCCACTTTGCCCATGACCATGGCAGAACTGGTTCACAGCCAGAGCCTAGTAAACTGCGATGAATTTGACATTGAAGCTCATCTGACACACTCATGCTCCCTGTCTCCAGTGTCTCCCTAGCTGTGCCAAGTCCTAGTTGGCTCAAGCTAGTTCTTTCTCATTTAAGGCTTCATTGGTTTTTTTGAGCTGTGTCAGCTACAATTAATCAGCATGAAACTAGATATGTAGCACATTAAATGAGAAACTAACAGGGGTGTGTGATTTTTTTTCCAGCCATGCTGCGCTTTCCATAACATTCATGGCTAGAAGGGCTCTATTTGGACCACTGAAGGAGTTATATGGCCTATTGCCCTAGATGGCTTTTTGAGTTTTTTCCTTGGCTTTAAATAAACCAGTTGAGGGGGTTTTTTCTTATACCTTGCAGTGAGATTCTACCTTCGCGTCACTTGGGGAGAAGATGCTGCTGGGGCTGGGCAGAGCTCCTGCCATGAGGTGCTTGCGTGCATGTCAAGCTGCAGCTGGAGCTCCCTCGAATCCATCTCAAAATTATTTCCTTGCCTTCCTCTCTCCTCTTGCAAAGGGGGCTGATGGTAGATGTGTACTGGATCTCACTGAGATGGAGTTCATTTCCCCATTGTAGTCCTCTTCAGTGCTGTGCTTTGCACTGGTAGCTACAAGGGTGTTGGTAACACACCAGTGTTTTGGCTACTGCTGAGCACAGCATCAGTGCTGTAACATTTCTTCCCCAATCGAGGGCAAGATCCTGGGAGGGGACACAGCCAGGCCAGCTGACTCAAACTAACCAAAGGGGTATTCCATACCATATGATGTCCACTCGGATATAAGAGCTAATGAAAGGAGCAGCAAGGGAGAATTTGCTGTTTCCAATGGCTGCCTGCTTAGAAGCCATTACACATGCTGAAGCCCTGCTTTGGGAGAAGTGGTTTGACACCACTGCTGATGGCAAGTAGAGAATAAACCTTATTTTCTCCTTTGCTTTTGCACATGCAAGCTTTAGCTTTTTGCTTTCCAAACTGCCTCATCCATGAGTTGTTTTCGATCTTATTCTCTCTCCCCTTTTGCGGCTGGGAAGTGATAGATGGTCTGGGCGGGCACTTGCTGTCCAGCCAAGGTCAACCCACTATAAGGGTGCTCTAGGGACAGAGAGGAGCAGCAGCGAGGTCAGACCCCAAGCCAGGGCTTGTGTGGAGTGATGAAGATTTCAAATCCTCCAGTTCATCACCTGCCCCAGCCCTGAAGTTAATCACTGGCTCACAGCTCTGACAGCAGGGGCCAGAAAACTGCTGATTAGCAGCCTACAATCCTCAGGCAGTTTCGCCCACTCTCCCAGCCTTATTTATCCAACTGCCTCCTTACTGCCAGCTAAGGATTTACTGCCTTGCTCTCTCCTCCAGGCTGCTTGTGTGAGCAGGTGCCACTGCCGCCAGCTGCCGTGCAGCCTCCCGGGCCACAACCCATGCAGCAGTGGCACTTTCTCTCTGGCAAGTGAAGGAAGCCAGTGAGAAGGAAAGAGTTTTCTGCACCTTTGAGCCCAGCACACTGAGTCCAGAGGATAAGGCTGGGAGATGCCACTCTAAATATGCTAAGCTAAGCAGGGATCTCATTTTTCACCCCTCCCTGTAACATGGGGGTCTATACTACAGGGGTGGTGTTGATGGATTGAGGCAGGAATGTACCTACTCTGCTACTTCCATTTATCCCCCTGCAGAAGTCCAAGCCTGTTGTCTGTAGGTTTATTAAAATTTTTCAATTTAATCTTTTTAAGTCCTAGGTGCATGTCATATTAGGCAGAGAGATCATCGTATTATCCTGCCCTGCCCTAAGATCTCTGCTTGTCCCATCTGCCCATCCTAGGGCAGGGACACAGGCAGAATTTGGCCTGAGTTGCTGACACTGGTGACAAAGTTCCTCTCAGTTTCTCTAGGGTACACAAAGGATTTCAGTCCTTGTCGTATGGCTTATGAATGGTCACACACATCTCTGACACTGTGAAGGCAGTAAGTAAAACCAAGCAAAATCCACTGCTGGCTGGGGCTGTTGACATTTCAGGATGATGGTCTGTGTGTCTGAAGAAGGTGAGCAGAAGGCTCAGGTGAAACTGCCTGGGAAGTCAAAATCAATTATAGGGCTTTTCCATCTCCTGCTCAGAGACTACTAGTCTTTAAACAGCAGCAGTATGACACAGTTGACATGTTTCTAATTTATTCTAGTCCAGCTTCTAGTTCATAAACCCCTCAGACCCCTTAAGGAAATATTAAGAAGAAACATGAGTCTAAATGGGCCCAGCTGAATACCCACTACATGAGGAAGCCCAGCATTTTGCCCAGCTCCCAGATGTACATCTTGGAGAGCCAGCCAAACCACACACACTGGTGTCTTCCAGTACCTCCATCTGCCACATGGGAACTCCTGGTAGACTCTTGCCTCCTTTGTTTCGTTTTCTAGAACACCAGGGAAAAGCAATAGCCTAGAGCTTTTTCCAAGTGTTCAGGTAAATCCTTTCTCTGTCTAATTAAACAGGCATTTTAGAGCCTCTGGTAATGCCTTGGGAACCATGCTTATTCCTGAAATGAAGGCTGAGCAGCCCTTTGCAGAACTGATGACGCACTGGCATTTTCCAGCAGTTTGCACTAGACTGGCTGTGGCTCTGCAGGTGGCAGGAATTTTTTCCACTGCTGGCACAGAAAATTGAAAAGTCTCCATAAATAAGGCACAGCCAGAAATAAATCTGAATACAAATATTGCGGGAATCCTGGTGTCTTGGAAGTCAAGGGAAAACTATAATTAACTTCATTTCACTACTGTGACTCAGCTAATAAGTTTATTTCCAGATGATATTTTCAGGTTTTTTATGAGGGAGCCTCTTAGAGGAGGGAGGGAAGGAAAGGGAGTGACAAATTTTACATGCAAACTCTGTTACTTGCATTTATTTTTGTTGTTTGCTATTGATAGGAACACCAACAGTAATGAGAAAAACAACTACAAGTGTTTTCATTGTTATTTGTCAACAAAAGTACATATACATAACTTTAGGACCTTCTTTAGAATAAAAAATTATATATCTTCATGTATTTCATGTGCATGGCTTCAGCATACGCAGCTAACATGAGAAACATTTCTTCAAAAAAGACAAATAAAAGTAGGAAAAGAAGAGAGTACATGGAAGTTTGTCTGATGATTTATCTCAGAGTAAAACATTTCTTTGGATTTGAACCTATATAGTCATAGTTAAAGAAAAGAAGAAAGAAATTAATCTCCTGCCAGCTATTTGCAGTAACAGTAAAAGCCAGTAGCTTGATTCAGCTGCCTTTGCTCAGTAAGACATTAAACTGGAGGGAGTCAAAGAATAAAAAGAAACTTAAATTCAAATGTTCATTTGTAATTTTAACTGCCTGTGAAATGTTCCTTTTACTGAATGGAAATGAGGTCGCTTGGCCCACAAGCCATCCTTTTACAGTCTTGCAGTGTTCACTTCAGAAGCCTTGATAAAAATATACAGAAAATACAATTTTCAAGTGTAGATGGAAATCCCCAATGTACTTGATCTGACAGCTATTGCATTACAAAACAGAATTACAATTTTAAAGCCTTGGGCACTGGCAGGCCTCTGATGTCGGCTATATAAAACCACACTGACAGACAGTCATTACCAAGGTTAATCTCTGAGAATTAGGACAAGGCAGTCAGTTTTAATATGTCAGAATCAGCTAGGAGCCCATCTGTATCTACTATGGTCCTTACTTTCTTAAATCCAGTTATATAAAAAGATTTTAGTCAGAAGTTGTAGGTGGTTTTTCAATGAAGACACAATAAAGTAAAAGTAGCAATAAAGTGAAAGTAGTAATCACCTCTTACCATTAATTTAATGTAGACCCTCAAGGCATATTTGCATTAAAGACCTTGTGGAAATAAGCATCTCTTAAATGATGCCCAGCAGCTCCAACAAACCACAGGGCAATTGTTTTTCTCATGTGTGGGGCTATTGCTTCTCCTACTGGTATTTTCATTGACTTCAGTAGCAATGAGGAAAGGACTTAGAGCCTTTTGCTGTGGATTGGTGGGATTCTGAGAAGAAAGACACCCATAACCAGCAACAGACCTTGTTCCAGATTACTATGAGAAATGTTGAATGTGACCACCTTGTTAGCAGAAATGAAAATAAACAGACATTTTTATCAAAATCACTTTGAATGAATAGTTTTCTAGATATAAATTAAACAGTTAAATCAACAAACATCACCAAATAATGTGAAACACTCATGGAAGAAAGAAACATTTGCAAAGGACAGGAGGTTTTGCAGGAGACAAATAGCCTGGCTCACCCTTCCCTGAAAGTGTTTCAGAGATTTTCTATGATGCCTTCTGGTGAGAGAATGAACTGCCATGTGTTATTGCTAATATGCCTGTGACTATATAGTTGGTATTTATACTTGCATCTATTGGAAGAGGTTTGTGCAAGTCATGCCATGTGCCCACAGCAGGGTGCATAAATACACATAACCTGAATGAACACAGTTATATAAACATCAGCATGGATTCTTATGCATGTGCAGGCATAACGGGACATGGTGCTGGGATGTGCACAGACTTCATATCTCCCTGTGTCTTGCAGAATCCCCCTCAGGCTTTCAGCATCACGCTCACGGACACACTTCCATGCCTAGGGCTGGCTCTGCCCTGCCAAGCCAGGACACAAGAAGAACAGATGGATTGATTACTAATAGGTCGCAGATAAGGTTACTACTAGGAAACTACTTTTAACTGTGCCATGTATACACCCTTCATAATAAAAATGCATCTGTAAGATACCAAGGTGAAGGAATAATTAAAAGTAATTATTGAAATGATAGGACAATTACGTAAGTGCTGGAGCAACAAGTGTTACTATTTAGGCAGTTTGTACTTACTGGCATCATCCATAAATTCAAATTCACCCCCTAATTCAGCACTGGTTAGGTGGTACTGGTCAGGATCAGTCAAGGCGCTCAGCAGAATCAGCAAGACCACCGAATTGATAATCTACAGAGAGGAAAAACAGAAAAGGGTCAAGCTGTGAAAGCAATCCATGAAAAACCTCTGGGCAGCACATACCCACCATGCTCCATGACAGATTGTTTTCCAACTGTACAACTGTACTATTTAACTAACACTGCAATTAGTTTCTCTAGCGTAAACAGGACCTATTTCTCCCCTTAGTGGCAACATGAAAATGAAACACAATATGGATCACCTCTTTTCATTCTGACTCTCTCCCACACTGTCAGAAAAGTTACTGCTGTTCTTTCAGACTATAAAACATTAGCACATCCACCAGTTTGTTCTGCTACAAAAACTAAAATCAGCTAAAACCAGTCATTTTGACTCAAACGGGTGCTGTAGTCAAGAACTATTAGCATGGCAGAGTTGGTATTGGGGATAGGCCCTGTAAAATTGTTAGATGATCAATGAGGAGCTGAATTGCTGGAAAAGGCTGTATTTTAAGAAGCCAGGAGTGATGAGCTGATTTGCGTGAGGTGCTTAACGAGGAGGCCTGGGGGACAGGAGGGGGTGGCAATGTGAGCCCGGTGTCTGATGCTCATTTTCCTGTGTTGCATGGCACAGAGAAACATTTCATATCCACAAAGGCCCTGGCTATGAAATAAGTGCATTAAATGCCAAGAATATCATATCAAGTAATTCAGTAGAAGCGGATTGTCAAGTATCAGCTATGAGCGGATCGGAGAGGTAGCCAAGAGCTGTATTTTAAAGTAAATCTGAACAAAACGCTCACTTTGAAGTGAAGAGGGCTAATTGCAGAAAAGAAGATTGTTTGGCATGAAATAACATAGTCAGGCTAAAAGCTTATTCTACAGAACTAGGAAGATAATTGGTGAACAAGAAAAGCTGATAATGGAGTATGCTGGGAAAGATGGATTTTTATTGCTTTGGTTCTCCCTTTGAAGTCATCCTAATCTGATCACAGGTTACAAACATCAACAAAAAGGTGTAGGAACACAGGCTAGAGAATTTCTTGGGTAAGACAAAAGCTTTTTGATAGGCAAATTCCATCAAGTTTAGCTGATACCAAATCTGTTAGCAGTCTTTGAAAAACTGTGGAGAATAGATTGAGTTCACAAGACAAAGAAAGAGCCAGCACAGTTTATGTCTTTTCAAAGCAGGAAGGCTGTGTAATGAATTTCTAGCTAGATTGTAAGACTTAAAATAAACTGAAGACCAGAAAATCAAGCAGTCTCCCCATTAGCACTTCAGAACTGTGCTGTCACAAGCAACAATGCTGATGGGCTTATCAAGGACAAACTGTAAGTAACTCCTCTTATTTTCCCTCTCTGATGGGCTAAGAGGCATTATGGACAGGGCAAAGCAGTAGATATCATCTCTTTGCATTTTAGCACACCTTTTCACATTATGAGATTCTCATAAATGAGCACTGAGAACCTGGTTTGGTTGAAAGTGCAGGAAAATGAGAGCACAGCCAGCTGGATAACTGTACTGAAAGCACAGTTGTCGAGGATTCACAGCCAGCACAGAAAATACACTGATTAGGGTTTTCCACTGTCACTGAAAAACGTGGCATTTCAAGTCACTTGTGACTTGTACCTTTCCTTAATTTGCAGACAGTGCCAAACTGTAAGCACTTTAGGAGATAAGATTAAACCATTTTGACCAGCTAGGGCAGAATTCAGGCAACAGAGCCCGATTCCATACCAACAAGCACAGAGCACCACATTTGTGTCTGAAAATAACTGAGTAGGTGACAGTTCCTCAGAAAGGAGTCTGGGTACGACAGTGAGTGAACTGAACATGACTCAGTGGCATCCCATCTTTGCAGCTACATGGTGGTGGCAGTACTGCAGAAACCTGGACAGTAGATGCACAAGCCTTCCTCCCACTTGCCCTACATAGGTCTCTGCAGAAAGGGTCCAGTTCAAAGTTTCTAAAACATGCAAGGAAAAACCCTGGGGAAGATCCTGAAACAGGACAGAGGGTAATCAGACAGTTAGAAAGTCAGACTAACAGGGAAAAAACAGGGTTGCTTGCAAGGAAAAGGTAGAGGGAGATGCTCTCAGTCTTTTATATGTGCAGAAAGGTGGGGATAAGAAGGAGGCAATAGACTTTCCTCCGGATTCACTGCAAGATGAGTAAAGTAACAGACTTAAATTACAACAAAAGGAAACTTAAGTTAGGACATTAAGTTCAGCATCTTGCTGAACAGTAAGAATAATCAGACTGCAGAAGATGATCTGAAGGGGCTTTGAGATCTTTGTTACTGCATTTTTACGTAGAACAGTTAAATAGTTTTATGTCAGGAATCAGATGGCTGTCAACATTCAGAGTTACATTCTATAGATCCTACTAGTTTTTAACATTATGTATTAACTCTACATTGCAATCCAGTTCTTGCTTTATACTCCTCTGTGGAAAGCCAGTGGACATGGGCCAGTAATAAATATGTTACCTAAGAAAAGCACTCAAAATAACCAAGCAATCAGACTATAAAAACTATAAATGTATAGAGTGCTGCTATTTTAAAGGCATACAGGTTTATTTTTTTTGTACAGACACAGTCAGGAAAGTTCGTAAAATACTGACCTAGGCACTCTACTTTCTCCTTATGAATATGTCCATATTCAGATTATGTGTTTGTCAGCACTTCCTTTAAATCCCTGTATAAAACACAGATTGTGTCTGCCTGATCTGAAGTCTGCTGCAGTCACTAGGAATCTCTCTAATGTTCTTTAGTGCATTACTTTTCTGTTCTATCAGGTTGTTCTCTTGAGATCCTCATAATGATCTCTGAGCACCTTCCAGCTGTGCTGTCAGCAGCACAAGCAAAATACTCTGTGTGTTTGTTTGCTCACCGTCTTTGTCCCAGAAATGTGTGCACAGTTGGGTGTATTGTGTTCACTAGGGGATTTTTGTTTTGAAAGTGATGTGACCGTTGAATTTTGAAAAATGTTTTAAAGCATAAATTCAGTGTGCCTAAAATCTTACTGATGTAACATTTTCCAAGGACACATAATCAAGGACAAGAACATAAAGAATGATTCCCTGATGATAAATGCAGTTGGTATGAGGGTTGAAATCTCCATTCTGGCAACAGCAAAGGAGGTTTTTCTGCTCTCTCTATAGGGCAAGATTTCCTTCAAGATGTTTTCCATTCCTTCAGCCACACTGTCCTTTTTTTATGGATGGAGAAAGAGAAGCACATCCATGAATATGCAGCAGGGTGGTGTTCAGTGGTAAGAATAAAATGCAAGACTTTGCACTATCAAGTCAGAACTGTGACCACTGTATGTGGCTGGTTGTGGCCATAGTGCTACCCAGGGTAACAGAAGAGGAGCCCCAGGGGCACTAACTGGCCTTACTGGTCCTGCACAGCCCCACCTTGGGCCTCCCCACACCCCTGCCCATTAACCAGGACTTCATCCAGCTCAGCCTGGGGCCATCGGTCCCTGTCCCAGTGGCACCACAGGAGTGCCATCTCCAGCCACACTTCCTGGATGGACCCCATAAATGCATTTTGCAGCTTGTCTCTGCCCCTTTTGCTCCTGGTTGGCCCCCCTGAGTCATGACCTGCCCTACTGGGACTGCTGACAGACCCCATGATCAGCCCCCAGTTCTGCTCCTGGGTTCAGTCCCTGCAGGATGGTGCCCAGAGTGCCCTAACAAGAGGGCACAGAGATCCCATGGAATGTCCTAGAAATACCCAACTGTCCTCTTATCCTGAGATGGAAATGCAAGAATGATTTTAAGGAATCCCAAAATCTTACTTCCCTGTCAGACAGATGTGAAAAACATCCACCTTCTCATCAAAGAAGAGGAGGAAAATAACTGCTTTGTAGAGACCCCAGAATGAACAACATAAAGGGGGAAAGCGGATACATTATGGAGCACAGAAGTACTCCAAATATTGGAGCATTAACTGGATGTCCTACTCTGCGCTTACAAAACGTAATTTCAGATTTGAGTAGAAGATAATTTAAACAGCAACAACTGTGTAAGAAAAGGTGCAGCAGGCATGAGGGAGAAAGGCAGCACGTGCTGAAAGTGGGACCAGCACTGCCGGCCACTGCTGCTGCTTCCATCTGCACTGTGATAAAGAATCAGCAGTTCATGCACAATGTGAGCTGCTAGAGAGAGTCCTGCTAGAGACAACGTGCAGCATTCAGGATGCAAGGAAGCAACCTCATGTCTTCTACAGACAGCATCCAGCATTTAGAAACTACATAAAGCACTAAAATTTCACATCTCTACCACCAATGAATGAGAGGCCTCCTTTTCCATATAATTTGTTCCAGAGATCAGCAGTGAATTGTGGTGACCTGTGGGAATAAAATGGCAGAGGGAAGGTGTCAGGAACCACTGCCTCAACAGGTGATGAGAAAATGAGTGCCACTATAATTCCAGACCCTTCATAGAAGGGCAGCTGCATGGTATCTATCCCAGCTTATGTGAAATAAAATTAGTTCCAGCAGCTACTAAGAGCATGCCATTAACACAGATCTACTCCTGATTCCTGACTCAAGCAGACAGAGAAATGCTCTTGCCAGCAACTTACATAGATGTCTATAATTGCCAAAAGAATCATCTGGAGTTACAATGGCTTCATTTCCCCTGTCTTCCTCCAGCTTACAGTCAACAGTGGAAATAAAATAGCTCTGATAAATGAGTTTAGAAGAGGAAATATTCAAGCTCACTTTGTATCAATACACTGTATTAAAAACACCCTCTACAAATATTTTACTACAGTTCTCCCAAGTCTTCCTGATGCAGTGAAGAGAAATCCCTATATTTATGGGAAGAAGGAAGGAAAACCCTCTAGCTTTATTTCTACTGAGGGTTCAGCTTCTAACTGAATCCATGCATACAGCAGTCTGAATGCTGTCTATGTGGTAAAAGATGTACATACAGTTTTAATTCTGTGTCTGTTTTCAGCCTCACTGAACTCAAGATCCACTTAAGCACACAACTTAAATCTCTGCACTGGTGGAGAACTTCCTGCTGGCATCTGCCTATGGTTCCAGAGAGCTGGTTTAATGACAGTGAACACCCCAGTGGTAAGTAGGTATAAAAATATGATACGTTCAGATCAAGGGAGAAAAACAGAAAACTGCAAAGATAAACTTTGTTTTTATGATCCAGAAAATACTGAAAAAATACATTTAATGAAAAAATTCTGGGTGACTCTTCAGCTTCCTGTAAGCTGTATTAGTGAATTGCAATACTGTGACTGATAGGGGCAGTTAGTTACAGAAAAAAAATATCTGTAGTTTATGCTGTAGACCCACACCTGACACAGTATGAGCTACCAGATGAAAGAGGAGATTATGTTTCCGACAAAAATGCTGGTGACTGAGTAGCAAAACCCAGCAGATTTCTCCACTGGGTGTCACTGACCAAGGCTCCTAAACTTTGGCCAGGTTTTGAACTGGCATGCACAATTCTAGCATATCTTTAATACCCCACCGAACTGGCAGGGTTTAATTTGTTGTCCTCTACGGAGATACTATTGAAGCAAATCATCAAGGACATTAATTTTAATAGTAAGAAATCCAAATTGTTTTAAATAAAACTGAAGAAAACTTCAAGCAGAACTCCCACACCCTCTATCTTTCTTCAAAACACTAAAGGCAATTTTACGACTCTAGGTACTTGTTCTTTACAGAAATGACAGAAACAAAACCCCAGTCTTAAACTAGCTTTGCTCTTTGAAACTAAACAGAAGAATATTTTCTAGTATTTGGCTATTTGAAGTCAGTACTACTATAAGAAAAAGTAAGAATGTATGGAAAATGTGTATTTAACTATCTCAACATCTGTATTTCTCTCCATCTACCTTTTCCTTTTCACTTGGCATGTTCTTTTCATTTTCTTTCCTTTTTTTCTTTTAGCATAAAAATACTCATAAAAGCAAGAACACTTTTGTTCATCAAGAGGACACAAGAACACTACAAACATTAAAAAAAATCAAGTTCAGGGTTTAACTCCATAACTCAGGGCAGATTTGCACTGTGTGGGGTGCCTTTCCCAAACTTCTGTTAGCATTGATGATGAGTTAAGGTTTATGAACTATTGCCCTATATAGGCAGATTTTTCCATCT
Source organism: Hafferia zeledoni (assembly GCA_035583235.1). Taxonomy (NCBI): domain Eukaryota; kingdom Metazoa; phylum Chordata; class Aves; order Passeriformes; family Thamnophilidae; genus Hafferia; species Hafferia zeledoni. Next base: position 129,364,700 of record JAWWEV010000083.1, on the reverse strand, counting down.
CTCCCTGTTATGCAGTTTTGTGTTTGTTGGGCATTTTTGGGTTTTGTTCTTAACTCTGATTAAAGAACAATCAGGCAATTTTAGCAATAAAGGTTGTAGCGCTGAGTGCTTCAGAGAGCAGGCAAACAATGCAAGAAGGAAGGAGGTCCTCTCTGCGTGCCCAAGTTTCTTTACAAGTCTCATGGCAACGATTCAACCACTTCCCCCTCAGGGCGCAGAAGCTACAACTGAGCACTCCTCAGCCACTGGGCTGAACTCCAGGAATGGAGAGCATGAGAACCCTGGCTGTCAGAATAGACACCTCTCTCTTTTCTGCTGTGTAAGCCTTCTGATTCACCCAAATGAAAATGTTTCAACTCCCCAGTGCTGAAGGACAAGATACATTAGTGATGCACAACTTAGTGAGTGGTCCAAGGTAGGAACCGCAGCCACACTCAGTCATCTTTCCATCCAATGAAACAAAACTGCCTGAAGGGAAATGGAAAGATGGCTACTTAAACTTGGGTTAAAAGGGGATCCTTCACCCCTTTGACCAGTGAAACTCATTATCAGACTTTATTATTGAAGTCAAAGGTTGGGGGAATACAAAAACGATGAGCTATTTATTCAGGAAATACAAGTGCTTATTCATATTACAAAACATTTTAAAGACAAAACAGGTGCCTTCCTGCTTCAGGTCATGGCCCAATCTTAAAATAATAGGACAATAAAAGAAAACCTTGTCCCTTCACAAGTTGTTCTTTCTTACTTCCCTACTGTGCTGGAATAGGGAGAGCATTAGTCAGGTCAGAAGTACTGATTAGGTTTTTATGTTCTTTAATCTGGACAAGACAGCGTAGAGTCCACAATTCTTGTTGCTATTTTTCTTTATTATGCATAAGAAGTCAAAGAATTATCCAGGCAGGCTCAGACTAGTATATCACTGAGTGCATATTATAGAGAGGATATAATAGAAAGCTGCATAAAGTATTTCAATCAGACTTCATACATAATTTCAACTTTGATTGCTATGACACTAAACACTGAATTTTAAGGCTATGCTGATCGAATTCATATAGGAAGTCCAGCATAATTTATCAGCACTCTTCCATACAAATGACTTAACTATTGCCTACTGCCAGCCTTTCAACAGTCTTAAAACCCAAACCACAAGCTGTCTGTTATTAATGAAATATGGTAATGATTAAATTTATTAAAAAAAAATAGACAGATCGTGCAGGATGCACACTAGAGGTTTCTGCCTGCCTAGTGTAGAATTCATTATATACTTAACCTTAGTCCTTTCCTGGTTTAAGGAAATGGGATATTTTTATGCAAATTTATCAGTGAATTCCTTGTTACTTTTACATTGTATTTCAAGAAAGTTGAACCTGTATCTGAGCAAAGTCCTGAAAATGATTGCTGAGGTCAGCTGGGATTTGTTTGGTTTCTTCATTTGCCCTTGACTTCCAAAAATGCGTGTTTGAGTCATGCAGGTGACTGTGAAAGGTTGGGGGCAGACCTGCTGAAGTGTGGCTGTGATGTGAGTTGTGACATCTCCCATGAGTTTAGACCTTTATATGAACTTCTGTCAGAGGATGTGCCAAGCAGCGCAGCTGCATCTGAGTACCTGGGCTAGACTGCCCTGGCCAGCAGCTGGTGTGTCTTACCCACAACACTAGCTGTGCTCAAATTCACCTCCAGACTCTTTGGACATAGAATCATAAAATCGATTGGGTTGGAAAAGACCTCCGAGATCATCAAGTCCAACCCTTGGTCCAACTCCAGTCCAT
>JAWWEV010000083.1:129278063-129362233 GCA_035583235.1 Hafferia zeledoni | reverse complement strand
GCCTCTCCCCATAGGACTTGTGCTCCAGTCCCTTCACCAGCCTTGTTGCTCTTCTCTGGACCCGCTCCAGCACCTCAGTATCTTTCCTGAACTGCATGTGTCACTGCACTGGTGACAGGATTGTGCTCCAGCTTTTGACAGCAAGTCACAAACATCCATTTAATTAAAACAAAACACTAAAACACAACAAATCTTTATCAATTATTCCTGTGTAGCCACCACAGGCAACATCCACAGAAGCCATGCAAGTGACTGCATCCCTGAATCACTCTGAAACCCAAGGCAGGGATTAGTTATGCAAGCAAGAAGTGAAGGATGGTACAGTACAGATAAATACTGAAATAGTAAAGAACATGAGCACATGCATCCGGTCTGTCTGGGCACAGCTGTTTCACTGTTGAGAAATGCATCTCTGCAAGGTGAAAAGCTCCCACAAACCTGTGTTTCTGCCAAAAGCATTTGTCCTGTCTGTTTTAAGTAGCTTAATATATCTCCAGATAGAACAAGACCTTGCTCAGCACATGCCATCAATGAAATGAAAAACAGTCACGGCACTCTAAAAGCTCTTCCAAGGCTGGGTAGTAGGATGACAGCAGTCAGAGCTGACTGCAGGCATCTGAAAGAGAGCTGACCCCCAGGAGGCCCAGGAACAGTGCACCATGCTCAAATCTAGATTATTTCTTCAGTGATGACTCCCTACAGATTCACCTCAGATAGACCACAAGCACTCTCTTGTACTTTGAGCAACAAGTGTGGGTTTTAGACTCTTATTCTGCTCTTTGGAGATTTGGGGCTTTAAAACTCCGGCCCTGCTGGAAAACAGCACAGAAACTCCACTGCAATTTTTCAAGCATTGACCCTTCAAACTTACAGTCAAAGCATAAGCCTCACAATAAAACCAGAGAAAAAGAAAGCAGTCAAGGAAATTAATTCCTGGCTATTTTGCAACATCCGTTCCATATGTCCAGGAATATATAAGACTAATTGCATTTTCACTGACGTCAGTCTAATCAACGATCAGTTTACGAAGCTTAATGTGTTCTCTTCTGGCTTACTAGGAGAGATATATTAACCTTCAACAGACTTCTAAACACATTTTACTTGATTAATGTAATAAGTTCTCTTCTTTCTATAAATATATTCATGATTTTTATATAAAAACCCAAATGTAATTATAGGATATTGGACTCTCAATGGGATTCTTTCCTTCAACAAGCATTTATGTAAACTTTGCTCCTCTTACAACCAACCACCTGTTTTCTCACTGGAGGGAGACAACTGTTCCTCATAATTCCAGTGAATTTATTATCCAATTGAAGGCCTTAATTAAAAAAAGGGTATTTTACAAGGGTTTTCAATTTCTGAATTGGCAATTATATTGATTAGATAAGACAATTGTGTCATTATCTTGTGACAACTGATGCAGATTATCAGCTATCATTGCAATCGTTCACATACTCTGTGAAATACCCTACTATGGTATTTGGGGATGTTAAGAAAAATTGCCTATATTAGTGGATTAGAGCTTAAAGATGTTTTCATAAATCTTTGTGTTCTGTTACAGACTAATAAATAGTTCAGTAAATGCCTGGACTGCTCCAAAGACACCTCCAAGAAATTTCATCACTTGAACAGCTTAAAAAGTTTTTACAACAAAAATATTAATAAACACAGTGATGTATGACAAGAGTCTGGGGAGGACTAATAAAATGGTGCTTCTACTTCTCTCTTCAACACAGAAAACACACAAATCTGACTATTTTCATTTAGAAGAGAAAGCACAGGTAACTTGGGATATAACATACCAATCAATCCACCCTTTCTCCAGATAATCTTTCTGGCCTGTTCATGGATGGATTTTGTCACTCAGAGGCAAGTAATTAGGGTCTTTGCAAGCTATATTACTGATTGTGCAATTTAAATTTCTCTCATACGTTCCTTTATTTTGTAATTCAACTGAAGAGGACGTGAAGCTTGAATTGGAGAAAGGAGGTGGGATGATGCCCTGCACTGTAGAACCTGACATGGGCTTGTGCACAGCAGGGAGGAATTCTTTAAGGAGTTCTCCTGATGCCATTTGGGAAGCTATCAACTGTTACTGCCTCTCTGGAAAAATTACAATCAAAATGTGGATACTGAGAAGGTCTTTCAGATAAGACCATTTTCTTCATGCTAATGATCAATATTGCTCTTTTATTCTTTGCTCTAACACACCTAAAATGCATACATGGGCTTTCAGTTTCCTAAGAAAATACCATACAAGTCCTGAACAGATATTTGTGTGCAGAATCAGTCATTTAATTCCCACCGGTCTTGAAGAATATAATAGATGCAATCCAGTCCAAGAGCATATACTCTGAATATCCTCTGACTCCAGTCTTGGTTGGATATTCAACATGTACATCAATCATCCGGGAAGTCTCTGAAAGTAAGATTCTTATTTTTATTTATTACTAATGAATTCCAAGTTTCCTCTCCACTCTCCTCAAGAGCAAGCATGTGCACAGGAAGAGTCTAATGAGTTACTTGGGAATGTTACTTGGTTTTTTGTGGTCTCAGCTTTCATCTTATGAAGGGAAGTACAGACAATAGGAAAACTAATGATGATTTTATAGACACAGCACTTGGGACATAAATATTTAGTCACTTTAGCCATTCCTACTAGAAGAATCGGGAATCTCAAGTCATTTCAGATTATATCACGACCCCTTCACCTGCCAGTGGAGAAATCTCACATGCTGCTGACATTACATCTCCTACCAAGGGATGGGAATTAGCTTGTCATTGGCACCACTCAGCTCTTCCCTCTGAATATACAGCCCAGGACTGGGCCATGGAGAGGCAATCACCTGGTGGACTCATCACAGGCCCAATTCTGCCAGATTTCTTTCCCCAGTGCCACCAGTTACCGGAGGTGGTAAAGGCAGCCTGCAGGATAATCTGACCCAACATCCCAGCTGTATCACACTGTCACAACATGGGAAGTGACATCCATGGCTGACATGAAGTAACTGAGCCTTCAGCAAGCCAGCTATCATAAAGTGGGAAATCCTTTATTTTTAGCTCATTTCTTTCCATATAAAATCAAAGAAAGCTAATTTGCTAAGTAAAACACAAGGCTTCATACTCGTATTCATGAGAATTCCCACATCTGACAATGGGATAACACACTAGTCTTTCTAATGGTGCAATTTTCCCCTTTTCACAACTTCAGTTCTTTTTTCAGTTCTCAAAATTTCCTGATTCTCATAAGTTTGAAAATAATTAAGAACTTAATCTTTCCTTAGAATTCCTTTATTTTCCCTGAAAGGGCCTTTATACCCTGTTCAAGGGATCCTCACTTACAGCTCCTTGCTGATGTGAGTAGTCTCTGGCTGTAAAGGTTGCAGGAGTGCAGACAGAGCAGCTTGGAAGGATCCCAGTGTAGGTATATTTTGTTTACATGAGCAGTCACTGGTGATCTCTACCCCCTGCCAAGTAAGCCAAGATTACTGAAATCTTCTAACTGGTATTTAAGCATGCTGCCATACACGCTGTTTTCACAAGGCTTTAAAAAGACCAGGAAATAAATGTGGCCCAGTCACAAAATATATACTTTCATTCTCCTTTTGACATCTGATCAAGTGCATTCTACTGATCTTGGCAGGGTATTCAACCTGTAAATAAATGAGACCATAGCAAGCTATGCTTTTCTTTTGCTTTATAATATAAGGAGGCCACTATCAGTACATTTTTTCATCCATTAGGATTGAATCCTTATATTAAAAAATGATTGGGATACAGACAGAAGTTACACACGCTTTCAGTTGTCTATTTAGACAAATACAGAACCGAAATGTCACAACTAGCAATTCATGCTGAGCTCTCCACAAATAGCAGCTCAAATATTGAAGTCATCCTGGCTAAAAACTTCAGCTTGCTGAAGCAGAGCAAAACCCAAAAGAGTTAACTTGAAACATAGTTCCTAAGACTAGCCTTAAGAAATATTTAGATAAAAGCCAGGTTTGGGAAATTATCCAAAGATGGACTTGGGGTTTGTCCAAGATAGTACCAAGATGCAAAAGTATGCTCACAACTGACATACAAGAAGACAAATTAAGGATGTAAGGGAGATAAGAAGTCTAAGTACAGAACACAGTGACATACAGAAAGAATAAATTAGGAACATAAAGGAACTCTGGCATAACCCCTCATGCAGTCAGCAAAAACCAGGAGAAGTTGAAAAGTTCCCCAAGGATGAGGAGCTGAGATACGACCCCTACCAGAGGAAGTAAGAGGAACTCCCACCATAATATTCCTCAAAAAGACGACTCCACCCCTGACCCGCCTGGACTCCGCCTGCTATATTATAATCAAGTGTTGCAATAACATTTATATGCATGTAGAAATGCTGTAATCTCTCACAGAAATTGTATAAATACTCTGGCTTTCCACTGATTACTTTGGAACTCTATTGTCCGGTGAGTACCAGGAGTTCCCCAACGTTGCTTTAATAAATACCTTGCTGCTTAAAGACTAAAACTCTGTCTCTAAACAGTTTTATTATGCCTTTTCGGGCATCATTGCTCTATTTATGTTCTTACCACACATCCTTCAGCGAGAGACATACAACTCGATAACTCGGAGTTATAAAAGGTTCTCAGCCTTCCATTAGTTTTTATTTTTAGCCCTTCACTGTCAGGGCCTCAGGGAGTGCAGAGGGAGGGCAGCAGCTCCCCAGGCATGGCAATGGCTCCTGGGGGACTGTGGGCCCATGGGGAGGAACAGTCTGTGTCCAGGGGATTGCTGCAGTGAGGCAGGTAGCTGGAGGCACTGGGCACACAGAGCTCAAAAATTTAAAGCTCCTTCTTTTATGTTTGGGGTCTTTTTTTAACTTATACCTTAAAATTTCATCTTTTCCCCACCCAAGTCAATCAGAAATAATTCCTGTTATGCAAGATGGTATCAGTGGATCCCTGGGGTGTGCAGAAACCCCACTGCCAAGAGAGTGGGAAATCCTTCCATGACGCTGTCAGCACATCTGACTTTGTTCCTTCTTTGTGTTTTAGATAAGCAAAGTGGAATCCATTTCCTCAGGAAGCAGACATGCTGTGTTTATAAATGCTGTCACTGACTGGAGCATTACTCTGATTCACCAGCACTTACTGGGTCACTTAGAACCAGCAGAAATGCCAGCTTTCCCCTGGACTCCGGCAGCTGGGGGAGATCAGAACTGAAGCTGCCTCATTTCAGCACTGTCACTGCCCTGAGCAGCAGGGGATACAACTGTCTGGGATAAAAGTAAGCTATCGGAAGTGACTTTCTAATTTCCTCCTTTTTTTTAAAATATGACAATTGTAAGACTTTTGTGCCCCAAAACATGTCTGCGTGTAGGCAAGAGAAATGAAATGTGAGCAATTCAGGTCTGTATGGACTCTGTGAGATTGAAACAGCTACCAGCAAAGAACGATCGAAGACAGAGCTGCTGCTGAGTGGTAGGGAGGAAACACTCCCCAGGAGTTCACATAGTAACTCCTCAGACTGTCTCACAGAATGCTGGAGATTCACCTGGGAACAGTCAGGATGTTTTCATCAAAACACTGGACTATATGGACTATGGTGAGATATGGACTATAGTGAGATATGGACTATAACCACGCAGAATGGTGGCTTAATGGTGAGAGATTCAATTTAGCCAATTAGCACATAGCCTTAACCCTATATAAACTGTTTGCAGTGTATTAATAAAGGGCATTCTACCTAAATCATACTGATTGTCATGGGGTGTCCTTGATCCTCCATGAAATACTGTTTACTTTATCTGTGTTATTGTGACCTCCAATTTTATTTTATAATACAGGGAGGTGTAAAGTCCATTACAATGGGATAAAAACATGAAAATTAAAAACCAGCTGAACCAAACTGGTCCTCAGGTTTGAAATAAATATTAACCTCCATCCAGCTTTACTACTATAATTTTAATCTTCATTGTAATGTCTGTATTTAACATTGCAGCATCCCCCCTCAAGCTTTTCTCCCCAGGTCAGCACACTAGTTCCACAAGCATACAGGCTATTCTGCAACCTGTTTAGATATTTTTTTAGGATGGCTGCTCCAAACTTTACAAGTTTCTAATTATAGTGAAGTACCTCAGTGCTCTGTGATGGTATGTAGACTGCATTCTGTATGCTGTACTGCAATACTATGCAATGCTTGTTATATTGCTTTAGATGCAGTACCGGTGGCTCTACCAGGAGGAAACTACTGAAACATAATAGCTGTAGAAACATTAGCATTCTGAGATCCATTAGGTTCTAAAATAGAGCAAAGTTAAATATTTATTTCCCAGCTATTGATACTTCATGAATCCATTGTAAGAGTCCGGGGCTGCTCTACCTGTGCTGGAAGAGCAGCGTTCCTGCCCATTACCTATGTGGGAAAGAGTTCTCACCAGCAGCACTGTAACCCCACCTGCACACAGTTCCCCACTCTCTCCACTATTTGTAGGATCCTAAACATCCAATTAAAACATTAAAAATAAAGAGCTAAATCATCATCTCTGAGAAATCCACTTCTTTTTCCACATTTATTCAGGCATGACATCCCGCCTTCTGAAATTAGACTAACTCAAAACCAGTTCAACATGTGAAAATGCTATTTTAGAAGCCTGCCAAAACTTTAAAGCTACTGATTTTGACTCTTTCAGACGCCTCTACTACTGAATCATTGTATTCATGGTCATAGAATTAATAAAACTTAGCACTTCACAAGTAGTGAGATGCGGAAAGAAAACTATTCATTCTCTAGGGGAATGTTTTTTTCCTCAAGTAATTTCCTGCAAAGCATAATGGCAAACCAGATACACAATACATGTTGGTTTGGCAAAAAATCAGAAGGGTTTTTGTTTGAACCTAATTTGAGGTAATGCCCATAGCTCATGTGTGGTTTGGAGTAATGCAACCACCCAAAATGCATGCAGAGAAAAAAAAATGCTGTCAGGACATCTATTTTTCAGTAAATGCTCGGTAGCACATGGTACCAAATCGTAACTGTTCTTCTGAGACAAACCAGACCTTTCAACCAGGGCCATTTATTCCAGGAGCTACCCCTTCCTTCCTGTTTCCTGACTTTGTAAGCTATCAAAAAGGTTTAGTATTTATTATAAACATGCATCTAAATACCCATTCCTAATAGTTACATTTAAAAATCTATATATTTGCAGTGGGGGAGAAAGCAAAGAAATGTGTATCTTGAAATGTTATCATTTTGAAGTAATTCAGAAATCTGCCCTGAAAAAGTTATGAAAGCAAAAGAAGCAGAGTAGGAAGAGGTATAAATTAGGAAACACCTGTCCATTAGAAAACTTAAAAACAGTATTTTACTGCAAAACCTATGTGAAATTGGGCCACTGGTATTTAGATGTTAGTAACATTAGGTAACAGATCCCTAAAGCTGTCAGGCTTTTCTTTGTATCCAAACCCAGGCGATGCACTTCCCTCTTCCTCAAATGTCTTTAGGCCTAAACAGCTAAAATACCTGCACCCCTGTCTTTGTGGAGCCAATGTAAAAAAGGCTTCATTCAGGTGAAAGCAGAAATAATAAGCCCCCTTGAAGAAATGCTCAAAAGCTTTCAGGTCATATTAAAATTTACTGAAACTTCGATGCAGCCAAAGAGGGGCGTCTTTTACAATACTGTCAGTTTTCCAGGTACTACATACTGTGGATATTGCAATTAATTATATTTTATTAAACCAGGAACATGAAATAGTTCAACTAATGCACCATTTTCCCAGAGGTGAAATATGTACTTTACAGGATACCGATCATTTTATATGATTTCTAGGGCAAAATGTCAATCCAGCTTTTTTACTACACGGGTTATTTAATGGAGGCCAGCCCTGCATTTTTCACTTGCTTCTGCAGGAAATTTCTGTAGTGAGCAAATAAGCCTGGGTCTGATGTGCTTCCGTCTGCAATCATTGAAGAACCATGCCTGGCAAACAGCTCTGCACAGCCTTGTTATCTGACGGAGACCAGCTCCTCACACCAAGACACTGAGCAGGCTGAGAAGTGCCATCTACGTTACCTACAGTGACGCGCCAGACCTTTTTATTCTGCAAATCCTGCGACTACGGCAGGGCCAGCTCTGGGAAAGCTGCTTTTCCTGCACTGCTACCCGAGGGATGGAGACACAATTGTCAAAGACAGGGGATGAACTAAGGGTTTAATGTGCCTCCTTCTCACCGAGTCTTTCCCCTGGCTGAGTAACGGGGTGCCAAACAGCCTCTGGTTAGTGATGCCTCCAGGGTCAATTCCTCACTGATGTCCTATAACCCTGGCAGAGGAAAGATGCCTTTCCAGTACCAGAGAACAGCTGCCTGGAAGGTTTCAGCTCCCAGCCAGGCACACCAAAACATCACCGAGAAACCATTACCTGCCAAACAACGGACAGCACTGACGAAAACACCTCACTGCTTCACGAAGCAGCGACTAGAGATGATAAAACAGGATTTTCTGTGAGGTGTGGTGCGGGCAGCGCTGCTGGAGCTCCCGCACCGGCGGGGCCTGAGCGCTGCTGCCCCGCCGGGCTGAGACACAGCGCCCCAACTTCGGGGGAAACCCCTCCCTCCAGGCTCTTCATTCCTCCCGTTTTCTTCCCCCAAACAGCTTTTTGCCTGCGATCCAGTCGAGCCTGCCCGTGCTCTGCACCTCCTGCCCCCGCTCCCCTGACCCTCAAACGCGCACGTGCTTCATGTCCCAGTTTCGGCAGAGCCGAGATGGATCCCAGGCTGTGCCCGCGGGGGAAGCGCTGCCTGCGCATTCCGCTGCTGCAACAGCACGGCTGCCTCCCGAACCGCGCGGGCTGACAGAGCAGCCTGTGCTGCTGCCATGGGCATCGCCTGCACGAGGCAGCCGCTCAGACCGGCCCTGCAGCCGGAGCGGAGCGCCCGGGGCCACCCCCGGCGGGACGGGCAGAGTCGCGGCCGCTTACCAGGTACCAGACGCCGAGGATGATGGTGCCGGTGCGCACATGGCAGCAGAGGCAGCAGCTGTTGGAGTAGAAGCGCGCCCAGGGCGAGCTCAGCATCTCTGCGGCTTCTCAGTGCTCCTCAGCGCTCCGCTCGCGTCTCCGGCCGTTCCACTCCGCGCCGCTCCGCGGAGGCGGGGCCGGGCCGGGCAGGGCCGGGCAGGGCTGGGCAGGGCCGGGCCGGGCCGGGGCCGCCCCTCGGCGGGCGGGACACAGAACGCGGCCCGGCCCCGGCAGCGGCGCGGGGGGGCTCTGCGGCCCCGGCGGAAAGCGGCCGGCCTCCTCGCTGGAAAAGCCCGTGTTCCCGCCGGAAAACCCGAAGCACGGGGGGTCTCAGAACACGAGGTCCAGGGAATTCCGCGGGCTGGCAGCCTGGCCCCGGCCCGGGGCACTCCCGGGCCCTCCCCGGCCCTGCAGCGAGCCCGGGCACGGCCAGCGGGGCCGGCGCTTCCCTGGCAGAGGCTGTGGCTCCTCGCGCAAGTCTTGACTGGCAAAGCAGCAGAAATAAACTCTATTTCACTAAAAGAAAGACAGTATCGGAAGAGATCATGGAGTGCTTTTATTTTTCCCCAAATTCGGAAGGGATGAACATTTATTTTCTTCACAGTGTCCGCCTAATCCTCCCCCAAAGCCGCTGCTGTGGAGGAGCCTGAACAGCCCGTGTAAGTGATACACGAGGTAACAACCTGACTGCCCCTGCCTGGGGTTAATGCTCTTGTGAGAAATGCTCACATTTTACCAATAAAATTTAGAGGTGACAAAGTCGTCAAAGCAAAACTAAACTTTTATTTAACAAATTCAGCTGAATCGGGTGTGTCCTTCTGGCCTGGGAGACTGACCCAGAACAAAAAGAAACAGAACTTTTTGTACCCTTTCCCGGCCGAAAGGTCTCTGCCCCCTCTTCTGTTGGCTGGGAATTGGGGTTCACCGTCTGGCCCGGTTCGCTGCCTGCCTAAGACCTCCCACCCACTCCAAAGGTGCGAAAACCCGTTGGAAACTTAACTACCCCTTAACTATTCTCTTACAGTGCTTTAAGCTTCAGCAAAACCTTAATTCTGTCTCTAACACCCGGATGGGGTGAGGGGGAAGCAGCACTGGGGGGATGGACCCAGTGCACTGATGCAGGTTTGAGCAAAACTTCCTACCAAGCAGCTGACTTAATTTGAGACTTGTGTCATCCTCTAGAGGAAATAACGCACTAAACCCTACCAGGAGGTCTGTATGTCTACCCTGACCCTCAGCATAATTTATTTACTGCCATCCAATTTGGCTTTCTACCAAATCCCATAATTTATCGTCAAAACATACCGTTGAAAAGTGCTCCAATATATGGTTGCTTTGGGGCTCTTCATTATTTCATACATACATCTGTACAGAACAGGAACTTCAAGATAAAAGCTAACTTGGCACTGAGGAACATTTCTAACTATGCCTTATCCCTACTTGTAAAGCCACTATAGGAAATTAAATTAAAAATACTCTAAGTAGAAACGTTACATAGCCTCTGTTCTTAGTTTGTCCTTATAAAACTGCCAGGGATTTGGCAGGATTTTTTTTTTTTTTTTTTTTGCATAAAGAGAAAAGAGGCTTGGCACTGAAGTTATAATTTTGACTGAATTATATGCATAAGCTAAATATTGTATTTGCAAGATTTGCATTCAAAAATGAAACTAAAATTGTAGTAAAAAGAATCATCTACATTAACAAAACAAGTATTTGAGAGATCAAAGGAAATTCCTAAACCATGAGGTCTGGACTATCTCTGGTAACCTTGAGAGACCTTGTCCTTAAATACCAGAAAGCAGCCAAGTCAGAGACTAAACCCTTGTATGTATGCCTTTTAAGTGTATGTGGAAGGTAAGAGCAGCTGCTTTGTGAAGGTTATCTGACCAAGGACCCGACCTTTTCAAAGCAAAGGGGGCAATAAATAAATAGGGATTCGATAAACAAGGACACAGATACAAACCTGGTGGACAAGGGAGACAGTGCCAAACCCCAAAAGTCTCAGGTTACTGATTGATGGGCCATTGAAGAGCTCCATAAGAAACTTTGGAGGGGGTCACCTGGAGTTTGTAACTGATAAGAAGGGCCAGACAAGTAGAACATGAGGATTTGGCATATTTGAGGGGGTTTCCTCAAAACATTGAAAGGAATAATTAGAGGAAGGGGATCAGGAAGGAGAAAAGGAGTATAATAGGGGTCAGTCGTGTAAAGTCTGACAGATCCCTCTTGCCTGCTCATCCTCTCTTCTTATGGAAACTTTCTGAACTGTCTCTCTGTGTAGTCTCCACTCCCCACACAGCGTGTGTGGGAGCTGTAAGGAGCCAGTGCCAGCTCCGGGGAGATCAGGGAGAGTGGGGGGAATGCGGGCTCAGTGCCGACGGCTGGAGTGGGCCCCTGGGTCACAGCCTGATGCCTGGGGCTGGCTGCTGGCACTGGGTGATTCTCTTGCAAGCATCCAGCTGGACAGTACTTGGATCTTCTGTGAGTCCTACAGGTAGGAGACACAGATGAAGGCAGCACCTTGTCTGTGGCCATCTGTGCAACTGTTCCTGTCAAGGTCCTGTGCCTGCAAATGGCAAAGCAGCAGCTCTGTCCCTCAGCCTGGGATGGGCACAACAATTTGATCTTTAGCAGACAGGCAGGAGAAACCCCAGATCCTGTAACTGCTGGAGGCAGTGACTGCTTAAAACATCTCCCAGCACAGCACTCCTCCCTGTAAGGAGAAATGAACTGCATGTCTACTTTTGCTTATGGTTTCCCATCAATGGCTTTAACCTCCATATCCTCAGAAGAAAAAGGAAGAATGAACAGGTGAGCACTAATCACTTCAGAGCAGTTTACTGTATAATTATTAATTTCCATTAAAAAAGCCCTATGACAAAGATCAGGAAACATCAGGCTTCACGTCACACTCTTAATTTATAACCAACTGCATTTGGTTTGCTTGGCCAGGTTTGGGTTGTGGGGAGCCTTCAGAGCCTGAGTATTGTCACACCGAGAGACCTATGACCACAGTCTCTGTAGGTCAAGCCACCATGCCATTCACTTTGCTTTATAAAACAAGAAACAGCAAACACTTCTTACTGAGATGGCTCTGAATCCAGCATACCTGATCTTACACCCAGATGGTGGACAGTCATTTAAGATGTAACAGGGATGACTTCTGAACTGGATGACACCTGAGTTTTGTCAAGGTTCCTAAATGTACAATAGACACTCCAGATTGTCATCTTTATACATCAAAACTTGAACAGGACCAATATCACTGCCTTGATCAGAAAATTATATAAACTTAAGTGAATCAATAGCCTACTTACAAGCAGTTTAGTTGTGCTGAAAAAGTAGATAATCTTTCCAGTGGGAACTATGATGTAATAAGAAATTTTTCCCAGGGAACATTCAATGCTGAAATTAAACTGCACTGTGTCAAAGCCTAACACACCCTTGCTCCGCCACTGGTCAGTGTGAAGGCTGTAGGATGTATCCAGAAGTGCAGACTCATGGCTGCTGCCTGCCCCTCCTTACCACAGCAGAGCTGTAAATCACTAAACTCATTTCATACAGCCACTTGTTCCCCACAGCACACCTTGAGCTACACTAGCCAGCTGGGGAGGGACCAAGCCCAACTCCACTTCATTGCCAAGTGTTCTCTGTGCTGCAAGCTGTTAAAGAAAAAATTCAGTATATTTGGTGTCCTGCTTCCGTTCTGTACTCCCCTATGTGTTCCCTGTGATCTTCTCAGTCCAGGGACAACTATTCCCTCCTGCCAGATGATGCTCTGATCCATTTGACATTTTCTTGCGCTTTCCTAGGGCTCTCTAAAACTGGTTACTGGTACTTCTCAACTTTTTCATACTTGTCTGAACAAGATTGCTGTAAGAGGACAGTTGGCTTAGAAGCTGCCTGTTATTCACACCTTCTGTCTGTACTCACAGCCCACAGAGATGGTGCAGTATAGTTCAACTAGCCTTGAATAATTCAATTGCACTGTTGCCCAGCATTGCCTCCAGCACATAAACAAAAGCAGCTCAAGGGAATCCCATCTTCTTGTAGGATTAGCCACGTGCTCCCAGGTGAGCAGAGACATTGTTAATTGTTTGATATTTGGCCAGGATAAGACAAGATAAGAAAAGGGTTAAACATTGTTCAGAAACCAAGGTCTGGGTATTGTCCTTGGGCATAGCAAGGTGACATCATTGGGAAACTGTGATTGTAGTAAAGAGTCATTTGAAGTGTCCAAGCTTTTGTTCAGCTTGCTCCAGAGCCTGTGTTTCAGCATGGCTGCAAATTATTCAAGTATGAAAGATTTAATTCAACTAAGTTCAAAAAACATCTGTGCTTTCTAAAAAAAGTAAACCTCCAATAAAGGCCTGACACTATCTCTCTGCCACAAAGATTGGCAACATGCAATCCAATAGGACTGCTGCCACAATTCAAATTGGGTTCAAGAGGTCATTCATTCTTCTGATTTGTGTAAAAAAGATCAGAGCGAGAACAGTATTTTCTCTCCAGCATGTTACAACTTGGAATACATCTTAGAAGCCTGTAAGAAAGCCATTGCAATGACACAGCTTGGTGTGCAACTGCTTGCACAGAGCTAGTGAAATTCTCTTGTTTCAATACCAAACAATGGACAACAAATGGTTAATTGGTTGGTAGGGGTTTTTTCCTTCTTTCTTTTAAAGTTCTTTTTTCACTTTTAAAAATTGTTGAGAGGAATACCTAGAACTTTTTAACTCACCACTAGGATAGTGATTCTAGTATCTTAGAAAACTGATATACTTACACATTTTCTTTCTTGATAGTGAGATGCATTTGCAACTCTAGCTTTCTCAGGCCACAGCTTCTTAATTCTGTTTTAAAGTTGCTGGGTATAAAAAACATATTATTAAAATATTTTGATACCTTGCCCTGCCAAGAGCTTAAATATTCTCCGAGGAAGACCTTTCTTTACTGTATCCTTCCTTTTCCTGTTTGCTGACTTGAAAGCCTTTCAGTTTTGCTGTGAAAATATAGGACTGAAAAAGGGGGGTGAGTTCTGGAGTACAATGAGAACCAGCACTTTCTTTTATAATTTTGGCCTTCCCATTAATGCCAGCCTCACAAATTATTTTAACATTTGGGTGAGAAGAAACCATCTGTGCTACATTCATAGAAACCTCAAAAATAGGTTAGGTAATTATTGAATAATTTGCCTGGCAGTAGATTTGCAATTTGGTAACATGTCCTGGAAGCCTTTCTTCAGATACAGTGTGCTTTCCATGGGCTGCAGTCTCCTCAGAGGCTGTGTGCTGCAGCATGGAGTGCCTGCTTCCTGAAATACCTGGCTCTTCTGTGTCCACTCTCTTTTTCCTCTCCCTTGTCCATGCTGTTCTTTCTTAGGCACTTTTGCACAGGGTTGCCAGAGGCTCAAGTTTTGCCTTGCAGAAGATATTTGCACTGGAGTTAGAGCCTGGCTGTGCCAGTATCCTAGCTATAAAAATCATCAATTCTCTCTCCTTTTGCTTTGGGAAGTCTGTGGATTTCTGTAAAAACTTTGGTTTTCCCACCTAAACCTTATGCCCCAAATTACACCAAGGGAAATGGGAGAACTTTAGCTTTTCCCTCCCTGCTGGCTCAGCATGCTTGAAGATTGGAGTCACCACCACCACTTGAAACTGTTATCAACTGAATTGGTAAGTGCAGGTGTCCTGTATCCAGCTAAAACTCATCACCTTTTCCTCCATCAGCCTATAAACCCTTTAGCACCTCGTATCCTAGTAATTTCTATTCTACACAAGCTCTTCTGCAAGACTTTTTGATAAATTAATTCTCTGCTTATCAGACACTGCTTCCAGTCCTTTGCTTACTGTTTCTCTCACTAGTGTGAGGATCTAGATAGTTTTGTAAAAGCCTTTAAAACTGCAGGCATCAGACATAACAGTATTTATTTAGTCAATGGACACAGTATTGGGATTGTACCCCCCCTTCCTCTTCACTACTCAGATTAAAACATCCCCAGAAGTACACTTGACCTTTTACTACACTGACCTAGTAGAAGGTCATACTTGGAGGTTTTTTTGGTCTTTTGGCCTGAATGCTTATGCTGGATACCGTATTAAACTGACTGGGACATTTTATCCATAATCTGTAGCCAATTATAGAACATAAATTACAGCATCCAGGGATGAGACAGGGCTATTGGATAAATTAGTTGTTGTGTTGCCAGCAGTCTCACTGCTTGCCAGATTGCTTGAGCAAAGGGACTCTCAGGGACAGGTTTTAATACTGTGTTGAGTTTGTGGTCAGAGAGGTCACAGGTCTTTGATTGATAGGAAAGGCAAACCTTCTAAGAAAAGCTAATATACATTAAATAACATTTATTTCCTTTTAGTTCCATTAGTTAGATTAGTTAATGTTTAATTTATGGATTCAATTGAGTATGGCTCAACACTGGGAATGTTGCCAGATTTTATTCCCTTTTTCACTATGTGATTATTGGTTTTTCCCCTTCTTTTAAAAGCTCACTTTTTTTCTTTTGATATAGAAGAACGTAGATATTCCCTCTCAGTTTTGATCATCAAGCATGTTCTGTTTACATATGTGTTTGGATTATTTTTCTTTGCTTATTTAGAGTAAAAGTCATGATCATTTTGTCTTCTATCAACAATCTCAGTCCAGTGATAAATTATGTTTTTCTGCTTTATTGAGAACCCATACTGATTTTAAGTACAGTAAATAAAAATTCAAACAACGCATCTTCCACAACTGTAATTTATTACTACCTGTAACTTACCCAAGAAACACTTCCCAGTTTTGCACTTTTAGATCCCAGTCAGATTTCAAGCAGTAACTCACCTCTTCATCTGAGGGCCTGCTTAGACTTTTCCCCAGGTGCACTTTATTCTTCAACACATTAAACCAAATGCACCAAACCCCCGAGCTCTGAGCTATCACCAACTTTAAAGCAACTGAATAGCATCACCATCATTACTTTGAATATCTATGGAGTTTTTCCTCTTCTCCTGCTCTCTTCCATGCCTGCTGGACTTTTGAGAAAACTCCTGGGTGTGCCATTCAGTTCTCCTCACCAGTGTTCACCACAGGCAGAGGTTTGCCATGGAACTTTACAGAGACTTCCAGTATTGCATGTGTTTTTTTCTATGCTAAAAAAAACCCACTCAACTTTCTTACAGTGTCATATCTTCTGCTCATTTACCCATCTACTACTTATTATGGAGTCACCAATGGAGCTCACTTGCTTGCCAGCCAAGCCTACAGAACGTGCCATAGGAGATGGTGCCTTTACACTGTGAAAATGGCAGCTGGGTTTGTCCCCTTCAGCTGCCTGTCCTGAATCCCCTTGACGACTGATTTGCTGAGCACACAACAGCAATTCAAACACAGTTAGCCAATACCTGCCTTTTTCTGCAGAGGCAAACTGCAAGTATGGTATATGCAATGTAACACCTTTTATATACACTACACATAATTACAAGTCTGGGGTATGTCCTTCATGAAGTGCAGAGACACAGCTCATACTGCCTTTGCTGCTTCAAGAGCAAGGGAAACACTTCTGTACAGCGCTGAAAGTGTGAAAGTTCAATTGGATTGTTTGTTCCAATTTATAAATCTTTTGTATGTGTTAGGAAATGCAGCTAGAAAATCTAGATTTGAAGTAACATAAGATGTAGCCACCAATACCAGGTGTATGTGTGGGTGTGGTGAGACTGAAGCTTTCTAATACTGTATATTTTATATGGTTTCTTCTAAAGGGAAAAATACCAAGGCTGCTAATATTCTTCTAATTATAGAAAACAAATGTAATTTTGGATTCTCTTCATCACAATCTCCTCCAAAATGTCCTCCTGAGATCCCTCAAACCAGAAGTAACACTGATGGTTTAAGTCATATGTCTAATTTTTCATGCTCCGCTCTTTGCAGCAAATCACATAATAAATACCAGTATCATTCTACTGAAATAGCATCATTTGTCAACTGATCCCCAAGTGCAGTATAAATACCACTTCAAAAGCATGTCTCACAATCATACTGCTTTCTGCTGGATGTCTCCATATGGGTTATCAATGTCTATTACTGCATTGTGACTGTAAAGCATTTTATAGGCATGCACATGTTGATGTGCTTTGATTATAGCCTGGAGCAACTTTGGGAAATCCTGACTGAGCCAACATTGCAGAGATAGCCCAGCTCACACTGGTATCCAGTAATGGATTAGTAAAGGCACAGAGAAACTGTAATTGCAGTAAGACACAATTCTAACTCATCATCTCCGCTGTAACTCATTTATTTTTAAACACCTATTTACAAACCTTTGGAATACAAGTGGCTTAGTCTTAGCATTTGGAAAGCCCATCTCTGCAGATCAGAACGGGATACATTTGTCACTTTGGGAGCAATACCTCCTATCTTCTTCTAACTCAACATCTCATTCAGTCACTGTTTAAAGTGATTCTGACATTGATGACAGTGGGGCAAGTTGGTTGGTGTGTAACAGTTCAAAACCATTCCTATGCATCCTGCAGCTTCCTTATTGCACTTTCTTGCAATGAAGTACCTAACACTGCTCAGCTTCTCAGCATTCAACTTTCATTTTTAACATAAAAATCACCAATCACCAACATGAGATTCTCCAAACCCAGGCATACTTTGAAAATGCAAATCTGCATATTTTCTCATATACTCTAAATATCCCTTTGGTATTTTGTGTATATGAGCCTTTAAACCACTTAATGGCCACATAGGATAGCTTCATATTTGTAAGACAGAACCCCTCACTGAGAGTTGCTGATGGAAACATCCTTAAAGCCCTGACAATACCTGGCTGATAATTCACTTCATTTTGCAGTGGGGCTGAGCCACTGATTTACCATTAAAAAAAAAAAAAAGGAAGAAAAGAACAAAATTTGCAGTTAAAGAGTTCTTCCCTCAGTTAAACTTGTCAAAATACCTCCTTTGAGGTGGATTGCTCAAGAAATACTTGGAATGATTAAGTCTAAAGAGTTTAAACCCCCAAATTGTATTATGTCCTGCACAGAGCAGCAACGAAAAGCAGAAGTGAAACACTGTGTGAAAGATGACGTGTCAGTCTTCACATAAGAAACTGTGTTCCAGCATGATGCTCTCTGGCAGGACAAAGTGATGAATCCCAGGGGCATACTAGTGCAAAGTCAAGATTTTTGGTGATGGAATTAGAAGTATAAAGTGAAGCACTTGCAATCCTGCTTACACGTTTACCTTGTGCTGCACAACACAACCTTGTTCTGCCTCCAAGTGAACTGGCAAAAAGTTATTTTCTGATGTGACACACATGACTTCTGATCAAGTTTAACCAAAGTCTAGGATTCACATGATGTGACTGCAGAAATCCAAAACATGTGGCAATCTTTGGGTATGTAAAACCTGCCCCTCTCAGTCACTGACATGCCAGGCTTTGGAACTCCTCAATTATGCATCTCTACAAAGTATTTTTTATATTCAAGGTAGTACAAGTTGAAGTGTTTTAATCATTACAAAAACAATCACTAAATCTGCTGTTCTGCATGCCTAGTAAGGACTCACAGAAAAAGACAAGCTCCTAAAACATCTTACAGAAGTTCCACTGTTAACAGCAGGCTGCCATGACTTGGATGACTTTGAACTGCATCTCTGTAGTATATGAATATAAAAGAGCACAGTATTGATTTGCCTGCTCAATTCTGTCAAGTGCTGAGCCCACTCCAGAAAAGCACTTAAACACTTTTTACTACTAGTATTACTGTTCAAAAGTGTTCAATACCCAGGTCAAATCTAAGTGACATTATTTTTATTAAAAAGATACATTTTGGGGGGTTTAAATAATTAAATAATCACTTTAGTTCAGAGTAGATAGCTGTTTGAACCTCTGTCCCTGAAAACTGCAGAAAAGAATTTCAGTAAAATAGAAGAAAATGTTTAAAATCTCCACTATGATTAAGATTTTTAAACTTTTTAAAATAATCAGCTAGGCACACTGGTGACAGATGGTACGGTAAACACTCACCTGTTAAAGACAATTTTGAGAGTTTCCTGCTTAATGTAACAATATTAACCCTACTCTGTAGAGATCATAGACTTTCTCACTTATGGAAAGACAGGTAGCAGTGGTGCAGAATTTTATAGTCGTCTGTTTTCTAATTTTTCTGCACTCAGACAATATAGAAGCATAACTGGCCAGTTTTGTGGTATCTGGTGATGCCATTATTTTTAATGGAAAACAAAATCCCATTTCAATCAAATGCAAACCCATTTTTCTTTGCTTAGTCTGACACATCTCATAGAGATTTCACAGTCCCTCACAGTTAAGGCACAATGTACAGCTCCAAACGCACTGGGCACAGACGAGGACTCATCGCTGGGTTACCTGACAAAACAGGTGTGTCTGTATGAGGAACACATACAGTCTTCCAGCTTCTCTGGATAAAAGCTCCACAAAGTTATCTGAGATTGGATAAAGATCTGGAAAGGAAGCTCCAAGGAAAACCTTCTGGCTGCAAAGTTTTGCCAATTACAATCTCATGTTGGAATACTTCAAGCTTATAGTCAGGAAGATATTACCTTACCAGTCAGCTTTGAATAAGCAAGATGAGTAAGTAAAAGGAGAACCAAGAATAGAGAAAACAAGAGTTTTGACATTTGCTGGACACTTGAAACACCTTAGTTCCCAAGGCATGGATTATTAGAGATGCATGAAGTATCACTTATTTCAGGCAGCCCTTCTGCCCCGAAAATCCATGAGTGGAGCTTTTTTTCTAACTGCATCTCTGGCTGAGCCTTTTCTGTTCTAACTGCATCTCTGCACACCGTAGCCAGGTCCATGTAGTTTTCAAAAGGTATTTATCCACTTTTCCATCTCTGGCATGCTTTGCTTTTGATCAGACTCAGAAGCTTGCAGTTAAGCCAAGGGGATCTCTTGATTTACCTAATTCCCTTTAAAGGGGATGAGCTGTTTCATGCTTTCAGAAATGTGTTCTTAAAAAATCCCAGCACTCTCTTCCTTACTCTCTGTGGAAGCTTCTCATGGAATCCCTCCCTTCTTGAGAAAACTCCCTCTGCAGGAATTTCAGACGTGGCTGCAGGTATTTTCCACACTCAATATCTGACTCCGTGTACAGCCAAAAATAGGAGGTTACTGATCTTTCATGGTGCCTTTGGAGACTGAGAGCAGAAGCAAACCCTCCAAATCTCCTTGGATATACACCCAGCCACTCAGCCACAGAGGGACCATCAGTTGAATCAGCACCTACTCTTTTGGGTAACTGGCTAAACCTCAGAAAGGCACTGGTCTCCAGGGTCTCTTCAAAAGACACATTAAAGCCTGGCTGAGAGCAAGTCCAAGTTACAGAATCACATTAGAGAAGAGTTATCTCCCATCCAGGGATTTGCTTGCAGACATAGCTCAAGGCACAACCTTGTTCATTAGCTATGTAGGTAAGAACAGTCAAGGAAATAGAAGTAATGACAAACAAGCTGTGGCAGCCTTTGTCAGAACAGCCTCTGGGGGAAAAAAGCAAAGCTCTCAGTAAAAACATATTTGGTTTATACTTCACCAGGTATTTACAATAAGGAATCACTTAACTCCAAGTCTGAGCCTATTGAACAGCCAAGGGGAAATACTGTGTAAAAAGACTTGTTATCTGGGAAAAAACAGGGAACTGTGAGAAGTATGAGTGGGATTCATGTCGGTAAAAACGAATGGGTTATTGGGGCCACTATAATGACATGAGAAAAAACATAAGGCCAGCCAATTAAACAAGAATTCCAACTTACACCCACATGAAGAGATAAACAGGATCGTGTAAATCACTTTATCTCCTGTAACTTTGTCAAGGACCACATGAATTGTAACAAGAAGGTGGAAGAGTTAAACTTTCCCACATCTAAGGGGAACAGAATTTATGGTGGGGTTATCACTAGGGTTGTAGAAGTAACTTAGCTATAGTGGTATATGTTAAATTGCTTAACAATGTACTTAGAATGTTTACGCATAAGTCAAATGAATATGTATGTGGAGACTAAATAAGTGTTAGAATTACACTGTGATCGGTGTGCGATGGAGAGCAATGCTTGTGTTCATTGCACCCGGCATGCCGAAATTGATTTTATCATATAATAAAGTTCAATTGAAAAACCTACAAGGTTGAGACTTTGTTTCTCACAGAACCATCTCAAACTAGTCAGTTTTCTCAGCTCATTGTGGCGATCTGGTTCCAAGTGGTCCATAACTTACCTTCTACCATGGACTGAATTAAAATACTGACCCAAGTTAAGACATCACTTGATGCTACAATTAAGACAGAAAATTGTCTTAAGAGTTTTAAATGCATTTTTCCTTTCCAAAATACACCAACATTAAAGACATAACAATTTCAGTAAAGAAACCAATTTTCAGTGCACCAGAAACCTTCACCTTGGTACAACTAGCCTGAAATTTAAAAGAGCAGAAGTTCAATAGTTTCCTCAACTGAAGGGACCCACTACAGAGACCAGACAATTTTAGTAATTCAACCGTTTCAGTAGGAACCACCTGTGAGCCATTAACAATGTGATATAAATTACAGGTAACAGTGATTCCCACTCCCCATCCATGGAAAAATAGAAGTAATCCCACTTTGTTTCCAACATCCATCTCAAATAGCAGCAGTTCTGTTACCCCTGCAGCGAATAAAATCCATTGTGTTACCACACTATTTTCAAGTCAAGAACTACTGGTCATGCAGCCTTTCCTGGTCCTTTCCCCCACCCAAATTCAATTGGCTGATACTCTTAATTCTTAAACTAAGCAATTCACTCAGAATTTTAACTGTAAAATATTTTTAGCAGAATATTTTAAGAAGTAATTCAATTTTTTAGTTTGTTCCCCCCCCCCCCCCCTCCATTTACAGCAGAACAATGAAGAAATCTTTCAGTACTGGCCTGAAAAACAACTGCTCTTCATTGGTACTCAGCAGTCACCAGGAGGAGACTCACAGGTACAAATGGCTACAAAAGACCTGCATTTTTTAACAGCTGAAATCTTGACTGCAAATGAGGTCGAGTTCAAGGCAAAACAACCCTGATTAATAACAGATACAAGTCTGCTTAAAGCAAGTACTCTGAGGTCTGCACTTTTCAAAAGCCTCTTCACAGGACAATCCCGTGGTTAGGAGCTATTAACAGGGCAGTTTCAAATCAGATACAATTCAGGTACAACACAACAATACTAGAAGTATTTCTATAAATTTTGAAATGTTTTTAATATGTACATTCTTTCTTAGTAAATATTAAAGTAGTGCTCCTCTTTTGCACTTTTTTCTTTAGACTTCTAAAAGGGCAACAGAAATACAGTTTTCACCACCCTCCAAATCAACGCAGTTACCTTTGTAACAAGCACATATGAATTCTGTACACCTTTCCCTCCCCACAAAAGAAATAAAAATATGCCATGACTATCCAATTACACATCATCACAACTTTAAATTACACATACAAATAATTCCAGAGTATTTAGAAAAAACCCAAAATATTGGATTTATGAAACCATTCCATGCATTCAAAAAAAAAAAAAAAGAAAAAAATTATTAAGTTTCTTTAAATGGTGTTTTTTGCTCTATCCAAGTACCTAAATCTGAATTCAGTGTATCATTAAGACTAACCACTGCTTGAGTCATAGAAACATGACAGTACACAGATAACCAAGCTTCTATTTATAGACAATATGATATACAGTTACTACCTCTTTAATGAATGTCAAATAAAGCAAGTTTTGCTTTCTAAGACATTGAAACTGCACATTAAGAAAACAGTAAGAGGTGCTGCTAAATAGGCAACATTTTGAAAGGAAAGCTATGTATTTATATGATCCTGCTTGGCAGTAGCAGCTAATTAGCAGGGTTCCTATGTTTAAGCTAATTTATTTCTTTTTCCAGAATGACAACCTATTCAAGAGCTAGCACTTACTAACCCAGAAATATCACCAATTTCATCTTCAAGAGGAAAAAAAAAAAAGAATTTATGCAGTGAAAGCCCTTTGGGGCAATCTCTTTCATTACATAAAATCTTTATATTTTCTACAAAAGAGGCTCGTAGCACAACATACAGATTGGAAACAGACACTTCAGACATACATTAAAAACCTGAATTCAAAGGGTATTCTTTTTAACCGTTACTATGAAGACAAGTAAAATTATATTTACATGCAAAGAACGCTGCATGATTTCATAATATCCTATTTTTCATGTTTGCCTTAAGATACTCCTTGAAAAGCTGTACTTCAGTTCTAAATTTATTTTACATGAATCTTGACAGATATCACTCTCAAGTATTATTCCCTCCCAGTAAATAAATCAATACTGTCAATATGCTCAATTTATTTTCACAAATCAATTCAGAGTGTCATATGTTCCTGATATACAGGGGTTAATACCTGTGCAAGTTAGTATCCATTTATTAGGAAAGCTCTCCATTAGCAAGGTGCATTTTCAGTACAATTAAATCCAGCTTGCTGCATTGTCTGTTCTTGCCCTGGGGTACTGTCCAACTGCACTTGAGTACAGTGAGAGTACAAGACTGTTGATCAGTACCATTCATTACAGCTGTGAATAATTCTGTTTGTGCCACAACACCAGAAGCCAAGCATTTGAAAAGAAATCTTGGCTCTTCTTTAACTGAATTTACCAGGTGATGTTAATTACCATCCTTATCAAACAGATTTTTGTAGGGGCTATTTACAGTGTACATGGCTGAGCATGCACCTTACAGACACAAACACTTTTGCCAGTTCTATTCCGTGTCATTACACAGTGCCTGAAAATGACAACACATCTTAAACACCATTTTAATTAACAGTTTCAAGCGGGAAATGGTCTTTATTTTACAACTGCTATACTTGCATTATTTTTAATTTTTTTTTTATATAAAAACACTAACTCCTGTCCAGAAGTCTAGACACATTCTACATACTACAGGTTAAGGCAGTAAAAAAATGTGTTCCTGATAACTGGTCTTGACAATGTCAATTAAAGCTGTCTGAAGCTACTCCAGTTCTCCAACAGATCTTTGAAATCCCAAATAATTTGTGAGTGAAAGAGTCACTTTGCTTTCTTCAGAGTTTTAGTAATAGAGACATAACAGAATTTGGCATTGCAAGTTAACAAGTGTTAAGGGAAGGAAACATTTGATTTCAGTTCATTCCATGAGTTTAAAAGCTGAAAGTATAAAGTTTTAGATAGGATTCTGAATCAACCAAGAACTGTAGGGAATGAAGGAAAAAACCAATTTTATGCACATTACTGCATTCTTAAAAATATACTGTTATCTTCAATAATTCAAGTAAGGTTGTAGACATTATAAAAAATAACTTCATGAACCATACTCAAGTTTCAAATCACATTCTCAAACTTTAAACCCCAAGCAGTTTTATTGTGTTAACTTCATATAATAAACCATGAAGATCTGACTGAACAAATGGTTAATGGTTTGCACTTGTGATTCCTGTAACAGTTAGCAGACTCGCTAACCAACTTACTGTAAAGATATGGCAGATTATGTATTTAATCAAAGCACTTTGATTTAGGCATGAAACAAATTCAGATGGTTGACATTCTGTGCTTCTAATGCCTCACTCATAAGAGAGGCAAGAAACACCCACTACTGTACAGACAATTGTTTTTTACAGAAAACCCTTCCTTGAAATAAATCTTTTATCCGCAGCTGTAGATGAGAGTATAATCTGTTGTAAACAGGGCACTGTGTTGTAAAACCAGTTTATTTTTAATTAAGATCTCTCTCCAAAAGTTGGAAAAACAGACTCTTCAGAACGTCTTTCAAATGTAGCATGTTCTGTTTGTTATATCATAAAGTTACTTTCATTTCATTCCTTTTTAAAGATGTTTGTGTTCACAGCAGTTCTGTTTTTAAAAATTGTTTGAAATTTATATAAAATCCTGTACATGTTCACAAATTATTGCATAAACAGCATAATCTTCATGACAATATTCAGCAACACATGTCCATCTCAGGAACTTCACGTTTCCCTTCTTGCTTTTTTCTTCTTTTTAACTTGTTTGGGGGATTCCCAGCTTTCTTCAGACTTTGCTAAAAAACAAAACATAACTATAGTGTTAGGACTGAGAACACTTACACAAATTGACTTTTAAAATCATGGATAGCACACACCATATTATTAATTAATTCAGAACAATCAACTTGCGGTTTTGTTCACCTGCTTCTCCCTAATAGTTTAGTTTTAAATACATCTAAACCAACATTTGCAAATTTCAACCTACTTTTTTACCCCACCAGCACAGAGTGATACACAACAAAGGTGATTCATTATGCAAATGTATTATTTGCGGAAGAGTCACTGTTATTCTCTGGCTAAGTAAAATTAACGTACATGTACACAATCGACATTAAAAGCTCACTTTTGCCAGATTACACTGTTTTTAGTCATTATATATGTGACATGTCAGAAGAGTACTTTTAAAAATAATGAACTATGCAAAGATGCAGTTAGATGGAATGCATAATTCAGTAAGGAAGCACTATGTTCTTCTAATAAAACAGCTTGCCTTAAAACATGCTGGCTGCCAAAAGTGGTGAAACGGGTATAGTATTGTATAGATGTTCTTTCAATTGCCAATACATGAATCAGTCACAAAAGAGTTCATATTTTAGAACCAGAACAAGAAGTCATCAGCTGACACACTGACTTGAAAGATTCCATTGTTTCGTGTATTCAAAATCAAGAAACCAATTACTGCAGTTGAACGAGACTGTTACTATGAAGTCATCATGTTTCTTCTGCAGTCATTACAAACTCATTTAGCACTTCAGTGCTTAGCCAGGAACTTATTACAGATTGTCAGTATTTATTAATTTTATTAAAAAGTCTGATTCAAAACAACAGGGTGTTTTAAGCAATGCCTTTCACATCCTGACCTCCCTTCTAATTTTCCCATCTTACTGTGTGAGTACTTCAGTACAAGCACTTTTGCACAGTGTAGCAAGAAGGTACCTTTGACATCTTTGGGCACAGCACATTTTCAAAAAACAATTTACCTGCAGAATTCAGCCTGATTTATGTGCTAAGCTACAACTGAAAAATAACTGCATCACCCAATACCTTTCTATTCCCATATAAGCAACAGTTTTCCTCCATGAATACATGGAAGCATATAGGAAAAGATGCTAATGAACTAAGTTGAGAACTCAAAAAACCCCAGCAGGTTGAAACTTGAATTGTTAGTAATTTTTTTCCAAATTTTTGGTAGCTAAATATCCTGTCAACTGCTATGTCAGTAGCCATCTGTTCTCCACTGCAGGCTCACAGGCAGGCCTTTGAAACAGTGCTGGCAGAACTCCTCAGTCACAGCATGGAGCTCCAGTCCTCATGGATGGATCCAAATGTCTGTTCAGGATGGGACAAGCCCAACAGGCATTTTTAGTCATTCAAGCCTATGAAGCCAGTTTTTCCTCACAATGAAAAGAAATATATCAAAGTGCTTCAATGGAAGTTTAAAATATGGCAGATGTATAAATGATATACACAAGTACCCTGATACGGCACCCTAAAACTCAAAGCCCAGGGCAAAGCATTCTGACTATATAAGGCTCTATGAGGAAAATCCACACCCAGAATTCAGACAAATAAACTGCACTGAGAGATACTTACTCTGTGGAGGAGGCACACTGTTTTGCTTAATACTGGGACTAGAAACATCTGTCTCTTGCAGCATCTGTGGCACTTGGGAAGTGATCTTGTCAGAATTGCTCTCTGATACAATTACAGATGGCTCAGTAGACACAGCAAGTGAAGGAGGCTCCTCAGACTATTTGAGAAACAAACAAACAGTTTCCAAAAGTTTTTAAAGTCATACAATAAATACTCTTATATAGTGTTATTTTGGCAGTATACTTATACAGCTACTGAGAAGATGGCATTGAAAAATGAAGCCAACATTAAAATCCTTCAAAATTTTAAACTGAGGCTGTAATACTATGACTGCCATCTAGTGTCAACATTTTTAGTTGCATACAAGCAAAGATAAACCACACAAATTAATTCTTAAAATACATGACATGCAAAGAAAGGAAGAACAATCTAGAAATCACCAAGATCTTAAAAAGATTCTAGAATACCTATTCATGAGAGATGTAAGACAGTGACAAGCATGCATTTGGCTGCAAGGCAAACAGGCAAGGTACACAGGCCCAAATACACAACTCAAACCCCAAATAAATCAAACTTTTATTTAAAAAGGATCTGCATTCATTCTTACCAACTGCTAAAAACACTTTATGTTTATATTAGAACAACAAACATTTGCAAGAGCAGTCAGCAAGTATTTCAGTGGAAGCTACTGCAGAAATAACTGCCAAGATACTCATAGTATTTTCCAATTATCTACTCGATTTTGAAGGTTCCCACTACAGAGACAAGATGTAACTGCACCCTAGTGTGTAGCATTTATTGTAATTAAAATTACAGCAAAAGAGAAGTCATAATATACAAAAGAGCAAAAAGATACAATTTTTTAATCATATCATACTAACAAAGAAATTAAACAGCTTTAATTGAAAAAAATGAACACAAATTTAGAGAATAGCAGTTCTCTAACCTTTTATGAATAGCTTGCTGTATTCTTACACATCAACTGAAACAAGTTTTTTTTATAACTAAAATTGCAGAACTTCTCCTAATCTACTGAAAAATTAATCTCAAATATTTTTATGTATCAACCATGTTGATAAAATGCACTCCCATCCTACAGGAATTCCAAGCTTGCCTAATTTTAGTGTTGCTTAATGGTTAGCAATCATGAGCTACACAAATAAATGAGTTTTAACACAATGAACTGTGGTTTCTAAAACAAAAGGAGGACTTAAAGCTTTTAGTGCAAGGCAATCAGTTCAGTCAACTGGTATCACAGTTTTGTTAGGACAGAGTCACACCTACCAGCAGGTAGAGCAACTCAGTTAAGACTTTAATAGCTCAGCTGTCTCAGGTTGACTAAAAAACACGTTGCAGCTTGAATGTTACATCATGCAGTATTACTGCAAATGTAATGACATAGGCACATACAGCACTATCTGAGTATTTTTCCAGATACTTCCATCTAAATTTTGGATACAGGAAAGTGGGTAGGGATACCAAACATTAAAAATTGGGTACTACTCTTTTCTAGGATATTCTCTGTTAACAAATCTGTTCAGAAAGGAGATCTGAAACAATGAATAAAGCATATTTGTTAATATAAATAGTTATATGCCTAATTCTACAATTTAGCAATGAAGTAGTAACTTGTCAAATCATTACAAATGAACGATTTTCAAAGATATCTCTTAATTTAAAACCTGTGCTTGTTGATAAAATGCAAAATTATTAAATAAAGCTCAATGTATATCATGGGGAAAATAATGTCATGTGAAACAGAAGTGTTCAATATTCATCTGGTTTTGGTGTCTATGAGGATATACTGAGTAATAACTTATTTGTACGCAGTTTATTTTTCCTTATATTTGGTTCTCATGTTTTGGAGTGTTTCCTCAAGACTAGATTACCTACTTTGGAAACTCAAGTCATCCATTTCACACATCAGTCTCAGACTGTGTCTAAAACTTTTTGGAACAGCCAAGTCAAATAATATTGGAAGGCATCTTTGCATGTGTGAAATTTCAATGAAGCCCAATCTGATGGCAAGGAGACCTGATAAAGACTGACAGCCCATTTACATTGTCAGATACAACAATTCCCAAGTTGTCCTTTACCAACTCCAATTGAAGAGAAACTTACTAATAGTTTTGTTTGTCCTGTGCCCTCACATCAAGTTTAATACAGACTATCTCCTGTTTCTCAGTCACCACTTACACAGATATACATAGGCACACATATGAATAGATTGAATTTGAGATTCAAGAGCAACAGGAGCCCTTATGCTCATCAGGAATAGTGCACTGTGGGTCTCCATCACATGCTGATGCCATCGAATCACCTAGGAAGTTTGGTATGATTGTAAACACTAATGAATTGAGGAAAGTCTTCTGGAATTGGGCTTGTATTGGCCATGTCAACAACTTGTGAGAAAAAAAAAATCTAAGTGCTGATATATTTCAAATCAATTTAGATTTCTGAACAGTAAAAGCTAAAGCCTTTTGGGATGCATGAGTGCACCTCTTTATAACGTAAAAAAACCCTCACCTTGATGTCACAACCCAAGTCTTCTGTCTACACATTTTCAACTAAAGCCTCTAAAATGAAACAATATCTTTTCTTCTAAGTTTTTTTTTTTTTTTTTTTAAACAAACAAAAACCACACACTGACAGGAATAAAGCCACTTGCACACACAGGCAGGTGTCTTTTCAAATACAGCTTCAAAAAGCCACCAAATAAACCAGCTATGCACTACTCAGACAGACCAGGTAGCTGTTGCTAACCTTGAATAAAGGTAGAACAGCGCTAAACTAAATCATTGTAGTAAAGCTCTACTTTAATGAGTAAGCCTTACATATGTCTGAATGAATGTGCTTGTCAGGACACATTTTCAACACACTTCTGTACTTTTTCTTTGTTAACCTGCATCCTCTTGTAAAAGATTTCATTCTAGTATTTTCATTTGAATCTTAAGACCTTGTTATCCTTATGAAACTAATGCTTACAAATGAAAAATTAAAACTCAGCATTCTGACATACACTCTTGGGTACCAAACTGCTGCCTCGCTTGTATTGTTCACTCTTTATGGAACATAAAAAATCAATGCCACTATAAATATTACACACTTTACACCTCCGCCATGCTTTGTAGAGTAGCAGTATCTGAGAAAGCTGCTATCTGGAGAATGATTCAAAAAGAACTTGTGTTCTCTAGAGTTTGTTTCAACAATAAGCTGAAGCAGTTAGTGAATTGGTTCAAATAAAAACTTTTCTTATTCAGTCATTAAGCTCAGTACAGCTACAAAATCCCCCAGTTTTAGACAGCATTGAAGTCAGAATATAGTAAGTTACTAACATGTCATTCTGTTGCAACAAAACCATAGAATATCCTACTAGTCTTGTGCTCAGACCTATCAGTCCTTATGTTTCCAGATTTCAAAGTTTTCAACTACTGCCTGAATATTCAAATGAGAAAATAACTTCCCAGTCAAGAAAGTGACCACTGATTTGGAAGATACTCCTATATTTTATATACTGATATATTTTTAAAACTTCCTAAGTGCTGTCTATCTGAAATTCAACTGCTCAATGACCTTTACATTCATAAGCATATAGCCTGAAACAGTACTCTTACTGAAACCTTATCTACACAAAGTAATGTTTGAAGGGACTTCAGCACTTCCAAATCAAATTGTAACATAAACCAAATTTTGCATCCCTACCTTAGCTGGTTCACTAGTACTTATGGTCTTCACAGAAAAAGCTCTTTCCTGCTGTGGCTGAACTTTTGAGGTATCCTTCTGAAATTCCTCTCCAGCTTCTCTATCCAGTTCTTCAGTGTCCTACAAAAAGGGGTGTGGGAGGGGAAAAAAGAAGAGGCTGTGTTTGCAGTCAAGTTCTGACTCTTCTTCCCTGAAGGAGTTTTGTTGCCTTAATTTTATTACAGCTCCTATAATTTCTATACTAACTTCTGTAACTAAGAAAATCTATTAAAAAAAAAATTAGTGGGCTAATGTTAGCCTAGGCCAACACTCAAAATTTATGTAACAATATAATAAAACCATACCTACAGAACCCAATAAAGCTGAGAAAGCAGTACTCTTCATACAGCTTACTTACAAAATCTCTGTCTTAGAATGAATTGCACTTCACACTCCTGTTAAATTGTAAGTATGTGAAATTAAACTGAATTTAGTCTGAAGACTTTGCAAAAGTATCACAATGACACTTGACTGCTCTCAATTCTGTGCATTGTTTCAAATAAAAAGTTTTAAAATGCAAGTGCTGCATATTAACCCATATGGTTTTCTATCATTATTAGGCTTTAATATCTTAGCAACTCAATTTAGTTTGCCATAATGCCTGTAAACAAACCTTGGTATAAAAACTGAAAATATGTTCAAAGTATTCAAAACCTTTGCTCCTTAAACCTTCTAATGGTACAAAGTACTCATTTTACATGTGTAACATACAGAACAAGTAGTTACACTTGTTTATAGCACTAGAAGAATCCTGTGGTGGTAAAGAGTAAATAGTACACAGGTCTCTGGTTTTAAACTGGAACTACCTCTTGAAACACTGTTCCTTCACTTATTTCCATTGGAACCTTATGAAAACGCAGTCACAGTCTAAGTCTGTTGATTCTTGACAGGAAAGAACACGCACTGCCTTTGCCCATAGCTCTTAACTTAGTTTTCACTGCCTTGACAAACACTGAAGTAAAATAAAAGTGTGAACATTTAAGTATAATCAATGAGAAAGATGAAGCTGTTCCATTTCAGAGGACAAATATACAGATTTTAAGTGAGTTTGAAGCAGGACTGGCAAGTTAAATTATGAAACTCTTATAACAAGGGTAACTTCTGTGATGTATTCGGAGTTCTGTCAACTCCTATCAAGCAACACCCCCAATTTTACATAAAAATCCACTACAGATAAATTCTCATCTGTAAACTGATGGCTTCATAGACTGACGGACTGAAAGAAAAAGTAACAAAATCAGAATGGTTGGAGACTAATATGTAGAACAAGTGAGTCTGATTATGTTAATATGGGCAGTAGGACTCCATTTGACATATATCACTTAAAACACAGCTCACAAGCAATGGAAAAAAATTTAGAATGTCTTCACTGACCATAAGATCCACCCAGGATACTCACAAACACCTGTTGACCATAACCTATTAATCTTGATTTACACTTAAAAGTCATTGGAGAGATCAGAACAGATTTCAATTCCAAAAAACCTGCAGTCCTAGTTCCGCCAGACTGAATTTGCCTCTAAAGAAACACTGCAAATTGACACTCCACCTCCAAGCCGAAAACTTGAAAAAATAATTTTATGTAGCAGCAATTTAGTATTTTAAAATTGTTGTAAAAAAATCGGAGACTGAAAAATGTGATAATCATAAAAGAGAATTAAAAGCAAGCATGACTGAAGTTTTGCCTTCCCCTCTCTCCAATTCATCCAGTCAGATTTCACTGAACATTGATCATTTTGTAAAGAGTGTAAACTATGAATGGCTGTCACTATAAGCAGAAGCAGGATGTAAATGGATAATGAGTTGTAAGAGCTTTTTCCTATTAGGAAAGTACTTGTTTTCATCTATTCAAACATCATTCAATTGCCAAATGAAGTGCAATCTGCTTTTGCTGTTTTTACAAATGTCTTTCAATGTAATCTTCAGAAGCTATTTAAGTAACACAGAAAACTCCAACCATCCTCAGTTTGAAAATATTCTCTCCCTCATTAAAATCTGACTCAGAGTAGCCCCACCTACTGAATTTGAGGCATTGAGACTCACCATTTCAGGTAAATCAAGTTACAACAGTACTTCTGAAAACTGATCAATTCTCACAGAACTGTACTTGAAGAGAGCTTAAGAGAACTTCACTTTCTTTCATTTTCCTAGCTAGCTATTTCACCAAGGCAGCTGTCCTTCAGAGGACGTGAGGAGGAGGCTTCACATGCAGAGGACAGTTCCTCCTAAAAGTGTCCCTACAGTATAGAATCCTGATTTGATAGAAAATAGGTAATTCAGAATAAATACTTCCCGTATTTAATGACTTTCTTAAACCCAGCAAAATTATGAATTATTCCAGGTTTGACTCGTGAATACAACAAATTAAGGAAATACTAGTATAAGAAGAATCACTTTTAGCTGTTGAGAAACAACAGTAGACAATCCAATACCATAAGGAAATTAATTTCCCCAAAACAATTTTTGCTTAAGATGCCAATAAGGCAATTTTGTGAATTCCTCACAACTGCCATCCAAAACCATCCAGATTTTACCTGTGCAGGAGAGTTAGCTTCTTCCCCCTGCTTCTTCTTTTTCTTCTTCTTTTTCTTGGATTTGCCGCTTGCAGAACTCTGAAGAATTGGCTCTGCTTTTTCATTATCTGAAATCTTCATACGGGAAGAGAAGGTATTTAGCATTTAAAGTGGCAATGAAACATGTTTTCTACAGACTAACACAAATTACTAAGTATAAAAAATTTAATTGCATATACAAAGTGTAAATGAGCACAGCCTTATCTGTTCAGTTCATTTTAGGAAGACCACATTCTTTACATGCCATATGATAATACAGGTAGAGGAGTTGGGAATGGAAAAGGCAACAGAGCACCATGTGCTGGTGTCATGCAAATGCTGTTTTTCATATTGAGAAATAAAGATTGTAAAGAAGTATTTATGAAAACAGATTTAAATCCTCTCAGTCTATACTGATAAGACAATCCTTGTAATTGCAGTGAGACAGTAAGATTTAACATGGAGCTGAGTGTTTTTTCTCAAAAACAACATTCAGAATTTTCCTTCTCTGTGTACATTGCAAACACAATTGTGCTATTCTTATAAAAAGAGATGAGATACTACCTCACATTTATCACCACCTTTTAAGTTACTTTAAGAAATGTCAGTGCTAAGGGCAAAGTCTTGACACTAAAAAGAAAATGCCACCTTTTACCTTCTGAATATCAGATCTCTCTTCACGTTGAGGAACAGAAACAACTTTCTCATCATCTACCCAGTTTCCCCACTCTTCTGCTGGTGCATTCCAATCAGAGCTGGGATCAGCTGAAGAAAGTCCATCTAGAAAGGTTAAAAGTTTTTTTCAGGAATATTGTCTTACTTCACAAGCGCTTTTTTCCCAGCTTAAAAATTAAAAAACCCTCCAAACTAAGCATAAACTCACTTCTTGATATCAAGATATAAATAATAATTTCCTCTATTTCTGAAAATAGTAAAGATTTTATCAGTAGGTCGAGGACATTTTTAAGTAATGAATACAACAGTGATTTTGCAGTGCAGTCTGACTACAGATTAATCACAGCAGTCAGTCAGATGCAATTGCTTCGAGATAGTTTTTTAAACCATGTGAAGAGGAACAAATTTAAGAGCTGTTCTCTGTCTTAACCCTTCTTCCTAGTTTGTGAAAAAATTAGGATGAACTGTAACACTGAGAAGTCTTACCTTAGTAAGATTCCTTTACAAGTGATATATCTGACAGTGTAAATCTTAAGTCAAAAGTTTTTAAACAGTGACATTCGTTAATAAGGTTATTTTTTCTAAGACTCTCATATCCCTGCTCTATTTTCTTACTGTTCATTTATGATGGCACTTATTTATGTTGCCACACAGGAATGACAGATTTAAAGGGTCAGTCATTTAAAAATAAAAAATATATGAAGGGAAGAACTAAGCCATAGACTGTGTTTAGTAGGAAGTTATAGCAGGCCAATTTCAAAACAGAACACCTTGTAAAAGATTGTATTTTCATTTCACATTTATATTAACATCACAAATACTTTTTTATCCCCAGTCTATACCAAACTGAAGAGGTGGCAAACTTGGTCTGCCAACTACAGTGGGATTCAGTTTAGTCATTTAAAAAACAAGTCAAAATGAAAAGCAGTAATAAGCCCAATTAAATTTACTGGCAAACATTACAAAGTTAAAAATATACTAAGAGATCTTAAGATTAGTTAGGACACTTTTTTGCCTCTTCCCTTCATAGGAAAATATTACCTAAATTACGCCTACTTTCAATGCTAAAATTTACTGATTTGAAAAAAACAATTACTGTCCAACATAACACTTTACAGTTTATCTACTGCCTCCGCACTAGTTGCTTAAGAAAAAAATCCATTAAGTAGTATTTCTACATACAGTTAATTTCCTTATCCTGATGAAGCAGAAGGTGTATCTGTGTATCACACTGGCCTACACTTGCATTCGCCCCTTCTATTAGTGCATCCTTCACTTACTTGACATCTATGATGGAACTGCTCTATTAACAGAAGCTATAGCTGTAAACACTCTATGCTCAGAAATGTGAATCAATTATGCTTTTGTAAATGTAAATTTGTAAATCTGATTACTTTCAAATGATCAACTGAAATGTGCTTTTCTTATCCTTGAAACAGATAAAACACAAAAGGTAAGTTTCAAAATGATCTGGTATCAGAACAGTCTTACCACAAGTGGTGGAATTAAGGGCAGGATTGATCTATCCCACTTCTGCAGTCATTAAACAAGTTATTCTTAGAGAGAAAGTAACATGCAAGGCTCCTTTTCTCATCAATTTGTGGAACTATTTTTCAGATCAATGTCCTAATGAGATGTAGTAAACTTTTTCTTAAAAACAGAGAGGGGAAAGTGGGGAGTAAACACCAAATTTACTATAGTTCCCAAGTAATTTCAGTGATTTCTATCCTATATGTGCTTTCTATACAAATAAAAACTTCTTAATGTTTAGGAAATGTGAAGGTAAGTCAGATTAAATACAAGAGTTTTGTGTCACATTAACTTTTCAGTAAGGTGCAAACATATAAAACCAAACTGACTCAAATACAATCTGCAGACTTGCAGTAGATTTTTCACATCATTTGCAGCAAGACTGTCTTAATTCATTACAAAGACTTCTCTAGCGAAAACCAGAACTGCTTTGCAACGCATGAGGTCTCTTACTTTTGAGTTTGAATGTCCAAGTGTTTTTCCTAAAAATTAACCATTTTCTATTATAATTTGTCAAAATACATCTTCCTGTTTTCTTTTAGTTGTCAATTAGCCTTATAAAAGTCAAACATTCCAGGTTTTTCCTTGGATACCCACAACTGTCTAAACCCAGTAGTTAATAAAAGTAACTACACTTTAACAGTAATTAACAACATTTTAGAGGAACATACTTAACCCAGACCATTCATCATCAACAGGGGGTTGAGCATGACTTAAATCCCACTGAAAATCAGAAGTACCAGTCTGAGAAACTGATTCACTGTTGGATCCTGAAAAGGAGTAAGTAACATTGTAAGTTAACAAGCTTCCTGAAGGTTTCTTGAGGAAAGGAACTCCAATCAAAGTAGGAAAGGAAGACGAAAGCCTCAAAGGAAAAGCATCTGATTCTAAAGACTGCACAGGACAGGAAAACTAGTAGGCTCTTGTACATGAAGTATACTCAGAACATAAGGACACTGAAGGAAAGGGGAAATAAGTATTGAGAAGAATATGGAAAAAGAGAAAAGAAGGGTCAGTGACAGCAACCTATAAGGCTTACAGCAGTTTCCTCAAACTGAAAAATACAATAAAGTTATTACCCTGTATTAGTAAGAACTCTTACAGAGAGAAGATTAAAAGAAAAGATTACTAGAAAGGAAATTACATTGCTGATCAACCAATTAAATTACACATTACTAAGAATCCAATTCTCATTTAAAGAGAAAAATTTCACAAACATAAAAGCAGCACAACAGAAAACAGTAAGGTCAATACCAGTCATGATAACAGAAAATGTTACACACTTAACATTATTAAGAAAAATAAACAACAAACAGAAATCATTTCATGAAGAATCATAACAAACAAAAAAACTTAATTGCAAGAATAAAAGAAATTAATATATTACTGTATGATGAGACTTACTTCTGAAATACAGTTTAAGTGTGACCTCAGTCTCTTTTATATACACCTCTGCAAAAGATACCTCAGATGACAGAAACATTGACATGTGCTCATTTTTTTTTGCCAGCCAGTCAAAATCAAGAAATATATATTTATTCATGTGGTCACTTTGCATACAATGTTGTTGGCTAAGGTGCAAAGACAACAAAAAAAAATTCACTGTTTTCACACTTCTTTTAAAGTTGAAATGCTGGCATTGCAGATGAATCTCAGTTCTGTCTGATATCTTACTTTACTTAATACACTTTATTGTTATATTAACGACTGAACTCGAATTCAAGTGGCTGCTTGAAAAACGGGTTTTTTTGGTTTGCTTTTTTTTTTAATTAAAACTCTCTGTACAATAAAGATTCAAGATATTGAGCTTAAGTTCAACAGTTAAAAGCCTGTAAACTGCAATACAAGCAAACATAGTCTGAGTGCATAAGCACTTGGCCAGCTACTTCCGAAAGGAAAATAGCCATGCCAAGCTCATGGAGTAAGCAAGTAAGAGCAGAAAACCTGACATATGATCCTTTTATTGTATAATAAATCATTGTAGCAGTTATGTCAGTAGTTTAACACACAAGATTTATTAGGAAGTCAGGCTTGCACTCTACAGCAACTTCACCCTTTGAAAAAGAAAACCCTAGAGCTCAGCTTTTCCATCTGTCAGAGAAGACTCAAGACTTCAAATCCTGCCTCTGGAACATACTTTGAAAGTAGCGATTCAGTTCCTTGAAGAGGGAAAAAGTCAATCACCAAATAACAAACCTCCCAAAAGGGGCTTTCCTAGAAAACAATCTTCAGATCTGTAACTTGAAATAGAACAACACTGAGCAATTTCTTACGCCCATTATTTAGACTTAACATACAAACAGGAAGGCTAAATAAAAACACAGAGTGATTTGGGTTGGAAGGGACCATAAAGACCATCTCATTCAAAGCCCCTCTAGTTCCAACCTTCTTACTGATTTAGCTTTTGATTATCAATTTAAAACAGTTACTTCATTGTGTAATTTCAGCAAAACAAAAAAGCTTTCTAGGCTTTCATAAGACACGCCTTCCAACTCTTTACAGTACTATTTTCAAAAAACAGTGAGAAAAATGCATATTAATAACACTTGGCAAACTACATTCCACCCAGTGGAGTAAAAGAGAGTGGAAAAATCTTTGGAAACATACCAGAAACTCCAGGAGTTAATCCAAATGAGGAGAAAGAAGTAGAATTCTGTTCAGAGGTATTAATCCTTGCATCCACATTCCAAGCAGCTGTAGAGGAAGGGAAGAAAAAAAGCACAAGAACTTCACACACTGGTGGCAATGTTGAAAAAGTTAGCTATTTAATTATGAATTGGGTCAGAAAAACATTCCAGTCATGATAACATTCCACACAACTGAGGACATTAACCAGTGCTGATAGAGATGTGACTTTATGAATACACAGCCTGAAACAATTTTCAAGCTTTCCAAGATCATCTTCCCTTTACAGCCTTTTCTATATATATAAACTTCTCACACAGGAAAAGCAGATTGTGTTTTCAGCCCCATGCTATTATCCTTCCAATTAGCACAATCATTAAGTTATCAAAAAGCACATGTAGATGAAACACAGCTTGGGAGTAAACTATAAATATATATATGTTAAATAATAGAACTGAGCTCAGAACAATTTTTGACAAATAGGGGATACTGCTTAAAAATGAAGACATACTTGACTGTTAATTGTAAGGCAGAAAATAAGCAGAAATAACCAGTGGCACTAATAATGTGTCAAAAGGAACACCTGGTTATAAAGTAATTCTAAATAAAAACTACTTAATTGGGGGAGAGCAGGGGGTCACACTTAAAACTGGACAGATACTCTAGATGTTCTCCAAATAGTGGACAATTACTACTATCCCATATCTACTGACTCTTTTGTTAATACATCCCAGAATGGTGTTGGTGTCCTTTGCTGCTAGGACCTACAACTGGCTCATGTCCAGCTTGGTGTCCACCAGGACCCCTTATCCACAGAGCTCCTCTCCAGACAGTCAGTCTCCATCCGGGACTGCTTCCAACCCAAGGCTCAGCACTTCACATTTGTCCTCACTGAACTTTCTCGGGTTCCTGTTGGCCAATTACTCCACTGGGTTTAAGTTCTTCTGGACCCTGATCTGGGCTGTATCCACTGATTCCCCTGCTCCCATTCAAGTTTGGTGTAAACTGGAAATCTGATGTAAAATGACACTCTGTTGCCTCCTCCAGTCACTTATACAGATGATAAACAGGATAGTTCTAAGTACAGCCCTGTGATAATCCCCTTGTTACCTGCCCCTCAAGGGAGAGTAGGACTTACTAACCATTACCTTTGAGCCTGACCAGTTTTTCAACGATCCTAACTTGGATACAACAACACTGTGAGAGAGTGTTGAAAGCGTTAGTCAAGCCACCATAAAAGATTTCCACTGCTCTCCCCTCACCCACAAAATTAGTCATTTTACCAGAAGTAAATCAGCCTGGGCAGACATGTTATATTCTCAGGAACACACCAACAAAAAGCTGGTCACCATAACAGCCTTATTAGAATACACAGCAGAATACAGCTAACCAGAACATGAAAAGAGCCCTTTGCTTTTACTTGGCAACAGTAAAGCTTCCAATGGTGTATCAGGCTCAGCCTCAGAAACCCCATTTCAAGACAGGCCAGGGAAATAAAAATAGGTCTAGATTTGTGCTGGTTATGGTTGGGGTAGGGCTGTGTTTTGGAATTGTGCTGAAAACAAGGTTGATAATATAATGATGTTTTTGTCACTGAGGAGCAGTGCTTACAGAGTCAAGGCCTTTTCTGCTTCTTGTACGACTGGCAGCAAGAAAGCTGAGGGCTGTCTTCCCAACAAGAAATTAGGAAGAGACACAGCTGGGACAGCTGACCTCAACTGGCCAAAAGGATATTCCATATTCCATAATGGCATCATGCTCAGTATATAAAGTGGGAGGAAGAAGGAGGAAGACGGGACATTTGGAGTGATGATGTTTGTCCTTCCAAGTAACTGTTACACACTATGGGGCTCTGCTCTCCTGGAGATGGATGAATGCCTGACCATGGGAAGTAGAGAATTATTTCCTTGCTTTGCTTTTATGCGTAGCTTTTGCTTTCCCTATTAAACTGTCTTTATTTCAACCCTTGAGTTTTCCAGCTTTCACCCTTCCAGTTCTCTCAGTTGTGTGGGGCTTTGTTGCTGGCTGGGATTAAGCCATGACAAGGCTGAAGTAACACTGCTGATTACAAAGGAACACTGCTTTCCAGAAGAGATGAGAATTACTTAGGCTGAACAGTAGGAAGGGCCACATTGCAGCATTTACTAATAAGCTGAAGATTGCCTAGAGAGAAATCAAGATATCTCTTCTCCATTACTACTATGAACACCACAAGTATTAAAGGCAGAAAATGGTACTGGACCCTAAAAAGTAGTTTCCAATGAGAAAAACAGTGTAACACTAAATGTCACAAGAGTTGAACAATCTTTATGCCTGGAGCCTAAACAAACACCTGACAAAACCAAACACAGTTGATTTAAGCATGTTGGATCAACAGAATAGACTTATGACCTGGTTTTTACGACATTCTTTAAAAGAACTTACACTTCAAAATGGCTTAGAAATTACCTTCAGACTTTTATGAAAGTGATATATAAAACTGGATTCCTTCACACAAAAAATTTCTCAGAAAAACTCAAAAAACCCAATTTAACTGTACACAGAGACATACATGCTAAGCCATCAGAACTTACAGTAAACAGAAATTATTCAGTTCACATTTGCCTAGACTGCACTAAGATTTTTTTAACATATAAACATAAAGATATTTCAGAGATCTACTACTAAAAATATATTTATGTAAAAATGTTAAAGTGTAGCAAGTTTTCTTGAGAATAGCTTACCAATAGGAGTGAACAAAGAACGCTCTTTCCAGGGCCTGCCCACCAGGCTTACACCCCAGTCCTTTCCATTTCCATTAGCATCTCCAGTGTCCTGGCCCCAAGCCAACGTCTCAGTCTTCCTCTTCCCAGCTGCAGTTGAAGGAACAGATGTCCATTTCTCCTCCCCTACACCAATCTGTGAGGAGATTTTTACAGACTTCTCATTCCAGCTTCCTCCATTTACTGTATGGCTTTCACTCAATCCTGGAGAAACTTAAATACAAGAATAATGAACATACTATTTAAAATACAAACTTGATGAAGAATTAAAATACAACTTACATGCACACTCACTTGATAAAAGAAAAAAAGACAAATGAATGGCAGTTTGCTACACCAGTGTGATACAGACGAGCTGCTGCTCTGTCTCAGCTGATTTTCCAGTTCAGATGATATGGACCATCTGTCTACTAACTTGAAGAGTAAGGAAAAAAACAGCACCAACTGCACTCTCTTTCCTCAGCCCTTTCTTTATGGGGTTGGCATATTGGTGAACCAGTGCCTCTAGATTAAAAAAAAAAAAGGCATGGAGGGTGCTTTCAACACTGCCAGGTAATTTCTTAGCAAGTATAGTAATGATTTGTGAAAAACCCCATTCACTATATGGAGAATATTTTCTGTTTCCTAACTGCACACAGCAGTTCTCCAAGTGGGAAGCAGAAGAAATAACCAAGTATTAGAAAATACTTATCAAACACTACACATGATTTACAAAGAGTATAGCTACCATATGGACCACAGAATCCACCATGGTTAGAGTTAAAAATCATGGTAGCACTCTCAAATAATTTATAAGTAACACATTTTATGTTTCACTAAGGTAAAATACCACAAGACTCCGACTGTCTACCCTGATGAGAAATCATGAGCCATAGCAAGTTTAATGAATACTTCGGGGGAAGTCAGCAGTACAAAGATCATTGTAAAACATTTTTGGATTTATGTTCCTATAAAATATAAGGGCTAGTGCACCCAGCATCACCTCCTATATACAACAAAGCTTTCTCAAAGGGCTTTGTATGTCAAAACCCCTCTCCATTCTTATATATGCAGTGTAAACAACAGAAAAACTGCTCTATTACAAACAATTAAGAAATACCTGCATATTGAAAGTGTAACACTTAAACAGTCAGCCAATACCTCATGCACAAGTCAGTACCATACTCCAACAAAAACTACAGACCATTTTATTCTTCAAATGAAAACACAGCTCAGGCAGCATGAACATGCCACATTCAAGGCAGCCTCACTGACAAAGAATTGATTAGGTGAGCTATGCCTACATTTTCTCAGACAAATCAATTCCAAACAAAGGCATCTGTAAGGTCATCCTTGCTGTACACTAAAACACTGCCCTTTCTCCACAGCACTAGAATTGCCCCTGTCAGTCAGCTTCTCAGAGTGTAATATGAAGTCTTGAGGAAAGGCAACAACAAAAACACCAGAGACAGAAACCAAACTGTAGGCTGTAGAAAATCCCTTCTGCAACCTTGCAAAAAGGCACCTGAGGTCCTGAAGCAGGAGCTTGATAATTCTGTGTTTATTCTACTACTCTCCTGTCAAAAACTTTACCTTCTATATGACCAGCATGTTTTTCCA
Organism: Hafferia zeledoni; assembly: GCA_035583235.1. NCBI lineage: Eukaryota > Metazoa > Chordata > Aves > Passeriformes > Thamnophilidae > Hafferia > Hafferia zeledoni. The sequence goes on along the minus strand of JAWWEV010000083.1, from coordinate 129,320,068 downwards.
GAATCACAGAAAACTTGAGATTGAAAGGGATCTCTTGAAGTCCCCTAGTTCTATCTTATGCTCAAAGCACAGCTAACTTGAAAATTATACCACACTGTTCAAGTTCTGGAAATGATAAAGGCTGATAGTTCCAAGCATCTCTGGGCAATCTCATGAAGAGCTTTTTTCCTCATGGCTTGCCAGAATTTCCCCTTCCTGAAACATGATTACATCTTCTGTCCTCCCATTATGTATCTCTGAAGAATCTTCCAAGTGATGGTCCAGGCAGTTTGCATGTGAAGTAAAGCTCTCAAGCATTAGCAGAAGGGGATTCACTTGATGAATCTGGGTGCTTTTAATAACTCATTTGCTGACTTGCTTAATTACACTAACTACTTTTCATTAAAACAACACCAGTAGTGTTGGCTATGAGTAAGAAACAACGATGCTGATTTCATTATGCCAAACTAATTAACTTTATATATTACTATAGCAATATCTCTTACTAGAAAACTGCTAAGATTCACTAGTCAATGACAGTCTAAAAATATTTTGTGTATGACACATGTCATGTATATTTATAAACATATATTTAAGAACTTTCAAAACTAATGTGTTTATGCACCTCAAAGGAATATATAAAGAACTGAGTAACTCATGCATGCATACAATCTGAAACAAGTAAAAACTTTTCAATAATCAGGACTTGTGAGCTCTCAGCAGTTATCTATACAAAGTTTTTCTTTGAGCAAATAATCAAGTTATTGACATGAAAAAGACAGTAAGTTCGAAAAGCCAGCATAAAGGATTTTTCAATTGAGCTCAGTGTTCTGTAAATAGCAATCTGTATAATAGGTAATCTCTCTGAAAATTCTAGATACCAAATCCTATTTCTACACATAACAGAGACTGTTTTCACCCTGTTAAGAAGTAACTGCAACTTACAAGTGTAGCATTTGCATAGCAAAAAGAGTGAACTGTATTAATAAAGTTCCACATCAATAACTTCACAAAATCCTGCACTGCAATTGGTGTTTTCCACTTCTGTAAAACACTTCTCTAGTAACTTATGATAGCCAATAATGAAAACTTTTTACCTTGTGGAATTGATGACTCCCCTTTTGGAGGTTTAGAGCTGCTAATCTGTGCATTCAAAAGTGTATCACCTGATTAAGAAATAAGAGGAAACAAAGTTAAATGAAGCTTTTTCAAACAAACACATCTTCAAAAGTCTTCTAAAAGAGTATCCATTATTTTAAGAAAAGAAACATGTAAGTATCTCAAACTAAATTGAAACATTTCCAGAAAATTTAAGAATAAAATTAAAACGCTCTACTATAATTTACTCATTCTTTGTGTTTATTTTTTAGACAGAATGAACTCAAACTGACTTAGGGCCCATAAACCAAGTAACTGCACATTTGAAAGAACTTTAGGTAGTTTCCTCATGAATGAAGAGCAAAAATCTAACAGAGCCTGTCATTTTCAAGCTAAGGGTGGCTCTAAGTATTTCAGACCTGTAACTATTTCTTTCTGCCTTACCATGAAAACACCAGATACAGCTGAATTCTTAGCCTGGTATACAGGATACACAAACGACTCTGGTTACAGAGGTTACAGTAGCAGTTATATTTCACCATAGTGCAGAAAAATATTGTACCTACCATTTCTTAAAACCCTCTGTAAATAGAGAGGATTCAAAAAAACCCCAGAAAACAACTGATCTAGTCCTCAGGGGAAGAATTATGCAGTCAAGATGCAAACAAGTGTCAATAAGTCACCAGGGGGAGGCATACAAATGTCAATGAATTGTTAAAAGGTACCAGACAGTTGGTAGGCTCAGTCTTATTGTCACTTTGCTAGAACATCAAGTTTCATCTAATTAAAGCACCAATTTCTCATATGCAGCCAAATATGAAATTCTGTGCCTAGACATGACTTAAACAAGCCCCTACAACATTCTGTAACAGCAGCAGCCATAACTATTGAATTCTTAGCTATAATAATTGATTACTAAATCTCAGCCAGATGTGCCTCACCATTATGAGCAGCTTTAGCACAGGATACTACTAAATCTACATTCTAAAAATTGCCTACATGTTAGGCAGTGAATGATGGTTTAAGAGAACTTTATGGGCGTAACCTTCCCACAAGGAAGCACTCAAAAAGTTAAGGAGCTGGTGCTGCCTGCAGCAGTGCTGAGGAAGCCTTTGAAGTTCCAGCTAACATCAATGTCCAAGTCAGCAGAGCACAAATCAAGGAACAGGGATATATGTCTGTGCAGCTACCAACAAAGCACCAGTGTGGATGGAGGCCAGTGTCTTAGCCACTTACTCCAGAACATTCTCCTTTTTTACCTGAAAATATGGCTAAAAAGGGAGGAATTTTGCACAAGAAAGTACTTTTACACAGCTTGAAATAATTTCCTCAAGGGTTTCACCTCCAAATATACCCATCATGCATCCAAACCAATGTCACTATTTAAGCATTTGAGTAAAGTTGTCTTTCTAGGACACATTCACAGACCTATCAACCATCATACCTTTATTTTTTCGGAGACCAACCGGAAGTGATGGTGCAGGCATCAGTTGTTCAATGGATACAGTAACCGTATTTTCCAGCCCCTGGAGATTTGATTCTCCTGAGCCACTGTCGGTCAGCACCTTGTCTCTCTTACGCTGCTGACGCTTCTCTCTGTTACTGATTTTCGTTTCCCAGGCTCCTAAAACATCATCCAAATAAAAACATCAGTAAGCAAGTCGGAGAGCAAGGGAAGAGGTTTAGCTTGTTTCATACCATGTAGAAGTCTGAGGGCAGTTTAAACAGACATGGCAGGCAGATTCAACATTAGTTTGAAAACACAAACAAATGGCCAAAGGTAAGTTTCTCTGGATGCAATGTGATAGTACTTTGCTTCACAGAGGAAAATGTAAGTAACGTGAGGGTCGCACACTCACAACATCTCAGTTTTTATAAGTTTAACTTAAAAAAAAATCAGTTCAAGTTACTAAATGCTGTTGTTTCGAAGACCAGATTTCCAGAACCAATATGTGACTATGGAGTTATAACAAAATAAGTTTATTATGTTTCTTTATGAAGCAAACACAAGTAAATCTTAAACAGCATGTAAGCTAAAATGTTTAAGTTTTGTGTATGTTTGTGATCAGTACCTTCATCAACTTCCTTTCCATCTAGACGAGATGTATCCTGAACCGTTTTAGCATCTCCCTTCGATTTCTTTTTTTTCTTTGACTAGAATGAAAATAAAATATTATCTTAATAATTACTTAGTGATCAACTGTCATAATGATTGAGAATTCCTCCCCCTCTGTAAAAAGCGGGAATAAATTTGAAACAGATTTTCCAGAACAACCCTCTGTGAAAGACTTTAATACAGTACAGAAATGGCAGGTGGGTGGAATGTCACTTATGCTACAGAGCACCAAGCCTGGTGGAAGAAGCTGTGCTGGTGGCATAACCATCACAGAGGAGTAGTGAATATTTAGCAGACAGATCCCACTCTGGCAAAATTTGTTTTCTGCAGAAGTGGGTATAAAGTTATACACGGAGAAATAAATAGTGCCAGTGACTCCTTTAAGAAAAAAAGGTACAAGAACTCCAGCTTGGAAATTATTTCAAAACATGAGCTGTGCTTAGAGCCCAAACATAAAATATCTTTTTTTCCCCCAAGGTTTCATCAGTTATGGCTTCTTGGATGTAAGAGCTAAGCTACACAGATAAGAACAGATATGAGTACTTTTGCAAACAGATTTGGTCCAACAGGCAGCAATGCAGCCAAAGAACACGAGGAACTCAGCAGGCCTGCCAAAATTTTTAAGTCCTTAAGATGCACTGTACCTTATGCAACAACAACAGAAAAACAAACCTTTCTTCCTAATGGCCTAATTTTTTCTAGTATTTAAGAAAAAGCAAAGTTGTGTGTTTGCAAACAGAATGGATGATGGTATCTTAACATCCTGTGGTCTCATCCAGAGTTGCTTCTTAGATAATAGTCTCTTACACTAAACACTAAAAAAACCCCAGTAGTGTGATAAGAAAGAAGGGGAGAAACTATTCAAAGTGTCAAGGGAATTATAAACCCTATGAACTGTCACAGATCAGACATTACCCAAAGCTTCCCCTCCCACAAAGCAGAACAACTTAAATGACTATCCTGAAAAAATGTGCATGAAATTCACAACCTTGAAGCAGGTAAGAAATACAGATGCACAAAGGATGCGTGATTTGCCTTGAAAACATATATCCAAGCACAAAAATATAACCATGCCCTTCAGGCCACAGATAGCATATAGACATATATCTCCACACATGCACATACATCTTCAATCCCATCTACTGACTTACACCATCAATCTTTAGTGCAGTTGCAGCTTCAACTTCATTTTAAAATTCAGATAACACTGTTTGCAATTTTAAGGCAAAGCTTGAGTTTAGCATTTAAACACACGATACACTTAAAAACCTGCAAATAGAGTTATTCATTCAGGTTCTAACTGTGTTATGTTCTTGGGAAAAAACCCAACAAAGTCAGTCTGATACACAAAACATGGAGAAGAAGAGGCACTCAGCACGGAATTTTAACACAAACCTATTACACAAAAAAGTCCTTTATTTGCCAATGCCAAAAACCTTTTGAACCCTACAGCAAACCAAACAGGACAGTCCTTTAGTCAAAATACTCACTGCAAAGAAAGTTATTAGAGGGGAGTCAAGTACATTTATTAAAGCCTGAATGAGCTAAAGAAATGACAATAATCATTCAAAGGCCCGGGCTGGAAGGAACCTCATCCAGTTCCAGCCCTCATGCCATGGGCAGAGACACCTTTCACTAGACCCAGTCGCTGAATGCCCCATCCAGCTGGGCCATGAACACAGCCAGGGATGGGGCATCCACAGCTTCTCTGGGCAGCCTGTTCCAGTGCCCCACCACCCTCACAGTGTACTCGTTTCTGACTGTTCATGCACAGTCATTTGTTTTTGCATTACTCCTCAGCAGAGTTACAACAAATGCATTTTGTTGAAGAAGACAAGACAGAAATCCATGACAGCAGGAAAATTTCACGCAAAATGTTAGCAAAAGAACTGAGAAAAAAATTATCGAAGTCCTATCAAAGTATATCCATGTTGCCTAAAAATGATAGCATATATGATAAGGCAAGAAGATATTAGTCCTCACAGTGCAAAAAATAACACTGCCATTAATATGGTTACCGTGTAGGTAACACTGGAGACCAACGTTTAAAAAGATGTTTTTAATGTAGCTGTTCAATTTGCATAACAAAAAGCTCTCACCGACTTCAAAGCCTGTATTTGCCACCAAAACTTGAGAACTCTAATCACTAATGGATACATCTGGAAAAAGAAATGAGCAGGCACATGGTCTTAATCCTTTGAATAGTCCTCCAATTGTTAGACCATTTACAAGGCACTTAACAACACTGTCATTATGCTGCATCTCCACAGAAGCCCTCAAAGATGAAACACAAACTTAAATTTCTGTAGGCTTTACCACTGTCACATGATGATCAGAGATATCAGTGTTTAGCTGAGGGCAAGAGAGGGGTTTGCTTGACAAACATTCTGTGGTAAGTCATGATTCTCAGATGTTCAAAAAAATACTACTTTACCTCTTTCCAAAGCCAAATTAGATTAGCACTATTCATAGTAAGAAATATGCCTCTTCACTCACGTAAGTAACAGGATTTTAAATCACATATAGAGTTATTAGATACTAAAATAACATGCACTAAACTTTGACATTGTCATTTTGTATCCAGAACTGACCTTTTCATTCTTCTTTTCCGTGTCCACCGGCTGCTTTATGTTGTCTTTGCGGACAGTTGGTGTTACTTCATCCTCAGATACATCAAGGAAAGACCGTCCATTAGGCTGGGTAAACAATAAATGTAAATAATAAAAAAAATGGAGAAAGCAGAAGATGCAAAGCTCAAATTACACTATTACTGAAATGCAATTACTTGTTGATTGGAAAGTGCTTGCACAGTTATTGAATAAAGACTACTGAATAAAGCAGACCAAATTGTGGATTGGTGCTCAAAATATGTACTGCAATTCTGTATTTACCAAACACAGAAATGAAAAAGGAAAAAAAAAAAGAGGTCTCCTCATTTGATCTCCTCCTACTCAATTCAGGAGTTGCATATCAAAAGGTAAATTATTGAAAGTTACCGGCTTTTTTAGTTCTCTGTAGCTGTTCCAAAACCTGATTCAGAACAGCTACATTTCTATGTGCCATAAATATCTAATTAACACAATTCCCACTTTGTAGCAGTTCAGCAACAGGCCGAATTTTTAAAAGTGATTTCTACCTTACCCAAACATCTGCAATTTCTATCCATGCACATGCTTCACAGCTCACTTCCTTCACAAGTTAAAATTCATAGTAGAACAGAAATTAGAAGTCAAACATGAAGCGTGACTAAGCACAACATCCCACTGTTCTCTTCAGACAGATTTGATTATAGGCATTACATTAGCCTACCATTTCCCCCTCACATAATAACAAAAAGAAAATTAGCATCTATTATTCAACATCTAAAGTTAAGACTCTGGACAATCACTGAATTAGTTTTTACCATTACCTTTGACAGCAAAGGTGGACATCATAGCCTATGTACTCCCCATACAAAAATGGAATAACTTTAAAGTTGTTCTTTGCTAACAAAAAGCTATGACTGGAGTTACTGTGCTTAACTGCAGAAAAGATGAGAATAAGCATGCATTATACTACTGTCAGCCATTAGTTTCACTGAGTGAAAAAACAATTGTCAAGAATAGCAATTGATAAGAGTCCACACAAATGCCACTGATTCCCATTTAGAGTGACTCAGAAAAATTAATGGCTGAAAAATTAAATAAGCATAAATAACCACTTCAAAGTCCCTTTAATTTCTGCAGTTCTTTTAAAACAAAGTTCAAGCTATATTACATTTAGTTACTTTTTGTTATTAAAACCCCAAGAGCTACTTTACTCTGCATCACACACCTACCTGCTTTCAAGTAAAACAAAAGCCGTGTTACAACTCAGTGTGGCCTATTCCTTCAAGTATTACATCTGATCTTCGATTTGACTGTTACAGGTATTTAAGTCTTGCTATGTTACATTATGCTTACAAACCACCACTGGCATGATTTCACCAGTAGTATTGCTTACCGTAGTTAGCAAGCAGGCCAACTTCTTAGAAGTAACTATTAATAGAAATTGAAAGATCAGGTCACCTAACCTCTCCTCTCCTGCAACAACCAGCTTTAAACTCGACTTCTCATATCTAAGATGCAATACATTTCCCTCAGCATTCTGAAAGTTACGTATGTTTTACAAATCTCTGTCTCAGAACTCTGAAAGTTCTTCTCAACAAAGCTCACAGTACTGAATTCCATAGGGATACCAAAGACCTGACATTCAATCTTGAAAACAACTCATTGCCAAAAATCAGTTCTTGTGCCCCTCTGTTTTCTCCAGGTTCTGTTTAGCAGTAGAGTTACGAACAGATTTGATTAATCCAGTATTGCTCTTGTGTGAAAAAAGTTTACAGCCAACTAAGTTTTTAAATTTTGTACCTTGCTTTGCTTCTTTGCTACTACACACCTTAAATAAAAAAAAAAAAATCCCAAACACTCTTAACCCTCCCAAATGTTCAATAGATAGAAGTTTTAAATAATTTAAAAACACTTCAATTGTTTCTCTGAAGTAATAAACTAACTCATATCCCTTAAGAGCCCTCTGGAAAATTCATCCTCTCATGACTGTTCAAACTGCAGCCTGATCACCTGATCATGTAAACAACAACCTTTAGAAATATATTTAAAACTTGCACTTCGATACATTACGAAAGAAATGTATCCCTGAATGGTCTCCTTTCCAGTGGAAGCTTTCCACATTTATTTTCTGCCCACAGATGAATCATAGAATTTTAACCAAAATCCATGTGACCATTTTTGGATATATCAAAGACAGCAACAGAAGTGGGAAAGAAAAAAGCTTTTCTGTAGTATTCAGAAATGTTTTGTTTTCGAAAAGACAGCCACAGTCCGAAATTCAAAACTTTTTGGGTAACACATTAAACATCCACTGACAAAATTATTTAACTCAAATAGCATAATTTATTATTTGCCACTTCCCCCCCCATCCTAAGGCCTCCAGATACAATACAACAAGGCAGAAATCGTGCTGTCCACAACAGTACCGATTACTGAATGCTTTTCTTGCCTGATGACCTTAAAATTCCAGTATTTAAACAAATCTATTTCCACACGATTCATATAAGGGTGTTAAGACACACCAAAAGTAGAAGTGCAGAGACTGTCAACATGAAAAAATATTCTTTAAAAATGGCACAGTGCAAAGGGTAACTCAAGTTTCACACTTCAAACAGCACTGATGAAATTGCTGTAATCTCAGTCTTACATGGCAGTATTAGCTGAAGTCCTCAGTTACACACCATAAAGATATCTCTGCTTAGGATATCTTTGGCCAATGAAAGAATCTGTTTACCAGTATTTTCCACAAGCTTCTCCTCAGAAAGAAACTAAGCAGTTTTCTCCTTGAGCCCTGTAGAATTCTATAGCTCAACTTGTGCCCTTTGACCATGAACATACAGACAAACCAATATGGGAGTATCAGCTGAAAGTATCAAGTTGCTATAAAATCTCTCTCTGCAATAAGCATTATCAGTCACATCCCAGAAAGTTCTTTCCAGTAGACCAAGTACGAAACTTTTTCAAACGAATGCAAATACTTTTACCAGAGTAGCATTTACTCTCCAGGTGTACTTCAAACAATAGGAAGTACACAGTCAATTTGGTATTTTCCACATCTACAAATAGATGGTGTGAATGGCTTTCTAAAGCTGTAGCAAAGTACAGAAGGCGGCTACTCTCAAGTTTCTGTGGTGTTCTGCAGATGGCACAGAAACCATGTAAGAACAGCTTCGCCTTTTTCTGCTGGAAGTTTAAAACGTAAGAAAAAAAGGCACAGCAATTATTCAACAGAGAAAAGAATTAAATATCAATGATTTTTGGACAGAAAAAAAAATCTTCATGGGACCAAAGAACTCTGAGAATAGAAAAAGAGCACTGCCTCTAGCAAAAGAAACCCAAAAACAACCCAAAAAACTCTGTAACAAAAAAAAAGGTAGCTTCAGGTTTACTGCACAGAATGTGAAGTAAGGACACCCTATCACCTTGCTCCAAGCAGCTGGAGAAAGCCAGGACTCACTCTATAAACTACAATGGTAATGAATGCTAAACAGTTGCAGCTCCATTTTTTTGTCAGCGTACTCAGAGCAAGTAAATAAACAGAATCTCAAAGCTCCTACTGCATCCAGTCAACACAGTGTTGTTCAGCTAAACTTACTTTACTGAAAACATGAGGTAAGTTGTACCCTACTTACACAGGAACTCAATAAAGCCACATGCAAGAAAGAAAGCTATTAATGCTCTTCCTCAGCAAAGGTACAGTGAAGAACATTTCTGAACCTGACTGATGAGTGTTACACATCACCTGCCACACAGTGAGCTCAGAAATGCTGTATTAAAGTAACCCTACAGCTTTTAATTAGACATCTGTAGTGTGTTCTTAATGCTACAGACCAGTTGCTCTAAGCTTTCTGAACCGCCCGCAATGGAAATCTAGACCCGGGCAGGGCAAGCCCTGTTGCAAATCTACTGGTAATAGGCTTACTCTTTTCCCCCCCCAGACCTCAATATTGGCAGCCCTGCACACAAACCACAAGATGAAAATGACCACGCAACAATCAGTAATAACTTTTGTTGCATCTTTAAATTTCCAACATTATTTTGAGAATTTTTCACGTGAAAGTCAGAAAACACTGTGACATGTTACACTGGTCTCTCTGAACTTATCTTGGAAAATGACAGGCAGAGCTATTAAACTTTGCCACTGGTATAAACTTATTTGCACTACAGTTAATGATTCAGTTTGTGCATTTTCTTTTGGGGAAAGGTGGGATTTTTTTCATCCTTGCATGGCAATAATGAATACAAAGTAATATAAAAATAACTTTTAAAATCTTAACAGTACAGAATGACAGCTCAAAAACAACTTTCATCTCTTGATTATGAAAAGATTTGCTCTTACATTGCCCAAACTTTATTATGTGCCTGCAGAAACCAAGCTTGCAACAGTACAATTATTTGTATTCACCGAAGGTGTCAGTTATTTAAGTTTTATATAAAATTAATGCAAGTTTCCTTCTATGAAGCCCTACACTACAATGTATTGTCAAGTTAACAGTCTCTATGTACATATTCACTCTACCTTCTGTTGAGGCACTTTTTATTGTCTACAATGATGACTTGCAAGAACTTATGCTTTATTTTCATATTGGAGTCTACACAAAATAAAACAAGCAAAATCTAAATAATTTCTAGGATTAGTCTCTATTTTCAAGAAGATAAAACAGATCTGCTAAGCCTTGAAAAATGTGCTGTTCAACATGGCAAAAAATTACAACTTTATCATGCCTTCTCCAAAATGGAGACCCTGGTTACACTGGAAAGATTCTGAATCACGGCATTTCCTCTTTTTGGTGCTCAGGATTCAGACTCTTGCAACTTCCAGAAACAACTTGAGTAGTTCAGTGTTTAAAAGACAGGTTGGTGGGATATGCAGTCTTTATTTTTCTGTTTAAGATGGTCTAGCCTTAACTTCTCATTTTAAAAAAATCCCCAAACTTCTCCAATCTTAATACTGCCACAGACTCAAATGAAGGTAGAAACCCATTGTCTCTCCTTTTTCTGGTCATTAGGGAAACAATTCAGATTTTACAGAGTAAGATATAATTATATGACACAGTTGTAACAAGCAGGGGACATCTGCTACACTTTCATTCCTATAATCTATTTGGACATAAATAGGATTACAAACATCCTAACAACACAAAAGCTATAGAAGCAATCCCTTCAAGCCTCAAAACTGTGACAACTGGAAGCTTTAAAAGGACAGTTGAAAATTTCTGCATTCTACTAATTTTTTCGTTAAGTGGAAACATACTGTCAAAGATGGAAGGTTCCCACACCACATACTGAGGATTTATAAAAAAAATAAATTACAGGAATGATCTGTTTTTAAGGGGCTGATAAGACACGGATTTCCTTATTAAAGGAGATGATCCTTACTGTAACAACTAAATCAGACATATTCCTACTGAGGCAAACTCACCACAAGATTGACATTAACATGTTCCATTGAAAATACAAAAAGCTTATTCAAGTTTGAATCATCACAGCGCTTATGAGGCTTAGAATGCTGCTGCCATTGGTCTTTGGTACTTTCATCAGTACCTGCCTACGCTACAACTCCCGTCCTGAAATTCTAAGTCATACTAAGGTCTCCACTACTGGGTCCTAACCCTGCAAGCATTTACTAAATAACTGTAGTAAAACTAACACTTTCATGTATTTTTTTTTGTTGCCTATGCAAAGCTTCTAAAACGAAGCGAGCCCTTCCCTCATCACCCAGGACTACTAACATGTAATTTCCGTGTGTGCGCGCTGCTCCTCCAGGTTTTCAGCGGAGCCAAGGAACCCAGACCACACGAGACGAGTCAGGGCCCCCCAGCCCTTCCACAGGCCGATACCGCTCGGCGGCTCGAGGGAGCTCCGTGGCACCCGGACCCTGCGATCGGTGCTCCCTTCCCAGCGGAGCCCATCGGCCCCGCGGGCGGGTCGCCGGGCGGGGGCACCACGACAGGGCCCGGGGAGCGGCCCCCTCGCCGTCCCCCAGGGAAGGGACCCGCCGAGTGCCACCGCCCGCCCCGCCGCTGTCACTGCGCCTTCACCCCCTGCCCTCCCGGCCCTGCGCCCCCCTCACCCGCGACGCTTTCTCCGGCAGCTTCTTCCTGTTTCGCTTCTTCTGCTCGTCGCCTTTGAGGCTGAGCTGCCCGGGGCCCGGGCCCGCCGCCTTGCCCTGGCCCCCGCCGGCCGCCAGGCCCGAGCCGGCCGCCTCGTCACCCTTCCTGAGGGCCGCGCTCCGCGCCGGCTTCTTGCGGAGGCCGCCCCGGCAGGCCGCGACCAGCAGCAGCGCCAGCAGCGCCAGCCCCAGCGCGGCCGGCACGGCCAGCGCCGCCCAGGTGGGCAGCGCCTGCGGGTCGAGGCCCAGCTCCAGGCCCAGCTCGGCGCGCAGCAGCCCCAGCCCGCCGGACAGGGCGTCCCGCACCCGGACCGCCGCCTCCTCAGCCCGCCGGGCCGCCGCCTCCTGCCAGCTCGCCGCAGCCATCGCGGTCCCCGACCCCGCAGAGGCCCGAACCGGGCGGGGCGGCGAGGGCGCGCTCAGGCCGAGCGCATCGCGGCCTCGGGAGAGCCGCGCCGGCCCGCCCGAGCCGGAGGCGCCGGGGATTGCGGGGAGGGAGGACGGGACACGGTGGGAGGCTCGGCGGGACGCGGCTGCCTCAGCGCCGGGGGCTCCCGGGTCTCCTCCTCTTCCTCCTCCCGCCCCCCGCCTCGTGCACGTCACCGGCCGGCCCGCCCGGCCCCGACAAGGGCGGCGCCGCAGCCAAGGCACTGATTTCGACGTGGCAGGCAGGGAGCGGGCGGCGGCGGCTGCGGCTGCCTAGGGGCTGGGAAAGATCTCCAGGATCAGCGAGTCCAACCTCTGGCCGAACACTGCCATGTCAACTAGACCATGGCACTAACAGCCACCTTCAGCCTTTCCTTAAATACCTCCTGCGGCGGTGATCCAACACCAATCTAGGCAGCCCATTCTAGAGTCTAATCACCCTTTTTGTATAGAAGTTCCTCCTAATGTGCAACCTAAACCTCCTTTGGCACAGCTTGAGGCCATGTCCTCTCATCGCATCACTTGTTACCTGGGAGCAGAGGCCACCCCACCTGGCTTCACCCTCCTTTCAGGGAGGTGTAGAGAGAAGTAAGGTCACTCCTGACCCTCCTTTTCTCCAGGCTAAACACCCCCAGCTCCCTCAGCTCTCCCCATCAGTCTTGCACTCCAGACCCTTCAGCAGCTTCACTGCCCTTCTCTGGACCCGCTCCAGCACCTCAATGTCCTTTCTGAGCTGAGAGGCCCAGAACCAGACACAGCACTCGAGGTGCCCAGTACAGGGCACAGTCACTGCCCTGGTCTTTCTGGCTGCACTATTTCTGATACAGGCCAGGATGCTTTTGACCTACTTGGCCCCCTGGGCACGCTGTGAGGGGTGGCCCAGGTGCTCATGTCCCTGCCCTGGCAATGGGGGTGCGTTTCCACAGGATGCATCACTGACCAGCCCTACGTGTGCTTGCCCCGGAGGGGAGGCAGAGCTCCGATGCAGCTGCACTCACTGCTGGTGTGTGTGGCTGTCGCAACTACTGTCACACCCAGAGCAGCCCAGAGGCCGCACCAGGGGCCTCTGACTTGCAGGGAGACACTCCTCCCTGTCAGGCTTCAGAGACCCCTTGGAAGCCATGTCTTCTGTGGAGGTGGCATTTGAAAATGTTGCAAATAAAACCCTCAAACCCCCACAAAAATGTGCTTTGATTTATTTCTCAGTATACTAGACAAGGTAATATAACATAGATATTGTCTATGACCCACATTTTGTAAGATTTTTAACTCCTACAAATTGGCTAAATACATTGGGTTAGATAGCTTTATGGAAAGTACAGCTGTGTATATTGCAGAGGGAGTTGTTTTGTTATTATGAAATCCAGAACTGTGTTTCACCATGAACTTCAAAAATGAGCCCTAAAAAATGTGACCCCAAATGCATGTCTTGATTTTTCAGATATCCAGTCTCACAACATCCAGAGTTCCTGCAGGATTTGAGCTGTCAAAACCTCGGGGCTGGCTTTGTTGAGCAGCTTTACAGTGACTATAGTCTGACTGCTGTGGTGTGTTGCTGGGAATTAATGTTGTGTTCTATTTCTCCCACCTGCACTTTGACTTACAAAACATGTTCCGCTCTCATAGCCTGCTAGAAGAATATCCCATACATTGAAATCTGCATGGGATACTTAAATTTTTGAATGTAGCAAAATAAATTTTATTTGTTTAAATAGCACAGTGATAGCTTACTCTGCTTTCTATGCTAATAACTTTGCTTTATTTTGTAGTCAGTATATCTTTTGCATACAAGTATTTATGTTTTTAATGCTTTCAAAGTTTCTTAGAAAAGTAGTCCCAAATTGCTTCTAAGTCCTAATGTTTTTTTAATGATACCACCAAGCAGTCAAGAAACGCTTGTCTAATTGACTTCATGTGGAACAAAGGATATTGTTGGAAGTAGAGGTAGCAACAATTTTAGGCAGACCATTTTACTGATAGACATTTATATACTTTTAGAAGATTGTTTTATTTTTTTATAAGCCTTTTATAGAATCAGAGAAACATAAAGGTTGGAAAAAACCTCTAAGACAAAGTTCAACCATTAACCCAATGCCATCATGTTCACCACTAAACCATATCCCCATGTGCCACATCCACATGCCTTTTGAACACTTTCAGGGATTCCACCACTTCCCTGGGCAGCCCATTCCAATGCTTGACCACCCTTTCAATGAAGAAATTTTTCCTAATATTTAATCTAAACCTCCCCTGCTACAGCCTGAGGCCTATTCCTCTTGTTCTGTCATTTCATACCTGGGAAAAGAGACCAAACCCTATCTTGCTAAAACCTCCTTCCAGGGAGTTGTAGAGAGTGATAAGCTCACCCTGAGCCTCCTTTTCTCCAGGCTAAACACCCCCAGCTCCCTGAGCCGCTTCTCATCAGACTTGTGCACCAGACCCCTCAGCAGCTTCATTGCCCTTCTCTGGACTGGCTCCAGCACTTCAATGTCTTTTCTGTGGTGAAGGGCCCAGAACTGGACACAGCACTCGAGGTGCAGCCCCACCAGTGCCGAGGACACGGCGATGATCATTGCCCTGGTCCTGCTGGTCACATTATTCCTGATACAGGCCAGGATGCTTTTGGCCTTCTTGGTCACCAGGGCACAATGCTGGCTCATGTTCAGCCTCTGCTGACCATTACCCCCAGGTCCTTTTCCGCCTGGCAGCTTTCCAGCCACTCTTCCCCAAGGCTGTAGTGCTGCCTGGGATTGTTGTGACCCAAGTGCAGGATCCAGCACTCAGCTTTGTTGTACGTCTTATAATTGGGTTTGGCCCATCGATCCAGCCTGTCCAGATTCCTCCGCAGTGCCTTTCTACTCTCCAGCAGATAACCACTCCCACTGGACTTGATGTCAGCTGTGAACTTGCTGAGAGTCGACTTGATCACCCCATTTAGATCATCAATAAAGATGTTAAACAGGACTGGGCCCAATACTGAGCCCTGGGGAACTCCACTACCGATCGGCTGCCAACTGAATTTAGTTCCATTCACCACCACTCTCTGGGCCTGGCCATCCAGCCAGTTTTTCACCCAGCAAAAAGTACACTCACCCAAGCCATGAGCAGCCAGCTTCTCCAGGAGAATGCTGCGGAAGACAGTGTCAAAGGCTTTACTAAAGCCCAAGAAGACAACATTCACAGCCTGTCTATCCATCATGCACTAGTAGGGTCACCTAGTCATAGAAGGAGATCAGTTAGTCAGGACTGTTTACATTTATTAGAAAATATTGTCATTGTAACAATTGTTGCAGATTTCAGGCACCCTAACATCCCAAATAAATTATTATGTAAGTGTTTTAAGATGTTTGTTTGAGATATTTAAGATGTTTGTTTAAGGTGTTGCACTGGATAGAGAGAGGTGACAGAACAGCCATCACGTAGTTTTAGTTTTAAACACATTAATTGAAGAAATGTGCCTAACAAATTTGAAAGCAGCACTCAGTTAAAGGGAAGGTTTTGTGGTTTGTATGTTGTTTTTTTTTTTTTAAACCGAGGCCACAGAACAGTAGATATTGTTCATTTTGAAGAAAACACCGCAAGGACCTGGTGCGCCTGAATTCCACAATCCAAGCTATTGACCCGCTGTAGGTTTTCAGTGCAGCACCGTGGCACCATCAAGTGGCGGTACCATGGAAAGCCGAGTGCTCGTAGGAAACACATTTCTGCGTGAAACAGAAAGAACAATGGAAGCAGATCCTCACCTGAAAATAGCCACTTTTGTTTTGATTCAGAGGGTGAAGTAAGTTATTCTGAAATGGATAAATACATTTTTATTCTGAACTAATGAGATATAGCCGTTAAGTAGGAATAAAGTTTGTAGCAAATTGAAATATTGTGAAGAAAGTTTGTGTGATTCATTAAAACTGTTAGGAACAAATATACTACTCTGTCAGTACTCATCAAATAAAACAAACATTCTTTTTCATACTAATTTCAATATTTGTATTAGTCTACTATTAATCTTGAACTGCATGAATAAATTTGATCAAAGCTACCCCAAGGACTCTTCTAGCAGTGCTAATATAAAACATCATCTTTCTTATGTCATTCTCCCAAAGATCACAGCATAAGGTTGAATGATACATTACAAAAGAGAAAATAATGACAAAACCAAGACAAATGGGGAAAAAGCTTAATTTTATTTTTTAAATGTAATCTCTGTTGACCCTGCAAACATTCCTTGTTTCACCACAACTACTATTAGACATACCTTACACAATACCTTTCCACAAAAATCAGCACCTCCTCAAAGGGTAAAACAAACTATTACTTTACAGTCTCAAAATAACTGTTTCATGTGGATTTTATGATTATCTTGAACAATATTGAAACCATGTGTCTTGCAGCTCTAAACATTTTTTAGATCAGAAGTCAGATGGATACAGCAGAAGCAAATGAAGCCTCTCAGCAGTTAAATAAGCAGAATCCCAACAAAACACATTCAAAGTTTCTCTTGTGACAGGAAGTTGAAAAAAATCTTGAAGAATAGGCAATTTTGCTCTCTTACATGGATCATGGCTCTGAGTAGCTTTAAGCTGAACTCAGTACATAATTCTTTGAAAATACTAAGGTTGATACTCATTATTTATCCTGAAGGAGGGAGCAACAACAAAAAAAATTTCCCGATCCAAGAATCACCATCCTTGGCAATGCTAACAAGTAGTCAGGGAGGGGGTGAGTACTCTGCAGACAGAATTTTCCTTGAGAAGTTATTCATCTGGCTCATGGCTGGGTCTCTTGGACTAAAACTTAGCCCAGGTTGTGGAAGGGGCTTAGAGTTATGGATTGGATTAGATGAAGGAGTGTCATCATGCCTAGAGATGCACTTGCTGTGGAGCTACCAAGGGAAGACAAGGAGCGGTAGGACACAAAAATAATTCTTCCCTGAGTCATTTTTCATCCAGGCCATGGCTGGGCATTTTGGGGAATGCACAGCTGATGTCAGAGGTTAACATTACATCCGTAATTGGGAGAGAGGTAAAACCTAGAGCTACAGTTCATGTGGGACAGAGGACCAGCCCACCCTAAGGGAGTTGGCTGCAAAAGTACTTCTTCCCTGAAATCTTTTTAATCTGAGTGCTAGTTTAGGGTTTGGAGCAAAGGCTCAACCCATCCTTTGCATTCAGTCTAAGTTAGAGTTTTAACAGGGCAGAGCCTAGAGCTCCATATTGAGAGAAAGAATTGTTGTAGGAATTCTCTTATGAGAACTTATTCATCATGGCTATGGCCTGTGGTCTTGAGCTAATCTCTGCTGACTTCAGATGTTAGAGCTGGGGCTAAAGTTATGCTTAGGGTCAGGAAACAAGCAAAGTTTGAATCCCCATTTGGAGTGGGGCAGGAAAGGGGCAAAAAGAATTATTCTCTGGGTAGTTTCTTACCTGGTTGATGGTTAGGAGCTTTAGGCTAAGTCAGCCCGAACATACAGTTAGGGATGTGATTATGTTCAGCTTTGGGGAAAGAAAAAAAGCCTAGAGCTTTCTTTGGTCAGGGCTTGGAAAGGGATTGCCAAAGGAAGAGGTGGGGCAAAAAAAAATTGTTCCCTGAGGACATGTTCACCTGGGCTATGGCTTGGAAATGTCGAGTTAGAGCTCAGCTGACACCTAAGTTTGGGATAACAGTTGGAAGAGACACAAAGAGTGGGAGCTCCAATTTAGTCCAGTTAAGTCTTGAAAGTGGCTGTCAAAGGTAACTGAAGTGTCAAAAGAATTCTCTCCTGAGATCTTGTGCTGTGCTTCAGCTGACATGAGGACATATTTATCTGAGTCATGGCTAGAATATTTAAAGTCACATCCAACACAGTGTCTGGGGTATTTGTGGTATATCTCCACCAGGGCATAGGTTTGGGATTGGGATAGAGAAAAAGTACAGAGCTCAGTTAGGAGGGAGGCTCTAATGGAGTTGCTGAAGGGAGGTGTATGTTATAAAAAAATATTGTTCCCTAAAAGCTTGTTCACGTGGGACATGTCTGGTGGGCTTGGACTAATGCTCAGTGGCCTCACTAATCTTAAAGTTGTGAATGATTTCAGCAAGACTTTGAATAATTTCAGTTTTTCTGATGCAGTGCTTCAGGAAGGATTTCTTTCCCAAAGGAAGAGTTCAGTTGTATGAGTAATCTATGTCCCTCTCTGACCTTGGAAGTTCACCTTGCTTTTTTTTCCTGTTGGCATGATCAGCTTTTTGAGTTGACACAGAATCCCAAATCAAAATTCACTGTTAGGGAGTAATGTGTTCTTCAAAGTCTTTCTCAATTTTACTTTATTTTTCATTATGGTTCACATTCTTGTGCATAACCATATCATTCAAATATAGAAATATTCTGATAAAAATAATAAACTTCATTCCCTGTAGGATAGATAAGTCTGTTCTCATTAAACCTTTGACATTAACAGTGTTTAATCATCAAAGCTAAGTTGTCATTATGGCTGATTGAGCTCATGAGTGTCTTGGGAGGTGAAGAACACTTCGGCAGACTGTTCATATTCACATTTCTATCAGCCCTGAGCACGGAGAAAAATAAACATGCAAAGACTTGCTACCCAGCTGAGAAAAAGCTCTTTGAATTAATGGAAAGCAAACACCAAATTATAGGCCTATTAGCACATATCACTGGTTGTTTGAAATAGTTTTCTGTATTTTATTAAGTGTACATTAAATATCTCCTGTCTTTTAACATTTATCTTTGGAGAGTTTTCACAGCTTTTTTTATAGGCAAGAGAGTTTTCATCATATTGAATTTTAATCAAAAGGTGAATGCTGTTCATAGAGATGGCACCAAGTTAACTTTAAACCATGTGATTCATTTACTAGCAATATAATTATAGAATCCAGGTATGCAGGCTCATTTATCATTTAGTCTTTAGCACCGCAGTGTATGTTGCTGGCTCTCCTGTGCTGTCAGTATCTGAGCTAGCTAGTGACAGAAACACCAGGGATGTCAGTGTAGTCATATTGAAGTTCTTCTTGTTGTTCCTGTGTATTCTACTCTAAATAATTTTGTTACATGTTTGGACTGCTTTCTGTCATTCTGTCCTAGAGGTAGGTGGAAATAATCCAAAATACCATACGTTATCAGAAAACTCCAACTCAGGAAAATGACAGTCACAAAAGAAAATGTCTCTCTTTCAGTGAGCTTTCGATACAGCACAGCCAGGGCACCCAGAAGATGCCTCATCTGCTCCTGTTCTCCTTATGGCTCATGTAGCAGAGTACTGTGAAGCTTGGGCATCCTTGGCTGTGAGGTCCATCACAGAGAGGACCTGGTTTTGGCAGCTGTTCTCTTGGAAACCCAGAAAACCCAAACTCCTGTGGGAGGGAGGATATCATGTGTTTTCAGTCCATTTTTTTTAGTGGATGGAAAGCTGTATAGTCCCATGGGAGGAGAAAAAACTCTGTGAGTTAGTCATGAAACTATAAATAATACATAGACCATTTGTGAATTCAGTCTGAACTATCAGTCCTAGACTTGACATTTCCTAACTTTTGGGTACTTGGCTTAGTTATTCTTAGTGTGAAAATTTACATACCAATTAGAATTTTCAGAAAATCAAATAGGAAAAAAGTTTTCTTGATTTTAAAATCTACTTCAGATTGAAATTATTCTGATACACAGTAAAAACCTCAGCCTCATTTAAAACTTGATGAAACTTTATTCCCTGAAAGACCACACTGTCTATAGTATGTGTATCCCAAGGATTGTTTTGGTTTGTGACTTTGGGTTGGCATGCACTGGCTCACACCCTGTTTTAGCTCATGTGGCTCTAACTGATGGGCTGTGTCCATACTGAGTAGGTTGTGCCTCTCAGTTTCATTTGGGTGCCATGTGATGCTCTTATGACCCTAAGAAATAACAGCTATTTTTTTGAAGGGTTTTTTAGGTTGAGCTGTGGGAAACAACGTGAGGGTTGTGTTGCAGCTTGCCAGGGTAAGGTTTTTATAGAATGAAACTGAGAGGTGTATGCCGTGCATTGTAAGGGTCTGTGAAGATGTTTCAACACATAAGGACTGTGCAGGTCAGAGAAAGCCAAACCTTGTCAACAGCATTTATTGTAAACTGTCCTGAGCATGCTGCCAGAGTTTTGGTTGGAATTAGTTGGAGTGGTCCAAACCAAGCTCAGGACGCAAATTTCCTCCTAGACATTAGCCAAGCTTGGTCTGAAAGTCTAAAGCAGAGCATGAAAGACCACCTAGATTCCTATGGAATTTGTGTGTTAGCCGCCAGACCAATGTTTTTGGTAATCATGTAGTTGTTACTTAATGATTCTACGTATGGTTTTGATTTAAACCAGAGAATTATTTTGTAAAACGTTCAGAGTTGGATTTATAGAGTAAATGAAGTTGGAGTGACTCATCTATTTCCATCCCTTGCATGAAGCAGGGCTGACTCTGGAGTTTGATCAGCCTTGTCCAATCAGGTTTTGAAAGTCTTCAAGAAGGGAGATTTTTCAGGCTCTCTAGTTTCACATGCCAGTGCTTGTCCACACTCTTCTGAAAAAGATTATCTCCAGCTGGAATATCCTGTGGTGTGGCTTGCAGCCTCTTGTCTTTTTGCTGTGCACGTCTGAGAAGAGTATGGTGGTGTTTTCTCTCTAACTCTTCTTTAGTTAGCTGAAAACAGTAATTAATTTCCTCTTAGCCTCCTCTTTTCCAGGCTAATGAAAACATATGCTTAGAAGGCTGGAGAAAACAGTGAATTTTACACTGAGAAAATAGATTATAGAACCTGAAATCAGTATGTAAATAAAAAGCAAGCTTGAAGCAAAAAACATACTTTAGGCTGAAAGCTAAACCTGAACAAAGGCAAAAATTCCTTGCTGAAAAGGCAAAACTAATGTTGGCCAATGAAAATGTGAAACATGCCTTTTTTTCCCTATTTCTTTTAGAATTTGTCTTCTGCTTAGTCTTTTTCTTGTTTTAGATATTTTCAAAATGAGAAAATGTTCTTTTGAAACAAAATTTTGTATTTTAGAGCTTTTGGCATTTCTGAACAGAAATAATTTGTTGCAAAGAAGCTGAACTGTTTCAACCTATATGGATTTTCCACCCTGTCTTCTAACTAAAACTGCTAGTCAGCAGCTTGACTCAAATTCATGAACGCTTTCCTTCAATTTCATTTTGCCATATTGACTATGGATTTATTTTTTTGTATGTTGGACATTAAGAAGCATTTTATAGCTTCCAAAAGGTGAACAGGCCTAAGCTTTTAATTAAAAAAGTGAAGATCTAAAAAATGACAGGTGTTGAATTCCACATATTTTTCAAAGCATGTTCATGATCATGAAGTGGTGTGATGCAAACACTGCCGACAGCACACTGAATTTCTGAGCAGCACCTCAACCTTCTCCCTGCAACTCTCTATGCCATCAGAATATCTTACTGCTCCATGGCCTCTGACCTTAAAATTCTGCATGTCTGCTTGCCTTCTTTTTTTCCATTCTATTTCTAAAGTCCCTTTGAAGTAACAAAAAAGGAGAATAGCAGTCCTCTAACCTAAGGACTAACTTTTACTATACTTAGGTTTATTATGTGTCATTTATGCAGACTATTCAACAACTGCTGCTCCATTTTTTACTGTGTCTAAAATAGACATTCTATTTCCTGTATTAAAATCATAGTCTCAAATTCTGTCATAAAGTGTTGGTTATGCTTTGAGGAATTCTACTCAAAAATAATAAGAAAATATTCTCAGTACATCAGCAGTCTGTGTGCATTATGGAAGAAATAACATTTCTTTGCAAGAAAATGGACACCTATTAAAATCCAAGATGATACAATTATGCAGTTGCCAAAGTGTCTCTAATAGTTACATGCAATTTGGGATGTTGATGTCTGGATAATCTTTTAAAGTAGTTATATTTATGGTGACTACTATTCACAAAAGTTTTCTTGGATAAATCCTGAAATGCTACATTTCTTTTAGTACCATTTAATGTAGGGACACAAATGACGTATGAAGAGTGGGAGCAGTGTTGCTGGCAGTGGATGGAAGGGGATGGAGAAGAAGCCGAATCAGTGGGAATTGGAAAAGACAAAGGCTTGAAGCTCTGACCTGAGCCCCTATTGGTCAGTTCTCCTGTCACTTGATATGTGTTTCCTCATTCGGGTTGTCAGTTAACTACTCTGCCCCTCCCTTCGCCCTGTCACATCCAAGTTCCAAAGCCCTGCCGTCAGACCTCCTTTCTCTTTCCAGGATTCTGTTCTCATTATATGTTTAATGGTTACCAACATACCGACATACTGTTCACCCAATAATCCCTTTCAGTTTCTTGGTTCACTCTCACGCCTCGTGTGGGTGTTCTCTGGGGAGCTGTTTTCCCCTCGGTCAGTTACCGTTAATTTAACAGTAATGGAGAGGAGATTTTTAGAAAGGCCAGTGGATTGTTAATTTATTCTACAGGACACAAATGACATACTGTGTCCTCCAAAGTGGCTATTAGGTGCTTTTCCTTTCTTGTTGGCCCTGTTTTTTTACTACCATTTCTGGAACCTCATCTACTTGTCTTCTGACTTACCCTCCTCCCAGACATTCCAGTTTCTCTGGATCCTGACACGTTTTTAATTTCAGAGTTATGCCTGCACTCTTGCCCTTTTCCAATTCCATAGTCCCTATAACTAATTCTTAGATACTGTTTTAATTAAAGTGTAGTGCTATAATGTATAACATAACTGAATAAGAAACAGTAACTAAAATGTAGTATAGTTTAAAAGTTTGGTAGCCTTTACTCCAGTTACTCTGTGGGTGTGTTACATCTTGCTTTTATCCTGTCTGTGTTTTCACATTGTGGTAAATTGTCACAGGTGCTACAGAGTTACCTTAAACTGCTGAAGAATTGATCAGTTTGATTGGGCAACCCATGAGCTGAGCCTTTTGCTTATCTTCCATCCAGCTCAGGTGAGGCCTAACAGCTGAATGATGTTTAGAGCAAAGTGGGGGCCTGGCAGCCCAATGTTGTTCCAGTGAAGTATAGAAGAGTACCCACACCTCTGGATTAGCCACTGGCTTCACTCCCCCTTCACTGTGCAAAACAAGCCTTCTTACAAATCTGGTCCTTTAAGGAGATAAGCATGCATGCAAAAGCTCTTTGGTGAAAGGCAGACAGTCTTTACTGCTTTCTTCATTGTTGGAGGAGGACCAAAATGTTTAATTTAGTCTTTGTATTGACTATGAATTCTGAGTGAAAGTAACTAAGACCCTCATTGAGTGCTGTTTGCTTAGTAACTTTCACCCCTCTGAGAATGCAAATGGAAAGAGAAGATCCCTTACATGTGTGCCCACGGTCACCAAAATCCCACTTACAATATGAAATCATTCCCTTCTTTTGGGATTGGCAAAAAATTATTGTATAAAAGAAGGGAACATTGGGGTCAGTAAATGAAAGAAAAAAGATAAAAAGAGAATGGGAAAACACCTCTGCTTGTTTGGGATTGATCAATGAACTATGTCTCTCCTCCTTCCCAAAGGGATGCCTTTAGGATCTTTGTGCCTCCAACTGTGTTGGAGCAGACCAAAGAATATTTATTTACACACACTCACACTCACACTCACACACACACACACACACACACACACACACACACACACACACACACACACGTATAATTTTTAAAAAAATATCTCTGTTACGGTACCTTGGGTTGCTACACATGGTAACATGCTGTAGTTGGTGCATTCACCACTGGTAATCCTAAACCTGTTTTCCTGTTGCTTCAATAACCATACTATTTGTGATTCTGGATCATGCAAGTTCTTACTGAACTTGCCCAGAGCTATAGTATCAGAGTGGTAAATCACATTATTCATGAACCTGTGCTCTCACAAATTCTTATTGAATGTTATCAGACTCATAGAGTTGAAACTGCATTACTTGTGAGCCTATGTTCATGAAAGTTCTTCTTGAACGTGACCAGACTCAGAGTGCTGAACTGGTTATAATCAGAAATTAAGCTCAGCCCTACCAACCTCCCTGATCTCTAAGGACCAACTTGGACACAATGAAGTGTGTTTTCTGTTACATTTTTGTACTCTTAATACAACAAGTGCAAAAGTTCAGGGCAAGTGAATGCATAATTTCCTTTTTTTTTTTTTTTTAAATGGAGTTAGGTATGCTGGCATCCCCTTTATTTGTGCTTTGGGACACCTCTGCAAAATTGTTTTTCATGACTGCTGTAAGGACTCAAAGATTTGAATGGACCAGTCTCACTGAGAAAAGTAAGAAAGAGGCTCCATCTACTATTTGTGTTACAGAAGAATGGCATCTTGAAATAAAGACAAAAAATCAACTTAATATTATCTATTTTTGGCTTTTCCTCAGATATCCTGTGTCTGTCTTGGCTGTTAGAGAGTACCTGGCACATTTCCATTCTGATTAAACTGTCTGTCTAGACTGATAACTATCCAAGCCTCAATAAAATCACAGCAGAAATCAAATCAGCTTTGGGAACTGTCTTCTGAAGAAGCTGAGAACTAGAGTAGCTTAATTCTCAGAAAAGGGGAGAAGATGTTGTGATGCTGGAAAAGAGCAGATGAGGAGAATGAAGAGTAGTCAGTGACTTACAGTGGAGGGAAATTTGTTGGGATGGCTATAAAAAGAAAACTTTCATCTGGTCTCTTGTGCTCCCTTCATCCGCCATGGTAGAAAATGTCTGCAATATACTAGAGTATAAGGGAGATGTGAGAGCTGCACTAAGAGTAATAATGATAAGGAAAATGGCTTATTTCCTTGTATTATCAGGATTCATAATCAGTTATGCGACATTTTAACTAGAAGTAACTCACTAGGAACACTGAATGTGGTTGTTAAGATGCTGCAGTAAAGCATTAGAAAGCAAGATTTCCAAACATGCTCCCATTTAATAAATTTTACCTGCTGTAAGACTGGCAGCAGCTTTATTCAGCATAGAAAAATTATGCAAATCACCTAGAAAGCTTTGCACTGTGTAGTGAACTAGAAAAACCAGGTGAGCAGCATCTAGAGAAAAACACCAAGACCTAAGTGTTGGACAAGTTCTTCATGCCTTCCTTGCATTAATCTGCTCAGCCAGAAGCCAAAACAAAAACCAACCAAACAAAAAAAAAACAGAAAAAAGCACAGGACTTTACACTACTCTGCTTTCTGAGGAACATGCTGATCATGCTTGTGCTTTTACTCAGTATTAATAATCTAACAGTGTTGAAAATGTTTAGTCTTTTCCATTCAGATTGTCTTTAGGTAAAATTCATGTTAGGCTTATACATCTTGAACATTAGTTGTTGCTGACCATTCTTTGCATGTGCAGAATTAAAAAAGGAACAAAAAGTGGGGTACAATTTAACTGCTTAAGTGATCCTTTGATTGTCTAAGTTCTCCACCTGCCTATTTTTTATATTTTGCAGTGGGTTCCCTTGAGGAACCCAATAATATATATAGTGTAGAAATGGAACAAAAAGGCAGTTCCACAAAGATAAAAAGACAGGAACAAAAAGACAGGACCATGAGACCTTATTTTCTTTATGAAGAACCTTGGTAGATGTCTCCTATCCCTTCTACTTGGTTCGGAAATATTTATTGAACATATAATCCTTGGTTGTGTTATTCTTAATGACAGGCACAACATACAGAAATCTTGAATCCTGTGCACATGCAGTTAGTTCTCCACACAGGTACTCAGTGACCTCTTCAAGAAATATTTTTCCATACTTTTGCCCCTTTAGTGCCTCTTTCTCAACTTTAGCACTTTGGCAGCTTTGAAAATTTGGCCTTATAGTAACAGGTGGGAGGAGTATAAAACAAAGATGAACTACTCAGGGACCAAGGAATTGAAATGTTTCTCATTAGAGAGAGAGAGGCATAAAGACTTGCCAAAACCATGAAATCACATCAAGAAGTGTCACAAATTAGCCCACTGAGTTCACTATGGGGTTTTGTATTGGCATATACCTGTGAATTGAAATTCAAATATCAAGAAACTGGGCTACAGAAAGGCAGCAAGTTCCAAGTGAGTTTCAAAACATTGGGATTTTTTTAGCTCTGCCTCAATGTTGCCAGCTAAGAGATGGGGGGGATAAATTTTGTGCGTGGAGAATAAATATACATCACCCCACATTTGATGTGTACTTATATGATTTGGATTCTGTTTTCCTGACGCTAGACCAGAAGAGTGAAACTATTTCTTGATCCTACCAAAAAAAGGAAAAAGAAAAAAAAAAGGAGAAAGGAATCTTAAGAATATTTTCAAGATGTAATTTTTTTCTTTCTGGTTTTGTTCCCTCTGATGCTAATTAGCTGCAGCAAATAAGACAGAGCTGCTGTTACACAGCACAGCTTTTTCTGGGCACTAGGCAGCAATACTGCAGGACTCTTTTTGCACTCACATGAACCCAACAGAGGAACAGGCAAGGGTGGATTAAGAATGATGAAAGAAAAGAGCTTAGAATTTAGAGGAGGTTGCAAAAAACTCTAGTTTTGACCACTTGGAAAAGTTTGGGTACCTGGGAACCTTTGCCACCAGAGAGCAATGAAAGGCTTTAAGTACACACATCACTCACTTCGTTTAAAAGACTCCCTTGTCTGTCACTGAATAACATGGGTTGTTCTTTCATATTTGTTTTGAATTCAGTGTAAAGAGACTAAGGATCAATTGTGGTACTAAGGCTCTCTTAAAATTATGCAAATGATACTCCAGATAGGAATATTGTAAATATTTTAAATATTTCAATTTTTTTTCTTTTTTTTTTTTTTTTCTTTTTGGTCTAGTTGTCCAAACATACATTTTACAGGATGTTAGGGGGTTTATATGCAGCTTTTTAGAGATAAATGGATCTGTTTCTATTCTAAATCCCCTCCTCCATAATGTTATGCACACAGCTAAATTTCTTTTAGTTTCATATGTGTTTTTCATCGTACTCTCACGAAAATGAGCATTTTAACTACAGTCTTCAGTGGACAGGGGCATTATGCAATATCTCTGAAATACTTTCTCTCCATGTTTCTCAGTCATGACGAAGTGCCATCTCTCTATTGCTGAAGTCACAAAATATCTTCTATTCCAACCATGGTTATGAAACCCCCAAAATGATTACTGTCTATCCGTAAAGTGCCCCTGAGATCAATGCGGTCTTCAAAAATTATGAGTAAACCGGTGGGGAGGTCTTAAGAGTAGGTTTCTCAACAAAACAAGTGTATGGCCAGGGACTGAGTGGAATCTTCATATTACCCACTGCAAGAATGCAGCACCTTCGAGTCAGCTGGTGCTCATTGCCAGGTGCCCATAGCTCTGCCCACACATCTTGTCCTCTCCAGCTTGTGGTTCTCAATGTGCTGACTCTTCCAACATGAGTTTATAATTTTCATCTATCTTCATACCGCAAGAAACATGACAATACTTGAGGTTCATTTTTAAAGCAGCCTGCAGGAATGGTGGAGACACCTCTACAATAGTTTGAGGTGACAGATCACTGTGTCTCCCCCTTCATACCTCCTTCCCACTGTGTGAAGGAAAAGTAACCTGAGAGAAATGCATGCATACATACACATGCCCAGACTTCCTGAAGGAAGTGATGCACACTGTCCTTGATGGGTGATATGTTTACTGAGTTAAATTCTTCATTCACCTCTGCTAAAAGCACGTCTTGGCCAGCAAATAACACAGTATACTTTGCTACACTAATGGCAAATGCATCATCAGAGCAGATCAGTGAATGAAACAGAAGGAAAAGATAATGTGTAATGACATCATGTGGAGATACCCAGCCTACAGCCCATGCCTCAGACAGTCCACAGAGACACATGTCCAATATTGCTCAAGGAGTCTTGAAATAAATGGTGTCTGAAAATACTCAGGCTGACAGATTTCTCAAGTCAATGGGAACCTGCAATCCAACTAAATCCCAGCCCTACTCCCACTCTATCTCCTTGACCGGCCCCTTTTCATTCCTCAGCTCATGTTTTCATGCATGTCTTACCCATACTGTTTCTTTTCTCCCTAACTCTTCATCCAGTCTTTCTTTCTCAGCTTCCCTATTCACAATGATTTCAAATCTTCTCCTTTAGGTTTGTCATCTGCTCTTGGCTTCTTTTCTAGTGTCTTTTCCTAGACATTTCCCATTGTTTATACCATATATGATCACTAATTGAACACATCTCCCTCTCATACCTCCTACATACCAATCTATTTGTTCCCTCACACTCCTCTATATCTTCATCTCAGTCTCATCTCAAACTAGATCTAAGCTACCCACCCCAGCCTTTTCTGTCCTATTCACTGTTCCCATCCCACTGCCCTCAGCACCTTGGCAGCCCATTCCAGCTTTCCTCTCTCATGTGGCACCTACTCCACACTACACCTCTCCACACCGTACCACCAACACCATAGCATTTCTCTCTTCTATACCACCAAGACCTGGTGTTGTGACTGTTGAAAGAGCATCTTTGCTCTCAGATCAGATGCCCAGACCAGCCAACAGTGATAACTGCATGGAGCCAGAAATATGGGGAAAGTAGTGCACAGCCTGAGGCTGGAGTGGGTGGATGTACTGGGGTCTCTGTTGAAAACATCTGTTATGCCAAGCATCAAGGTCTATAACATGGAATGACTTTGATAAAATTTCATGAGGATAGCAAGAAGTTCATCTCAATAAATAGGCCACCCAGCTTGCAAACAGGAACTCCTGGTACCAAAGGATGGATGTACTAAAGCTATTTAAAGACTGCCAGAATTTTTTTAACACGGTCAAAACAATGTATTTTTTTTTCTTAATTGTGTTTTTAGAAACAGCTGAAAGCTTTTGACTAAAGTTTTCTGCGAAATTGTCCAGAGGTAAACATCCAGCATGGAATATTCAAGCTATTCATGTGGCAAAATTATATGCAGCTGATAAGAGGGCTGTG
Source organism: Hafferia zeledoni (assembly GCA_035583235.1). Classification (NCBI taxonomy): domain Eukaryota; kingdom Metazoa; phylum Chordata; class Aves; order Passeriformes; family Thamnophilidae; genus Hafferia; species Hafferia zeledoni. The sequence continues at coordinate 129,290,845 of JAWWEV010000083.1, read as the reverse complement.
GGTTCGGAAGTGATGAATAATTGTCATAATAGTGCTACAAGTCCACCTACAGCAGACTAATGGATTAACCAAATCAGGTAGCAAACTGCTGCTCAACAAAGAGGAGCAAAGGCAATGTGCAATTTCTGTTACCTCAGGTAATTATAGCATTTCATTCCATTCATTCACATAATGGAAATATGAGTTTGGAGCCTAATGGAATACTTTCAAAGGCATTCAAAAGCACAGCCAAATAGCAGCATTTTGTCAAGATCCCAAAGATACTTAATGTGCAAATCTCTCTATATGCAATACATATGCAAGCAACAGTAGCCATCTATATTCATAGTACCATTACAGGAGCACTAAGTTTGATTCATTTTCTAAAATGTTTTATCATCATGGTTAACTTAATGCTTTACTTCTCATGTAAAATAAGAAAAGAAGACTGAGGCTCTTCCCTGTTCAAATATGAAGTATTGCTATATTCCATGTTTCTGGCAAAAAATCGCATAGTGGATAGAGGAAGACATTACTGTTGAAATACAATGAATAGAAGTGGGTTGTACTAACCTCCTCTCCTTTTTTTTTCCCCAGTACCAGTGGTAGCAGTGTGGGATACTGTACAGAAAAGGGGATTAGGACTTAAACTCAGTCCGTAGTCCTGTTCCATTATGTTGCTCTGGAAATAATTTCTTCTGTGACTCATTTCTCCATTGGTAAATAACATGTGATGGTTTTTATTATATTTTTATTATATTGCAGATCGAGTTTCGTTTTCTCAACAACTTCCAGAATGCTGTTAATTTGGTTTCCCTGTATTTGGCCACCTAACCAAGTAACATCAGACTCATCAGTGCTAGAAAATATCCCTCCAGCAGATGGCAGATGTTGCTTATCCAATGTAATCCTGTCATTCTGATCAGTACGGCTACCATGGGATCTGGAACGTCACTAAAAGCAGGAGCTAAAACTTGAATAACTGATTCTTAAAATACACACGTTTCAAAAAATCTTGGGTAGCATGATTAAAGTTTGCTTTATTTCTTATGTGTTTGGTTAGTACAGAATCCCTAGTGTATGCTTCTCTTTTACTACTGAAGTGTTTTTGGAAAAAACCAAAATATTTAAATGAAGTAATGATTAGGGATCTAGCTGTTCAAAAATAAAGGGAAACTGTTTTCATTTGAGTGCATGTTTGTGATGTTTGAGTTTCCTTTTACTGATACACATGAATTAATCAGTCAGAATTCTTTCTGTGTTGAAGTCAGTTGGGCATTTTGTAACAGGAGAAACTCATCCAAGTCTGGACAATGTATAGCAGATTTAAAGCCCTCGTATACTTTAGAGTAAGTCTTGACATCTGCTCTATTTTTACTGCCATTCATCCTACTGTACTCATTAGTTCCCTCTATGCTTTATATAAATTCACGGAGCCAGAGAAGTTACAGTAAAATTCACCTCATGGTGTAGGAAGCATATAATAGACTAGCTGATGGAGAGCTCTAATTTCACTCCTATGTGCTCCATTCTATTATTATTTGTCTACTGCCTAAGAAAAATGTTCCAACTGGGAAAAGAGAAGACAAAGGAAATAGCAGGAAATAGCTTGATCCTTGCAAAAAGTCACAATTCAGTGACCTCTTTGCGGAGCCTGAGTTATTTTCCAGATCTGAGCTATGGTATGAAAGACCATCTTCTTTATAAATTATATAGAATTTCTTTTCCATTCTTATTTTTCTTTGGTGTTTTCTGAATCAAAGCTCCCAAACTCCCACATGGGAAATGTTATAGCATCTAAGATTTTATTCATTAGCCGTTCAGCTGAGAAGATCAAAACTGTTCTTCCTTGGTACGTTAAAAATGTTCTGCAAAGGAAACTAATGAGTTTTTAAACTTTTTTTTCTTTGCTTGGAAGTTGGGCTTCTTTTCTTCTAGCTAGCTGGGTTATTTTTATATGGTACTCTAGGAAGCCATTTCTTTGCAGTATTTTATTGTAAATATTCTTCAGTTCTGTTTCTGATCTTTCCTCCACTGAGACACTCTAGAGTAGATCGGCCAGATGATTCTATATTGATATTGTTACTATGGCTGTCATTAGTATGTGGGGTAGGAGTTTTACCCATACTTAATACTGAAGTCATTCCATAGATCAGAAGGATCACAAAGAGATTGCAAGACCATTTTTCCATGGGTTATCCAGTATAAACTTGAGTGACATGCCATCTATTTATGTTGAAGGCAGTTTAATATGAGTAAGAGTCAGAATTTGTTTCTGAATTAAGACAATTTCCTACAAGGTGTATGCCAAAGGTTAGGTATTGAAAGTGTCCAGTAGCAAGTCTAGTCTTCTTTTTAGTAACTGACAGGAATAATTATGTCCATGGGAAAATGTATCACTTTTTGAGAAGCCAAGCTTTCATGCCAGTGTGAAATACAGCATGAAGTGCTTAGTAGCACCTGCATCAGTATGTAGCACTGGACTGTTAGACTTCAAACATGAATAACAAGAATTTAGAATGTAATATTTCTAAATTATCTTTGCACTCAGATGGGGCACCTAAGTGTCAGTAAAGGCACTGTGAGTCTTCTCGCATGGTATAATTTCTTGTATGATAACATTTCTGTCATGAGTAGGAAGCAAATGTCTCTTGATCATAAATAGTTGTCTCAGTTGTATACTTACTTGCAAAATATTATCGTTTATTCCTCTAAGCATATTGTGCTGTTGTGTCCCTCTCCTGATAAGCATTGGGAGTTTTGCCTGGATTTCAGTTTGTTAAGAACTAATCATTGTGTGCTCTTTCTCTTTCATGTGTCTAGAAGAAGAAAGACAAAAATAGGAGAAAAGATAAAGGCTGATTGACTAAAAATTTCTGCTTATCTTTCCTCATGCCCTGTTCATTGTTGTAGGTGCTGTGGGGCTGAAACATAAATGTTTTTATGCAACAAGTGAAACAATAATCTTCCCCTGAGAACCTTGACCTCAGGAGGCATAGTTTTTCTTTCTTCTTAAATCAAAACATGTAAGCCAGATGTGACATAAATAGTGGTGTATCTGGCACATTTATCATTTCAAATCTAAGCATCTATGCTGACCAAATCATGAAGGAAAATAGCAGGAAAATAACAATAAGAGGATCTATTGAGGTTTAGATGTGATTTAGCACTACTACTGGCAGCTTCCCTCTGGGATTATAATCACTGTAACTTTACATAAAGTTGCTTATACCATCTGATATATAAAATTAAGATGAAATTTAATCATGTCTGGGACAGTTTATTTAGCCATGGGATCTCCAAAGCACAAAGTTCCTATATCTCCACCTTGCTGGAGCTTTATGTACAGTATTTCCCAGGTTAAGTGTACATGGAATCAAGAAAGGATGGAGAAGATACAGCCTAAACCTTCTCACAACTCAACACATATTATGAATAATGCAATTTGAATCCAATTGAGTGCTTGCAGAAATAATGCAACTCTTGTTAGAATATCTGAGGGTGCAAAGAGGCAGGTTTAATTTTCTCACTAATGCTGCAGGGCACTGTGATCATTAGATACCCACATTCCCTTTCATTGGAAGCTCCCATGGGATATAGGTACCTCAAAACTTAAAATGTCTATCTACCAGTAACTTGGTTTCTCCCAGTGCTGAAGATAACAGCATTTTCTTAATTAATAGGGCTGTGAGTATAACTGTTAAGGACTGAGTGCACAGTACAGAAGGTTATTTGAAGAACAGAGACAGATACTTCTCATTCATTATAGTGGGTTTTTTTATAAATAAAAGAGTTGGAACCAAACAGTGCAAATGAATTTGTACTACAACTGCTATAATTGAAATAAAAGCTTAAGTCAGCCCTAAATAGAAATGCAGAGCATGAAAACACATTTGTAAAACCTGTTGAGTTTCACTGCATGTAAATTTTCTGTGAAAGCACTTCATAGCTGAGTTTCTTTTAACACTGCTCTTCCTTCAGCTATCTGCTCTGCCATGGCTGCCTGTTTGCTGTGTGCCCCTTAAACGTGCCCCTTTATCTTTCCTGAAGTGATTTGCAAGGAACTACACTTCTCTTTTACAGTCTCTTTCAAGGAGAGCTGGGAACGATACAAAGCTGGAGAATCATGGAACTGCATGAAACACTTCTTTTCTCCAAGCAATCTTTCCCAAATTGTCCACACCTTTATAAAGTGTTTCTTCTTAAAGTTTCATCTTGTTTGAATCTTTAAGACTTCAGCTGCTTATAGTTACTACCTAAATATTTGCTCCTATTATTTAATGTTTTTACTCTCTTGCTTATCATTTGGTCTTCTCACAAATCGTGTTTTAAATCTCTTAGAGCAGAATCAGCATCTAACTCTTTCTGCAGAGCCTGCTACAATCAGATTCATGAGTTTCTGTGGCTGTGTGTACATGACTCAAAGCTTCTTAAGTGTCTATACCCAAAACATTTATCCCTGGTGAGTCATGCTGCCAGTTTCTGTATAGCCTGGCAGAGACTCAGCACCACTGCAGTGGGACATCCCTTGCCTTCTCCGAGGCAAAGGGACCAGGAAGCCAACTTAGCAGAAAGCAGTGCTGGAGAATGAAAATAGCTGGGAGTTGCTTTGAGTCCCCAGCCTGGATTGTCATTGCATTGCAGAGAGTGTCAGTGCAGTGCCACTCTAAGAGAAGGTATAAGAACCACAGCTGCAAGTGTTTGTGAGTTATGTGAGGAGGCTGTTCTTGCCCAGTTTGGCATCAGCTGTCCATGTGTGCTGAGTCTGTGAATAGGTGACAGCATGGTCTGCCACCCAGTAGGTGTGTCCATTGTCCAGCAGAAAGGGATCCTGACTCACCAACCTCCCCAGACTTCCCCTGAACCTGCACACTGGCAGTGCTTCCTCTCAATACGTACTGTATGGATGTCACAGCTTTTATCTCAGATGAGACACGTATTGGCAGAAAAAGGTACAAACTGCATTCCTTTGCATCTGCTGTATGTAGATCTGATATAAGAATCCCTTGCTCTAATGTCTGTCTTTGTAGTGGGAACAGAATCAGCTAAAACTGGCATTTGAACTTTCCTCCCAGATGGGAAAAACAATGAATAGCTGTACCTGATGGGGCAATGGCAGCTACTTCTTGAAGTTATGACTGTCTTTTTTGGCTGAAATGCTAGTAATTATGGCTAAACCTTCAGCCTTCCAACAATAACCTTTATGGAAATGGGCATGTCCAGAAATCCCTGATGGGAAGTAAGGGCTTCCAGAAGGGAGCTGGGGAGAGATAAAACAATGAAGAATCACAAGAATAATCCTGGATAACCCCCAAATCTGCTGAAACCACTTTTGCTGCTCCCCAACCCACTTCTGTGCTGTCAGAGTTAGCAGGAACTTTCTGAAGTGCCAGCTCTCTGGAGCTGGTTCCCTCTCATGGCCTCTGACAGCAGCCTGCCCACACCTTTGAAGGCAGGTGCCTCACTCCTGACATCTGCAGCTCTGTACACAGAGGTATGTTTGGAATTCTGTATTTCTGTGTTAATGGCCACTAATCTGCACATCTATACTGCTACTGCTTCACGTTCCTAACCTTAACCTAATGATACTCAGCCTCTCATTGGTTTCCAAGGTCCTTCTGCCACAACTCTCGTGTTGTTTATCACCTTGCTCTTCCTCTCTGCCTTTCACTTTCTTGATCTCAATACTCCAGCTACTCCTTATATAATTAAGAACAAAGTAAAAATACTAAGATATTTGGTTTTGTGTAAACTCTAATCTAAAGATAGTATTAACTGCATTAATGCAAGAACAACTTTAATACTGTAAACTCTTAAATAAAATATTTCTAAATGTATCAGTGCTTAACATGGAATCCAACTTTATTTAAACTTGAGATATATGTAGTTGGGTGCAAGTGTGTTCTGGTACACAGCATTCATACTATAAACAAAGAGAAGCCAACATCACCAGGACTAGCACAAATCACATTACAGTCCAAAGCAACTTCACTTTGGACTCTATTTTGTAATGTCTTAACTTTTTTTATCTTTCATCTTTTTTTCTAAATTCACTTATTTGATGTGAAAGCACTTAGACTTTTCATAGTTTTCCATATGTGAGACATTCCACAGGATCCCATGATTCTAAATACAGTGTGTTTAAGAGGACCTGGTCCTTTGAGCTGTTGCACACACATACTTAGCATGGGCTATTGCAAGAGACCCCCATGATCTGTGAAAAGTGTAAACTTTTACAGGATCATGGCCCTAAAAAGCAAAAGCTTCAAAATAGGGCACATGTGCTACATTTGTTTTGAAAATGCTATGGTGTTGTGCAGCTAAATAGACATGATGTGTGGTAGTGGTCATAGCATTGCTATTTGTGAAGTAATCACCATCATGTTTTCCTTATAAAGCTATATTTAACCAATATCCCTCATTAAATTATGCCATAGTTTCTGGTTATGTTTTGAAAACATATCCCAACAATGCCACTTGTTCATTCCTTGTGAAGTGGTGGTGAATTTGGACAACTGGCTAAAGGGCAGAAATGATATCCAGAAAGTGTCAGAAAAACCCAGTGCTACCTACATAAACATGCTGCTACATGAAGGCATGGGTTGTCTTTGTTCTCAAGTTATGAGCTCACACGTCAACATGGGAAAACAGATGTTTAGGCGAAAAAAATAATGAAAAGGCAGAATGAGGAACGTGCCAAGTTCCTTTGGCTTTTGTTCAGGTGTTTCATGGACTGAGCTAATGAGAATCATGTGAAGTGGCTGATTATCATTGGAATCAGATGGTCTTTTTGTAACTTTTTGTAAAAAGGAAAGAAGCAATTTTACTTTGCATACACACATCTTTGATTTACGTCTGAGTTTATTTAAAATAGTCTTTCACTGCTTAATACAAGAAGGGTAGAAGTTTTTTAAAAAATACACCTAACCTTCTTCTGTGGAAGAAAAAAATTGTATGATAATATTAGTAGATCATCAGATGTCTTCTGTTCCTGCCTGTAACTATTGAGATGAAAGACCTGAGTATCTTAGTCTTTGCTCTTCAGGTAGTCATCCGGGCAAAATGACAGCACTTCTTGCACATTTTAGTATAGACATAAGATTCTGCTCAATGTGCAAAACTGTGGAAAATAATTCCTACAGTGTCAATTTTTTAATCCCTTCCAGGCCCTGTTCTGACTAAAGTGTTGCCATGCTCTTTTACTTCAAGCCATGTGTCCACAGACTCCTTTTGCCTTCATTTCCTCATTATGATGATGTGGGCTGGGTAGTTACTTCATGGGCAGTGATGTGATTTGCCATGTCTCTGTACTCCTAAGAAATAATTTTTATAGGGATACCTTTCCCTTTCCCATGCTTCTCTCTTACAGGCTGATTCACATACTTGCTTTCTCTGATCAGTGTGAAATGGCCCCCTTGTTCACATTGGTTGGGTACCAAACACTATTTGTGTTCTCTTGCTTTCAGTTTCAAAGAGCAAACAGAACTTCCTATCACAGGGAATCATTTTTATTATGACTTTGGGACTGCATTTTTTTCAGTTGCCATAGAGTCATGAATCCTGATCCTCCTACACCTCTCCCAAACAACCACTCTCAGAGGCTTTCTCAGGGCACAATGTACCATGGAACATTCTGCTTGAAAAATTATATTAAAGCAATCAGTTATATCAGAGTCTTTGGACTGGAGAGTTTCACGCAGAAAACCTTGTCGAGTTTTTTTAAAGATATGAATCCGTAGCCTACAGGGGACCACTGAGTGCTTTTGCAATCTGGAAGTTTACTCTGAGAAATGGCTTAGGTATATTTATAAAAAGTAATTATAGAATAATCTGTTCTAAGTCCTCCCTTGCTGGTCAGATTGCCAACAGATATGTTTATAGTATTACTTTAACATTTCATTTTATTAATTTCATTATTAAATCATTTTTGCCCAAGACAATTCATACTGACCTTAAAATGAAATGGAAACAAATGGTGCCAGAAGTAAAAGTCAACAAGGGAGGGATGATACACGGCTGTCATCCATTTACCCAGAGTAACAAGATTAAGGGCTAGGTTGTCAGCTGCACTAAGGCAGTGCTCAGCCCAGCTGGGACTGTGGGGGAGCATTGTTTTTGCTCCTGGGAGAAAGTGGTTCCCAGATTAGCTAAGAGTTAACATCCATTACACCAGCTTTACACCTCCCCAGACAACTAACTTGCTTCCATGGCCTCTGGGGATCATGTTCTTCTGATAAAAGAGAAAAGAACAGTTCCTCAGTTTCTTACCTGAAGTTTGCCAGATTTTGTTTCTCTTGCTCCTCTTTCTGTCCCACCAACTGTTTTAACTTCCTAGTCTTCTGATATTTCTTATTTTTAGTTCTTGGGTTTTATTCCCAGCTCCTAAGCATCTCTTTCCCTTCTACCAGCACCTTCTGTCCTCAGCTGGCCTCAGTTCCTGGTAGTTGTCAATGTCACGAGGATATGACTCTGTGGGACCTGGGACAGAAGACCAGAAGCCAGCAAAGACATACTTGGTCTAAAGTGAGTCTAACAATGTCTGATTTGTCACCAACTACACTCAAAATGTCTTTAGGCCCATCTCCACATGTTCTTTTTATTTCTCTGACTGCCCAAAACTTCCTAAAGTGGTTGGTTTCTAACAGTGTATGTATTAAAACTCAGTACTTGTTTGCTGGAACATTTGGTGCTTGTCAGCCATCAGTCAAGAAAAATATCCCAGTGCCACCCCCCCCAGAAAACAGCTAGAGCCACATTTGGAGAGGTGATAGCATTAGAAATCCAGCCAGTGATTGACAGTCTGGCCAGACTTGGGATATATGCTTAAGAGAGGTCTCCTTTTGGTTCAAACTCAAAGCATAGTTAGTGGGAATGGCAAAATTATTAGAGACCAAAGTTGCAAGAAATCTTTGCTTCACCTTCCTATCAGGGAGTAAAGACTGGAGAGAGACTCTTCCTCTCTCACCACCATAGATAATCCAGGACACAAAACTGGGTATTGAGGATGAGATTACTTTTCAAGTGCTTAAAAGATGTAAAGCACTGAAAAGCTACTCAAATGTCAGTGTGAAAGGATTCATGCTCCCAGATGTAAGAGATGAACACATAAAGCACTAGTCATCACCTAAGAATGAAATCCATCTAATCTAAAGAAGAGAGTCAAGAGCTTTGGTGAGGGAAATTCTAAGCTTAAACCTTTCTCCTCCTACTTGAAGGGCAGCTGTGTACTGATTTACTGCACAGTCAGACCACATGCTTATAAAGAATGCCTTCATGTGACACAGCTATAGGATTCAAAAGGCAGCTGTTGATTTCTCTGTGCTACCTCACTGCTCTTCAGCTCCTCTCTCTCCAAAGTTGAATGACACAACTTCTGCTACCCCTGGAGACCCTTTGGCTGCAGGATGAATGCGGATTGTGTTTTAACCTAAATGATCTCATATAATGAACTACTAAAAGCTGGTTTTAATAAGGAAATTAGGGAAAACGAGACTGCTGACAGACAACTTGATGACCATCCTAAAATTGCTTCTATAATATTGATTTGATTCCAGTTTCTCATTTAAAACATTTTCTTGTTGTATACATAAAGTATTTCTGCAACAGTTGAATTTGTCCAGTAAGCCACGCACAATCCAAATGCAAGTTTCAGGTCTCTGTTTTCAACAAGACTATTGTCTTGGCTAGAAACCCCAGTGATGTCAGAGATCTAATGTATCAAAGCAGGAACAGCACACAAACATAGAACTTTGGAGAGACTCTGTAAAGTAACACCACTAGAATAGTCAGCCCTGGAAAGGAAAGAGAGGCAGCCAAAGATTACCCTCTATTGGCACCATATTATTGACATTAGGATTATATGTCACCTATAAGTATAAGTTTAAAGAACTGGTTAGTCCAAAGGTAGGAATCCTGTCCTGACAGATGGAGGAGCTCTTTAAAGAACACATAAGAAAGGCTAAGAACAAAATGTTTTTTCCCTTGCTAGAAAGGTTATTTTTCTTCCAATGTCTGGCAATCATGATTGAATCAACTGCAACGTAAATGACGAAGGCACCTGCGAGATACTCTCTAATAAGGGTGGATGTCACTAAAGGAGCATGTGGCAGTTCTTTCTAGGGAATATTTAATTTTGAATACCAAGATTTGGGTGAAAAATAGAGAAAATACAAATTAGTTTCAGCTTTGAATGTCTTTCTTTTTTTAATTAATAGTTTGTCTTCATGTATCTGGTAATGGAATTCTGATTGATAATAAAATCAGAATAATATTCCTTTCTTATATTGATTGGAAAAATGAGAAAGGCATTCGTCATAGACCAGTTTGTAGCTAGAACTTAATTAATACTGGACTTTGCATGATAGACTTCTTGTAATACACTTCAGTGCTGAGATAGAGTATTATTTCCCAAACATGGTAGTTAGAGATGTATATTAGGGAACATTTCAATTAGGATAATATAGAGCTGCAAATAAAATTAGCAATGTTCCTACATAATCACATTCAAAGATAACTTAGAGATTTGAAGAAAGACCCATGGAGATTGTTTCATCATTTTAAAAGTGTTAGTTAACCTTTTACTTGCTTAGAAAACTAAATGAAAAACATTCGTTTAAGATAAAAGATTAAACTAACTACCCCTCTGAGAAGGGTTTTTCCTTAAGAGACTTTATTAAGCCTGGAAATAAAAACATTTTTGACAAATTAATGACAAAACCAGGCAGACATAGACAGTTCCTGAGGCACAGGAGCATGAAGAACTGACATGCTGCAAGACCACTGTGGTATTTATGGTATAAACAGTATTTTAATCTGATTCACCAATATTAAAATTTATTAATAACAGATATTTTTTTTGGTACTACAAAAATATTGTCTCTTCCTTCAAGAAAATACTTCAATATCTTAATCAAATGATAGAGGTAATTTAAAGGTATCAAGATTTGGAAACCAAGCACTGAGCCATGCCCTACTGTGCAATAAGCAGACTGATCAATGGAAATTTTTTCAAAAGAAGTTGAGGCCCTCATACTGTATCTTCTAAAGGAATTGCAGTGATTATATTTCTTCTATATCATCACTGATGAAGTATTTCTGCAGAAACAACAGCCATTCATTTCAAGGATTTTACAACATCCTATAAGCCAGCTTTGTCTTTTGTCAATCTACTGCAGTTCTATCAGGAATGGAGCTTGGCCTTGTGTTTTCCACTTTTTCTGTTGGCTGCAGAGCAGAGGTAGCAGCCAATAAACCCTGCAGAACAGACCCTTTTGTAAGGCATGAGTTGTGGGGCCAATCCAATAGTCAGTGCACATGCAGCACTTCCACAGTTGTTACTAGACAGCTGACCTAAGCAAGGAATGGAGGACTGTGTTACTCTCACATCTATATGAGAGGAATTTAAGATTCAAATCATCTTGAAAAAAGAAAAACAAATCAGCCTAAGGAGAGTAGAAAAATAAAATAAGGAATAGTTGCTGGAAAAGAGGAATCATATGTTCTTAAGACACCAAACTAAGGGTTCTATCTACATAACATAGAACAAAGCCATGAAAAAGTACCTCTTTTGAGTGCTGAAAGCAGGAGAGATCTGTCAGTGTAACATTTCACTTGTGTCAATTTTTAAATACAACTATTGTGCCTCTGGCTCCAAGCTAGATCACTGCTATTGGCCTATGGCATCACACTCCATGGACCAGAGGAGAGGCCTGAGAGTACAGAAATACAACTAGCAGAATGTTCAGCAGATTTTCATGACTGTAGGCTGATGCTCCCTGAAAAGCACCCTGAAACGAACTTCAGGTTTCGTTTCAGCAAGGTTGGAAACAAATATTTTGCCCCAAGAAGGGTCTCAGACACACACTTGTAAAGTCTCTGTGGTTCCATTTAGGAAAAAAAAAAGCAAAATAAAGAGGAGATTAGTATAGTGATCTGATAGAAACAAACCCAAACAAATTTCAGCTTCCCTTTTAGGGTTTATTTTGATCCCTCATTTTTTTTTCCTATGTCAGTTAGATGAGGGTTAGGGGACTCTTACTGGAACTCCTGAAAATCTTGCATTACACCTCTGAAAATGTTCCTTGGCTCTTTGCCACTGTTTCCAGTACAATGTTAGGTAGTGACAGATGGATTCAATAATGGTGGCTGGCAATCCAGAGATGTGAACCACAGCGAATGGGGGACTTGAGTGTCACCATGATTTAGGAGAGACTATGCTGTCCTACACGTCAGTACTTGTTTTCAGGGGGAAGGAAGTGGTCACCTGGCTAAAAAGGTGCAAAAGTGTGGTTTTTTTCTGGGCTCACTGCTCTTGGAAGTTAGTCACCTCTTCAGTTCCCTTAAGTGCTGGAGCATGGTAATAGGTTCACAGCTACTTTAGAGTAGGGTCAACTTGTGACCACAAATGTCAGCATGTGGAGAGGAGGACAGAAAGGTGGAATGCAGTTTTCTGCTGCTGCTGGAGAGGCCTCATACATTCTGTAAGATGAATTTGCCTGATGTTCTCCCCTAACCAACACTGCTGATGTCTGTCATCCTGGGTTTGTCCTCCTACATGTGCTTCTGGCTGTGTTCAAGCTCTTGTCTACTCCGTCTGGAAGCATGTATTTATGTAGTGGTCCATCAGCCCAAGCATGCTCTTCAGTGCAATATATCCAGGTCTTCTGCTCCAGCCTGAACTGCAAATGTAGTCAGATCTTCAGGACAGTACCCAACAGAACAAAAACTATCAACTATTCTATTCTATTCTATTCTATTCTATTCTATTCTATTCTATTCTATTCTATTCTATTCTATTCTATTCT
>JAWWEV010000083.1:129219598-129277963 GCA_035583235.1 Hafferia zeledoni | reverse complement strand
ATTCTATTCTATTCTATTCTATTCTATTCTATTCTATTCTATTCTATTCTATTCTATTCTATTCTATTCTATTCTAACCAGCATTTTCATAGCACCGGGGCACAGACTTGCTCTGTGTGGCTGCAGAGGTAAAACAGCAATGACGCAAGAGAAAAGCAAAGGGGCTCCAGCTGGCCTTTGTTCCATGCTCCTGAGTGACTGCAGGCACAAATTGAAAGGCTGGTTTAAAGTCATTTGCTCCTAAAAATCAAGTTGCTGTTATAATAAACCAGGATCAGTTTACTGAACTCTGTTCCTGTGTAGGACATGACCAAGAGTTGTGTTTTCATCTATCACCTACGTTTTCTTATGCGAGAGGGCATTTTAATTATTAATCTTCATTCGCTGTCACCTGAACTAGCTGTTACCACCTCTACAGTGTGCAGCCCCTGGAACAGAACTGAAACATTTATTTTATTTAGAAAGAAAGTAGCCACTCAGGCTACTTTGAAGAAAATAGTCTCTGACGTTGTGAAAGCAAAAGGTCAACATCTAATTTATAGTGGCTTGTGATGTATGTAGAAACCTGTCACTGTTCCATGGTCTTTTATATTAGACCAAATTTGATGCAGTTACATGGACTCTGCAAAAAACATTCCAGTGATTTGTTGTTATTGAGATGCTGACTATAGAACAGTTCCTTGTGACTTTGACATGAACAAGCCAATATTTCTGCTAGTATAGCAAACCCCTTGGTAAGGCTGATCTGCTCTGGCTTGTGCTGCAGCACGTCATGGGAGGTGATTACCATAAAATTGCAGGATCACTGAGAACCAACTCACTGTAATTTAAGAGTAATGAGTGTGGTCTTAGAGCCTTACAGCAAAGATAGAGACATTTGCTGATTGATTCCTCCTATTTCAGTGTAGATGCAGACTACTTAAGCTAGAGGATAGCAACCAGCTCTCCCTGTTAAGTGAGTTTTCTCTATGGTTATTTACATTTATAAATACAGACTGCACATGCTGGGGGTCCTTACCATGCAAAGCCATAGGGGCATTTGGGATGGCAGCATGTATCTCACATGCTTGCTCTGGCATGTGCTGGTAAGTGTGTTGCAGACACTGAAGCCAGCTCAAGCTGAGCAGCCTGGGCTCAGTGAGCTGTGCTGGACCTGCCAATGCTCAGAGCCACCCAGATGACTCTGTCCCAGGCTTCCCCTCATGACAGGTTCCAGGAGAATTTATCATCTCAGAGACAGCGCTGGACCCTGGCTGGCTCCCTGCATTCCCATGGCATTGCATCCTTCACCCTGACATGTTCAGGAAAGGAGCTAGGATTAGCAGCAATTTTCCAAGGTTTTCTTTTAAAAGTAACACCCCAGTCCCTCACCATGCAACATAAATGGGAAGTAGAGCTGTAGGTTTCTCAGGTGTTTCCCCTTTGGTTTATGGACACTTTCATAATCTGTAATGAACATTCGGCTTCTCAAATGCCAAAACAACCTGATCCTGCAAATTGCTGAACAGCCTTGCAATCTATACCTTGGACTGTAGTGAGTGGGGTATGTCACACAAAAGAAACCTGGTTGAGGGGTGTGTCTAGCAGCTCAACCAAACCACTAAAGACTATCTATCAAGAACACTATTCTAAGGAATCTAGAAATTTGGAGGGGTGTGTGTGCACTGGTGGCACTGTCAATCCAGACAGGAGCTGCTGTGTCAATACCACATTCAGTGTGTGAGGCTTTGATGGACATGCATAGATCAAAAGCACAGTGTGCCTGTAGATGTGACATTTATGACCTAGGAAGTAATCTTGTGGGTTGTGCCATTAAAAAAATAGAATTTAATTTTTCCTTGTGTTTTCATCTTAACAGCAGAAATTAATATTTCTCTTGCTTTCACAGGAATGTGAAAAAACAATGATGATATTAATATCATCTCATATACCCTTGTTCTTTAGAGAAGATGAAAGATTTGTATTATTTGGAAAGAGGCTAAACAAGGCATCAGCTCAGGATAACTACCCAACACATGCTGAAAATCAAGCACCAAAGAATCCAGAGATGCAAAGGCATATGTGCTATAGAGGGTATAGAGAAGTATATAGAGAGTAATATGTGTCACCAGAGGCAAGCAAATGCTTCTGAAAAAAACAAGAGGCCTACTTCTCCAGTTTAACCTGGTCACTTGTGCTTGGAGAAGACACGGAAGGGGCACGAGCTATGCTGCTACACTAAATTTGACTTTCCGAAGCTAGAGATGTATTTTTAAGTTAGAGGATCTTGAGGCTACATTTACTAGATGAACACATTAAAGTCACCATTTCCTCAACTTTCCTTCCAGTGGCTCTTCCCTGAAAGCAGTGCCACCTTTATTCATTAGTTGGCTCACCAGGGATAGTATGACTGTAGCTGGCTGGTTGCTTCTTTCCATTGCCACAGCCTCTTTTCCTGGCAGATATTTTTGCTACAAAACTCTGAATTTATACTGGAAGAAACTGGCAAAAAGCTTTCATGAATTTAAATTTGTATTCCTTGTATTGCAACGGAACAACCCACAACAAATGGAAAGCACTTTCACATAAACTAGCAATATCAGCTGCTAGCATTCCAGAGTCCTTCATTTCTGGAGTCAAAGGTGTCTGCTTAAATTGTTAATTAGCTTTCTATTGTTATAATTTTTCTAACTTAAATACTCCACTTGAAAGCATTTTTCATACCTGCTCTAGTTGCCATAGCATCCATCACTGCACAGTTCAGCTGGTCCTCTGCCCCTCTTTTATTAACATCTAAAACTATAATTTCTAGAAGAAAAATATTTTTTTTGACAAAACATAGAATACAAATTAAGGAGGCACTAATAAAGGCTTAAATAAATTTCTTATCTGGCAGCATACTGAAAATATCTTGATTTTTGGCACAGCAAATGTATTGTGGAGTTCACTCTTCATTAAAAAGCACAGTCAACCACAGTACTAGGATGTGGGCAATCTTAAAGACTAATGTGTACATTTATGCAGATACAGTCTTCTGGGAACCAGCTTGCTTTAATCATAAAAGAAGCCTTCAAGTAAATTTAATGAGGAGCTGGTTGAGGAATTTATCTGAAACTTTAAACTATGTGTAAATTCCTGAGGATCAAATTAAGTTGAAGGTAAATAATGTTCAGAATGGTGTTTCAGTCAAAGCTGCCTAGAAGCTGGAGACACAAAGATCCTGCTTAGAGGACTTTTATTCCCCAGCTAGAGACTTCCTTAAGGAGCCCAGACAGATGCCATATGCCGATGATAAAATAACATCTTTCACAATGTGACATTTGGAGCCTGCTCAAAAGATCAGTCATTTTTTTCTTTTCTAAGGTTGTCACCTTTAAAATAAATGCCAAACAGTTATGGACTGGAAAAAGAGTAAATTCCAATAGTTATAGGTGTCATCACTGATGAAACATCCATAGGCAGATGCTTTGCTTCACATACCGGGAAGTTCAGGATAAAAGAAACACTGTGACAAGGACAGCTGTGTCAAGGGTGCTTTAAAAAACCCTTGCTTTGAGCTTTTCTCTCAACAAGAGGATGCTTGATCGATGTTCTTCCTACATTTAAAAAATGGTGCACATGAAGATATTTTATTTAATGATTTACCTTTTGAATCACATTATCTATTTGAAATTCTGAAGTCTAGTCAGAGGAACAGTAATGGACAAACACACAAACAAAACATACACACACACACACACACACACACACACACACACAGAGGTACGTGAACACAATACCCTCTTGTTTCCCTCTCTCATTTTCCTAGAATAGGAGCATAAAATGGGTTTGGTTGAAAGGAAAGTCTAAAAGCCATCTAGTCCAACTCCATGCAATGAGCAGGAACAGCTTCAGCTAAATCAGTGGCCTTGAATGTTTTCAGGAATGGGCAACCTGTTCCAGCCTCAATGTAAAAAATTTGTTCAATGTATCTAGTGTGAATTTATTCTCTTTCAGTTTAGCAACATTAGCCCTTGTCCTATCACTACAGGCTCTATTAAAAAGTTTCCCCCTCTTTCTTATAAGACCCTTTAAGTATTGAAAGGCCAAAATAAAGTCTCCCTGGAGTCTTCTCTTCTCCAGGGTGAACAACCCCAATTCTCTCAGCCTGTCCTTATTGAAATTTTTTTCTGCAAATGGTTGATCACTCACCGAATGGTGTTAGCAATATATATTGCCTGTGCTTCCCAGCTGGACATTGTCATTTAATGAGTAATTCTTAGAGAAAGAAGTATTTTAAAATAGTGTCAGATACACAGAAGAAGCAAAGTAAACATATAAAGGCTAAGTATGTTGGCATCACAAGGTACATCTTGGTCATATAAGTGCTTGCTGGTGTATCTTGCAGATCCGCAATTTCATATTAAACTTCTCCAGTATTAACGGGGAAGAAATAAGATCTTATTTTACCCTTCTGAGCAGCATTTTTGGGTGGAAGATCCCAGTGAGACAGACAATATGATGAAACAGATGCATTCAAAAGTTATTGCTTAGGCATATCCTTAATGTGTTTTCCTCTAGAGCATTCTGAGCTGAAGAATGAATGGTTTGAAAATAAGTGGAGCTTTTATGGTCTGTGTCTTGGTCTTGTCTCTTTGTCAGTATTTTTACAGTGTTCAGCAACTTCTCAGGCATAGTGGAGGACAAAAAAGGGAAGGTGCCTCCAAGCTGCCAGCAGTGTATCCTGCATATGAACTGAATAACTCATATGAGAAGTCCCATCGAATTTATAAGCAAACCTGCACAGGGAGAAAGCCCTAAATTCAGAGGAGGTGTAATGAGATGCTGTCAGATGGGGAAGGAAGAAATATGGAAGTAGGAAGAGTTGGCTTAAGCAAATGGTCGTGTTGTGGTTTTGCTGAAAGGATCTGAGTATTTATTTCCTTTATTTGGGCCAGAATCCTACAAACTCTCTCATGGGTAAGCAACTTTATACACATGAATGGTTGCATTCAATTCAAGACACAAACTCATTATCAAAGATAAATACAGACATGTCTACAAGATTACAGCCTTCCCCTAAGAGTGTGGATGCTTCTGGTTTGTATGTCACCTCACGTGTTGGTGATTGTTAACAAATATCCATGAAGGAAAAGCATAAGGGAAATTGCACCATTTGATTTAGGGTGGTAGAGTAGTCCAGGACCCACTGTTCTAATAGGAGGGAGAGCCTTGCTGATGTGTACAACTGAAAGGGACAGAGGCAGGATTGGCTTGAAAAAAGCAGAAAAGTGGGACTCAGAGAGTAACAAATATTTGAGCTACATAAAATGTTCTCCTTATGGAAGTTTCTGACAAGGATCTCAGCACTGGAATGAGAACAAGATGAGCATCACGGCTCTGACAATGCAATAGTAAAAAGCAGTAAAAACAAAGATAATATAAAGTGCAACAGGAATACTTATGGGACAAAAGAAATACACTATATTTATATACTACATCTATATACTACAAAAGAATATACCACATCTTCATAAAAGGCAAGTATCAGATAATCAGATTTGGTTATAAAATGTAGAGAACTTACCCCACAGAGAGCTTAGATTTTTTCTGAAAAAATAAAATAATTTGGATAAAAAGACTTGCATGTGAATGTTACTGCTTTTTCAACAGAAAGTATATACTGTTGTGGTGTGGGGGTTTTGTTGTTTGGTGGTTTTTTTGTTATTTGGTTTGGGTTTTTTTTTAAGGAAAAGGTTCCATCTCCAAACATTTTAACTTAGTTGCAGTATCACCTTCTTGCAGGAAGAATATTTAATCAGCCTCAGGGACAACTGAAACCCATGGGAAGTGCAGGTGATAAGGTAATAACTATGTCAGAAAAATCAGATCCCAAATGGCTTCAGCATGCTACATGATTGCTAGAAGTTTTAATTCTCAAAAAGGACTGCAGAGCTTGGCATGGCAATGACGAGGTTCCTGTTCCCAGCTGGCCTCCTGCTGGAAGCATAGGGAAGGCTGAAACCCTGATGGTTATGTGCAAGAATAACCTCACAAGCAATGACACCCCCTAACTCACCAGAAGTGCTAAGATGGCTGAGGATAACTTTCCCTAGCATTTATTCCCACACAGTGAGTGACAGTGCCAGCTATGAATGCCTGGCTTGCAGACTTGGCTTTGCAGTAAGCGTCATTGCCTTTGGGGCGCCTATGGTGGTGCTCTCTCCAGCTACCTGCACTACTTTGCACTCTGGATGAAACCCCAGCTCATGTAATAGTTGCTGGATTGCTACCACTGCTACCCTGAGACAGTCAGTAAAATAAAAAACTGAATGTCAGTTTATATTAACACGTCATGTTGTAAACAACTGGATTTCATCTGCTGCTTCACAAAGAGCTGACCTTTCTTTGCATCAGAGATGAGAGACCCTAAGAGATGGCATGGTAGGAGATCTCATGGCCGAATCACCACAGGATCTCCAGGCAGAGTGCCCCCACTCAGCAGTCTGAACTCACTGTCTCAATTCTCTTCAGGGATAGCTTTTAAAGCTTACAGGGTCTCTTTCCATGGTCAGTTCTCTTTCACTAGATATTGTCAGAATTAGCTATTTAATAGAAGTGCAATGTTCAGAAAGTGTTACTATTTCAGTCTTTGTGGTAATTTGTCCATACTGGAATTGTATATGTGATGGTGGTTTTGTGGCATGGAATCCTGTTTACTACAAGTTGGATTGAGGCCAACCGAAACAGTGAATACTTGAGCAAAAATACAGTTATAGAAATTCTCACTTTTTGTAACAAAGCTTTAGAATAATGATACCTTTTACTTTTGGTTGTAAGTCTTTCTGAAACAACTTCTTTTCTTGCATTTCCTGGCAGGCAGAAACCCATGTCCCCACACCACCATTAGGCACATTCAGACTGCAAGGAGAAGCTGCAGTCTTTCTGTGAGGTCCTTTAGAACTAGGCTATTCTTTCCCAGTTTTGCAGCAGCCTAGGAGAAATCCCTAACAGCCCAACACAGGACTGTCATTGAGGGACCTTCCAGAGCCACAGGCTGTGAAGATCACTCTGTTTTGTGGACTGCATCCTGGGCATGGGGGCAGAATGTCTCCAGAGACCCACATCTTGAGGGTGACTTTCCTCTGTGTGTAGGGAGCCTCCACAAAGCTACACACTACCCAAGTGCCAGAGGGGGGTCTTAATGTTCAGATCTTTGCATAAGGAATAACTACTGAATGTGAATCAAGACAATTGACTCTATGCCTACAGTGCAGGGGACTTTTTAATGTTGACTTAAAGAGTGTTGGAGGCATAGTGAATTTTCTGCAGTAACCCTACAAGCTAGGATATAGCAAACAATTGACTCACAGCATTTTCTTAGTGTTCTGATGCCTTTTAAATGAGCTCCATTAACACTGAGACACAGAGATCAGTTAATTGTGGTTGTTGAGACATTGCAAATGATCCTTCCTATGGTTGTTTTAATTAAAACACCTGCTTTCTAGTTTATCATGTCAATATTGCACCTGTTTACTCTGTGCAGATACAAAGTAATGGTTATGAAAGAAAACTTTGTCTTTCTTTGAGCCATTCCAAGTCAGCAAGATTAAATTGCAAATGGTTATCTGGAGTTTCTGAGGCTGCATATCTGTTCATTAGCATGCGCGTGCCTAGAATATTCAAATTTTGTTGTGAGATGTGTCTCTTTGCACATCTGAGAAAAGATTTCCTACTGCTAAGCAGTTCTTTGATACCATCAGATTCTATCAAATCTACCTCTGATTTTAAAACCAAGCAAGTGGGAAGGGGTTGTCGCTCCTTTCAATTCAAACCTTCCAAACATCAGCTTTACTATTTAGTCTGTTATAAAACTGTTCTACTACATAACTTAATATTTACTTGCCTTCTAGACAGAATTTCTTTCACAGCATGCTTTAGATTATGTTTCTATGATGTAAAGAAATTATTTTTCTTGGCTGAGCACCAGTTTCTTTAAATTTTCTAAATATTGCTTTCCACAAACACCTCTAAGGGAATTTTCCTGACTGCCTTGCAAGCTCTGCAACAAATGATACAAGAGGGATTTCCAGTTGTGTTGTTTGAGGGTAACTTTCAGATTTTGTGCTGGTCTGCAATTACAGATATCCTCGAGTCATGGAGTATCCCTCAGCATCTCTGCCTTGTACAACAATCTCCAGTTTCTGTGTTCCCACAGCTCGGCATTTGGCAGTGCATTCTAGTAGAAGGCACTCTTAGTCCCACCTCCATCCTGGGAATTTCCCTGGGTATGGGCTAGTGAGGCTGTGTATTCATACTTCTTTGGGTTCCCTTCCTGTGGGGAGACACTTTTCTTCATCTGGGTTGGAGCACTAGACAAGATCAATAGTACAGCAAAGATGAGATATGTTAACCAGCCCTAAGATCAGACTTTAGATTTGAAACAAAGGTCACAAATGCAGAAAACATCATTAAATGATACTAAACACTCTTTTCTCATCATCTCTTGCCTAGGATACTGAGGTCTTGGCCTGCTGTCACATGTAGGTAGGCCTTTAATGTTCAGAGCAGCATCTGCATACCCTTAAGGTTACCCTTGGTTTGAAATGTAAACCTTACCTGTATCCTGTCCACCCAGATGGGGCCATCCTGGGAAGCCCTGTCACCTTCTGCATCTGTTTTCTTTGCTGTCCTCATTCTTGATACTCTAGAAGTCATGGTTTGGGATTCGAGTATAAATGTTCCCAATGATTTCATGAAGAGGCAATGTGGGAACTTGTTGAAACTCCTTTTCTCTTGTTTATCCTGGTGGTAGGTGAATTTTTTGAGATTGTTGGCTCCTTCTGCAGGCACACACAAAATCTGCTTTGTGGTACTGGTGCCTAGAAGCTCACAATGCTTTGGCAGTAATACACTCAGATTAAATACATAAAAAATTGATTGTAAACACATTTTACAAAACTTCTGGCATGTTACAGTTTAGACTACATAGAAAGAAATGAATGTAGACATCAAACTTGGGATTCTCTTCTTTTGTATATATCTGTGATTGCAAATCTCTGTATACATTTTTTGTTGAGTTTCTGGAATTAGAGTTTCTTTAACTTTGGGCTAGGGAGATTTTGAGCAATAAATATTTTATTCTCACCTCCACAGTGACCACAGGAGATACCAATGAGTCAGAAATGCTTACTTGAAGTGTGTGGTGTGTATCAGTGGCTAACAGAGATTGGACTGATACTTAGTCAGGCTGTGAGTACACCAGGCTTGGTTGGAGACCCAAGAGACTACAGATATATAACAAGCCATGAGAGTATGGATTTATCTTCCTACACTTGATTGTATATCCTTAGTCTTTGACTTGCAGTGTGAGATGCAGTTCTCTGTAACTGATGTCACAGCTGCTTATCCCAGTAAGAAATAAAGAAAAAGTAGAGGTCCCCAACTCAACAATTACTGATCTGGTGTCTAACAAGACTCACGGAAATCTGGACACATAACTGCTGGAGGTTTGACTGTATAGATGCAACGTATCAGTGAGAGGGGATCCTTTTACCTCTGCAGAAATGTTTAACTCACCATACCACAAGTATTGCAAACACCTTTCTTTCCACCTCTCATTTTTGGACACTTAGATTTTTTATTTTTAAATTTATTTTGTCACACTGTTCTGAAGCAATTTGAATTGAGTTCGTAGTTCTTACGTTTGGACTGTGTCAAGCTCATTCAAGTTTGTTTCTATAGTAGACAGTAAAAGTCAAGATGAGCTTTTCTACAGTCCTAGAGGGGGAAAAAAATCAATTAATTTCAGCAGTGCAATATTCTACTTTTGGTCTGCTAGCTTAAAATGATGCTTGAATTTCAGGCTTTATGGACTATGATTTAAAAAACACTGTCCTTGATGTCAGCTTCTGGTAAGTGTGTCTTTTCACACTATATTGTGTATTAGCTGCTCACTGTGTATAAGTAGCAGTCTTGAAGAATGTCTCCACCTGTCAGGAGAAGAGATTTTAACATTAGAAGAACCTCTTGAGAAGTACTTGTTTCTTTAATACATAGAGACTTCTCTGGTGTACTTGCTTCTTTTCCTTTCTTTTTTTTTTTTTTTCAAGTGTTGATGAAGACAGTCCTCTGTTGTACTCAATTTCTCTATATGTCCTCAAAACTATAACATTTTGTTCGCAATTGAACCGTATTTGATACAAACAGTTTAGACAAAGGAAGATATTTTTGGTTTATGTGTTCAAATAGTCAAGTAGAAGAAGACAAACAGTGATTTTAAAGCCACATCTTTCTTATTATAAAATAATAGATTGGTTCAGAAGGCATCTTTAAAGGTCATCTAGTACAACCCCCGTGCAATAAGCAGGAATGTCTTCAACTAGATCAGGTTGCTCAGAGCTCTGTTCAATCTGACTTTGAATGTTTCCAGGGATGGGGTGTCCTCATCCTCTCTGGGGAACCTGTGCCAGTATATCACCACCTCCATTGTAAAAAAGTTCTTCTTTATGTCTAGTCTGAATCTACCGTCTCATAGCTGGAAACCATTACCCCTTGTTCTGTTGCTACAGACTCTATTAAAAAGTCTTTTCCTATGTTTCCTGTAAGCACCCTTTAAGTTTTGAAAGGCTGAAGTAAGGTCTTCATGGAGCCCTCTCTTCTTCAGGCTGAACAACCTTAACTCTCTCAGCCTTTCCTCATAGGAGAAGTGTTCATCCATTTGATAATTTTTGTGGCCCTTCTCTGGACTCATTCCAACAGGTCCATGTCCTTTCTGTGCTGGGGACTCCAGAGCTGGACACAGTACTACAAGTACTCCCCAGAATGGAGTAGAGGGGGAGAATCCCCTCCCTCAACCTGATGGTCACTATTCTGCTGAGGCAGTCCAGGATGCAGTTGGCTTTCTGTATTGTTAGCACATACAGCCTGATATTACTTGTGTATTTTTCTGCAAGAGTTACATCTATTTTTCACTTAACCCCACTAGTCCTTCTCTCTACTTTGTGGTCATTTGAATAAATGGAAAGGTCATGGAATGGGTAATTTGCTAAAGCACAGGAGATCGAAGGGATTAATAAATGGCCATCTCTTGTGACAGAGGGATTTAATTAGTGGAGAGATCTCTACTGGAATATGTGCTGTTCAACTTGTTCATACATGGTTTGGAAAAGGGCATCAACAGCAAAGTGACAAAGGTTGCCAAAGATACAGTTATCCAAAATATTAAGGATGAGCACAGCCTGGTGAGCTACAGAAAGAGTACAGCCTCAGGGAGCCAGGCAATAAAAGTCCAGATGAAACTCAGCATACATACATGTAATGTGATTTGTGTGGTGAAGAAAGCAATTCTGGCTTAGGGCTGTAGGCTGACCATTGCTTTGGGGAGCAACTAGATTTTGGTGTTATGATTGACAATGCCATGTAAACATCTGTAACACTCCAGCCCTGGGTGGTTTGCTTATGGGCTCTGGTAAGAATATTACATTAATATTTATACATATATAGGGTTCTTTAATACTTGATGAAAACATCCAGAAAATAAACCACAGGCTTGTTTCTAAGGAGTTTATTAATTTAAGGAAGAAAAAAGGGAACTTGACAATGGTTCAAAAGGGCAGTACACAAGCTAAACAAAATGTTCCACCATAATACCAGCTCATAACATATTAATCAACAACACCCAAGGCAATAGTCATCCACTTCACCACATTTAAGTCAAATCCAATCCCTCCAGCTCCGAGCCACCCAAAGCATCATGAAAAGGAATAAAAGAAACAGAGGAAGCAAGAAAATAGAGGAGGAGAAAGATGGACAGATAGTTATCAGTAAGATTTGGTGGAAGACCAGTTCTCACACGTCCATGTGGCAGGGCTGTGGCACATGGCACCATTATACCTCTAGTTTTATCTGTTCTGGTCCCTATACCTAAACTCCTCAAGTGGGGCCTCTGACCCACCGGCCACTCTGTGGTCCCAGGCCAGGCTGAAGGGCAGTGTTCTCACTGTCTCTGCCAATCTGAGCTGAGCCAGGGGCTCCAGGAGCTGTGGGATGTTATAATCTTCCCAAGCTGTTTGTGACTGACAGCCACTCCAGGGCTTCCCCAGGTGAGTTCCAGGGGCCTGCCATGAAGGATGCAATGCCAGCCCACCTCAGTGAGGTTTGACCCAACCCTTTCCCCTTCACACACACACACACACACACACACACACACACACACACACACACATGTACCTGCCTCAAGGTGGTTCTGACCCCGTAATAACTGATCTGGTGTGTAACAACATCTGTTTAGTGATTTCTGGTAGCTAAGAAATTCATGCCAGAAGAAAGGACTTATGAGAACCGGCGTGAAAGAAACAATTGACTGTTGAAATTTCAACATGGAAAAAATTTGGTAAGGTTTACCAGATCACCATAAGGAAAAAGTTGTACTTGCTCACTGTTTCTTTACATGCTAAAAATAGGTTTTTAAAAGGCAGCTTATGGGAGCCAGGTCCAGAGCAAGCAATAGGACCTGACTTTTCACACAATAACTACCTGCATATCTGTGGAACTCCTTGCTAGGGATATTGAGAATGCAAGAGACCTGACAAATACTTGAAAGATAGAGAGACCAGCTGTGTGTTTCTAAACATTGATATAAAAACAAGTTAGGAAGATCCTGTGACCTGAAAATTGTTGTAAATGAGGACAGTATTAGTGGGAAGGTATTATATATGTTTGTTATGCTCCTACTCTTATCAAAGCATTTGCTTATGAACTGTGTTTCTGCTGGTATTTCCTTTTACAGATAAAACATTACACTGTTGCTAACTAAGATTTTCTTCATAAGGAAGGGATTAGGGAAAAAGAGAGCAGAGAAACCACCGAATTATTCTAAGAATGAATAATGATTGTAAAAAAGGAAAGGAGCAGAGAATCTAAGGGTCACAAACACAGAGGCTGGGACAGCAAGCAGAGTACTCCAAACAGTGCCAGCCATTCCCAGAAGGTGCCCAAGAAGCTCTCACTAGTGATGCAGCAGTGGGAGGGCCTCTTTCCAACTAAAGAGGTGCTTGGTCAAGGTCAAAGAGAAAACAATAAAGAGACAATGCTGCACAGTATGGTTTTGGTGGGATGGATTAATAAAAAGGTGAGAGAAAAACTGTACTCTGAACTAATTGATTCTGGAGGAAATATCAGGAGCTGTAGTTTGGTACACAATACATCCCAGCATAACTCTTTCTCTCCTGCTGAAAAGGGCACATCAGTCAGATCAAGAACATCCTTTTCTCTACCACCTCAAGTTAGCTGATCAGTGAGCAGTAACTTAGAGAACAGGATGGCACATCAGGTTTCTTTGTCATCTTTCTGTGTTGAGTGCCAGATGTAGAGAATACCAGTAACAGACTGTTTGGAGGGTTTGCTAGATCACTGGACTTTCAACCTTAATTCCTTTCCAGTGAAAGCAGTGTGAGAGTGGAGGGACAGGAACTTTGTGATACTTTCCTTTCTTCCAGGACAAATTATTTGCAGCCACAGTGTTGTCAATTCAGGTATAAGATCACAAGGTAATTTGTCCTCTTACATCAGCTTAAGGAAAGAATTGAGCTGAAGTCACTGTACTTGTATCAAGTAAAAGTGATCACTGCTTGCTGCAGGAGTTATTTGGGTGTTTCATCCAACTATCCATCTTTGAGGTTTTCTTTGCTAATATTCTTCTGCTATGCATAGCCAGGTACATTAATGTGGGATGAAACTGCACAACCATCAGCAGACATTCCCTCTGTTGATTCTGGTTTGTGAAATGACAGTCTAGAGAGTTAGATGTATTTACTTCATTGTCACTTAATTAAGTACTTTGATATCCATGGGGAGTAAAAACATTCAAAACCTTTTTGCGTCTCCTTATGTCATGTATATTCTGCTAAGAATATTGCCTAATGATACTGCCATCTTCCACATGCTCCACTCTTGCTTTCTTAATTCACTCTCAGTGTCAGTGCTCTTTCACTTTTCCTCTTATTTCCATTATACTTGAAATGCCATCCATTACAATCACAGAATGACAGAATGGTTTGTGTTAGAAGGAACTTTTAGAGAACATGTAGTTTCAACCCCCCTGCCATAGGCAGGGACACCTTTCACCAGATCAGGTTGCTTAAAGCCCCATCCAGCCTGGCCTTGAACACTTCTCTGGGAAACACATTCCAGTGTCCCACCACCTGCACTGTTAAAAATTTATTCCTTATGTCTAATCTAAATCTATCTTCTTTCAGTTTAAAAACCATTTTCCCTTTAGCATTATAGATGTTACAAGACATTTCCATTAAAATTATCAGGATTTTTGAAATAAAACAAGTACAATAGCATATTACACCTAAAAACACAGTCAGTAGTTGTGTGATTACTCTCACCCATCACAATAATAAAAATAATCCTCTTTCAGATATATAGATAATTCATAATGTAATAGCCATTTCATTTCTGTAATACCCTACTGAATGAATTGGCACAGTACCCAGCTAATATCATTGTGGCATTTGCAGTAGATATTTTGTTTACAGGCAGAAAATATTCCCTGAGGAAGAACTGTGGTTTGGGTGATCAATGAGTGTTAGCAGCTCTAATGCGCATTTTTCTTTCTTTCTGGCAACAGACAAGTTCCTTAAAGTTCTGGTTTTATCTGTATAAATTGTCCAGTTCCAATGAAACTTCTTGCTAATAATTTTCATCTTCTCCCATAAGTCTGTAAAACACTGTTGTTCATAAATGTCAGTTGGAAAGACCTTATTATAAGATCTTAATTCATGAAGCTGTAGCAACACTGTTCAGAACATGAGAAGATGCCAGCCCACAGGGCCACAGCACAGCTGTAACAAGAAATCTCTCCATGACATTTTACCACTGAGAATGCAAGGAAATTTCATACCCAAAAGACAAAATCTCTCTTCAATCGATTCACCAAATGTCTCCCAGAGACTTTTCAATAAACATCAGTTACTTTTAATTTGTGTATCAATATGAGTGACACCAGACTCAGGGAACAAACAAAGTTAATACAGTCTGAAGTCCCTAAATGTTGTTGAAATTATAGTTCCCAAGATAAATCATGAATATGAACA
Source organism: Hafferia zeledoni (assembly GCA_035583235.1). Classification (NCBI taxonomy): domain Eukaryota; kingdom Metazoa; phylum Chordata; class Aves; order Passeriformes; family Thamnophilidae; genus Hafferia; species Hafferia zeledoni. The sequence continues at coordinate 129,262,901 of JAWWEV010000083.1, read as the reverse complement.
AACTGGGGCATCACTGTTTCTGACATAACCCCAGGTACTCAGTACTGGCTGGTTGCTGCTGTGCTGTACATCTGGCCTCCTTGAGATGATGGAGGGGAGGAGAGGGTACCTGGCACCATCTGCCCCAGGAAGAAGGTCACCAGACCCTGAGGGCAGAGGAGAAGCTGCCAGCTATTAGCAGTGCAGAGAGCAGTAATAAGACAGACACAATCAAGTGTGCTTGCTTCTGTACAAAAAAGGAGAACTCAGTATCTCCAGCTATCCTAGCAACTGTGTTCATTAAACTATTATTTTCCTCATTTTAAGGGTGATAGCCAAGAATGCCCATTCATTTCAATGGCAACTAAGTAACTTGGTGCTGTTGTAAGTCTTTAGGTGCCAGAAAGTCTTTAAGTGTCTGCATCTAAAGCTCAGATCTTTAAGTGTATTTGAACACCAAGTTCTTGAGTGATAGGTACCTAAATGCCTTTTAAAATCTGTTTTTTAAAAACTTGCTTGTAGAAAGTCTGGGGGAGAGATGAGACCCATGGGTTGTGACACGTCTAGGAGACTTTCCCACCCAAAGCTGCTCCACATGTTTTACTGCAGTGGTTGGCAGCTTGCTGCGTTTGCTGATAATCAGACTAGTTTTTACTGGTTATCCACAATCTTCTCCCAATGCTTCTGTAAACAAATATTTCCCACAGGATACTTTTTGACTATACAGTCTTGATCTTCTATTTCCACTGGTTTTATTTCTTCTCTCCTTTTCCCATTGTCCTGTGAGTACCTTGTAGAAGTTCCCATTGAAGCATGGCAGAGATTTCCCCCAGGATTCCCAGTCCAGGCCCTTTTTTTGTACAGCAATCACTAAGAGAGCAGTAAAGCCACTCGTGCTCCCAAAAGGCTGCATTGCAAAGTCCATAGGGTGCACTCTGACCGGCTTTCCTGACAGAGCGGACATGGATCAGACACAGAGCAGCCACGAGCTTTTCCCCTACAAGGCAATCAACTGTTAGTCACACAGTGATGGACTCGGCTTTGTTACAGGAAGTATATGTACTATCCCATAGGTCTTCATACCACAACACTAAGCCACCAAATATTCACAGTTGATATAACACCAGGCTTGGCTCCCTATGGGCTTTTCAATGAGGTAATGAGAGTTTATTCTTTGCTTGGTGTTAAAGAGAAAAACAGTAATGGTCATGAAGGACTCTTGTGGTCAGGGCTTATTTAAACATCTGCATCACTGTCATACTTGAACTATCTTAAAAGTAATTATTTTGTTTGTCCTGTGACCACTTTACATCAGACACTTTGGCCTAAAGTCATAGAGTAAGGACTGAAAATTGAGTTCCTGAACTCTGTTTGTTCCTATGCCAACTGTAGCTACTGGCCAATTTAAAGACTTAGCACGTATCAAGTGCTTTGGGATCTGGAACTGAAAAATTAGTATTGAGTACAAATAGGTCAATAAATAAATAGAGAAGGAAACACGGTGGAATGAAGAAGTATATGCTCCAGACTTCGTTTTAAGTGCCAGGGAATGAGAGAGCTGGTGGTTGAACAGAAGGGCATGAGCTAGAGGGAGCCATGGGACAAAGTGAGCCAGGGCTGAGCCGGCAATGCAGGACCAACAGGCAAACCCAACCCCTCTGAAAGATTTCGGATCACAGACTAGGTTAATAGCATTAGTCCTCTGCTCAGTTGTTCCTAGAAATGAAAGCATCTTCTGAAGTTACAACTCTCATGTGAGACTAGAAGAATTTTCTCTCATAAGATGTATAAATTTTCCTTATAGCAAGGGCAGAAAGTGAAGGTTCGCACTTGAAATGATGAATTTGAGAGATGGAAATAATTATTTCTTGCATTTGCATTTCTGGTTCAAGGCAGTCAGATTAGCCTAAATTTAAAATAACTAAAGGTGTTTGGTTTCTTAATGTGAATGAAGAAATATGGATGAAACGAAGTATTTTACTCACTATGAATGAGAAAATTTTCTTTATATGCTGTGAGTAAGCAAAGCAAAAATAAAATAGCTTGGCATTCAAAAACAGAAGTTAATTTCCAAATAAACAGCTGAAATAACTATTCTGCCAGGACTTTTTCCATTCTTGGCTTTCCCATGCACTGAAAAACTTAACAAACCATAATGCATTTGCAAAGCATTTGAAGATTACTAGCACCTCTTATTTTTCCATAGAGAAATGTGGTCAAAGCTTCATCTAGCTTTAGTACTGCAATGACTAGCCAGTGGGGTGTCCAGGTGGCCAAGAAGGCCAAAAGCACCCTGGCCTGTATCAGGAATAGTGTGGCCAGCAGAATGAGGGAAATGATCATCCACCCATACTCAGTGCTGGTGGGGCCGTGCCTTGAGTGCTGTGTTCCATTCTGGGCTCCTCACTACAGGAAGGACATTGAGGTGCTGGAGTGGGTCCAGAGAAGGGTAACAGAGCTTGTGAAGGGTCTGGAGCACAGGTTTGGTAAGGTTTGGCTGAGGGAGCTGGGGTTTGTTAGCCTGAAAAAAAGAAGGCGCAAAGGGGACCTTATTGGTCCCTACAACTCCCAGAAAGGAGGTTGTAGTCAGGTGGGGCTCAGCCTCTTCTGCCAGACCACTAGTGACAGGACAAGAGGAAATGACCTGAACCTGTGCCAGAGGAGGTTCAGATTGGACATCAGGAAGAACTTCTTTACTGAAAGAGTGGCTAAGTATGCAGCATTGGAGGGAAGGGAGAGGGTTCTCTGCTTTCCCCTTTGTCCCAGGGGGGCAGAGAAGAGAGAGAGAGACAAAGAGTTCCAGGCAGTTGCTGGCAAGAGAGTAAAGTGTGTTTATTCAAAACATCCATGAGGTATATCAGATCTCAGGGGGCAGGCCCCAGACCTGGGCTGGATTGGGTGAAAACTGAGGAAGGGGCAGGGTCTAGGGTCCATTAACCAATGGATTTGGGACAGGGGCAGGGGTAGCTGGAGCCCTGGCCCTGCCTCCCCAGCCATGAGGCACAGACGGGGCTTCCCACCTTAGAATAACAGGGCAGAAGCGGGGGGGAAGGGGAGGAGGCTCTTGGTCACCAGGGCTCCCGAGTTAAGGGCGGGTGCAGCCTTTAAAACTTTCAACTGCAAGTCTCTGAGTTGTTTAAGGTGTTTGTCCAGCGCTGTCTTTGGAATTTATATCAGCATTTTTCAACAGCTAAGCACTGGAACAGACTGCCCAGGGAGGTGGTAGAATAACCATCCCTGAAGGTGTGTAAGAAAAGACTGGAGATGGCACTTACTCCTCTGGTCTAGTTGACATAGTGGTGTTTGGTCAAAGGTTGGACCTGATGATCTTGGATGTCTTTTCCAAACTTAATGATCCTATGATGCTTTGTAGCATGGTGGCACTTAACAGAAACATAAATACTTTCTTTTGGGTCTTACCATTTTGTTACCTTAACAAAAAAGTCCTCAGTGGTGGTACAATCGCCGTGACTGACAATGTGTCAGAGAGAAAATGTGACTTCTGCAACATGTTCCTCTTGAGTAAGGACAAGAAAATCTCATGTAATATTAGTGTCTGGAAAATGAGACCAGATGATTCAGCTACTAGAGAGACTGTGCTGTAGAACAGCATGAATTTTATCTCTGCCTTTCATGTCAATCTTCTTTTGCTGTAACATTGTCAATCAGTCAGATCATTCGTATACTTCATTATGTTTCCATGGTGATCCTTTCCTTCAAAGCTAAAAATAATCCTGTTCTGATGGTGAAACTTGTAGAGAAAAAGACCATATATAATTGCCTACCTGCAGTTATGTGGCTTCTATATGTGGAGGTAGGTACCCCTCACAACATTCACATTTGTTCTGGTTTTTTTTAGTTGAGATGATACAGTAGGAACTGGGCTAAGCTGCCTTTCCCAGTTATTTCCAGTAACTCAAGTCAATGTACATCAGTGAGTTTCTGAACTTTACTAAAAATTGCCACATCTCCAAAATTATCCTCATAAACAATTCCAAAGCAACATACTAACAACTTATAAATGTGTACTCAATAGAGATTGTTATGCTTAATATTTTCTTGCTTTTACTGTTACAGCTGTTTGGAGAAAAAGAGAGACATTAGATGATGGATTGACTTCATTGACGCAGGATGGTATTTGTGGCAATTAGATGTTTACCTGGGCAAGCACTTAGAGGAACAGTGTGTTTCATACTGATGTCTTGGGAAATCAAGGCAATGGGCATGAAAAAATCTGTAAAAATGTTCACTTATCCACACTCCATGGTTTTCTTCTTATCTTGTTAATGCAGCCTCTGGGTCCAAGGTGCAGTTTCCACAACAGAGGCGTATAACCATGCTTGTTTATTAAGTGCCATACCATGAGAAGTTCTAGAAAAACGCAGTTTAACATTGGCTAGGATTCTAAAGTGTATTTCTTTAAATGAGAAGATTTTTCTCTGATTTTCTCTTTACACCTCTTGGACTTCCATACTGGCTGTCCAAAAATGAGGATCATGGAGTCTATACACCCATAAGTAGAATGCTGCACCCAGGGCAAGTGCAGAACCCAGTCCTCCAAGGCAGCATTCAGCTTTATGCACCTTATAGCCATCACTTCTTCTGGAGCTCCCCTTAGGCATTCACTGCCTGGTGACTTCTGTAAAGAGGAGCGAGGATCCTGCAGAGAAGAGCCTGTTGCTCTGCACAGCCCTGATCTGCCCACTGTACTCTGTTGTCCCTGTACACTAAATCATGCAGAAGTTGTGTTAGAAAAAAACCCAATAATCTTCCATTTTCTACTATTTGCTTTCTTTTTGCTCTTTATTCACTCCCCATTCTTCCTTCTGGGAAGCTGATGTGGATGGCAATCTCTCTGCTTTGTTACTACCCTGATTACCTCTGAGCTCTGAGGATGTAGGAGTCTATTTGATCTGGGTCACCTCAAGTACCACTGACAAATAGCATGGCGAATACAGCTGTCAAAATTTAGCATCACTACCATGCCCACACTAAGGGACTTCATTCCAGAAGTTCATAATTTGGCTTTATTTAGCTATTTTTTCCATCAGAAAAGCAAATCAGTATCTTAAATATAGGGCCGCTTTCAGAAAATTGCAAACACCTGTGCTAGAGAGTGAAATGACAAACTGATTTGTATATTTATATATATATTTTTACTAGTGGAGAAAATCTGAAAATTATAATGTAGAAAGGCAGCCTGGATAGGTTAAATTTGTTCATGATAAAGCAACTAACATCAGTATCTTAAAACAGAATTCATCAAATGAGCTGAATTTTATATGGCACTTTCCACTTTCCTGACATGAAGTAGCATGTCTGACTAAGAATGAAAGGATACAGCCCTTTGGAAGCCGTGAGGTTATTCCTGTTCCCATCTTACTCAGAGCGAAAAGAAAATGCTCTCCTGTATGTAGCAGGATTATCTGATGCCTATGTTTAATTTTCTGGATTCACAGAAAAAAGGTACAGCAACTATTCACTTGTCCAGAATAATGTGTAGGAGGCTCTGACATTTACTCATAAAGCATTAAAAGTAGTTCTGAAAGCATGACTGTAATTCTAATAATTCACATTAAAAATTGAAGTAAAAGTTTCTATTTTTTTTATTCAACACTCGAACTCTCAGTAGAAATTGTAGCATTACTGTCAACAAAATGAGACAAGGTTGCACTTTCCTGAAGGGTAACAGGAGACTCTACAAGAGAGTATGTGTTCCTGTTGCTGTGCTACTCCTTTCTGATCTGAGACAGTAGCTCTGTGCTCACAGAATTTGCAGGTAAGAAGACATCTTATTAGGTCCATTTGACAGAGACTCACACACACAAATGGCTGTGGAAGAAAGAGTTTATCTGCTGTACAAAGTAACCAACATGTTGATAGCACTCGTCTCTTCAGGCTGACACTAGCTAGAGGCATTTTATTTTCAAGTGATTTCATTACAGTGAAAGAGTAACACTTTTCTTTTTTCTGATGGCATACAAGCGGAAGAAACACACCAAAGTGATTCTAAACAAAACTAATAAAATGAGAAGCTTTGGCTGAACAAAAATATGGTCAGAAGCACAGCACATAAGCTCCTATCCACCATTTACACCTTCAGAGGGAAGAGCTGTGCTCTAGTGGTTGAGCTTGCTGTCTGCTCTGAGCCAAGCCCTGCTTTGTTCCAGGATGAGAAAACACAGAGTAAGTGCAAGCCACTTTCCTGAAGAATTTACAATCTGAAAGGACAAGACAAGCAGAGAGAATGGACAGGCTGGTTGTCACCGCCAGTGTCTGAAGGTGCAACACTGTAGCTTTGTCTGCTGTGTAATCAAGAGATTGCTGGGTCTGCCATGGCCGCGGTCAGAAGTGAGAATTGGCACCCAGCACATCATCTCACAGCAGTGCATACTTCACAGGCTGTACAGTGCTGTCAGTGTAATGCAGGTCATTACGCTCTTCTTTTCTGTACAGTGAGGAAAGGATTTATAGGCACAAGTGAATTTCAGTAGTAGGTGGAGATGCTCACCTTCATTCTCTCCATTCAAAGGAATGGAGAAGGGTGTATTAATAACCCTACAAAATAATTTTGGGTAGCTTTTCAACTTCTCAGCAGAGCTCTTTGTAGCACTCTACAGTTTTCTGAAACTGGCTTCACAAATGTTTCTCCTTCTTTTCTCTTCTTGTGCCCTTCAGCCTTGCTGCAATAATACATCTTTATTGAAAGTCAGTTTTACATTTTCATTCCTCATTCTTCTCCAGCATCCAAAAGGTGAATGCATCCAAAATGAATTGAAATTTCTTTCCCAGTTGAATCTTACAACAGTAATAAATGAGTTACCATCTGCATTTCTAATTAAAAATCCAATTGGTGTAATGTAATGAGGTTTCTAGATGCAATTAGCAACTGCTGGGGGTCTCTTTATAGAACCAGCACTACAATTATAAGGCAAATAGATTCTATCATATGCAGTGAAGGGCTTTTTCAAAATTTTCTGTCCTTAGCTAGATGGATTCACAACAGGGAATTAGGTACTTTTAGATACTGTCATCTACTGAAATGACAAATTTGGGTTAGTCCTTGGGTTTCCCGCACAGATCACAGGAGAATAAAATGCCTAATAGTCACTGAGCCTTCAAAATAATGCCTAACTTACGCATTTCTTTTGGAGTTTTATATTTACTTCAGAATCTATGTCTATGCATTTATGTTTTGATCACAAGTACATCCTTAAGAGTAAATAGTGGAGACATTTAATTTTCTTATAAGTAGAGATGGCAAAAATGGTGAAACTTCTGGGGGAAAAAAAATTAACATATTTTTTAATGATCAGTAAAAATTTTAAAGCCACAAATTAGTCTTGAAGCTATTCATGGATCACTTCTTCTAGATCAAAATTTCATAATTTTATATGAGCAATGACTTAGAGTTCAACGATCCTTTACAAATTAGACTTTATAAAAAATGAGAATGATAGAGAATATATTTAAAAGCCTTTTCCTCTGCCTCCCTTATCTCCATATGTATATACACACACAGTTATACTCACCGGCCTGCATAAAAGTCTTCTACCACAGTATTGTCATGAGACTGAAGCATTTCCATTTTTCAGACTCCAATGTCAAAAGAAAGATACTCAGCAGGAAATGCCACTCTTAGCCTTTAGAGATCAGCAACACTGTTTTATTCACCAAACTCAGTATAGTTAAAGAAAATAAAGATTGTCAGTATAACCCAAAGTTTCAGGTTGCCTGAATTTCAGGTTTCTTGGGGACAGGCCTGAGAGATGTTCTTGAGTTCTTTCAGCCTGTTTAGTAATTTGTCTCTCTGAGCCTACAGAGACACCTCCTGCCCTCTTTGCAGGGCCACCATGTAATCAGGACCTTGCAAAGCAAGATAGTCCCTGTGTGGGACAGCCTCCACCTAAACCTAGGGGCCTATGAGGTCAGTGCTTCTCAATTTCTGTTTGATCCTTAGAGAAAAGAGAAGCTAAAGGACACAAATGGCTTAATGATCATGTAGGATTCCATTGCTTCCTCACAACAAAATCAAAATTACTCTAGCAGGACAGTAACAAAATCAACAGAAACAACTCTACAAAATGCATTTAAAATAAAGATTTCCATGTATTCTTTGTCAGAAAACATAGATTTTTTTTTTTTTATAAAACTGCTTCTAGCTCACTAAACATGGAAACAGAGAAACTTCAGTTAAAAAAAAAGAAAACTGTTCTATTTGGTTGTACTCAGCTTTTTCCTAGTTTGAGTCAAGAAACCCTGCTACCTGACCCAAAGAGATTTATTCCAAAATCAGATTACAGCATAGATTTATTGTCTTTACTGGAGATCTTAACAGTAACAAAGGGACTGGGCTGCAAACTGATGCAGTCTGAACCATCATATGCTCCACTTCCAGCTCATTATTGGAGTTTCTAAATGCTATTGCCATGTTAATGACTCAATTACAATTTTAAAAAATAATTTTGTATGATTTATAACACATGGCTGCCATTGAGACTGTCTGAATTAAGCAGTAGGTGAATTTAGGAAGTAACAAACAAGTGAGAGAAAGTAACAGCATGACAAGCGGACCTAGCCAGAACAACACTACTTAATCTGATTCACCACTATTCAATGAGTATAAGAAAAGTTTTGTGTCTTCTTTGTGTCATAGAATCATAAAGTCATAGAATGGTTTGAAAGGACCTTAAGGAACATTCAGGTCCTTCTCTTCAGGACTGTTCTCAATCCATTCTCTCCCCAGCCTGTACCTGTACGTGTGATTGCCCTGACCCACATGTAGGACCTTGCACGTGGCCTTGTTGGACTTCATGAAGTTTGTACAGACATATCTCTCAAGCCTGTCAAGGTCTCTCAGCATTGCATCCCTTTCCTCCAGCATGTTGACTGCATCTCACAGAGCTTGGGGTTTTCAGCAAACTTGCTTCGGGTGCACTCAGTCCCACTGTCCATACTGCCGACAAAAATGTTAAACAGCACCAGTCCAGCCAACTGCTGAGAAACATCACTCATCACTGCTTTCAGTTGAACATTAGGCAGCTGACCTCAATTTCTTGAGTGCAACCATCCAGCCAATTCTGTCAGAGCCATGTCTCTCTAGTTTAGAAACCAGCATATCATGCAGGAGTGTCAAATGCTTTGTACAGGTAGATGACAGCTGTTGCTCCTCCTTTATCCACCAATGCTGGAACTCCATCAGAGAAGGCCATCAAATTTGTTGGGCATGATTCACCTTAGTAAAGCCATGTTGGCTGTCACCGATCACCTCCTAATTTTTCATGTGCCATGTTTCTGTGATCTTGCTGATCACAGGGGTGAGACTGACCATGCTGTAGTACCTCAGGTCTTTCTTTTTCATATTTTAAAAATGGAGGTTATGTTTCCCCTTTCTCAGTCAGTGAGAACTTCACAGGACTGCCATGACATCTCAAATATGAGAATCCACTTAGTCCCTGTGGATATATCCACTTAGACCCTGTGCAGGTCCCATGCACTTGTTCCTTAGAAGGTCTTGAACCTGATCTTCTGACGTGTGATAACCTGATATGTGGTTATTCGTTCTCTTCATCTCTGCTTTTGCTTTCTGTGGCTTGGGTGGTGTGGCTGGAGTACTTGATGGTGAAGACTGAGGTCAATTGTAGGTCGATTACAGTCAATTAAGCTTACACTAAGCTTCTACCTGTAGTTCAAGCAATTTCTCTGGAGTTCAGCAGTAAGATGAAAAGAAGGGGTTCCTGGGAGCATCATTTTATATCTCCTTTCTGCTGAAAGGATGGCAATGCATACAGTGGTTGAGCAAGATAAGAGCTAGGCTTCCTTTTGAAAACAGGGCTTGTGAGCTGCCCAGTCTGCGTAATCATCCAGTCCACACCTGTATCAACATGCTCATGGGGCCAGGAACTACATGATGCCCCTTCACTGAGGCTGAAGTCACTCCTTGTTTCAGCAGTCCAGCTCTTGGGGAGGAGACACTGGGAGGGGGCAGGCAGTATGAATCCTCAGGCAGTTTTTTGCTTTATTTTTGCTACTCTGTTTCTAAACATATTTACCTTGACTTTGATAGACTATGTGAAGCTTTCTACCCATCTTCTATCTCTCTCTGATAATCAGCACAATCTCTGCCATTGCTGACACATCTAAATCATTCTGGTGCCACAAATCATACTGTTGGAATACCTCCCACTCAGCACAATTTGCAAAGTCTCTTGAGCTGTGGGCAAACTACTACAAAGAGAAATTTGGAAAGTGAGGATAAGTTTTCCACAACAGGAATTCCCACTGGTTAACAGGAAGGGCTGTCATGGCTACCCTCCATGAACCCAGCGATCAGCTGGGATCTGGTCCTATTTGTATAGGGCTGAATAATAGCCCTACAAAAGCAAATCACATGTTGACAGGTAATGGCCAAGGTGGCAAGAGCAGCTGCAGCAAGCATGCCTGAAAAGTGTCCTGCCTTGGTTTCCTTCAAGTCTCAGCAGAAAAAATAGCAAAGAGAATAATCAGGAGACTCTTATCTACTGATTCTTTACTGTCATGACAAGCTGCTTAACTTTAGAGGGCTAGAAGTGTCCTAGTGTGATAACATGGTAATTTTTTGGTTTTGGTCTTGTTTTAAGAAAGAAGCCTAGATATATATGTCAAAGACTGCCAAGGGAAAAAATAGAAGGGAAAAGAAAATGCAATTTTTCTGACCTTTAGGGCATACACAGCAGTGTGGTTAAGGCAGCGATTGGAGTTCACCACTAATATTTAAAAGACTGCATGGTCTAAATTACCATTATTGAAATTCAGGTGATTTGGTGCTTTGCTGTCCAATCTCGCAATCCTGATTCTACTTTGATTCAGTTTACTGGGAGGTAAATTCAGGCTCTCGGTCACTAACATCAAGTCAGATACAATATATTGATTCATATTTTTTTTCATTTGCCCATTCTTCTTGAGTTAAGAACTCTGATAATGTAGAGCTGACATTTGGGGAAAATCTAGAAAATGAATTCCTTTTTATCTCCAGGCTAAGCTGCACCAGTGAATAGACTACTATAATAAAACCTATTTGTATGCCTGTCATACAGAGACAAACCTTTTCCAAAGGAAATGGATTTGAGTATTTGCAAGAAACTATAAACAGTCAGACAAAAGGTACTGAATTTCCCTCTGAGATGCATAGGAGAAGTAGGTTTTAGCTTCCTTTTTCAGGGAGGAGGAATTTGTATGAAAGCCATGTCAGCTGAGCGTCTCAGAAATGAGATCTTATCCAGATCTTTGCAGAAAGAAGTGACTATGAAATATCTTGAGGGGAGTGGTTTAGAGTTATGAACAAAATATCAGCCTGCCTTTGTATCAGAAATAAATCAAAAGAGGCATATCCACTTCTGATAAAAACAATTTACTGGATTTCATTTATATAAAATCATTGTGCAAAGCTGTGTGAAAATCTAGTCCTCTCTGATGTGTGTAATTGAATTACCATGAATAGGTGTTTATACAAGACAAGGTGTGGAAATCAAGCCTAATTTCAAAGTGCTGTCACTACCCTGACTCTCCTGTGAAGTTAAAGTTCATTATCATTTGATTTATTATATTATAATATTACTGAGAAAACAGCTACAGAGACAGAGCCAGGGAGTTCCTGGCCACCTCGGACAGCCTGGGTGACACAGCCCTGTGGTCCCACTGCCCAGGTGACACAGCCTTGGAGCCCTGTTGCAGCCCTGCTGCCCCAAGCCCTGACAGCCTGGGTGACATGCAGCCCTGTGACCTGCTGTCTTGCCCTCTATAGCAAGCATGGCAGGCTGCTGGCTGCTGTCTTGCTCCTGAGATGAAACTCCACCATGAAAAAGGTGGCCAGAGGCACAGGTCTGCCATGGAAGCTGAAGCACTTTTTTACATTTGAAGGTGTTTTTGGAGTGGTTACATGGGAGAAGTTTGTCTCAGCACAGCCTCTTCCACATGGAAAGGGAATTTATTGCTATCTTGGAGAGGTGTGTCCTAGTCTGAGGAAAGGCGAGTTCAGGCACCTGAAGGCACATATGTGCAGTTAGCTGAGGAATTTGGGCTGGAGTTATGGAGAAGAGATTGGTGAATTCAATAGCTGTTTGTTTGTTTAAGGCTATTGTGATATTCACAGGTTTTTTAGATATTTCAACCAATTGCTGTAATTCCAACTGTAATTAATGTATTTTACAAAACCATTTAATTTTTGGTTACATGTAGCTGAAGAATACTGTCATGTTTAAGTTTAGAACAGGGTAGTTAAGATACCTACTGTCTGAAAAATGTCATGGTGAGCTAATGCATAATGATGGTAATTTTACTAAATGAAGAATGTTCATGTGCTTACCAAGCTTAATTAAGCTTTGCAGCACTCCTAAGACAGAAATATTGTTATGGTAATTTTAACGAGTAGGTAAATTGCTCATCCTGGCACATGAAGGTTGGGTAATTTACTCAAGGTCACACATCAAGCCTGCAGTATAGCCAAAGTAGAGCCTTTCAACCTTGACTCCTAAGCTGACTTCCAGTCTTCAGATAATTCACTCTCTTTAAACGTTTCAGCACTTTTTTTTTGCTTTTTTTTTTCTTTTTTTTTTCCCCCCAGAAATAGAAACTGGCTTTTGTTCATAGACCTGATTGTTGATAAATTCCACTATCCTCAAAGGACATACATCTCTAATCTTGCCCAGTAACTCACTGCAATGTGGCAATTTGCTAGAAGGTGGAGTATGTAGGGACAAAGAACAGGACAACATGAAGAAAGAAACAGAGGTAAAAGGTAAAAAAAGTGGAATGAAAGGAAGTAGAGGAAGGGAAAAAATCATGGCATACAATTGAAAGACGAATCAAGGGGCAATGAGGGGTCAAAATAAAAATGAAAGAAATATGAGAAAATAATGAAATGGGAGAGGACATAATCAGAAATTAGCAGACAGGAAATTGTGAATGAAATCAAAATTCTTTAAGAATTGAGATGTATTTAGTGGAAATGTATGAAATCGACTCTCTCCATTACATTATTCTGTTTACATCCCAGGAAATTCCTTATATCCTCAATCTATTAAGTGGTACTGTGCATAGAGACTGAATAAACTGCTGCCACTGAGCACAGATGAAAAACACAGCAGAACTCCTGCAGAGTAACCCTAAAATGGTAACAGAGTCAGACTACAGAAGAAACCCCTACTGAGATCTTTTGATTAACCTTGATATGATGCAAGTGGGGAGCCTAGATTAAACTAGCGATTTCTTCTTTTTTTTTTTTGTTTTCCTTTTATGTTACAGTAATGCAATAACTAGTAGAAATATATAAATGAAGGTGGTTGTTTGTTTTTTTTTTTAACTTTCATCCTTGCTTCCTTGTATTTACAAGTAACTTATTTTTCCCATTGGAAGCAAGAGTAGTTCAAGATATTCTTAAAAATTAATAGATGGGAGCAAAGACAAACCCCTACACCTTAGCTGACATCTCCTTAGCCATCTCCTTCCTAACCCAATTAGGAAATTAAAACATTTAATGCATAGAAGGAATGAGAGCAGACGAACAGCTCTTGATCCCAAGCTATTTCTCCTACCATATACAATGTGCATTGGACTAGTAGCAGAAAGGATGCTCTTCTCTTTCCAGTGCTGTTGGTAATTCTTATGCATTATTTAACTAGTGTGGAAAAAGTATCAAGGTGCTTAGATTGATGGTTTTAATCTGTAAGAACAGCCTTATGCCCATCTTTTTCCTTCCTCTACACTGACTTCTTCCAGAGATGCTGAAAAGCATTTTCCCCTCTCTGTAGCTAAAAATTTTAAAAAGCTTTCATTCTGCAGGGTTTCTATCAGAAATAGCTGCCTATCAGAAAAACAGAAGATCATTTCTATTCTCTCAGGAGTAACATTTTTCGTTGCTTCATTGGGCATCTCAGACTTCCCTGCATGATTTGCCCATGGAGGCCATGTGCACAGGCAGAGTGGGAGGAAGTACAGATAGGACTGGTTTGCTGAGCACTGTTTCCAGACAGAAAAACTCCGTAACTTGCCAGATTCAAAATTTCCTAAAGTTCCATATTGTGACATAGCATATAATTTGACTGGTTTTCACCAAATCTTTGGTCAGATAGAACAATACCCTTACAAAAATGACTGTTTATTGTCTGTGAACAGTATTTATTTTCAAGTTTATTATTAATTTTAGGTGATCCTAAAATGCAGTGGCTATAACACACATATAAGTGGGTGAAAATGGCAGAAATGCAGCCACAGTGAATTTTCTTCTTATTTGAGGGAATATTTGCACAAAGGTTTTTGTTTTCAGCTCACTGAAGCTGAATCAACTCTCTTGATTCAGTTCATCAACCAAGTGTTAATGGCTAGAGGTTAAGAGCAGGGTTCTTTTCTTAACCTTCTGACTGACTGCATGTACTGACCACTAAAAAATGCATAGTTGCAGTCACATGGCACAGGGTCTGATTTAAAAGTTCACCAAAGAAATTTAATATGTACTATTCATTGACCCATTTTGAATTTGCTACAACTTGCGCTTGGGAATGTGAAATCTCTGGAGTAGTAGCTGTGCTTAGTGAACTGCCTATTCTGGCACAGTCAGGTAATCGGAAATATCATTGCCAGCAGCTATTTACCACATTTTCTAACTCTTGATTAAATATATCTCATTATTTTTACTCAGTATTAGTTATTATTTCCATGACTTTGAAATATGCATTGCAAGTACTTTGATAAAGAGATTGAAAGTTTGTAACTCGAGGAAAAGAATTCTTGCAGAGTTCTGTTTTGTAGCTCTCTCTTGCTCTGGTGACAGACTCTCTATAGTTACTGTCTTTTCAAAAGCAAGGTCAATGACCACTGCAGGAAAGAAAGGTAGATAATTTAGTTCCAATTAAACCAGGCCATTTTTCTAGTGGCCAGATAGGAAACATAGTGCAGTGAATTAATCCAGCTCCTGGTCCTGAAGATCAGAAAATCCATTCTTTCAACATTTTCCTTGATGATCAACAAACCTGAAATACATAAAGTGAGCTCTGGATTTGGCATCCTCATAGACCAAACAGTACATCTGACCAGCAACAACTTAGGAACATGCTGCAGTCCTCAAAAGATGACTGCTTTGAACAACTCCTTCCACTGTTTGAACATGAAAATTCTTCCAGATTTCCTTCATAGTTCCTCTTTGCTGCTCAGAAAAGGAGCCTGGGTTAAGTGTTACACCTCAGCCTGTAGACAAACATCCTAGGCTATAAAATTAAGAAAATGTAATATTTGTGGAAATTCTGTACACTTCATGGCTAAGTGCTCTCAATTCTCATGGAGGAAGCTGGAGTCTGTGTTCTGTCACTTGAAAAAAAACCAGGCTCATGTGCTACTTTCCTCAAGGTGCTGTAATGTCAGTTGAAGGTGTCTCTTGCCAAAATCTCTGAATCTGCCACATAATAGCTTCTTTGCATTGTGATACACCATCATCACAGAGACATAGCAAAATTAGTAGTGGAGCAGAGGCATAACAGTAACCATTTTATCTGTGGTCAGAGACTAGAAAAAGGAAATTTGGGGTAAGGAAAAGAGGGCTGGTATTGTCTCTTGGAAATGTTTGTTAAAGGAATATTGTGATTCAAACTGAGACACCCACATTTATAAAGAAACTCTGCCAGAATGAAAACCTTTATTCCAAATCAGGAAAACACATCCTAAGAAATTTTTAAATTTCCTGTGGAACAAGTGTTTCAGATGCTCATATTTGGCCTGTATTTTATTAAGGAAATGAAGATGACTTTCTCCTAAGGACTCCTGGTCTGCATCCCCATTTCCAAGGGCTCTCCTGCGGTTCCCGAGGAGTTTGGGTCAGTTGAGGGAGCCTCATTTAACCCAGGTCAGTCACTGACAGCTTGAATTTATTCTCCCAAAGCTTTTTGGACTGTTGATTCCTTGCCACCAGGGTGACTAGATACCATATGAAGAGTGCAATAGTTTCTGTGGCTCTCTGCTGTCTTGGTTAGGTTTTTTTCACTGGAAGAACTATGGCTTGCAGAGATTTTGACATCTTGGCTTCATACCTTAAAGGCTGGAAAACATGTCTCCTGTTTTTGAAGAAGACAGTGATGCTGAGATGTCCCGCAGCTCCTGGATGATGTAAGGTTTCCAGACAGTTGACCCAGTCCAGAAAGAATCACAGTAAGGTGAAAGGAGGATGACCCAGAGGCCAGTGGTTGTAGGGTGCCCCAAGGACCTGCAGAAGAAGAGAAGGGACAAGCACTGAGGCTGCAGATAATGCAAGTCCACACACCACAACAGTCTATACTCATCATTTTGACAAACTTCTTTGAAAATGAGACATTTTCTGAGATGAAGTAACATTTTTCTGACCTCACAGTATAACATGATTTACTCTGATGTGATTTTACTAAGTCTTATTATTACATTATCTTTAGTCCCATGATCATGCACAGATTAAATAATTCTTAACTGTTTTATGAAGCACAGAACAAACAAACATGACAGAATTTGATTCAGTGTTTTCTCTGAAAGCCCTTTTAGATAAAAAAAACAAAGACTTGTGAAAATAAAAGCTTGGATCTGGTTTCAGCAGATATCTATAAATCCAGAGTAAGTACTCCAAATGCAATGGAGTTATTAAGATTTTTTTGCCATTGATGATTAGTGTTATACAGTATTTTTATTCTCTCAGCAGATCCCTCCTGAGTCAAGAGATACATTTTAAGACGGCTACTTCAATATTCAGAGGGCAAAAGTTTTTGTATAAATCCACATTCACTTGAATGTTTACAACATTTTTTTTCTTTTTACAAGCATTCTGGTAAACACAAGTGTTTGTGGAATGCAACTGAGTGGCTTAATGAATACCAATAAAGTCATTCTTCAGTTTTTATTGGAAGGAATAGGCTTATACTCTTGTTAAAATATTCTTGAACATTGGTTACTGCATTTAACAACTTTTGGGGGTCACTGGATTAGAAATAGTTAGAACTTGTAAATTTTCCAAGACTATAAAAATTTGTTTTTCAAACTGCTACATGAAATAGGAGAAATTTCAACATTTCAAATGTTTATTGGTAAAATTATACAAAAAACTGAAGCTGCAGATTGGTTTGAATCTAACTGCTATAGTTACACATCCTCTCATATAAGCAAAGGAGAAAATCTTGCCCTACCCTCTGTGGCTGGTTTAAAGTCCCAAACTCCATATCGCAGTGCTGTCATAAGTGGTCCTGTAGGATAACGGAGCAGGCACATCACTGGATAGTGTGCACCAGTGGAAAAGGACTTGGCACCACTTGCTGGGGCTGCTCGGGTCTGTGATGTTAAACATGCTCTGTGTGTAAACGGACCAGGTCAGCAAGGGCAACCACAGGAGCACTTGCATCTGCAGTGTCCACTAATTAGCAAGCTCTTCTTGTACTGTAATGCCTCTCTGATGTTTGTGGAGGAGGATGAGCTGTATGGCAAAAGGGCACTCACATCACACATGATACAATTTAAAGGGATCATTTGTGATCTTCCTATTCAGCCACAGGTCCTCCCGAAGGAGCCCCACTCAGTGTCTTCTGTGAGAGCAGATTGTCCACAGGCACCTGGGGGCAGCAGAAGCTGTTGCTTTGTCTGCTTAGAAAGGTAAAACAGAGAAAACAAACTCTACAGGAGCCAGCTGAGGATATACCCTTACTGATCTATCCTGTAAACACCCGGCACAGAAATACAGGAGAGGCTGTACTGTGAGCCTGTAAGGGTCAGGTCTTACTGCAAGCAGTGGCTGCTTTGCAAGATCCTTTCCAAATAGCACAGCAAATGTTCTCAGTGGATTGGGATAGCCTGTGAATGTGAAAGGTCTGGTTTAGCCATCTCCATGGGAATCATACCCTCTCTGCTCTCTTTCCACACACAGAAATGTGTGACCTGTGTCCCAGCCTTCAGTTCATTCCAGCCTGGTGTCACTCATTTTTTGTACTGAGAATCCTGGGAGCTACACTGAGCACTGAATTGGCTCCAAAGAGGCCAGGAAGATCAACGCACAGATTTGGCAACAAACAGTCATTCCTGAATACCCAAGGGAGTCGCATCTCCTATTTACTGGAGCTTGCACAGCCTTTAAACTGGGGTCACTGAGCTCCTTAAGTCAGAATTATTTTATAGAAGAAATGATTTTAAATGAAAATTATTAAATGGTCACAAACAAATGTAATGTTGATTTTTAAGAATGAGTGTTCACATCAGAAACCAGGCTCTGTGGGACTTCTATCCATCCAGAAAATAGAAATAGCTTTTGTATAAAATTAAAATGAATGAAACCAGCTTGAGTCTTAAATGCCAGGCAGTCACAATAAGCTGCTTGTCTGTAGCCTGATGTATTTACTAAAAGCACATTCAAGAGAAACAGGAGCTACTCAGAAGCAATTTACAAACAGGAAAACAGAGGAAATTGGCTGGGTAATTTATTCTCCAGGAAGTATTTGTATGGTTTTATAAGCAAGGCACCCAGAAGAAAGACACTGCCATGTCCTACCTGTTTGTGACTTAAATATCGGTGTCTTTCATCATATTTGTTGTGTTAGTGCCAGGTGCCTGCTAATGAAACTTAAAAATTGTAGATTTAAGTACCAAGTGAAGATTTCATTTTAGGATTTTTTTTCCCTGAAAGAAGAGAAGACCTCCTAAAACCCAAACCGAAGGTGGCCAAAACTTCATACACAAGCACAAACACATATGTAGAGGTGAGCTGTGCTAGTTACAGTAACATGTAGGATGTTGGAACACTGAGACCAGATACAAGGTTTTCATTTTTGTGTGAGTGTCCAAACCTTACTCTTCTTTCTATTTATGTTTCTCTCCATTGTTCACTGCCCACTCACCAAGAACCTGCTATACCCAGGGATGTTTTATTATTTGCTCTCTTCTTTTGCCAAGCTCTTCTGAACACTATCACTGGCCATTTAAATAAGAATTAATCAGAAGGAAACACCTCCCTTTTCCATTCAGCAGCAACCTGCACTGAACTGTGCTTGCAACACTTGAAGAAGTGAAGTAGGAGATAAAACAGAACTGAAATAAGTTGGGCAAAACTTGATCAAACTCTGGATCTCCCACCTTTCATGTATACACTTTTTCTGCCTCTTTATCACTTATAACAGGAATAGAGATTGACTGCAACTGTGATCTGGGTGGTCATGTCGATGTTTAGAGTCAGATGTCTGGGTTTCTCCCTCTCCAGGACAAACATGGGCACAAAGGGGTTAAACTGCAGTAATATCTAGTGACCAGAAATCCCAGCCAGATTTGATCCTTTGAATTTCTGCTTTTAATGGCAACACATTTATCAGCAAGCAATGACACTGTCCTGACAGCCTGAGAAGAGGAGACTTGCTTCAGCTGAAGGAGCAGGGATGAGGAAGGGAACGGAAGTCATCTCACCTAGTGAGATGCTTTCTGCTCCAGCTACTCTGCCACACTCTCATTACATGTTAGCCTTGAAACATGACTTAGAAGGAATTGTTCAGCTCTGCAGAAGAATGACTGCGTACCCCACCATTAATGATTAGCTTCATTTTGCTTGAATTAATTGACTTCCTGCAATTACTTCTGCTCTTCCCCACTGGGCAACTGCGGTGTTTTGCTTTCCAAAGACAGCGAGTCAGCAGCTTGCTGACCCTGAATGCCTGTGAGCTGTAAGGTGCTCATTCCATTTTCTGCACCAGTCACTAGGCTGGTATCTGAAATTCCAGCAGACACAGGATGGTTTATGGTTTGCTGTCTGCACCAGATGCTTAGCAGGAGGGATAAAGCAAGGGGAGAGTGTGAGAGAGAGGAATGCATTTGCTTTGCCAAGCTAACAATCAGCATAAAGAAGTGGTGTGGTTGTGATCAGAAAAATGATGCTTTTAAAGAAAAATGACTTGATGATTTTTATTTACTCCCCTTTCATACTTGCCACCTCCAGAGTACTCCACTGGACCAGGTAAAGCATTTTGCTAAATGTTAAATAATCCCAGCATCTGGAAATTAAATAAAGTGCTCTTTGCTTTGCACTTCATTGATAAGAGACAAGCACCTGCAGCTGGAGCTTGCCTGGTGCTATTGTTGATCCATGAGGCACTGCCAATGACAGGTGCTGTGCCACAGCCATCCTACCTCTTCTGGCTTGACTCCTGTTAGTACTTTTTATTTCCATTTGAGCAGAGTGTTGTGGCTCAGAAAGCAGGCAGGAGAAATGTGAAAGCACCAAGGTACTGTGTGCACATGGCTGTACTTTGCAGTGTCACCTGTGACCATCCAGACTGACTGTAGGAGAAAAAGCATTTTGCACTCAGGCACAGCTGTAACTGTGGTCTGACACTGCAAAATAAGGAACAAGAGTACTCTGGGTTTAGACTTAGGTTTAGACTTAGCAAGGCTCACTGGTCCCAGATCCAGCACAGTCAACAGTGCCAGTTCACATCCCAGAGCCACTAGGCAAAGAGCACAGACATGCTCAGTGCTTCCACAGAAAATCCTGTGTCAGGAGCACATACTCAAAGGTGATGTCTGGAAAGAGGATACTGAATTGTGAATGGAAAGCTGTCTGGAGGAATACTGGGAACTTGCTGAAGGAAGGCTACCAGGGGATGACATGCTCCTGAAAGACAGTGAAGAAGGTGAATAGCTGCACAGGGAGGAGCCATGACAAGAAGGTGTCATCCTCTCTAGGGTGGAGAACTTGGCTGTTGACTCTGGACTTGGTCCTAAGGAGAGGGAACACAGGGGTCCTTCACACTTCTGTTTTTTTCAAGGGAGGAGTTTTCTGTGACATTTTCCTACAGCGTATTAACATCTGTTTGAAATTACACACTGAAGATGGGATTCCAGATGCTTGATTACACACCTCATTAGACTCAGCAGGTCTTTGGTAACACAGCCTTCTGCCTCCAGCTCTCATCATTTCTGGAGTAAGGTGGAGACATCCCATACTCCACATGCCAAAGAATACACTGAGCAAGGGACTTAGGAAACAGAGCAGTGCTACTCCTTATGGTCTTTGCATTCCTAAGGTGAGCTTCTGATGAGCTGCAGTAGCTGTCTGCCAGAGTAGGAGCCTTCAAAGAGAGTATATATTTGCAGTGAAGTTTCCTGTGCTGGCATGGCTTGCTTGTTCCTCCACACTGCTGTTGACGTTATCAGTTCTGCATCCTTTTCTGCACTGTCTGTACTGGAGTGAGCCTTCTGCTCTAGGAGAGTCCACAGGTCCTGTAAATCCTGGACAACAGAAACAAAAGCTACCCTGAAACACATCCTGCCTCCTCTAGGCTCTTCAGGCCACTTCTAGAAAGGCCCCAGTAGGTGTTTGCCTACCTCTGATGTCTCAGACACTTGGAGGGAGCTGCTCCAGAGGCAGAAGTTTTCCATTACTTACTAGCTTTCACTGACTGCTGCTGTGAATGCACAGACATCTTTGCAAGCTGAATACAAACAAAGGAGATGGTAAAGCTGGATTATTGATTGCTCTGTTTTACAGGCTGAAAGGAGAAAGGCCCAAAAGGTATGTGCAAAGGGAAGAGGAATGCATGTTTACTTCTTTAGGGTATATCTGCAAGTGCAACCTCACAGAACCGCAACACTGCACTGACCCAAACTTGAACAGACCAAAGCACAAGACTGTGAAAAAAACACCATTTCAGCTCTCCAGAGCAGTACAGCTGTATATTTTTAAGCAAGTAACTTTAAAATAGACTCTCTCCTTCAGCCAGAGCACCCTCAGTGCTGGGGGTCCCAGAAATTTGGAATATGGTCCACCACTTAACAAAAGCAAGCACTGAGAGCCATAGGCCCAAATTGAAGAACTTCCCTTGATGACTTAACTGATCTCAGAGCTGAGCTCCTGACGGCTGTCTCTGCAGCCGCTGTGGACACAATGGCACAAGGACCGTCAGCCCTGAGGTGTGCAGGGCTTGCTGCTGCTCTGCTCTTGGCAGAGCCAGCCCAAGGGGCTTGGGTCTAAACTCTGATCCACCAGCAAAACAGGTAGTACTGAAAGTGCAGGTGAGTTTTAGAAACAATAAGAGCTCATGAGTGAAAAGGATTGCTATGAAGGGAGTTGCTCAAAAGCTTTTTAATGAAGGTCCTGTTGCCTTATCTCTGAGTCAGGCACCTTCTGTTGGCAGAGGGAGAAAATCCTTCTGCCATTAAAATCAATGGCTAGAGAAGAAAAGGAATTAATGAAATTTGCATGATAATAAGTAATGAAATTAATTAATGAAAATTGCATGATAATAGTGAAACTTCTAGATCATGAAAACATACTGAGTTGGCAAAAAATACACTCTGCTGGAAACTGTGGTGTTGTTGACCCTGGAGATGTATCACTTGTGTTTGCCACCCCCTGATACCTCCCACATTGGCCCCTTTGGCACAGCCACAGCTCAGAGGCTGAGGGGAACCTTTTCCCTGCCCCAGTCTAGTGCTAGCATTGCCCAGTCCTGACCCCAAAATTTGCCAATGTCCAGCCAGTCAGTGACTCCCCAAAGAACCCTAAAGAGAAAAACATGCCTCTGCTTCCTGCCTGTTCTCCATCAGCAAATGCTCTCAGGATTTATAGGGGTGACAATTGAAAAAAAACAACCCCTTGCTGTAAATAACTCTGAAACTCAACATACCTTTGACTGTGCAGTATTTCCTACATATAGGAAATTGCTCAATTTTATATGCATGTGTAACTGTAATATTACATTTGCATTTTGGGATGTACATGAGGGAAATGGATTTCAAAGGCTCATCTAAGAATATATATCTAATATGAAATCTCTGAAAGAAATCTTCATGCAGAAATACTTACATACTTATATTAACAAGGAAGAGGCTCAGTACAAAATGATGTATCTGGCTTTAATTGAAAATTCAAAATATTGAGCATATTGAGACAACAGGAGTCCATTTATAGAATTAAAACACGAGAAAGATACACTGAATACTTGAAGACATTGAATGAACTTGAGAAAATTAATCCCTGTTAACAGAAGTATTATGTTCACTAGAGATAATAATTATGGAATTACTGAAATCTTGTGAATATAATTCTTTTAAAATATATAATACACATAGAAGACAGAAATCCAACTTTAATTCAGTTATACTGTATTCAGAAAAGTAGCAGATCATTATGTATTTTACCACGGCTAGTCTTAAAAATATATGGAAATTATAGAACTATAGGAACATAGAACCTAGGCCACCCTCAGCCCTGCACAGTTTTACAGCCCTGTTTCTCATTTGAGTCTATTCATCTGGTTGCAGTGCAGTTCCAAATCTGAGTCTTCATTATGAGCCACTGCCTGTTTCTGACAAACCCATAAATGTTAAATCCTACTTAAAGCAGCCCTTAAGCTTATTGGCTGCCCTGTGTACCTTCACAGTCATACTTGTGAAAAATGGCACTGAGAAAAAGATACGCTCAAGGTAATGCATTTCAAATATCTACTTCCACCTTTCTTACTTTTTCTTTACTATGGTATCAGAACAGATGAATCTGATAACTATAAAGAAGCTTCAGGTTAAAAAGAAGTTACTGTCTGATTAAGAACACCACTAGTTTATAGTGCAGTTGGTCTCATTTAAGATACTAAGGTCCCAAAACTGAAAGAAATATGCAAATACCATCTAAACACTTTCATATATAAAATAATATTCATATCTGTTTTAATTTCCTGGTTTTTGTGACTTCCTACATGTCGATGGCCGTGGAGACATTACACCATTATAGAGGAAACAATGCAGTCTCAATGCTGCATCTTTGTGGGCAGAACTGCCAAGACCCTCTTGCACTGGGTGGTGGCAGCAACTTTATGTCTAATCTCACCCCCACGAGAGCCAAGATTGCTCACAGGCAGCAGGGCTGCCTGCCAGTGCTCAGCAGCTGCCACCTCCCCTTTAGTCAGGCAGCTCTGTTCCTTGCAGCACTGTCACCTAAGTGCTGGCAGAGAAAGGATCCCTCATGATGAGGCTGACCAGTGCAGGTGACAGAGGTGTGTGATGGACTAACCGCAGCTGCAGAAATCAGACCACCTTCTCTGTGTGTGCTCTCCTCTGTGCATCTACGTTGCCTCAGCCCTGACTTCAGTGAAAGTAACGTGAGCACAGTAATGTGCTCTGGCGTCTGGAGGAAGGAGAGATGCAGGACAGAGATACTGAACAGCTCTTTCCTCTTTGCAGAACAGTAAGTAACAGATTGGTGTGTCAGTTCTTAAGTAAGCGAGTCTCCTTGCTGAATTCATTACCAGGAGAGCTCTCAGATATCACAGTACAACAGACCCTCAGAGAGGAACAGCTGGCAGAGACCAACATGAAGAATCAGTCATTCACTTCAGAACTGGCTTGGTAAACTTAGTCCAAAAAAAAAAGAGAATCATGAGGGGAGCTTGATAATATTTTCTCGATATGTAAGACATTTATTTGAAGAATGAAAGAATTAATTGGGAGTGGAAAGGAAGCAATGTGACTGAGTTAACACAGAGGTGACTTCAGAAAATCTGCTTTGCAGCAAGCCAGTTGTGACATCTCCATCCCTGGCCTACCCTATACTCCATTCAGAGAAGTATTTACTCAAAATAATATAGATAAAGATGGTTCTGTTCTGGGAAGAAATCAACTCTATTACTTCCTGGGGTCCTCCTATGCTATTCTGACCATTTAATATTTTAATTACTTGAGAGTTTTTTTAACTCTTATTTGCTAAGTAAGGCTGAACATGGTGCAGCTGAATGCTGGGAGAAGGGAACTGTTTTAAGTAGCTGGGACTGGATAGGGTGGTAGTCTTGATGGCTGTTCATTAAAAAAAAACTGTGGCAAAACTTTCCTAGTCATCCTGTTATAACTAAAAAACTTGCTCTTGTTTTATCCTCCACAGCTTGATGTTTCAGCTAAAAAATACAGTTCTGAGTAATGGAGCTATAGCCGATTCTTATTTTCTTTTTGCCTGGGCACTATTGAGAAAGTGAGTGTTCTCCATTCATACACTCCTGCAACTGTTAACAAGCATCAGAAATAAATAAGCTATTTTACCCAACAACAAAACATTAAATACTATTTGAAGTACATGTTTAATTGAAAGGAATATCTTCATTTCCCCCATTATCTATTATGCCAAAGCCTCACTTTCTCTGCTTCATGCTGTATCATCTTTGCACCTCTCCAGGTATGTTTTGCCATCTCTCTCAGCTTTGGAAGGCTTGCATCTTCCAAGCAGCATCATAAGGAGAGAAAAATAGGCTCAGTAGAAAATATGCATAAAATATGCTTTTAATTCTGGTATGCCTGGAAAACTAAGAGCATAACATATGTGGATTAGGTGACTCAAGCTGCTTGCAGGGATGTTCTACACCAAGGGTTATAGATGAATTTCTGAAAAAAAATTTGCAATGTATCAGACTCTTGCATGACAGCAGCATGGATGAGGATCAGGGACAGTCTCTCATCTTCATTCCCTGACAGCTCATTCCTCCTCCTTGTTCTGTCTACGTTCTATGCTATTCTGCTTTTGTTAATATTGGTCAGAAATGTAGTGAACCTTATAAAATATATATTCCAGCTGCCACTCAAAATAGACATCAGGAAAATGAAGTAAACATCAAGATAATAACTGTTTTCCTCTAGTCTAGAGGAAAGCTCAATCTACCTTAATAGCTATCACTAACCAGGAATGGTCACAAGGATGAGTTTAGGTGTACAAGTCACTCTCTTGTTATTTATTAGCATGGAGTGAACAACAGGCAAGAATGACATAAAATGATGAATACAAAGCCAACCTTATGATTGAAGAGCCTCAAGTAAAAATAAAATCTTATCTCTGACTGCAGGAAGAAGAAATCCCACTGCAGCAATAAATCCAAAGGAACAGGACCAGGCTTTTATTTACATCCTTTGATTCAGATGTAGGACAGGAGCAAACAGCCTGTGCAGATGCGGAATACCAAAAGATGAATGAGCTTGGCATTTTTGTTTTAGTCTGATAGAGGCACAGCCTCTTTTATGATTATCCTCCTGCACAGGAGATCCCAGTTCTATCCTGAAGGGTCTTCGAAGCCTTTGCTACTTGCTCTGCATGACCTGAACCATTGCTCCCTTGATTACAGCATTATCATTATGATTTGCTATTTGTGTCCCTCTATGGACCCTGCAATTACAGTTGACTGTCCTAAGTTTCCCCAAAACACTGATGTTTTGTGTTGTTGTTTCTAAAATAATAGTTTCCAGAGGCCATTCCCCACCACAGAATAAGCATTTGAAAGCAGCATTGTGTTTGGAGGCAACTTAATTCTCCTGCGGCTCTTCCCAAGCCTCGGCACTGCTGTGTTATTGAGGATGCTTTGTCCCTCCTCCCAACCTTGAAATGCCAAATATATCCTGACTACAGATGTTGCAGATGATATAATGACATTGGATTGTAATTCAGATGATGATTTTACTGCCAAGTAACATCTTACTTGCGACTGTAAACCTAGCAATGTTCTCCAGTGAGAAAACAATATTTACAGTAGGAGTTCAGCCACAGCAGCTCCATGGTGCATTCAAGCATCTGTTTACAGAAAGTTCAAAGAGGCTGAATTTATTGCTACAAGAAGGGACCAGTATACCACCTTATTAGGATATATTTTCATTCATGCTTCCACCAAATTTTACTTCCACTTCAATATTATGATAAATTTTACAAACATAAACACAGAAATAGCTGCTTATATAAAAGTTGTGGCACAATCTCTTGTGATAGAAAGAATCACTGAGGGGAAATCCATTGTTGGGAGACTGTCTTTCACATAGTCAGGGTTGTGTTCTGAATTGTGTTGAGCAACTGGGACCTAAGCTGAGATGCAGGCTTTAGCACCATCCTAACTTTTAACATCCTGACATACATTGATTGGTATCACAGCCTTCATATTTTTTAGACAGAGCAATTCCTGTATGTTTAATAGGGAAGCTGCTATTTGCTATGGAGTTTCCAAAATTTATATGCCTGCAGGGTATTTAAAAATATTTCCAAATCAGCCTATCAAGGCATGTTTTTCTCCTGTCCGAGTGTTTATATAATAAAAACAAAGATCTCAACAGATGCCTCCCTTGAAACTTTGCTTATATATAAAACATGAGGTTTGTATAAAGCAGGTGTCAGTTATGTGTGTATTTCCCTGAGCTGCTAAACATCTATTCCACTCTCTAAATTACTATCTCCGTATGTAAATGTTGCAGGTTTGGGAAAAAAATACACCACAAAGGACAGTATTCA
Organism: Hafferia zeledoni; assembly: GCA_035583235.1. Taxonomy (NCBI): domain Eukaryota; kingdom Metazoa; phylum Chordata; class Aves; order Passeriformes; family Thamnophilidae; genus Hafferia; species Hafferia zeledoni. The sequence continues at coordinate 129,235,663 of JAWWEV010000083.1, read as the reverse complement.
GATTTAATCTACAAAAAGTTAGGCTGCAAAATTAGAAAGTATTATATCCCTTCATCCACTACTAAACATATTTTAAGTACCTTCTCCAGCAGGATAGGTGAACCCTACAAGGAGGAAGGGATGCCTTATTGCAGAATGGATTTTATGGTGATTTTATTTTGTTTTTCTTTCATGGTACACAGGCAAGGCAGAAGCCACAAAGAAAGAAATATTTAGAGATCATCACAGTACAATGCAACAGTGTGTACAGCTGAGCTTTGATGGACAGGAGGTTTGGTAGCAGAAAGGGATGAAGCAGCCGTTAAGTCCCATCCCTAGTGTTGCTCCCAAGTAGAAGCAATCCTAGAACACCCTGTTCTTCCACTGCCTGACACAGACTGGGAGGCAAAGTATGAACATTTTAATGTAGATGCACTCCCCGGGTTGAGATGACCCTGTGGTGGAGTAGATGGCACTCAGCAGCACCACATGGAAGGGCACCTCGTGTAGGGGTGCTCAGTGGCATGATCAGCCTCAACACTTGGCCTGTGACATCCCTTTCCTGCATGGATGGGGAAGGCAACATTGAGTCTCTTTCCCAGTCACAAAAGGAGGAATCAAGTGCCCTCATTTCCCCTCCTGCTTCCATGATACAGTCTCTCTTCTCCCACACATCAGGCTCCTTCAGCCACTTCCAGGGCTTTTCTAGATACCTGACATTTTGCTGCCCTTTTGTGCTCCCCTTAACACTTCCCAATAATACTTGGTGAAGTTACCAGTTCCTTCCCGCTGGTGTGTTAGTCTTTTTTGTCTTCTCCAGCTGCTTTACCTAAACAGGTGATCTCCAAATGCAATCTGAGATAACCCTCTGCTTGCCATGAGGATTTATAAAGTCCACAATGGTTTCAGGACTGCCTCTGCTCTGGCGGTCTCTTCTGTAGCTGCATGGGTACTGCCCTGCTTTCATCCAGAGATGCAGCTGAGAGCCCACTGCCCCACCACCATGGCACAAAGGATCTTGACATGAAAGAGAAGCAGATTCATTTTTTCCTAACTACAACCAGCTTGTCTGCCTGCACGGAGGAATGAAAAAAATGGTAACTATATTACTCAGTAACTATTCAGGATGGACCAAAACAGAAGGCAAGGCAAGGAAAAGAAAGGATTACAAATATGGGCAGCTTTATTAAAATTGCTCACATAAAATTTTCTTCCTCACTGAAGGAAGTCAGAAATAAAATATGCTCTTGGAAGAAACCATAGTAGTTCCCTTCAGGAAGTTCTGTTTTGGGATAACATAAACTATGTGCTGGTTGGATTAATATTTAACATGGCTGAAAAAATATCATCCTATTACAAGTTCCTCCCAAGAACAGAAAAAAGCCAAATTCCACTCTAAAGTAAAACCTATAGAAATATCAGCACCTCACAGAAGGAAGATACTACCATAAGTGAAATAAATGTTTAAATATCATTTTTATAATTAAGAAAGTAAAATGAAGAAGTCTGTTGACTCATCTTTATTTATGTGACTGATAAACAATCAATTGATTTAGAATTGTAAAAAAATGGGGATTCTTTTCCAGCTCTGGGAAAAGACGTGCAATAATTCATGCCAAACTACACAGACACACACAAGTATTTTGAAAGCACTTTGTTGTGATTGAATCATGCTCTTTTTTTACCACTGTGTAGAATCTTTCTAGAAAGAGCAAGTATTTTTTTATCATTCTCTATTAAACATATCTGGTTTTGCTAGATATCACAAGTCCTCTCTTATTACCTGTGACAGTGAAATACCAGCCCTTTAGAGCCTGGTTCAAAAAGGTTCAGCTTCCTTTCCTATTAGTTCTAAATGTTTTCTGTGGCTAAGATTCCTGACTGTACAGATGGTCTATTCATCATGTTAGGCTCAATTACCTCTGAAAATACATGGGGAAAAGCATGTTTCCATTGAAGCCAATGTTAAAATCCCTATTATTGCAGTGGGGCTACAATTTCACTCACAGGGTTTAAATGGCACTTAGTCCCTCTGGTTGGGAGTGAAATCCTTACAGTGTGTATATTGCGGTGTTTGATAGCCATGTTTCTAAAACATACTGTTTCTGTAGCGTGTATTTTTACAAAAAATAATCATGCCATTTGTCAAAGCAGTTTTTCAAAGTTAGATTTGCTCAAAGTTCTTTATAATTAATGGTATTATGGAGGTTCTAAATTTAATTATTCAAGGGTGTATTCTCTCTTTTGATGGATGTCATTGGTCATTAATCATCTTGCTTCTTCTTTGTTAGCCTAGATAGATTTTTGCCCTTACAGGTTAACCATTAACATGAACCCAGCAGAGAGGGTGCATGGGGCAAGGATATACATGTTGCACACTGTCAGCCGTGCTCACACACACAATTTACAATGACTTATTGACCTAGAAATTTTTTTTGTTAGCTTCTTAGTATTCTTGCCCTAAAAGTGGGTTTAAAATCAGATTTAAAGCACTAATATGTCTTCATATGCTTCTTGTAAAGTTCAAAACAGTGTGGCACACTCCAGTCATGTGTTAGTATGCATTCAGGATTTCACAAAAAATCCTTCTCAAAGCAGAAATACAGAAAGATCACTCTATAAGTTTTCTTAAAGAAAATGATTCTTTTAAGCACTTTGGCATTTTTCTTGTGTGAAGAATTGGGGACTAGGAGCCTGTGTGGTGAGTATGTGCACAAAGAATGTCTTGATTTTTAAATTACATTTATAAAACAAAACTATTAATAACAGGTCAAGGCCTTAGAAGGATAGAGCAATTTGCTGCCGACATAATAAGAATATGTGTGGCAAAAAGGTGTAGAAAATTCTGAATAGCAAAATCATAAGCGAGTATGCAAATCATGACACCGACAATGAAAATAGTATTAGGAAAATTAATTTCAAAGTGCAGGAAGAAGGACAAAAGACTGTGTAAAAAGACTATTAAAGAGTTTGCCTGATTTTTTTTCCCCAGGAATAGCAAGTTTCCTGAACACCATCTTAATTGATATATCTTTCCTCATACTCACTGCCAAGAAAACATCCATGAGTGTGTAGGAATGAGGTCTACAGCCATGAGATATGCCATGAGATGTGATGAAGGGATTTTTAAGAGTTATGCCATGAGATATGTGGCTGAGCGATTACAGTGGGCATGAGGGTCTACTGATGGGAATGATAGGTCATCAGGCAGAGAGCGGCCAAATGCCCCTTATCACTGCAATTGGCCAGAAAAGGAAGTGATTTTAAGATGCCATGGTTCTGTTCTGCCCTTTCACAAAACCCACAGCCTTTATAAGCTCTCTCTTGGTAACTCTCAACATCCCTCATTTATATATAGAGTGGCTCCCCCAGCTTGCCCCCTTTATGATGGCAGTAACAGAATATTTGACTATGATCTCATCTCCCCTTCTCCCGAAAGTATAAATTTGGCATTTGAAATCCTCCATGGCAGGGAAGGAGAATATGACCACCTTGCAGTTGGAGTGATGGGCTAGCTCCTCTCTGCTCCCCAAAGCAGTGATGCCTATTTGATAAGTTTTGCTCCTCCAACTGTATTGGAGTATACTCAGAAGCAGTTGTACAGAGCTCTACATGGTTATATTTTGTAGGTCTTGTGAACTTACCACTGGCAATCTAACAAGAATCTATAATCTGTTGCTGCAATAAAACACACTATTTGCGAATCTGGATCGTGCGAATTCTTATTGAACTTGACCAGACTTGCGGTGTTGAATTGGTAAACTGCAGTATTTGTGAATCTGTGATTGTGAACCAGACCAGACTTGTAGTGTAACCCACACTATTTGTGCATCCAGGATCTTCCTGAGTGCCACCAGACTTACAGTACCAAATAAGTTCTAATAAGAATTTAAGCTCAGCAAGCCGCAGTTCCTTTGATCTCTGAGGACCAGCTGGAATATGAGGAGGTTTATTTTCTGCCAAATTTCTCTACTCTTAATGCAACAGATAGCCACAGAAGAAATCATATTGATGTGCTTTTCATTGTCTCCTTCCTCTCTGAGTCTGCATTCGTGGGGTCTACTATCCCAAAAGTGTGTCTCAGGGGGAGATCATGCAGACTCATGGTACGGAAGGGGTAACATGTGATACCCAATATGATCAAACCAAGTCAGGTTTCCTTCCCAGCAGTCATGTTTTGCTGTCCCATCACCTTGTCCTGAGATCTAGATGGAGCAGTGGTTGACACTTTCTTATGTACTTGGTCATGTCTAATTACTGAAATTATTCAGTAAGTTTTCATTTCCTTTAGAGAAAACCATTCCCTGGATCACCTTCCCTTCAAGGCATTCCTCCTTAAGGAGGAGAGCAGCCCAACATGGCTCCTTCGGCATTCTCCAGGAGATAAACCATGCAGCACAGCTCAAGGACAGGTTGACACAAACTCCTGAAAGCAAATTCAACTTCCCTTTTTCAATCAGATAAAGTAACTATTTGTAGTGTCAGCTAGACCAGACCTCAAACATCACATAACAGAGAAAATAACACTGTAATCTTAGAGGACACATGCAGGGAATCTCACTGCCCTTTGTCTGTCCTTGTGCTGCTCTTCATCCTAGAAGAGGTGACATGAGACCTGCATATTGAAAACAAAGCCATGGCAGAGTGATTTCCAGGTGGTGTACAGAGCTTGGGAGCTTTGAACTCTGCCCTTCCAAATTCCCATATAGGAGAGAAGAAGCATGACCTGGATGTCCCAAAGCCTCAGAAAGCCACCACCTCTCCTGGCCTCTGGGACCATGCAAAACTGACTGGCATTTAGAAAAACACAGAGGTTTCTCTAAGATGTGAGAAACCTCAGCATTAACTTGAGGAATATGGAGATATTAAGATGATTTAAGGGAAATACATTTTCTTCATCTCATCAGATATTCTGGACTTGCAGCTGAGACTCCTGCCTGTAGAATTTCAAAACAGGGCAGTCAGCCCTTGTTCAGTGAGATTTATATGACTAAACCAGCATACTTGTGATTAATAAAAACACCTTATTTACCTTTCATTGGAGCTACTGAGCTGCTGTAAAGCACCCCTTTTACCAGAGACACAACAGTCACCCTGGATTTCTGATCTCTCTTCTCCAGGTTATAGGAAAACATGGATTATGAGTGACTTCTCTTTCACACAGAAATAAACCCTGAAGAAAAACCTGTATGGTTGCTGCAAATGTGGAGGGAAGAAACCAGTCTTCTTCCACACTTTAATCCAGCTCTCCCCTTTGGAGTCCTCACTTTGGGTTCCCTCTCACTGCAATGTGAGTGCTACATAGTTAGGAGGTTGTAAGGAACTTATTTCTCATAGGGCACAGCTTTTGGTACCAGCTGGAAAGGAAATGCAATCACTATTTTTAGGAAGTCTAATTGAACACACTTCATAATGACTACAGCTTGAAGAAACATCACAAGAACATGCAAAGTAAATAAAAAAAAGGCAGGCTTATTCAAGGGAGCTTGATGCTAAAGTATGAAACTGCATGTTTAATAGTTCTGCTACATGTACCTAGTTCTTTCTTTTCTGTCTTAAAAACAATTATAGATTGTTTTCCAGGGTCACTGTCCTTTAACAGTTCTTTGTTTTTTCCTGTTTGATTTCTTCTTCTTACAAGCAGTTCCTGTAAGACTGAACATATTTATGTAGTCACGTAACACATCGGAAGAACAGTAGTGTTCCTTTGGTTTACTGTTCATTCTGTGAAAAAACTTAGCTGTCCTACCAGGAATTGGCCAGGCTGTAACAGAAACTCAGCAGTAACTTTATTTATTTAACATGTTTGTTCTTGGTGAAGTTAAGTCAATGTTATACCCCCATTGTTAAGAGTTATATCCCCATTGATGAGAAAAGCTTGGAAGGGTTAAAAGTGTAGTTTGCATAAACACTCCAATGTTTAGCATTAGTCCAATATTAACCTCCCAGAAAACAAACAAAAAAAAAAATGGAGAGAAGTGTCCTTCCCCTGCCAGTCATGGGCTTCACCAGCAATGCTGTCACAGAGAGCATGCCCCACTCTCCGTGTCCTTTCCATCTCTGCTAAGGAAAGGGCTCTGCAACATCGGGGGGATCTGTTTAGGACTCAGGACTCTACTCAGACCTGCTTTCAGCAGCTACAAAACCACACAACCTTGAGCACCCCCTGCTGCCTTGCCTTGCCAAGGTTTGCAAAGATGGAGCTAGGAGTTTGCAGTGGACAGGCCTAGGGACATTTCAATGATTCTACTGGGTAGACTGCAGAGGAGAAAATCCTGGAAGTTCCTGTTTGTCCTGATTTCACATTTTTTTCTCTTAAGTCATGTTCTCTGTCTTACAGCTCTCCGGGTAAAAGCCTATTTACTCCTCTGATACTGCACCTTGGGCCCTCACACGAGTACTGAAGCTCAGCTTCACCAAAAACTGTGTGATGTCTTGTCTCCTGCCTCCATGAAGGGAGTCAGCTGTGGGAAGGGGTCCCCCTAAGAAGATACCTGAGAATGAAAATGTGCTTTAGGTTAGATCAGCTCCATCTGCCCAGACAGGAATGAGGTGGAAACAACTGGCTTTCTGTAGAAGACCAGGCAGCATCACTCACTTCTTTAGATAGTAGATCACATTAAAATGATTGAGAAACTGCATCCATATTTCAGTCAGACTGTGTGTAATGTAGGAGATTTGTTTAAATGCATATTATGCGTATCACTCCTTCTGTTCTGCATAATCAAAGAAAAAAAATCTGATAATTTGCTACTTCTCTTCCACAATGGCTGATTTTATAGATGCTGTTTCTTTTCAAAGCAGAACCATTCTTTTTCAAACTTGGCTTCTTTGCACACATGAAATGTTTTTGATCAGATTATATTTATGGTGAAGGCAAATGCTAATTAATATCTGTCACAAGATCTTGCAAGATTTCCCATGAGGTCTCATGATGGCATATCAGCATGTAATTAAATAAGAGGGCCAAGTCAGTCTCTGGTGTAAGTCAAGGGAAGGCAGTGATATTACATCAAGGAAAGGTTTTATTCTACTACAGTAAACTCTATCTTGCCTGACATCTTGTTATTTTAAATTTCTTTTGCTTTTGTTTCTTTCCTTTCCCCCCACCCATTCTTAATCATTTGTACTGAAGTTCCACCTTTATTTTCTTTTTCCCATTTTCAATCATCCATGTCAAAGCATGTCACTTCTCACAGATTCCTTTGATATGCAGGCTGGTTTCACTTTGTTTTATTCATGTACTGGTTGTCTCCTTATTTATAATTTCATCCGCAAGCAGATTGATGAATACTGCTCTCAGATTTGCACAGCAAAAGGCTTGCAATAGTATAACACATGGTGTCATGATAATTCCTAGAGTTTTATCTTGAACTCATTACTTTTCATATTTTTCCTTGAACTTTTCCGCAGATGCCGTATATTCCTTCACAAAGTGAAGTTTCTGTTCTCAGCCATTCTCTGTTATGACTGCCCACCCCATCAGGCTACACCTTGGCCTTGCTGCGCTCATCACATGTTCTGGTGCTGCATGTCATATCTGGCATCTTCTCCATCAATGCCCTGGCTGTTGTGACTATTGCTGCTGGCAGCTGGACACAGACATCTACAGCAACTCAATGCTGGCAGCTCTGCAGCTTGAGATCACCCTTTGGTCTGCAAGGAGGTTACATCTGCACAGCCCAATGTAGCACTGTGCAGAGATACCTGCACTGCAAGCCAGCTGCAGGTAGTACATGAATATTAGAGTTGAGCCCCTGCCCAGGCTGATACCTCTGCAGAGAGGTGGGGTGCCAGAGCCAAGCAAAAGGTGCTACTAAAATGGAGTGTTCTTTTAAGAGCCTCTGCAAGGCCAAGGCTTGCTCAGGTTTCTGTGTATGCTGATGCATGATGATTTGTTGATAAGATAAAGTGCTGAAGCAATTCTTTCTTCTGCCGGAGTACATTGGTATGTCACAAGTAGGTTTCTGCCCATGCTGGAGCTCTAAGGCCAGCCACAGCTGGCATGTAGTGTGGCCACAGATTTCTAGAGTAACTATAACTACAGTAAAACAGCTTGTGGAAGAAGGGAAAAGAGGGGTTTTCTATGCATTTTTTTTCCAGTGAAAATTTTTGGCCAGAAGTGATTAGGAGAATGAGTACGGTCTTGAAAACCAAGATTTCAGATCTGTTGAATAAAGACAGTATCTGTGTGGTCAAACTCCAGTTTTCTACGTAAAAATATGTCAGTGGATTCTGGAACCTCACATCAAGTCATTTAGCCTGTCCCATGCTTCTGTTCACTTTTGGAAAAATGGAGACACTTCTCTACCCTACAGCAAGGAGCTTTAGCCACAGCCTCCAAATATATTTTAAAACCCCAAGACCCTGGGAGCCCTATTGGATCTTCCTTCCCCTGCATTCATTCCCATTTTGGCAGTCCCCAGAGCCCCTTCTTCCCCATCCTCCCTCCCTCTGCCCTCAAACCCATCATGTTCTCTCCCAGCTCTCTACCTTTTTGACTCCTCTCCTTTCCCAATTCACTTCCCTGCCTCCACAAAGCCAAGCTTTTTCTTAGCCCACTCGTAGAAATCTTGGTTGCCTCACACAATCCCATCTTTGTCCAGAGCGCGTGCTTTCCTTTTATACTAGATTTGCTCTAATACAAACTTCACTACAACATATCCAGCTGCTGACTGCCAAAATAGTTCCTATAACATAGACCTTTCCAACTAGCAGTCTGGCTGTCCTCCAGGATGTCTGCAGGAGAGATATTCAAGGAAGAAGCTGAGGGAAGGAAGGCCTGGCAGAGGATCCAGGTTTTCCTCCTTTAAATAAAGCTGCAGAGAGTAGCAGTAAGTCTGGTGTTCAGGATCCCCACAGACATTGTTAATAGGAAGAAAACTGGGAGCATCTATTGAAAAGTTTGAGAGAACTGTTAGAGAAATTGAGAGCAAGTCAGTGTTTTGCATGGTGTATTTATTTTCTGAAATGGAAATTAAGGTTCTAATTGAGCATTTTACATAATTAAAATCTTCTACGTGTAAAAATGAAGTCTCTGCTACAGAGGTAATAGGAAGTACAAAAATACTTTGGCTGTGCCAAAGATAGTGCAGATAATTAAATGTTCACCATGCTTCGGTGTTCTTTCCAACCAGAGCAGTTATTACTGTTTGCTTGTGCCAGATGCTGGATTTCTCCCACATCCTGCTGTGCACAATATGATTCTCCCACAAATTTCCATTTGTGATGAGGTAAGCTGAGATAACCTCACTGGTGTTATGGCTCTCTGTACTTTTCATTCAGTGAGTTGTATCCCTTGGAGAGGCTGAAATTCCTACTCTGCTGGGTGCTGCACAAGTGGAGAGTGGGTACCAGCTTGAGAGCATTCCTCAGCAGAGCACTTTGCAACCTGTTTGGTATCTGGGAAGTGGGGATGAGAATAGAGATGTACAGAGCCCGAACACTTATCCTAGTGCCAGTAATTCTGGCTGATGTGAAACAAGCAAATCTCCCAGAAAATATGGGGAGCAGAAAAAGAAGCTTTTGCAGAGGGATGTTTTTCCTGGTGCTGGCCAGTGAGAAAACACAATGAGATGAGAGAGAACAGAAGAACCTCAGGAGGAGTTTCTGAATACTGTTTCCATTTTGTCCAGCAATTTAGATTTGCTTTAGATTCAAACATGAACATGCCTACTTTGTCTTAACTGCAGCTTTGCATTTCCACCATGATCCGCAAATAACTATTTACTGGAAGCTCTTGGTGTCCCAGCTAGGAATGCATTCTCTGGAGGCAGAAGGGACTGACACCTGTGTGAGAAACAAAACCCTTACATGTTCATGACAGCATTATATTCTGGTATGGAAAATATTCTCCCTTTTCTTCCCTCTATGTTTCTTGATCTCATAGCAAATTAGCTATTGTCAGACAAGCAAAAAAGTAAAAAAATCTCATTGAGAGGCAACGTTCAGTGCTCTCACCTTTTGGATACACAGTTTCATTTATTTTTGTTCCTTGTGTGCTTAAACTTCCTTATGTAATTTCCTCTTCTTTACATTATGCCATTCTTTGTTTCATGCACATGACTGTTGCAGAGGCAACGGAATTAACAAGGTGGTTCTCAGTCAGAATCTCCATTGATTTCAATAAGCAATTTGATTAAGTGGAGAATATAGGATTTGAGTTATCCAATTTCACCCAGATTAAGGGGAAAATGTGCCTGAAATTGATTGATATGGAAGCAGCAAGCTCAAGTCCATTGGGCACTCCTAGCCTGTAGTCACCATTCATGCTGCCTCAACAATAATATAAATGCAATAAGAATACATGGTCCAGAAGCAGATTGATAGATATTTAAAAGCTGCCCAAAGAAGTTCTGCCTCTGAGACCATCGCAATCTTTCTTGTCAGTGGGTTGCAGGCTCAGCCAGGTAATTGAAGCCATGCTCTCACACAGCTCACTGCTGGATTAGGATACCCCTAAATAATCAGACCTTTTGTGATGACTCTATCCTTTTATCAGCACACAAACTTAATGGTGAGACACCTCCTGAGTTAGAGTTGAGTCCTATTTTGTTGAAGACATCATGCAACCTATTCTTTTTCATAAATTTATACAAATCTCTTTTATAATATACAGCATAGAAAACTGTGAAAACTGATTCAAATGAATGAAAAGCTGAAAGCTGATTCAAAGGAGAAATCTAATATGATGCTAATGCATAATCTTCCTTTGAAGCCTATGAAGTCAACCAGCTCCTTATAGTCAATGCTTCCAGGCTCTTGCTTTAATATCTGCTGTCAACAGGGTGCTGACTTGCATTCCTCTTGCACAGGGTCTCATGGAATACATCGTACAGAGCCTATCTAACCTACCAGCTGGGGACCTGCTGTGGACCTACACTGTGTAGCTCAGGAGCATCTTCCCTGTAAACCTTCTCTCTTATTCTTGCACTTGTTGGCCAACAAGTGACCAACACAACTTCTTCCTTTGAGACAAGCCCACAGACTAGCAGCTGAGTGAAACACTCATTCCTGACTCATGTTTTAAAGCCTTTATGAAAAGGAAGCAAAAGATTTCAATGAAAAATCCCCTCAGCTGGAAAAGGCAGTTCTTATCTGCACTCCAGCAATTTTCAGCAAAATTTATGGTTTCTTTTATGTAGCAAATCCTCTGTAAATGATTATATATACAAACATCGAAAATTTCCAGGTCCCAGAACACATAATAATATTTGCCACTTATAAAGCCCTTTTCATCTTCAAAGCACTCTGCAAGGGCCAGCTAATGAATCCTCAAGTTATTCCTTTGAGGTTAAGTGATGTGCTCAAGGTCGAAGCTTCTATCAGCCTCAGAGCCAGGCTTAGATATGAGCAGATTTTTGCCTCTGCATTCCCCACTTAACCCATGATCTTCATATGAGCAATCACTCACTGTACTATAACAGAAATTCAGATATAGAAGCATTATAAATTCTTGAAGGGAAAGAACATAAAATTTGGATATTCCAGAAGTAAATTCTCACCTTTCCTACCCTCTGTACTCTAACAGTAGTAGCCTGCTGTGTTTTGCAGTTTGGCAGGAATGCTTGCCCACCTGCTTTATCAGATGAGTCTCTGTTTCTCAACAGCCTCTTGCCTTTTTCTTCAATCAGGCCATCCCGAGGCTTACTTCCAGCTGATGACCCAGTCACCTTCCCAGCCAAGTGCCAGCCCTACTCTGACATTACCTCTGCCCTGTTTCCCACAGCATTAACAGCGTTCACTTGACCCCTGAACTAGATGTAAAGAAGAAAGTCTTATCAGAAAGATCCAATTATATCACTGAGCACGTTTTATTTGGGTCATGCAGAGTTAATTCAGAAAATCAGTGCCATGTGCTTATCAGTAAAAAATCTAACAGGATACTTTCTTATCAGTACAAATCTTTCTAAGGTGGATTTTTTTTTTTCAGCACTAAACAAGTGAGGTGTAAATCAGTGTAAACCTTAGTGAGATTTAACTCCCAAAACACCTGGGACTCATTGCGAAGTAGATCCAGTTGTACACATCTTTCAGCTTGTGGGCTTGCAGAGATTATGCAGTGCAATTTGAGTCACAGAAAGTCAGGAATGGGGTTCTGCCTCCCTGGGGTGCTCCCTCCCCAGCAGGAGGGTGTCCCTGGGATCCCCCATCCTGTCTGGGCAGCCCTGCAGATCTTCAGACAGCCTCTCCTACCTGCCTTCATCTGCCTCCATTTGCCTCCAGCTCCACTTCACACACACAGTACAGGCAGCACTGCACCAATAGGAAAACATATCCCAACAGCTCAGTGGTGCATGACTCAGCCTAAAGGAAAGACAAGATGGTTTTTCATCATAGCCTGTTCAGAGTCACTCTGATAACATACGATTGCAATTTAAGTGGGTGGAGAGGAGGGGGGAGAGAAGGGGACATCTTGCAGACAGCTTGAAATGTCCTAAAAGTTTCAGAGATTGAGTCCCCAGTTTCTTTCTGGCTCTTGTGAATGTTAGTCAGAGCTCATCATGTATTCATGTTCCAACATTGCACAGTTAACTCATATTTTCCAGTGAACCAGAGCCACCCTGCAGTTTCCCTGTGGTGTCCTCCACTGGCAGCCTCAAACTGCTCAACAGATAATGAAATGAGCATTTTTGAAAGCTTGTAAGTTCAATAAAAGTATTTTTTAGCCATGGTAGAAATATCCAAGTCTACTAATAAAAATAATGTAACCAGATGGTATGATAAAAAAGATAGCAACAATCCTGGGAAAGTGTGATCACATATAGGGATATTGCATGTCTGACCACCTAGTGGGAAGTACTCATGCAACTTCCCACTTTTTCTCTGATTGAGTGAGTCTGAAATGCTCTTCTGCATGATCAACCTCCTTGAAGAAAAGCGATTCACCCTTTCCTGTCACGTGGAACATTTAGATTTCAGTCCCACCCAGAAAAAGACATCAGAGTCCTCCACATTCATTCCATGATTATATTATTAAAGCACTGTATGAAACGTGGCACAGACTTGCACTGCAACTCCTGTAATTTTCAAGTCAAGTGTCAGCTGCTGGTGTATTTTGTGTAGGAGCTGGTGCCCTGCCTTGCATTTGGCACTCTGCAAAAATAGGCTTTGCATCAGGCCCTTGGGGAACACTGGCTCAGACCTGGACTGGAGGGGGAGGCAGCATCATACTGCTGGTGCTAACACAGCCCAGGACAGGGAGACCCTGCCCTAGGTCTCAGCATGTCTGGCACTATGTAACCCAGGCATTTCTAGCATCTGCAGTAGTCAGTTGGGACTTTTTGAATGTATTTCTGGATTGAAGCAGTTAAAGTTCTACTAGGATCTTCTTTTAGGCTCTAAATGCTGGATCTAACCCAATGCATATAACTAGGAAAAATGTGAAGCCTTTGCTCTCATCATAAAGATGTCGAGCTTTCTTTTAAATTCATTCCTGTTATTTGCTTCCATAGCTTCACCTAGCAATAATTTATTCCACATACTTGTTACTTTTTGATTGAATAGCTGTGCCTGAATTCCCCTTTCACTCCTAATTTCCTAGTTTTTAGACTGAGTCTCTTGTTTTTCCAGACTTCTCATCAGACTGAAGAGTTTATCTCATTCCAGTTATCAAACTCTTTTGCAATTTTAATATTTTTTCAGGACTTCTTTTCTCTGATTTTTCTGACAAGAAATAATAGTTTCCTTTTGAACAAGTGTAGATTAAGTCTGCTTATGCTTCCATCTCCAGAAAGACAGAAAGTTATGTGAGAAAGTAACCCTTACAAAAACTGTATTCAGTCTCAAGAGCACTCTATATAGTAACAGCAACAAAGTATTAGGGGTGAGAAATTAAATGTCCTATATGCCAATACCCATGTTCCATTACCTTGACAGCTCTAGACTTTTTCAGCTGACAGGGCAAGGTGTAGTTTCTTTTGCAGATGAAAATTTTCAAAGGACTTAATTAATGACAGGGGATGTTTTGGGAGCAATTTTTTACTCATTGAATAATTTATTCTTTCATATTCATCTCACAATGTAAAAAGATGCAGCATACAGCAAAAAATAGAAAGTTGTGCATGGGTGTGTGTGAAGGAGTTTGTGTTTCACCGATTTCAGAAAAGCCAGCTATAGCAACCACAACTTCCAGAGATGTAGCTATGAAAATGTGTAATCAGCTCGGAATGACAACTCATTGAATTTCTTTTGTTATATTAGTTTTTGCCTCTCAATGTGTTTTACTTTCTCGTCAAGATATGTATTGTTATCTAAATGAAGGTTTAGGACTAATGTCCTGTGACACTTACAGGGCAGCTTCCAAGTCCTGAAGTTATTGTTTTAGCGTCCTTGTGGAGTGTGGCACCTTGCCCCTCAGGAGTGCTTTTTCTAAAGGTTTTCTTGTTGCATCCAGAATCGTTCAAAGCATTGTTTGGGACTGGCAGCTTTGGGGAACATATGCCTTGAAAAGGAGAAGATTCCCCACGAAATTGCAAAGATATGGATTGAGACATGGCTCCTGACTGAAATTCATTGAGTGGCTGAGTTCTACCTAGTTCTTGGGCTGGGGAATATGCAAAAATTGGGTGAAAACCCTTGCATTTCAAACTGCTTTTGAGTGTGATGTTCTTCAGCTTTGGTGACTCAAATATCTGCTTGTAATTCTGAACTGAATCTATTCTTCAGAGATTGAAATCTGTCCCCATCAAATTCATACTAGGTAAGCATTTTGACCTCCTCTTCTCCTCCCAGTGCCCTGACCATCGTGCCCCTCACACCCAGCAGGATCCCAGGGGGACATCTGACCCTGCAATGGTGGCAAATATCACCGCTTGTACCCAGGGGACGAACAAGGAGAGGGACAAAAGTTGTGGGTCTGTAAAGATTGCCTGGCTGCAAGCCAAAGGACATAACTTGGTAATTTTGTTCTGTTGGATTGTCTCAAGATGATATTGCAGGGACACTGCCTCCTCCAGACATTCACAGTCAGCCTAGCAAATGGCATCATTTTACAGCTTCACATGTCTACTTTTCCTTCCAAAAAGTGACAGAGCTGTTGGAAAGGGAAGAAAGCTGCCAAAGGAAAGGAGGTAGACAAAATGGGTAACAAGGAAAAGAAGGTGGAAACACATGAATCTGTCTTTGCCCATAGTGCCAGGCTTTGGAAAAGAAGATGAGGAAGGTGGTCAGAGGGGCACACACCTGCAAACCTGACCCTGTGGCTCTGAAACTTGGGCCATATTTTAGAGGGAGAGGCTTGAACGGTCCTTGAGTGGTACTCACTTGTATTCCTGCTGTTAGTGATGCCTTATTATACTGTATTTTTCTGTGAATTCCAGAGATAAAGATATTAATACTAACAACAGAGAAAAAATGAGCATGATTTTCAATAAATATTTTATTCATTATTTCCCATTAGTATCACTACATATGGTAAGGCAGAGAAGCATTTCTTTAAACATCCAACAGCCCCTTCAGTGGTACAGGAAGACCAGTGAAAGTTCAGAGCACTGAGTTATTTTAATTAAATTTTCAGGGCTTGAGGATATAGATAAATTAAAAGGGGAGAAAGGATTTAAGTAGAGAGTGATTTGGGATCCAAAACATTGTGGGTTTTGTGAGGGAATGACTCTTCAGAATATAATTCTCTTTATCTTGACTATTTATCAGTTTATCAGGGAAAGGAAAATAAGGTATTGTCACTGCCAGATATGGAAATGAGAGCCTGGTGACTGAGTTTGCATCTCAACACATTGCTAGTTTGTCCTTCAAAAGGGGAGCTACAACATAGAGAATTCAGTCTGTCCTGAAAGGACACAAACTTTGGAAACTTTTTGTAAGATGCTTTTCCAGGAGTACAGAAATCTTGAAAAATGTCATATGTGTGTCATAAAATGTGTGTGTGTGTATATATATATATATATATATATATATGTATATGTATATGTATATATATATGCACATATATATTTAGGCTTAGCAGAAAGAAAATATTTTTCCTCTTTCTTCTTGGTTTTTTCTGGTTCCTTTGTAGCAAGATTGCTTGCAGAAAGTGAATTTCTGAGCAATCCAAGCTCCTGCTTCAGCTCTGTGAGAATCTTTAGA
>JAWWEV010000083.1:129139056-129209639 GCA_035583235.1 Hafferia zeledoni | reverse complement strand
GACCTCCGAGATCATCAAGTCCAACCCTTGGTCCAACTCCAGTCCATTTACCAGATCATGGCACTCAGTGCCACATCTAATCTTAGTTTAAAAACCTCCAGGCATGAGGATTCCACCACCTCTCTGGGCAGGCCATTCCAATGTCTGATTACTCTCTCTGGAAAGAATTCTTTTCTGATTTCCAACTTAAATTTCCCCTGGCAGAGTTTGAGCCCATGCCCCCTTGTCCTATTGCTGAGTGCCTGGGAGAAGAGACCAACCTCCACCTGGCCAGAACTTCCCTTCAGGTAGTTATAGAGTGCTGAGGTCACCTCTGAGCCTCCTCTTCTCCAGGCTAAACAGCCCCAGGTCCCTCAGCCTCTCCCCATAGGGCTTATGCTCCAGACCCTTCACCAGCCTTGTTGCTCTTCTCTGGACCTGCTCCAGCACCTCAGTATCTTTCCTGAACTGAGGGGCCAGAACTGAACACAACACTCAAGGTGTGGCCTCACCAACGCTGAGTACAGGGGAAGGATCACTGCCCTGGTCTTGCTGGCCATGCTATTTTTGATACAGGCCAGGATCCTATTGGCCTTCTTGGCCACCTGGGCTCATGTTGAGCTTCCTGTCAATGGGAAGCTGTCCTATGAGAAGCTGCCATATTCAGGCAGCCAATAGCTCATACAGTGCTCCAGTACCAAGTAGAAGAGGCCCATATACCACCTCCTGGAGGTTTCCACTGCATCCATCAATTCAAATGTGGGGTAATTACTTCCAAGCTGGTGCTCCGTGGTGCCATGCCAGGCAGTGGCTATGGCCACTGGGGCCCCTGACAATACCTCTCTGAGCTGTTTACACAGCAGTGAGATTATAGCTCCTCATCACCTCAGTTCACTGTGACTATCATTTTCTGAGATCATAACATTGCTTCAAAAATTAAACATGATCTTTCCCTGTTGTCAGAAAGCTTTAGGATGCTTTGCAGAACAGCGTATTAAACCGTCTGTTTGATTCCCATGGGAAATGCGAGAATCACTTATGGGATTGCTATACATGGCCTTTAACTGTTAAAGGACATCAACTATTTGGGTGTCCTTTCAGTCTGACATGTCACTGCTTACAATGGTATAGAACATCACATTGTAAACGGCCAAACAAAATTATTGGTCTTCAAGTCTTGAGAACCAAGCATTGCTTGGCAAAACTCCTTTTGTTTCTACCGTTGAAAGGGTGATCTCACATCTTAATTTTAAAAGAAAAAAAATTTTCAAGAGACAAGAGCCAAGCTGAAGGTTTTATAACCAGAAAAATTGAGCACAACCACTGCTGTTCACAAAAAAATATGACAGTTATTACTGATGGCAAATTGACGAAGTATTTTATGCTGTGAGTGGTATCTGTTTTGGACTGAGTACACTGCCTTCATGCTACATCTGATACAGCAAAAATTTTGAAACCTGCTTCCAAAACAAGAGATTTGATACAAAACAGAAGTACAGTGTTTCTGGGGCAGTGGGTTCTCTGCAGGTATCCTGTACCACCTCTGGGTTTATCACTTTGCATGCTGTTTAGAATATCACCCTGGCCATGGCTGGTCTCTTTTGGAAAGTGAAATGATAGCCCATTACCAAACAGCCAAATACACAGGAAATGTTAATCTGATTTAGAACTGCTTTGCAGATTAGTAGTCCTGCCATCATTCAAGGTCATTGCCCTGCTGCAGCCAAAAGAGTAATGTTTCATTACATTAAACCATGAGCACTTTGGCCCTGGGCCAGATTCAGCTCAGTGATGTAATGCCGCAGGCATAAGCTATCATAAGATCCCCAGCAGCGGAAAATCTGTGTGCAGATGGATTGAGTTTGAGCTGTTGCTGTGGTGGGTTGGCGTTGTCCATAATTCCTGCTCTTCCAGGAATATATCCCTGAAAGCCCCTTGCTCACCAGGGAGCCTGTGTAATTGCCATCCTTGGAGGACAATCCCTTCCAATGCCAACAGCGAAAGGAGGGTGGCTTTAAAAGCTCTAGCAAGGATCCTGCTGAGCCCAGGCTGCAAGGCAAAGGCACTGCTTTTTCAGAGACCCTCTGGGATGTCAGAACTGTGTGCTCTCCTGGGGAGAAGAGTCCTCTGTCAGCAGCAGAGATGTGCATTTCCAGCAAGGCAGTAGATCAGAGACTGCTCATAGGGTCCTTTTCAGCTTGCTTGGTGTCTACAAACCTGTTTCAGGAAACCTGCCATTTTCTCTTTGACAAGCAGAAAAGCAGTGCCTCTGTTGTCACAGTCTTCATTTTTCTTTCATTGCCTATCCTGCAAATGTCATATACTCAGAGCCCCTCTTCCCTTTCCTGAAGGCATTTTTTTTCTGTGCTGTTGGATTTTTTATTTTTTAATTATGCATGTTGGCCTTATATTTACATACTCTCTCCTCCTCCCAGAAACTCCAGTCTTACAGGCCATGTGAACCTTTCCATAAATCAGTGGCCTTGTTATTTAAAAAAAAAATGATTAGACAATTCTCATCCTGTAAGTTTAGGATACAGTAATATTAAACTCACTCATTAATTTTGATAAATTAGGATATTTTTCCTGAGCAAAAGTAGCTGCCGCAATATACATCATCTTCCTCCAAGTTCCTTTGCTTTATTATTTTTTCCATAGTCTGTACACATTAGAACCCAGTTAGCTTGGTTTGCACGTAGCATCAGGAGCCACATTTACTCAGGAGTAATTCAACTGAAGCAGAGGGAATTACAGGAGACTGAAACTGGTCCCAGCATGTTAGATGCTAAAACATTCCCAGTATTGTTACATTGGCACTTTCAGATCCCAGCGTATCTGCATGGAAACAGCAGTCCCAGGAGTGCGGCTGGTCTCAGTGCCTTTGGGTTTTTCCTCCTGCTGTTCTGAGCTCATTAGTGGAAAAGGGGGTTGAGGAAAAGTTTGTCAATCCCTTGACAAGAAAAAGCAGAGCAATATCCCAGTCTAACTTACACTCATAAAATGTTGGTCTCCACAACCACTGATTCAGCTGGAGTGGAAAGAGAACAGAGGGTTCTCTACTGTAAATGATGCGAAGTCACAAGACTTGGCTGTATTCATCAAAGACACAGGGTGACCTTAGCCACACAGAATTTGTACTAAAGGTCTGTTGGTTTTGCTACAACCAGGACATTCATTGAAAGAAGTCAGAGTAGAAGTATAGTTGCCTATGTTTCGCATGAAAAACACAAAAAATTCCGAATTCATAAGTTGTTAAAGCACTTTCAACAGTTATCAGCTTCAGGCACGGATAGCTTTAAAATGATCCCATTTGGTGATCTCAAGTGTAAATAATGATGTTACTATGCCAGACCTGCCCCTGTTATAAGACATTTTTTCCTGAATATTTTCCTGGTTATTTTTTACTGAATAAGATATTAAGTATTGGATTCACTAGAAAGAGAAGAGTGTTTTTAATATATTTGTGATTCAGGCAAAACCAATTCCTCTTTCACAATTAAAGGATCTTATATCATGTCTGTTGAAGAGGAGAGTTTAATATAAGTTGTAAGTTACATCTGACAATTTCTCAGAAGAAACCTCAAAGTTATTTGGAAAACTGAGGTTGTCTCAGTGGAAATACAAAGTGGAAAACGTCAAATGAAGCATCTCTTTTTTCTTCAGAAAGCTAAGAATGAATTCAAATCAGGGAAAAAGTATTTCAACTATAATGGTTCCTTTCTTTTTTCTCGTGAGCTGAAAGAGCTCAATGCTGTAAATGTCTAAAATTAAACCATTGTTTTCAAAATTTTCCATAGAAAATCTAAGTGTTTTCACCTGAATTAACATCCTGCGGAAGGAAAACCATAATAGATGTGGGAAATTTTAGTTAAGAAATCTTTCTTTTCAAAAAATTTCAGCCAGGTGGAAGCCACGGTATCTTCAAAGAAGAGGCACATGGACTAACTCGTAAAACTAGAGAACAGCTTGGGCTGGGTTTGCATGGTGCATTCTCCCACAGCTGTCCGTATTCTTTAACTCTCGGCATGTTCAGCATCACTTGTTTTGGCCATGCCAGCCAACTGGCCCTTTCCTGGCCCTTGCCAAGTCGTGATTTAGGGGTCAGTACATGCCAAAGACCACCGACAAAACATTCCTGTTGTGGGGTGGAGGGGGTAGAGCTCATTCATGCCAATGAGCAGTGCCCTAGTCCCTGGCTGCAGGACTGCCAGATGGATTCAGACAGCTCTATTTAGAAGGACAGGCACTGCCTGTGGAGTCTAAGGAGAGCAGGAAGAGATGTTATCAGACACAATCGAACATTGAAATTATACAAAACCAACTTGTAGGTTTATTGGAATGATGCCATTTAAATGAGCTGACTTTTATAAAAATCCCCCCTCAAGCCTCTAAAACATTTCTTTTGTACAAGGACAGGTTTTCCTGCTGATCCTCTGAAGCATGGACAAAAATGAGCCAGGCTGTTCATTCACCTTGCTGGATGTGGGATGTCAGGCTGGTTTATAGCGGTGTGTGCACTGCCTGGGCCCAGCATGCAACTCACAAGTGCTTCTAGGACCTCTCTGTCCAGCACAGCTGAGGGCTGGAACACAGGACATGTGGTGGAGCCAGGGGACACTGGTGGCTGACCTGTCCACATGGTAATGACAGCAAAAAGAAAGCTGGGCCATAAGCCTTGGATAATAACAAATACTCTCCAAACAGAGCATAGATGTATCTTCCCTCCCTTTACCTACCCTAAGGCAGCAACTGCATCTCTTATTTAGGTGGGATTTTGCCTTATTGCAGTGCTGGGGTAATTAAAGCAGCTGCTGACCTGTGGAGAGAGGTGGGACAAGGACAGGAGAGCAGTAAGAGAGACCAAAGGAGTATGCAGCTGCTGGGGAAGCACAGAGTGGTGTATGTGACTGAGGAGACACAGAGAGAAAGTCAGTCCCAAATGCCACTGCAAAGCCATTTTGCTCCTGCTGCTAAGGAAAGGGGTAGAGCAGTGGGTACTGCAGGTTCCTCTCCCTCCTTCATATATTCATCTTTAACTGACCCCATTACCCACTAGAGCAGGTAAAAATCACATCCATCTGAGATTTTCACTCAAACTTCTGAGCAACCACCAGCCATTTTGGGGTGGGTCAGCAGGCCATGCTGCATGGATATTTGGATATCATTGGCAACCTTGCACATTGCCAAAGTGGTTTGCCCACAGCTGCTGTACGAGAAGTGCCACTTTGCTTCCCCACTCTGAAGGATAGTGCTCTGCCCTGCCAGCAGGTTGTTTCTAGTGATATTGTGAACCTTAGCCTGAAACATGAGGAGGCTATTTGTGGGGATGAACTCCAGAAAAAAAGCTAGAAGTTGGTTCAAAATCATAGCAATATAAAGGCACATTTGTAACTTCAAAGACATAAAAGGAACTTTTAAGCCATATTCTATCCTAAAGAGAGGTCTCAGCATTTTGCTGCTCTTTGTCATGTTACATTTTCTGCATTAAAATATAAGCATGCACAGGAAATATGCCTTTTTGTAAAAAGAGATAATAATGTTTCATACTTCAGAAAGGCAAATAGCACTTTGGGATTAAATCTCAAACAGATGCCAAGGAAGCTCTGCCAAAAGCACAGTTGCTAACCGGGATGGCAAAACAGATGAGTTGCTGGACATAAACATGTCACAGCCATCTTCCGAGCTTTTGCTGTGGTTTACTTTTTAAAAAATGGATCAGGATCTCATTCCCTAAGAAACTAAAACATAGAGAACTAAAGGAAATCCAGATTTTGAAATAACAATGACAGGGTGAACACACACTGTTGATGCAGACCAGAGCATCTGAAGAACACATTATTCAACACAAGCAAAGGCAGCAAGGTGTTGTGGGCAGTCACACAGTCCTTGGTGCTGTGCAGTTCCTGTGAACACCTGGCTCTCCCAGGCCACTGCTGCTCTGCTGTTCAAGGCAGGCAGCACAGCACTCCTAGAAATCATGTTGGCTGATTTTCAAATTAACTTTGTGGGGCTTTTAGGACCTAGCCAGAGCTGGTTAGTGAAGCTTAAATTATAATAAGCACTGCTCAACCTAGAGAGCCTGAAAAGACAGATAACTATCAGAGAGAAGAAGACACCTCCTTTTCAGGAACTGTCCAGACTCATTCCACTTCTGGGTTAATTCCCAGGTAAATCCAGGAGACATCTGGAGCAGCCAAAAGCAGCCCTTATAGACATTACCTCCCAAAGCACATCCTTAGGAAGAGACAGACACAGTGCGCTGTGTCCTGTGACCACACAGAGAAAGACAAGCGTGCCGATAAGGAACGGGAGCACATTCCTTGTTTTTCTTTGAACTCCTTCCTCCCTATAAGAAGTTTTGAATTATTACAACTACACTAATCAAATCAATGTTGAACAGCCCAACAGTTATGGCATTACTTAATAAGTGAACAAATTAATAGATTTAGGATGTTGTAACCATTAAATGACCACTCAGCTAAATAAAATAGGATTTAACCCATTATTGGTAGCAGCTCAAAGAACTCTGGACTGATATTCAGTCCTACCTGCAAAAGAAAGAAGTAGAAGCACATATATGAAATGTAAATGTAAGTACATTGAGCTGAAGATGGGCTGTGATGCCTGGCTCAGTGAGAAGAATAGGGTTTATTTTGTGTTATAGTCTCTAAGGCTCACACAAAACTTACTCTTCAGTTACTACAAGGTTCTTGCTTAGTTTTCATTAACTGTAGAGAATACCGAGAAAGTGATGAATGGGTTAGAAAAAAGAATAAATCAATCCCAGTCAGGAGAAGCACAAGATGAGAGAGAGCTGTGTGTATGAGCATGTGTGTGATTTGCTACATGTAACTGCACTTGCTAAAACAACAGAAAAACAATCTCATCTTTTCACAAGAATAGTTTGGTAGGCATATATCACCTAGCAACTGGACATTGTTTTGTCCCCACACCTTGAAATCCATCACTAGTCTCCCACTGACTTTTCAGCTTTATCAACAGTTTTGCCTGTCACTAGGCACAATTCATCCTTGACTGTTGAACCATGGAGTTATATCAAGAATTGATTTGCCCTTCAATCTGAGTCCTGTAAATGACCTAATAACCTTCCTTTCCCCTTTCTCAAATTAAATTGCAAAGAAAGTGTCTTCTGTTTATATTTTCATATTATTGTGTGTTGACTTAACAAAGATAAGGCTCTCAGGTAAGTTCGGGGAAGTCAGCTGAGCAAAGATGTGCAAATTGTTTTTCTAGGAGAAGATAAGTGGTGAAAGATTGAAGCTCTAAAGTAGCTGTACTGCTGATTATTGTCTGTATCACTGCAGAATAAAAATCTAACCAACTTGCACAGGCCAACATGTCAGACAGTATCTAACCACCTAGAAGGCATTCAGACTTTTAAGACCCAATGAAGTTTGCCATGTACCTATTAGTAATCCCACCAGTCTGAGTGATACTGAAGGAAAAAGCCAGTGCTGTGAGCACGGTGTAAGGCTGTCACATCCCACCTAGGAGTAAAGTGTCTACTTGTACCACTGCTAGTTAACAGAGCAGGGATGCCAGACCTTCAGACAGTCCATTCCCAGGGACATTCCCCAAGTTCCTGGTGCAAGAAGAGAGGACCTTTCTGTGGACTTCACCTCACCTTGCAAGCCTTCCTCTGCTCATGGGCAGAGGAAAGGAAGGAGAGTGCAGAGCAGGCTTCACACCAGCTGGAGGAAGTGCAACCTGCTCTTGGGGACCACCACTGTCTCACTGAGTACTCTCCAAGTTGTTGTGGGTGGGGGTGGGTCCCACTATTACAGGTAGCAACTGGAAGCCACTAATGGGTCTCACCAGGGCTCTTCAGCCTGGCTGACAGACTCCAGAATGAAGAGCAATCAAAGAACAACCAAGAGCCTGCAAATGATAGACTATTTAATCACTGTAAATACATTTGTCCAAGTCGTGTCTATACTGAAGTTCCTGCTTCAACCTTAACATTGTCTGGCAGAGTTAGAAAGTAACGTGTTGACCAGCTCAGAGATGTAGTCCTGGCTCCCTGTCAGCTTTCCCCATGACATTAGATTAAGGTTGTTTCTCGTAAGTAAAACAGACAAAAATTGTGTCTGTTCAGCTCCTTTTCAATCTCAGAACCCTCAGATTCAACCGTTAATCAAAAGAAACCTTGCTTTTTAAAAACCTTGTTACAGCTTTCTGTACAGGTTGCTGTGGTGCTCACAGCCCTTTGGGGGAGCACATTATTCCTCCTCCTGTTCAGCCACTGCATCCAGCCACTTTGCAGGCTACTTTTCCACCCAGGCAGAACTCGCTGATTCCTTTTAACAGACACCAAAACCACCTTCTTCAGCTGACAAGGATAATAGAAGATTTCCATTTCCTGGCACACACAACCATCCTTTAATCACTGGTCTGGGACTCAAATATGGTTCCTGGAAATGCCACATAGGTTTTGCAGCAAAGGAGTGGAAATGGACAGAAGGATAGTTTCAGCACGGACACCACTCCTTTGCAGGCGACCCCTTGAGTACCTGCTGTCACTGAACAGCACTCTTCTCTCTAAACATGTCCTTTCAAACAGTTCTCTCTGTATCAGGAAAAAAGTAAACACATGTAATTATTTTTAATAAAGAAAGACCGTAAACAAAGGCTTGTCTTTTGCTGTGAATGATGCACATTGATTTTCACTATTTAGAAAAATAAGTTACCATCTATTTGTATTGCTGCTAGCATTCTGTCTCATCACCAGAAATAAATAAGTAGCTCAAGAGAAAGATCAAGGTTTTATTTATGCAGCATACTACATAGAATGTACACAAGAAATAGCTTGCAATAATACAGAATTTGTTAATAATCATCAGGAAAATTAACAAAAGATTAGGTCTTTGGTAAGTGTCAACATTTGGTAAGCCTAGATGTATTAGGCTATATTTCTGACATATAATCCTACTAAATTAAATTGATTTACATCACTAGATAAATCTAAACTCCATAAAGTTGCTATTTTTAACTTCTGTAATAAATTTTATTCCCTTTTAGAATTTGGTTAGTTCTTTACATTTTATTACGGTGTGGTAGTTTTGGCTCAAACTATAACATACGGATATTTGCTTTGCTGCAAATAGCATTTGGTGGTAAGGTTTATTACTTGGATTCTGTTTGCAAATGAATCCCAGTATTACTGAAGCCCTGGAGGAAGTAAGGTATTTTGAACATTTGAGAAATAGGATATTTGGATCATTGAGAGATGAGAACTTCTATCAGCTCTTTCTTTGAGTTAAGTGTGTGATCAGGTGGTGCGATGCTGAGGGGTAGGGCTGCTCTTTGCATAATCAGAAGACAGAGTATTGAGTTTGCTTTACACATATAAAGACCACAGTGTGCTTGCTTGGTCATTTATTACCTGTGTACCACTGGACTATTTACAGTCACCACCCTGCTCATTTTATATTGGAAATGAGTTGGTCTTGGAAATCCTTTTGCTAGAAATTCCAGTTTGAATTTTGGAATGAGTAGCAGCCCCACAATTTCCAGGGTTCATGTTTATCAATCATGATATTAACATAGCAAATTGTCTCAGATTAACATCAGGAGACTGAGAAGTCACAAGAGCATTCCTTCAGGTGCCCCACAAGTTTCTTCTGACCTCCTCTCTTTTCACCCATATCCAAAGCCAAACATCACTCAAGGTGCAAGTGATAAAGCATGAAGTTACTTTTCTTGCTTGGTGGCATTTCAGTCTATAGAAGATGTACAGAACTAATACAGACACATGTTAGCTGTCCTAACAAGACCTATCAGGAAGACTTGCAAGAAGCTTAAGCCTGAAGCAATGATGTCAGAGCTTGCAAGAAGCTTAAGCCTGTAGCAACGATGTCAGAGATGCTCAGATCATGTTTGGGGACAGAGCCTGTTTTGTTCTAGAGGGTTCACATAAATAACATTCTATACAGACAGAAACTCAAAAGGTCTTGCTACCCACCTGTTAAAGGTTCAAACACAGGAAGGTGGTGTTGGGAGGAGCCCCCTCAGAGAATTTTTCTCACCATACCAGCACAAAAGGTTTAGGCTTGCAGTGCTAGGACTGAGGACAAAAGATAGCTGATGACTTTCAGATTCAAGCTTAATGGTGGAATGGAGGTGAAAAAACAGAACCCCAGCGCCTGGGGGTGGGGAGA
The DNA here is from genome assembly GCA_035583235.1 of Hafferia zeledoni. NCBI lineage: Eukaryota > Metazoa > Chordata > Aves > Passeriformes > Thamnophilidae > Hafferia > Hafferia zeledoni. The sequence continues at coordinate 129,199,482 of JAWWEV010000083.1, read as the reverse complement.
GGTTTTCTTTTTTTCCCTATGTGCTGACTTGTTTTGTTTTGGGGGTTTTCTTGGGGCAGGGGCAGAAAAAGAGCCACTGCTTGCTGGTGAGAGCTTTTTTTTCCCTGGCTCTGCTTTTGCTTTTCCCCCTCCATCTCTGGGCACCCTGAGCTTCAGAGAGAGAGAGAAGAGAGGAGAGACACAGCTGCTTTAGGACACTGCAGACCTTTTTTTCCCCCTCTTCCTGGGGACCGATTTGGACTGCAAGGAGATTCCTGGGAATTATCACCGTTTCCTCCACTCCCAGCTTTTTCTTCTTTGTTTGGACAAGGAGAGAGAGAGAGAGAGAGAGAGAGAGAGAGAGAGAGAGAGAGAGAGAGAGTCCACGTGAGTTCATCCCTTATCTCTGCCTCACTGGGAAAAGACTGAGAATTCACCTCCTAGCCAGTCAAGGTGTGACACTTGACACTGTCCATAAATATAACTGCTCCAGGAGGAACCTACCATTTTGGGGGTTGTTCTCTTTTGTTTTTACTTTTGGTGCTGGGGGAGTAGTTTGCTCTGGTCTGTTTACAGTTATACCTATATCTAAGTATATATGTATATATATAGTAGTTAAGAACAGTTATCCTTCTTATATCCATTTTCTAATTAAAGTTCCTTTTCCTTAAATTTAATAAAGAGTGATGTGATTATTGTGGAGGAATCCTCTCCTCTACTTTTTGGTAAATATTTTGGTTTTTTTCCTCAAACTAAGAAACTGCCCAGTAATCTCAGCTGCAATGATGTATAGTTGACATCAGCAGAAAGCCTCTACATTTATTCCATGGGAGATCCCAAAAGTAATCTGAGCCTCATACCTAAGCTCTTTTGTAAAGTGTTTCGGATTAGACAGTCATTTACACATTGAGTTGACAGAAATCTTCAACAAGTACAGTTGATCAGACTTTGGTGCAGGAACAAGGCATAGGATTTTAAATCACATCAGATTATTTTTTGGGACAGTTAGAGATACTGACTTCCTGGCAGTGAGTATATTGAATGTGTTTTTATCTGCTCCCAGTGAAATAAAAAAAAAAAGCAGTGTTTTGGTTTTTTTTTTAAAGGCTATGCTTAAAAATTTTTGTATTTCTGGCACCGTCTCATGACAGGACTCTACATGTTCTCCTTGGGCAGCCACTTCCAGCCTTTACAAAATACTTTACAAAAGTATTTAGAATCAAAGCCTATATTATAATAGAGGATGTTTTCCTTAAAAAGTAAAACAGTGCTTCATCTACACACTTTGACTTCCATTTAACAGCTCCTTTTAAACACATTTTTCACTTAAGTCCCAGACTAGGACTTGGTACAAATCTTAAATGATTTAATAACACTGCTGACTTAGCTCTTCATTAAAAGATATTTTGTTTACTTTAGTTCACTTGAATCAGAGAACAAGTACTCTCTTCTAAACACAAGGCAAGACACCAGTTCAAGTCAGCTGACAGTTTTCAGGCCTAGTCTGAACTTTAAAATCTAAATTTAAGCCCACCTGGCTAAAACTATAACATCAAATTTAGTATATTTTTACAAAAGCTGTAACATCTATTACTGCATAGAAACAAGTCAAGATGTTTACAGTGCAGTGGCTGCTGCACATTTCTCCTGGTTTTCCACCCTCAAGATTCAAGCCTAGAGTGAATTTCTTGTTCCTTGTCTGTAAAATATGATGCTCTTCATCCACTGTGTTCCTGGCACTTCTGGAACTACTTCAGACTCTCCAATTACAATTAGCCCACAGGAGCCAGAATGAAAAAGACAAATAAGATTTGTCTTCATTGCCTTCTTGGGATGAAAACCAGGATTTAATGAATTACAAATTTAAAATTAATTCAAAAATTGAATTAAATAAATTACATATTCTTGTAAAATGTTGTTTTCTTACAGAAGCAGGCATCAGTCTTCAGTGACCCTTCCCCCTAAAAAGTGGCAGAGCAGAAGTTGTTTCCCACTCACTCAAGGCTCATAGAAAAAGAAGTGTTTATTCAAGCTTTTATTACAGTATGATTTCTCATGCTGTAAAATGATGTCTTTTTCCAAAATTCCCTATGTTTTAATTTGCATTCAAATAAGATGGAGACCTTGATACTAACTTGTGCTGAGTTGACTTTTGCAAGTGTTTCTAAAATAAACCCTGCACAGTAGAGCTGAAGCTTTCTAGAGATCAGGTGATTTTTTTTTCCCCCAAGAAAAACAAGATGTAGAACTTGGCCAAGACAGCACACATGTATTGCGAGCTCTGCTGTTTCCATTAACCACAACTCAATGTCTTTGCAGAAAGGGCTGTGCTCTGGTTTGTTTGACTTTCTGACTCTGGGCCAAGTGAAGAATCAGATGTTGTATATTTTGGTTTCAGAGCTTAAAAGCTGCTCATCCATAAGTTAGGATCTGAAAATACACTTAGTAGCAGAAAAGAAGGGTCCAGAAAGATGACAGACGAATGATGAAAGGAATTCTATGTATATGGGTCAGATCCTTTCACAGTCTCTCAAACTACAATATTCTCACCTCAGTGGGTTGATGAGGGCTCTGCTTCCTTACCCCTCAGAGTAAGACTCTAATACCTTTTAAAGACTGCTACAGAGCATTAAAGAAATGACTTTCCACAGAAGCCTGATATACCAAACACACCTAAACAATCACAACACATGCTGACACAGGACTATCTATTGCCCTACACAATGTCCTAGAGGAGCAAACTCTTTCTAACTTGTTATATATGTAGGATTTTATCTATCTATCTATCTATCTATCTATCTATCTATCTATCTATCTATCTATCTATCTATCATCTATCTATCTATCTATCTATCTATCTATCTATCTATCTATCTATCTATCTATCTATCTATCATCTACCTATCTCTATCTCAATAACAGGATTTGAATTCCAGGCAGACAGAGATACATATTTCATTTTAGCAGTAACTTTGTATAACACAGGTCTCACGGAGACTACTTTAGGGGTAGGACCCAAACAAAAGAAAAAAAAAAATCAAATACTGGACAGCTGGAAGAAAATTTTCCCTCTAAGCCTGGAAGGGGTTGTTACAAAGCAGCCCTTGGAGTTATTCCTTGGTAGATGATTTGATAAACGCTTCCGCTTATATTGTAATGCTTAAGAGCCTGAATACAAGGTGGTTCTAGGCTGTCTTAGTTGTTGTGCAGTTGTGCTAATTAGGAAATAATTTTGCACAATGACATGCAAAAGAGTGACCTTACTTTTACCATCACGAGTCCACTCAGCAAAATGGATTTTGGCAGAGGAAATGTTCTAGGGATCCTGAAGTGTCCCCTGCAGAATGCACCATAAGAAGCTACACTCACGGGTTCAGTAGGGTCGCTTCCCACTGTGGGTTATTCAACCACATCTGGGGTGCCAGGGGTGTGGGACAGGGCAGGACTGCACAGAGCTGCAGCACCCACACCTCCCAGGCAGGGTTGTGCAGGCAGAGGGTCCTGCCTGCCCAGATGAGGAGGGGGATGTGTGATCCCCATAGCCTCGGAGGATGTTGTGTATGTGGGTATAAGGCTCTGTGTGTGTGACACATATTGGGATCAGTTACAGAAGGCAATTTAGAAATTTCTAGTTGCATATTACTTCTTGTGACTGGATTGTGGTTTTCTATTGTGGCTGATATTGATCCTGAATGTATTGCTCATGATTCATTATGCACCATTAAAGAATGAACACACCACTCCAAATCTGACTTGGCTTAAACTGTGTGAATTGATTGGGATTTGGTACAGTATTTAGTAAGTGAGAAGAACAATAAGCTAAATTTTGACAAATCTTCCTCAATTTGTCTGGAAAATCTGGTTGGTGAACACTGAGAAGTTTCTCATGCATCCATGGAACCATAAGCAAGAGCACCACCCTTTTCCTCCTGTCTCAGTCCTCACCCAATGTGCAGTTGCAGCAAACTCCCAAAGGCAGCACAGCAGAGTTTCACTGCAATGTATCATGATCCTCTCATGGCCAGACTGTGGGTACTTCAGTCTGGGAGCAGTTGGCCAATTATTGTGACAGTAATTAACTCAAACATTGTTCTGCTGAAGTCACCAATGATGATGCCTGGTTCATCTTCTTTAGTCTTTCTTGGTTTCTCCATTTTGTACCATTTTCCACTCTCTTTCCTCCAGTGGATCCAGGCAGGGCACAGTGGTCAGTGTAGCTGCAGCAGAGCTGTGGGTTTGCCAGGCAACACTCCTTGCACCAGCAGAAGTGCTACTCATGGAGCTACATCCATTAGTTTGCAACTGCGCGTTGAATACTGTCTTCATTGAGCAGTGCCAGCAGGAGGGATGTAGAGGAAGTTCTCACTGCAGCATCAGCATCCTACACTGATGATAAGTTACCTGCAGTTGTTCTGCCCAGGAAAAGGACATTTTTATCCTATACACATTTATGCCTGGCAGTAACCATCTTAGGGAAAAGGGAAGCAGTTTAACTTTGATGGCTGATTTTAAGTTTTCTCACTCTGCCCCAAGAAAATACAGTTGGCAGCATATGTTCTCAGAGAGCACATTAGCACTGAATTCATTCAAACCTCTCCACATGGGCAGGAAAAGGACTGGAGCTATTCTTACATTATTCATGACAAGCTTTGGCAACTCACTTGGTGTCAGCATTCACAGCTTCTGCTCTGTAATACCTCCATTGTCGCATGTCTCCCATGTTCAGGCTCAGCATTTCCAACACTAATAAGTGCATTACAGGCTTCTGGTGCCGTTATGCAAAGACAGGGAGGAAAGCACCAAGGCAGCTTGGACTCCAAAAGAATGAAGAGGACACCTTCTCCACTTTTGCTGGTGATCCTGCACCTCTTTTACCAGAGCACAGCTCATCCTTTTGGCAGTGTAAGACATATTAAAACTCTTTCTTCACTTTATTCACTTTCTTTTGTGCCACTAAGCAGCTGCCCTTCAACTTGTCTTGGTTGGGCAGAATTGTGCAAGGAAAAGACTTGGGGCAGGCAAAGGAATGGCAACAAACAGACTTGGCAGCACTAAATGAAGGTGTGTGAATGCCCATTTCAAAACCCTCCTTCACTATCCTAGTTTTGTCAACTCATTGTTATCATCCTCCACTCACCCCCATCACATATAATTCATAGTTGTTACTATTTCTGTTGACATATGTATGACAACTGAAAACTCCTCAGCTATGGAGGAGGCATAATTGTGTACCAAAACACCACCAGCAAACAGCTGAAGTGGGAAGCTATTAAAAAATACATTTGTTTAGGAATGTCTTCCTTGGGCTTTCTGATACCATCTGGATTCCTTTGAAAATAAAGTGGAGGTTGACTTTTGCAGAAAGGGCATGTGTGTAGGCAGACAGGAGGCTTCAGTTTCAGGTGAGATGTTCCTGTTTAGGAAAAAAGACTTTTCCTTCTCTGCTTCCCACTTCTCCCCTGCTGGCTCTGCTGCTGTGTCCATCTTCAGGAGAGCTTTGTGAGGGCAATCTTCTCACTTCCCCTTTAATATTTCCTAGTCTTGAGTGATGGAGAAATATCCACACAAAAATATATGGTTAACACTTCCAAAAGCCACAAAGTAGCTGTGAAGGACAGGTCCCCAGCATGGAGTAGTGTCCCAGTATAGTTATTTAGATGATTTTAAACATGTTTCCTTTTGTACCACACAGCTTTCCTCCAAAGTATGTGACTGAACTGAACTTCAACAGCTTTGTCTGGGTCCCTGTTCACAAGTTTTTCTTGTACTGCACTTGAGATAAAATAAAACTGCTGAAACTCCTTTTAAGTTGCAAAATGTGCTGTCTGAGATTGTTGCCCTGGGGTTTGGTGTAGAAGAAAGGAAAATGGAAAATATAATTTTCCCTAAATCCCTGCAGTCCTTTTTTAAAGAATTTGACTCTAATCCTCCTTACTTGTAAGAAGTTTATTATTTGTTTAATGTTCCTTTTGCACCCCTGAAAGTAGCAGAATTAAGTGCAATGGGATGATTAATAGCTGTTTATGCAAATAATAAAGTAAACTGACAGCTCCTTCCCACCAGCATAGCACTCAGGCCAGTTGCACAGGGTGGCCATGGGCACAGGGATGTTGTAAAGCTGTGACACAGGGAGCCCTTGCCCAGCCTTGTGCCAAAGCTTTAGCGGCAGCAAACTGAAGCTGTTGGAGACCTTCTCCCCAGATGAGGCCTAGTTCACACTCAGGTCTCCTTGTCATGGCCAGGACACTGCCAGGATGTTGACACTGCTTATTTTTGAGGAAGACAAGGGACAAGGCCAGCGATTCCCAAAGAGAGGGCTCGAGGACTCTGTAGGTCTGTGAAGATCATATTATTTTACTTACTGATGACTCTTCTCCAATTTGTTCAATGGGTATCTTAGGCCTTCATTACAATGAAGCTAGTGGTCTGTGAAGGCAAGTGAGAACACATATTGCTTTCTCCTCTATGGCCACCAATCCACCAGCAAGTGGAATCTAATTTTATATTTAGTGAGTGTGCCAGAGGGAAAAGCAAGAGCTAATAGCCTTTCATTCCTAATTGCTGTAATGTTGTTCTCCTTCTCCATATCCACTTGGAGAGAAAATTCAATTAATACATCCTTGCCAATTTAGAAAATGATTAACATGTTAATGATTTTGCAGTTTTACAGAAGGGCAACAAGGAGAGAGAAAACAGCTTAGCAAATCCATCCATACTATGGTGATTAAGAGGGGGCACTGCATTGCTTTGAGAAATCCCAGCCTCAGGCCAGAGCTGCCTCCAGCTCTCCTTTTTCCTGGAGCAGAACAGTCTCTTCCACCACCAAAACCAAACCCAAACCCCAAACAGTGCGGGGATGGCAGGGAGATCACAAGGCAGAAACAGATGAGGACAAACATGGGGTAATTCTTATCAGCAGAAGGATAAGGAGAGCAAGTAGTTGCGTTAGACCCACAGCAGCTCAGTGAACATCTTTATTTCATGTATGAAGATGCACAAAGATTTATTGCTCTGAAACCAATATCTCTGAAGTTGTTTGAAACCCATGTTAGGGTTGGGCTGCAATTTCTGAAAGCATTTCAATGATGCCTTACAGGTACATCAGGACTCCAGCCCATTGCTGTGGGTGACCATATGAAGTTCAACAAGGGAAAGTGATGGATTCTGCACCTGGGATGGGCAATCCTGGATGTTCATACAGACTGGGAAATGAGATGTTGCAAAGCAGTGCCACAGAAAGGGACCTGGGGGTCCTGGTTGACAGCAAGTTGAATGTGAGTCAGCAGTGTCCTGGCAGCCAGGAGGGCCAACCCTGTCCTGGGGGGTATCAGGCACAGCATTGCCAGCGGGGCGAGGGAGGGGATTGTCCTGCTCTGCTCTGCACTGGGGCGGCCTCACCTCGAATGTTGTGTGCAGTTTTGGGCACTGCAGTATAAGAAAGACATTAAGCTATTTGAGAGTGTCCAAAAGAAGGCAATGAAGATGGTGAAGGGCCCTGAGGGGAGGCTGTTTGAGGAGTGACTGAGGTCACTTGGAGTGTTCAGTCTGAAAAAGAGGAGACTGAAGGGAGACCTCACAGCAGTCTACAAACTCCTCATGCAGGATAGAGGAGGGATAGACACTGATCTCTTCTCTGTAGCGACCAATGACAGGACCTGAGAGAATGGCATCAAGCTGTGTCAGGGGAGGTTTAGGCTGGGCATTAGAAAAAGTTTCTTCATCCAGAAGGTGTTTGGGCTCTTAAACAGCCTTCCCAGGGAAGTGGTCACAGCACCAAGCCTGTCAGAGTTCAAGAAGTGTTTGGACCATACTCTCAGGCACATGGTGTGACTCGGGGATGGTCCTGTCCATGGCCAGGGTTTGAGCTTGATGATTCATGTGGGGGCCTTCCAACTCAGCATATTCTGTGATTCTGGGATAGTCCAGTGTGGACAAAGGGTGGGAGACTCTTATTTCAGAGCACACCAACTGAAGCACACTATTAAAAACAAGTAGAGAAAAAGCTCAATCCCAAAGTCAGGTTACTGCACAGCTCCACAAAGTGCTCTGGCAGTGCCTGGCTGCTCCTTAGAACTGGCACCCTGTGAACCTGCAGTGTAAGCAAGTGGCAGGTTTCATCTTTCCCTGCATGATGGCTTTGCTCCTGCCACCCAGGGCAACAAAGGGCCAGAAGTGATCTTGAGGACACCTCCATGAGCTGCTGTCATGGTGGTCACTCCAAAACATCAGGGGTTTCTCACATGCTTGAAGTACCCAGTGGCTCAGTGAGTAAAGCATCAACTGTCCACTGATTTGGAAGATAAAGCTTTCTTTTTCTTTATTGTATTAACTCCTTGTTACATTTCCCCTTGAACTTCAGTGGTGGCAGTTGTCTTTCAAGTGGTGGGCTGCCATTTCAAAACCCTCATCCCTCACTAATTGCTCTTAGTGTTGCCCAGAAAACATTACAGATTTGGGAATGATGCGAGCTTGCAGTTTACTTTTATTTTCCCTGAAAGGAAATACTTACAACATTGCCAAACCTCAAATTTAATGTGCCATTTATGCCTTATGCAAGGAAGATTTAGGATAGAAGAGCTGAGAACAACGGCAGCTGACGAGACTCCCATACTTTGGCAGTGGGAGCAAGAGGAGTAAGAATGTGCCTGGTATGTTTATGTTGGAGTGAAAGAAAAAGAAAGGAAGAGAGAAAAGGAAAAAAGAAAGGAAAAGAAAAAAGAAAAGAAAATTAAAAGAGAAAGAGAAGCTCCTATAAAAATGACAATGTGAATAGCACAGGCATTAGGGTCTCTGCAGTGGTTAAGCACTGAGGATTTTCCTGCAGGATGTTGCTGATGATCATGGCAGCAGGACACATATTCATGAGTATCTTTTTTGTAAGAGCTGTGGGTGGCAGCTTTGAGGGTCTTGCCTGAACTTACTGTTTGGGATTTCATTGTGTCTTGTCTCTCATTAGACTTGTACAAGAGCACATTTGTACAAGCCTTTGCACTTCACATCAGGGGCTGCTTGTGAAAATAGTGGTCAGTTTGGGGAGCACCAAATGTACATTAAACAGATAATTTTCCCTTGTTTATGACTTTCTATGAAAATGACCCACATATTTCTGATTGCAGTTTGTATAAACTAATGGCAGCTGACTGATTAGCCCAAAGGCCAGATTCAGCAAATGAAGCAAGACTGTAACACTAAACCATAACTACTCTGTTAGGAGATATTATAATCCAGCAGCTTTAAAAAAAGAGCAAGTCTCCCCTCCCCCTCCATACAATCTGTAAGCTTTGTCAAATTGCCTAATTAGAGTATATTTTACAAGGACTTCTGGCAGCAGCACGGACTTGCCAGCCCGATTAATGTGACAGAGTGTGACAATGGCTTCTCTCTGAAGTTTACTGGACCTCACAGCTAGATCAGGGCTTCACAGTTTATCTTGGGCAGATGCAGCTTCAGCATCAGCAAAACAGTTCAAAGAAGTGGGAGGTGACTCCGAAGCCACGGCTATCTGAGGGTATTAATGGCAGCGCTTGGCTGCTCCAGCTCACAAGCCCTCCTTCTGTGCCTCCAAAAGCTCTGCTCGGCATGGCTAAGCTTCTCTTGAAAGGCCTGACAAGTTTCAAATGGAGCTCTTTCTTTTGGTTGGACAAATTACTTGGGACACGAAGGAGACTTTTTAAACCCACTTGCCTGCTGGGGTGTTGCTGGAGGACACAGCAGAGGCTCCTCCCCTTGCGCTGTTAGCACACATGAAGAGATGCAGCTCTTACCCCAATGGATGCATTCACTGCTGGTCCACAGATTTGTTTCTTTTACAGAGAAACTGCATTTTGGACACATGAGACTCAAAGGTGGAAATGGTTAGACAATTTGGGGCAGGAGACTAGTATTTGGACCACTCCATGTACAGAGCAAAGCACTCAGCTGTTAGCAAGACAGAGCCCTGGCATACCAGGTCTGCCATGGCTGTCCAAGACAACATCTCGGTCCTTCAGAAACCTCTGGTGACTTTGGATTTCTTCTCAGAAGGGCAGACACAGGAAGGAAGAGCTGAAGAGACCGATTCAATATCATTTAAAGGTGGAAAACGGAGTTGGGGCTTCTCCCCCCCAGCAGAACATCCTCCTTCCCCTTTCCATACTGATGGTGCTTCTTAGTTACATAATCCTTTAGTTGTCAATATTTATGAACAAGAAAGAGTTATGTGTGCCTGTCTCTGGTATTCATTCTGAACCATGCATCTGCAGAGTGTGGGGTAAAGTAGGAAAGTAGCTGTTGAATGTGTTGGGAACTCCCCTGCAATCTTCCTTCAAACTGTGGGTTACGTTGTGGGATTTTGAAGATACCCCAGTTACTCCAGACAAGTGATGGCAACCTGGCCACGTTCTCTAGATATTCGCTGAAATGTCAAAAAGCACCTGCCCTCTCCTGGTGTGCTCTGAGGGGCCAATCTACCTCAGGGACCCTCTGGTGCTGTTCAAATGACCTGCTGTACATAGATGCAAGACTTGCTGGGCCAAGGCTTGGAGGTGGCTTAACCATGGAGCAGTAAAACAACAAGCAGAGCTGCATTTTAAAACACAGATTGATTCTTCTGGTTTAAATTGCAAATGAAAATGTAGATGTTAGGTTGCTTGGGAAGACACTCATTCTTCAAACGCCAGTGAGCTGACTGTACTTCTACTAAGATTTTCTGAGCTTTCTGAATAGTAATGAGAACAGAAAGGTGCTGTTCAAAAGAAAGAATTTTCTGCCAGTAAAATGCATGTGATGAATGCAAGTAAAATACAACTCAAGAGGAAATTTTTCCCTGTGAAAAATTTTGTGTCAAAAACAAATACAGGTCATTCCACTGCGAGAGGAGAACAAATGTGCTAGTCATAGCAGTGCTTTGTGAAATAACAGGCTTTATTGTTTATAGTTTATTCCAGGTAAAACCTTGAATCTGGAGTGAGAAGGACCTGGGTTCAGACAGTGGCATTAACCAATGCCTCTTCATCTTAAAAAATAGATACTCACATCAGATTTTCTCTCCTGTCCCAACATAACCTGCTCTTTCCCTGGAAGCCTGTGCTGGCTGACAGACTTCAGGATCACTGGCATAACTCACTCAGCCACAGTTTCTTGCCAGAAGCCCATTCAGGGGCACACAAGGGTCTGGCATTTGTGTCAAGAGAAATAAAAGTTAGTTTGAATGATGTGAAATTACAGGTGCTGCTCAGTCCTGCAATTCATAAGCAGAGCCGAAGACTTTGACTGCCTTTTGCTGAGAACAGAGAGAAAAAGGGGACAAGAGGCAATCGTGGTGTCATCTACTGCAGCAATGTTACACAGGGCTTTACCCTTATTTAAATCAGACTGATGTAAAGGAGAGTGCTGTCTTTGATTTAGTGAAGTGGGTGGACATGGAAAACCTCTGAGAGCTTCCTATAGCACTCTGCTTCACGTGAATGCTCTCCTTGTGACAGGAGGAGCCTTCCCTTTCCCCTGACATACCATTCTGTACAAAAACACACCAAAAACACCAGCAAAGCTCCCCTCCCAAAACAAAGCCTCTCCTCCCATCAAATGGTATTTCAAAAGGACAAGGTCTTTAAATAACGAAGACACACATCCTTCCCTTCTACATCCTTCAGTACCCAGCATGGGCTGAGGCAAAGCGAGCAAAGGCAGCTGCTGCTCCACTGCTGCTCCATGTGCTGCAGGAACCAGAAGGTGTGGAGTGTCACCACTGTGTGGTACAGCCAGCCAAGGACACACACTGAACATTGCAGATAAAGATAAATATTGAACAGCTGCTGTTTCAGGCAGCATTATTCACCCTGAGAATAAAGGAGGTGGGGATGCAGCAAGAGGCAGCCTGTGGTTGTGATACTAATGCTCAGAGGATGCTGCAGGTGTAGAAAGAGAGAAGCTGTGGGTCCCAGTACCATCTTCTGCCTTTCCTTGCTTCAGATGCCTGTCTCGTATCCTTAAAGTGCTCCATATGTGACTTGAAAACAAAAAAGTTCTCTCTGGCATGTCTTTGTCACTTCTAAAATAGAGCATAGCACTGCTAAAAGCCCCGATTTCATCACTCTGATTTCACATTGACATGCCACATTTTTCTTGCAGAGCTGTATGACTCTGCTCTGTCTTCCCAGAGCTTGTGCTGATTTCTCAATCTTATCCTATTGCACAGATCTCTGAATTAATCCTGTCTTTACCTGCTCAACACCAGAAGTCTGGCCAAAGCTTTTAAGTGCCCCACTCATTCATGTGTAAGTGTTACACTAAATGGTTCAAGTCGCTCCTTAACAAACCCCAGCTGTGGACTTGGGGTGTGAGGGCACCTCTAGGGCAAGCTGAAGCAGAGAGCAAAACAAACCAGGGATGGGGAAACCTTCAATATACCCTTTCCCTCTCCTGCTAGCACTTCTGCCAGTATCAGAAGGGAAATGTGCCAAAGTGTGATGTTTTTTAAAGTGAATGAAGCACTTTGATATTGCTGGAGAGGGAGCTGATCAGACAAGCTCTGCTATTCTTAATTCTGGCGAACAATGGAACAGTATGTTATCAACCCCTGCCTCAGGCAAGGCCAGCTTAGATCAAGCAGGAAACCAAATGTTGATATTTCAGAGATTTCTTAGCTCTGAGGTACTCTAACACACTGAAATATTTGTGTCATAGAATTGAGATTCAGTGCGCTTGCTATTTTCTCACACAGTTTGAACACCCACGAGGAGTTCCCATGAAAGCCTGCCTGAAAGCAGGCAGGGGGTTGCTGATGCCATAACTGCCTTGAAATGGCTGCATGGCTTTTTTATTGGATTATCATTAAAAGCCCAAATATGAGTTTTCTGTAGGATGCTTCAGTGAAATTAGATGCTAGAAGACATGTAAATGTATATATACCAGGGCAGAAGTTAACTCAATCTGTCATTTATGAGCAGGCAACAGTGTCACTTTGTCATCTCTGGATTGTGTAGTCACTGCATGAATCCTGAGCTGGAGTTTGGGGTTGCCAGTTACCACAGGTCTATTTAAAGCCACTTAGGACAGCTGCTGAAAGAAGGATTAATACAAGTCTGACAAAAATCATGTGTGAAAATATATTTATTCTGTCAGATTTCATGAGTGGTAGCTATTGCTTCATTCAAGCTGAATGATAGCATTCAGCATTCCCACTTACTCATCCTGACAGCTAACAAGATAAACATGTCAGTATGCGATTTGCCAGATATTTTCTTGTGGAATTCAGGCAGAAGTTGCCAATGGAGCTGGCTTTTGAGCAGAGGGACCATGACATTTGAGTATGCACACATATGCATCAGCCAGCAAAACCCACACTCATCCTGTGAGGGACCTTTTCCACCACACCAGCCAAAGCCCAGGTTTGGTGGTGCTCTGCAGCTTTGCCCACCACGATGCTCTCTCCTGACTCAGTAGTCAGTCTCCAAAAGTCCTGTTTTTGCAGCACGGGATAATTGCAGGGGGGAAAATCTGATGGAAATTAAACAGGTGCAAGGAGCTGGGCAGTGTCCAGCCCTTGTAGTGGCAGATGCAAAGGGCAGTACCAGCAGCACCCACATTGGCTTTACCTTTCATTGAGGGGTAATTCTTCCTGGAGACTGAGCTCATGACCTTTATCACAGTGAGTTTTATTTACAGATTGGAAAATGGCAGTGTGTCCTTTAAGATGAAAGGAATCAAAACACAGGGGAAAAAGAAAGATTTTGCAGAAGCAAAAGATCTGACTGAAGAACTGTTTAGAGAAGTCTGTATAAACAGACCTGCTAGGCTAGCTCACATTTTAGCTACAGCTTCTTGAAGCCTTTACCTGGATAAATGAAGGGATTTTTAGGCTTTGGACTCCCCAGTGTATCTGTTGTTTAATAACACGACGTGTATTTCCTCACGCATTTCCATCTGACTCAGGGAGAAGTTTTTCCTGCCTTCCATATGTTATGTTCCTCTCCATTTTGTTACTGCTTACCAACAGATAACAGCAACTACTTTAACATTTTTTGCAATGAAGATGCTCAAAAGCATTTTTCAGCCTCCTGGCCTCATCCAGGTGTCTATTCCCCTCTATGAAAGAGGATTAATCGCTATGTTGCTAGTAACTCTGTCCCTGTGTGGTCAGCAGGGACAATGTCACACCACAGAAATGAAGCCAGGCTCAGAGGCAGGTGAATGTTGCAGAGATGTCCCTGCCAGCCCCAGCCCTGCTGTGTGGTGCATGGCATGGAGCAGAGAACAGCCTATGCAAGGCAGCTGGCCACAACCTCGACAGCCCAGCCCATTTTCAGAATTCCCCCTGGTAGCCCAAAGAGGGAGCTGGACTTCGGGCTGGGCACCACTATACTGCAGTTCTTGGCAGAACCCAGAGAGGAGGATCCACCGCCCTCTCCTGACACCTTAGGGGGTGCTCAGGAGAGCAGAGTTCCAGCCCCTCCATCCCCCAGGAGAATCATCAGCATGAAGTTTGTGGCAAAGGCTGAAGTTTTTCCAAAGAAGCACAAGTAAAGGCCTGATATGAGCCGAGCTGCATCAGGCTATGCTGGAGAAAGGGGATAGCCTTGCTCAAGCTGCCTCCTAAGGACAATGCTGGGAGGACACTGGCTTTCCCCTTCACTGCCTGCCCTCACAGCAACTCACTGTTGTAAGCTGAATCTACTGCACCAATAATTTTACTGAAAGAAATCTTAAAACTGCAACAAACAATTACATATTATACCAAAGAAGAACTAGGAGAATAAATTATTATTTACTTAATTCTCAACTGTTCTCAAAGGTGCAAATCTCTCATAAATTCTGCTAGTGGCTAACAAGGACCCACCTTTCAGGCAGTCTGACACAGTCACCATTCTTATCATTCACAGAACAGTGAAGGTCCCTGGTATCCTACAGACATGAAATAAAAACAGTGTGCATTTCTACAAGTAGGAAAGACTTGAGCCTCATAACCTTTCTGTGAGATATCTTCAGCTGGAGAAGGAGGGGATCAAGATTAGCCACCTGCTCATAGCTACGCAGGAGAGGATGGAGCAGAAGTGAACATGGCTCTGCTGGCCACCTGACTGAGCTCCCCACCTGCATCTCCTTCTACCTCCAGTGGCTCATTCATATGTCTCTAACAATCTGTCAAGAAAATATGAGATTTCTGCATACTAAAATAGGAGAGAAATAAAAATTTAGCCTGTCCAGAAGGATTTCCTAGTTCCTGTAGGTTTTGGCTTAGCTTGCTTCTGAAATACTTTATCAGTGTTTTAGTGCAAGATGCCTTTCTAAGGATCTCATCCCCTGCAGAACTTGTAACAGTCCTAAGAAAACAGACAGCTCTTGTTCATCGCTTTTACAGCTTCTCTCCAACCCACAATGTGTCCCGCCCATCATTTCAAGTGTTCACCACCCCACCCCAAAGCCACATTCCACATCCTGACCCAGTTTTGCTGTGGCTGTACTATGAGTGTCCTGCAGTGCCCCAAGGGCCAAATCAAACACATGGTCTTCACCATGCTCTTGAGGATGTTACAGTCTGACCCTCTGGCCTCCCTTTTGCCTACTGCCTGCAAAAGAAATGTCCCCTCCACCACCACACAGGAGGCCCAGGTGATGCTTGCTCCACAGAAGTAATGTGTTAGCTACCTCAGTGGAGTTATGTCTGCAGATCAGAAAAAACAGGAGCAGTCAGCTCTGCAAGACTGTTCACCATCCTCTAGTTTTGATTGTGATTGAAGGCAGCATGCAGAAGTATTCCACCAGCTATGTTTGCATATGGGCCATCCTTCTGGCATCTCTAACTCTTGCTGAGGTAGACTGGCCTTCCCTTCCTATGCCTTCCCTTCCTATTCCCCCAATGAACTCAAGTGCTCATAAACTGCAGTGGTGTGTAGGTATATGGCCCTATACAACAAACAAAAAGCACTGCCTGATCTCAAAAACAGATTAGTGTGGTCATCAGTACATGTCCAGAACACGTGATCTCATCTCCAAATTCCACATTTACTCCTCTCTAGTGGACAGAATGGCCTCTGTGGATGGCAGTAGGTTTTGGACAATTGGCATGTCCTTGTTCTACCGATCTCCTTTTCCATTCCTCCTGTAACTCACCACTGGTGAAGTCAACATGCTGAGGAGAGAGAGGCATCTCCCATCTCCTCTCAGCCTGCTGCTCGCTTTAAGGTCCAGGTAGAGAAGTGTGTTGCTGAGGTCCTGCTTGTTCACTCCTTGTGCTAAGAGAGACTTGGGAAGGGGAGCACTGAGGAGAAGGGTTTTTCATGGAAGTTGGGAGGCTTGGTGATATCCAGAAGGGACAGTGTGGACACTGCATGCCCTCAACTGAGTATCATCTAGTTCCAGTCCTCTATGCACAATCCCTGCTCATAAATATCTTCCTCAGCTTGCTCTAGCATTTGGATACAAGGCATCCAATTCCCAGAGCAGCTGTGGCTGAAGACTTTGTGTCTGCTGGTGGCAGCAGTGGTAAGACCAGCCCTTCTGGGACAGCAAGGTGTGCTCAGCACCTCTGAAGAGGATGGGAAGGCAGCTTGTGTCCCTTCCCTGTTTCACCCTTAGGATAAATCAACACTCCGTCTTTTCATTTCATCCACTGGTATTTCTGAAGGAATTTGCACAACATTTCATGTGGGTTGTTTTCCAAAGTCAAACTAAAAAGGGCTGTAAACTGAGGCTACGCTTATACCAGAAATCCATAAGCTGTAATGGAGATCTATGGAAATACACCATGCTGTGCACAAAGGGCACAGACTCCTGTTAAAAAAAAAAAATAAAAATCCTTGAATTAGCTTGTGCCAGCATGGTCTTGGTCCCACCTGAGGGTGCAGGTGTTTAGATTCAGAACAGTTCAGTTGGGTGCAAGTTCTCCTGCACAGAGTGGGAGTTCCAGGGAGAGGAGGAGAGGCTGTTCAGAGAGTTTTGGCAGTGTTTTTAGGTGTTTTTCACACAGTCAAAATAGACAATGACCAAAGTTAACAGGAACAGCTTGAAGTTTGTTGCTGCTCAGGCACTGCAGAACCAGCCATCAGCTACCACGGCACTGCATCTATCCCTCAGCTGAATAACGGAGACAGAAACATACCTGGTAATTACAGGCTGCAAACAAGCAGCACATAGTGACAAACAGGGAAAAGAATAGCCTAAAGGAAGCAACTCAAATCACAGCTCTGAATATAATTGAAATGTGGTTTAAAATTCAGAGATTTGCTGTAATTCTAAATGTACTGGTAATGTTCTGTATTATATTGCAATTTTACCATAATGTAAGTTAATGCTAGGCTATTTTTCAATATTTCAAGACAGAGTCAAAAGGGTGAGCTGAATAAAGGAAAAAAGTGTAATGGAAAAAAACCCCCAAAGAAATGTAACATTTAAAAAGAAAACACCACACTCCAAAATATATCAAAAAAAGCTTGGAAATTATTTTGTGATTTATTTTCTGAATGCATTAGAATAGATAATAACGAGGAATTTTACCTTTGAACTTTTTCTTCTATTTCCTCTTTGAAAAGTTAGTGAAATAACAAGAGCAGAATCTTACAGCCAAAAGATTTAGTCTGTCATATTCAATGACAGAAGAAAGATGGGGAAGACAAAGGAAGAATAAACCCCATTTAAGTCTCAAATGTAGAAATACCTAAATGTCTGTTTTGGGGGATTCCCCTTACCTCCCAAACTTTAGAAGGAAATGAATTCCTTTCACTAATCATTCTTTGGGGAAAAAATGAAAATGATTCATGCAGAAAACTTCCACTGTGTCCAGTTGTAACATCTTTGCTATTTGAAGTGGTATGTAATCAAACTGCATTCCTACATCCATTTATGGATATGTTTGTTATGCAGGGTATGCAGCCTTGAACGTAGCCATTTGCATACAAGAATACAAGTTGATGTCCGGTTAATTTGTTTTACATCACCTTGTAGGGATATCTCACTAACAGGCCATTTGCAAAAAGGGAGTATCCTGACAAATAACACTAAAACTGTCTACAGAGATTCCACTGAATTGCAAGTTGAAAAGGATTCATATGGGAGAAAAGTAACACAGTCCAGGAAGGGGAGATGATGAACCTCTGCAATGCATGAAAATAGAGCTATTTTGCAGGAAGTCATTCCACAGCAATTTCTCTTTATAGGCATGTACTGTGTAAGTCAGGAAGTACACAGTGTGAAGCTTACACTGCAATTTATTTTCACTCATCATTCCCAAAAGAGTGCTTAAATCGATGGCATTTTAGATTTCTAATCAGTATTTCTTGTGTGTTAGTTAAAACACCCTCAAAATAACAAAAAACATTCCAACAATGAATAGTTAGTGGGTGTTTAGCTGTATGTTTAATTACAGAGTTTCAGTTCTAAAATGCAAGACCTGATGCTAAGGTTGGGCTAAGGTCCCACTGCAGTTAATGAAGTATTTGTCCCAGTGACAAAGCCAGGGCTAGGTCTGGAGATCAGGTGCACTTGGGAGCTAAGCTTTTCTCACATTAGCTCACTTACAAGTCTGGCCTATAGTATATGCAGTTCCTGTTTGGATTAGGCATTGCCTGATATAGCTAGTACACAAAATACAGGTCGAGGATGATCATTTAAGTTCAAAGATTATTTTCTTGCTTCTACAACTTTAATAATGCTAATTCTGAATTTCTTGCATGGCATTTACACACACATAAATACACACACTTGCTGTACCAGAGAATGCAGTTTTACTGGTGACTCACAGATATCCACACCAATTACTACTTATTTCAATAATTAGGACATGCAGATTACTCTAATTTTGAGTGCAGTTGTGGAAAGGAGATGAAAGTTTATTGCTCCTAATTACTTTTACTTTCAATGTGTTTTGGTAGGAGGTGGTATGAAAAGACAAGATTGGTTAAATTCTGCCAATATTTTTCATACCCTCCCTAATGGAATGAATATGTTAGAGCTGTGGAAAACAAACAAACAATGCTGTCAGAAGTTGGACATGGTGAGAGGGGACAGAAACCTTTACCAGGTCAGTCATTTGGCATTCCTGATTGTGAAATAAGCCATAGCCAGTCAACAAAAAGTATTCACTCTGTACACAAGATTCCAGCTAATTATCAACATTTGGCATTATTAACACATACTGGGTCCATTTACTTAATTATAATTAATACTGCTTGTTCCCTCTTTCAGGAATTTGCCTTTCATTTGGCAGTTACTGCCTAGATTTGGATGTGCATGTAAAACCACATGTTTTATACATCTCCAGTAAGATCTGCCTATATTTCCAATGGCTACACAGGCCAAGCAAAGTTCTGAGGCATGTTCAGTTATTTCTTGAATTAATTAAAACCTCGGAATTGTTTTCAAATGCATAGGCAATCCAAAAACCGAGACAAATTTTGGAATTTGAGAAGACCTGAATTCTAGGAGATTGCACTAAGGCAAGCTTCTTTGCTTAAGAATTGTATTAGTAGCTGCCAATTAAAAAATTCTTAGATGATGCAGAGGGATTTAGGCTTCTTGGCAAAGGGCAACAAAGCTCCATGGAGGGGTCTGCTCTGTTCCTCCTCGGAACAGAAACTGAAAGAAGGCAAAATCCTGCAATTTTCACAGCATCTTTTAGGAGGGAGTACAGTAACAATAAAAAAATCAAGGAATTACTTTTATTAAACATGACAATCAGCTCCCATTTGCAGCCTAGTTTTCTTTTTGTTGGCAGTGACTGACTGTCCTTCAAACTGATGCTTTTATGTCACTTAATATTTTTGACATGAGGAAAACCCATCCAAACGTGGTGCTGGTCCAGCTGAACAGGGATGCTGCTGAAGGCTCTGCCATGCTCTGTGGCTCATTCCTGCTCACACGAGGAGCAACAAAGACAGAAAGCCTCTTATTTACCTGAAACCAGGAATCTGCAGCTTGGGAGACCTAATGAACTACATAAGTAAACTCAGTTCTGTCTCCTCATTTAGATTCCTTTTCACAGTGCTTGTTGCCACCAGATTGCTTTTTTTCCAAGAACAACGCTGTCTGTTTCCTACACTGCCTTTTACACTGGAAGTTTATTAGCTCAATCTAAACATCTGCTATGTGCTTGCAACTACTATCTTCCTATACATTAAGAAAAAATGTAACCCTATTTTTAATTTGCAAACAAAAACCTAGGATTTGAATTCAAATTAAAAGTAATCGTAATATCTCAAATTGTGTTATCTGATTTTTGTTAGGCTTCACATCCCCTCTTTACATGTACCAATAACTGTAAGTCAGGAATGTGCCTCCAAATATCTTCTTTGTACATCTAATGATGTACATCATAGGATCAAAAACATTGTATATTTTAAATATTCATTTTCTAAGCAAAATCTGTGTTTTTCATTTCATATGTTTGATATAATACACCCACATCTTACGACATTATCTTACAAATACAGAGTACTTTTATACTTTAATATATACTTCATTAACACTAGTTTAAGAGAGCTAAATAGGTTTCCCTCTACATGGCTCTCAGTAACTACTTCTTCTCTCAGCCCTGCATGACCTGTGAAATGCTTTCACATCCTGGTCTTTTTATTTTGGTGGCAAATAAGCTTTATTTGTTTTAATATCATAACAGTCATCCCTGAAGATCATGTGCAACGGTTTTCCTATTAAATAAGCAAAAAAGTAAACGAAGATTAACCTGAAGTATGCGTTTCAACTCACTTCCATTTCTCTACGTACAAAATTGCACAGGGTAGAGTCGCCTACCAGTGCTGGAGAAGAAATGATGCCAAGGAATAGTTTCCAGATTATGCAAGGTGGTCTCTCACATGAGTGCACTTTAATGCTTTACCAGCTGACCTGTCACAGTGATGACACAGGTTATCTCAGGACTAGGGGAAGGGCCTGCTGCTGTCACTACACCCTCACAGGGAGCCTGAGCAGCTCGTCTGCTGGAAAATGAGCTTCCCTGGCCAGAAACCTGTAAACTCCTGCTCAGCAGTGTCCTAGTTCAGCAAGCTGGGACCAGTTTATCACTGTGTGGGTGTGACCAAAGCTGTATATTCTAAACCCTCTATGCCATTTCCCATCAACTGTTAACAAGGGACCATTCACAGCAGCTGCCCAGGGCACACCAGACCCCTCAGGATGTAAGCTGGATGTGAAAGAAGCCTGTGAGATAAGAGCTGTGATAACTTCCCTCCAGGGAGTCATTAGCACCTTCACACCCAGCCTGAGGGGGCGTGTCTGCTAATGGGCCATCAATGATTCCAAAATACGCCATGACTCACAGAGTCAGATCACCCATTGTGGAACTCTGCCCTGGGGGAGGTACTGGGTGCTCCCACCTGGGCCTGAGGAGATATAATCTTGGGGGTTTCGGGACTTGGGGAACCACTCTTCGGATGCAGAGGAGGACCAGAACCTTGACAGGAGAAGACCACCACTCTCAACCAGGCTGTGACTGTCATCTGCACCAACAGTTTTTTTATCTTCTTTACTTTGGACTTATGCAAGCAGGCACAGAGAGTTGAGGTTGTTCAGCCTGTAGAAGAGAAGCCTCCAAGGTGACCTTAGAGCAGCCTTCCAGTACCTAAAGTGCGCTTATAAAAAAGAGAGAAAGGGCCTTTTATGCAGGTAGATATTGAAAGAACAAGGCAGAATGGATTTAAACTGAAAGAGGGCAGGTTTAGATTAGATATTAGGAAGAAATTCTTTACTGTGAGGGTGGTGAGGCTCTGGAACAAGTTTTCCAGACAAGCTGTGGATACCCCATCCCTGAAGGTGTTTGTGTCACAGGGTGCTGGGTTATAGTTCTGGGGTTTGTGGGTTAAAACCATTTTCTTTTTGTGCTATGGCATTTATTGTAGTATTTTTATTAAATTGTAACTCTGACTTATAATCTCTCTCGTGGTGGGTTCATTTCTCCTGCCAGTTTACCTTTAAACCAGCACAAGCAGTCCTTGTGTCTTCTGGCAAACAGCACTTGCACACTTTCCATGGGCTCTTGGAAAGTGTCCACTTCCAGCAATGCAAGTGCAAAAGTGCAAGTGCGAGAGTGCAAATGCCAAGCCCCTGTTTCACCATCGCCATACCCTCCAACAAGTCACTTGGGTGCTGTTGAAGTCCTGGATGCACAGACAACACCCTTGGGATTGATCTCCTCTTTCCCACTGTATGTTGGAACAGAGCTGGGATGAATTGGGTGGAGAAATTAGGTTGGAATCAACTTTTCTTGTTTCAGAAATGACCCAGGCCATGGCTGTCCACACCAGTGATCCTTTCTCAGTGCTGCCAGGGACAGTTTCAGAACACTTTTTGCAGGTTGTTTCAACCTTGTCAGAGTTTGCTGATCAAACACAAGTCCACCTCCCATGAACAGGCAGCCAGTGCTAGAGACCACAAGCACACTGGCAGTGGGGAGCCTTAGGGCTGATCAGCAACAGAAAGTTACACCACTAACATAAAATTTGCTTTGCAAGTAAGTGCAAAATCTTTGGTAAAATGATTTCAGTAAGGTAATGAGTGGCTGTTTTCAGTGGTGTAATCTAATCCACTTAAGTTTCAATTGCAGAGATGTTAGTATAACTTTACATCACTTTTAAGCCAGTGTAGCTTTGAGTGTTACCCCACATTGGTGCAGGAGCCTGTGTGTAGATCTAATAGGGTGTGTATTTGAATTTGGTGTTGAGTGGAGCCAGTCTATCTGTGTGCATTCAAGGTCTATATCTGATTTTATAGAAATGCCAGCTTTTTGCACTCCATAAATACATTATAGGGTCTTCTCTATCAAACATGAAATCATATTAAATGTAACTGACTTTGTGCCTTAACATATATTCATTACCAAGTTTCCTAAACTTCTTATGCCTTTACATGTACCAACAATTTACATTCACTGAGGAACTCTGTTTTTGCCACCATATCTCCTGCATGAAGCCAAGAGAAATAGCACTCCTGTCTATAGGGGAGTCTCCAGAGACAGGCCCTTCTCTGCTTTATAACTTTTTTTTTTTTCATGTTTAATTTCTTCTCCCAAGATACAGTCAGAATTAAAGCGATGTTTGCCAGCTGTCACCATCCAAATGCAAAGGAATCCACATGGTGGAGAAAAACATGGTAAAACCTCTGGAAAGGGAACCTTCAAGAGCCCTGCCAGGTGCTAGTGAAACCAGGCTTCATTGCACCAGAACAAAACACCATAAAGGTGCATAAATATATTTAATATTAAACGTTCTGAAGGCTGTACTGTAAGATGTGGACAGAGAGGAGTCTCTTGATATATACAATTTCAACCTCAGAGGCTCTCCGTGTTTGAAGGTAAATAAATAGTGTTTGAAAGAGGAAAGAAAAATATGTTGAAGTCTTAAAATACAGTTGTGTTTTTGTTGTGTTAAATGCTTATTTGCTTTGAGGTCTTGTTGAGCTTTGGTAGTCATGTCTAAGAAATTGGGAGAGCTCGGGAGTAAAGGATTTTAAAAGTACAATGAAAAACAATCTGCAGCATTCACAGGAGTGCTTGTCTTTGTGCCAGGTACAGTCCTTTCATTTCACATATTACAAAGGAAAGACAGTAGTGGGCTTTTCTTAAGACCAAATGAAATGGTCTGTCGCTCCACAGCCAGTTAGGGAGAAAATACAGCTTTTTGTGAAATGGTGCCAATAATATAGTTACTTTGAGGGAACAATTTTCAATTTCTTATGAAACCTCTAGTTTTGAAGAAATTAGAGTGTTGAAACTTCACAGAAGTTTTGATCATCTTTTCCTGCAGACACAAAGCGGTCATGATGTGAGTGCTTGAATTCTTGTAGGCGTATGATCTTACATTAGAGTACTTCCAATTTCATGACTTTCCATTGGCTTCCAGGAAAGTCATGTATTGATTTAGAAGTTCTTTTTATTAACTGCCTCCTTCCAGAGGCTTCCAGAGGACTTACTACATCATAGCTCTCTGAGTTTTTTTTCTATTTATTAATCAAACCATTATTTAAAATGCAGATTGGCTGGCTACTTAAATTTACCTGAATTTATGGATCCTCACAACATTAAAGAAAATTTGTTATAAGATGTATCTTCAGACAAATTCAGTAGTGAGAAAACATACACCTTGCTTTTCTCTCACAGAACCACACCTTCCTCTGCCAGGAAATGTCTCACTTAATCTTTGCAGAACCTTTGCTTTAATCATGTACAAAAATGTGCAATCATTTTTTTTCTATAAAGTGTAAAAACAGTCTTTGGTGGGCTTCTATTCTTGTTTACATTAATGCATTAGATAGCAATCTATAGTATTAGATAGCAACCTTACACACATGAAATGCTTTGAGAGGTAAGGAGGCAAGTTTGGACATTCCAGAACATTCTTTATAAAGATGGTGAGACATAAATGCCCTTTGGCTTTTGTAAGCCTTTTCTGAATGTGATGTTGAGATACTGAATTTGTGGTGACATACCAAAGGCAAAGAGCACAGCAGTCAGATGACCAACAAGCCCTGCCTACGCTCTCCACACAGTTTTTCTTTCACCTGTTAATCCCAGGCTGTGGCTGAGGTTCCACAGAGGCACCAACCTCAAAAGGCTGGAGAAGCAGCAAAACCGTTGGGTTTGATTTCTTTATTTCTTCAATTAAGAATCCTTGTATGTAACACAAATAGTCAACATCTGTGGTTGCAGGAACATTGTTTTCTCCGAGAAGACAAATTAAATGGGCAAGTTTTTTGGTCATGAAAATTGTGCAAGCACATTGAATGGCAGTGCTACCACACTTAAGTTACAAGCTCCAAAGGAATTAGTAGAGAATTTTCATTGCAAAGAAAACTGGCTATGGGGAAATCATGGGATGACTGTCCATTTCAAACTAAAGCAAACCTAGACAAAAGACACAGCATTGACTGCATGAAACAATCCTTGGCAAAAGGAAAAAGCATGATGATAAGCCCTGTTAAAGCAGTGATACACACTGCAGTTTCCAACCACGGCTTCACTCAACAATTCTTTTGGCATCAGGGAGAGTTCCAAATTTCTCTTGAACCAAAATTCTAATAAGTGCACTGAGATCAGCCAATTTTCACCTTCTTGGGTGATGAAGGACAATGAACCCGTAAGTTATGTATTTCTTCCATCCAGCTGGTTCAGATTTACTGAAAATTGCTTTAAACTTCCAAGCTTGCCATCAGCCTGGCCCAGCTCTTGGTCCTGTAACAACATCTGAGGCAACTGTGGGGTTTCCTGGATTATAAATTCCTCATTTTTTATATAGTTGTACTGAATATGGGCATTATTCTCTCCAGCTTTTCCCTTCTTTTTTCCAACTACCAGAATATTTAAGTGCCTCAGGTATCTCAATGCTACATTACCTTCCTTGGGCACAATCAAAATTTCTCATTCTCCCATTTACACTTCTTGCTATTTTATCTAATGCATCCCAATTCCCTAGAGATGTTTAGGTTTCTTCCATCCTAAACAGGACAAGAGTTTATTTTTTATTACTGGAATGACAGCATCTCAGCCTTATTGTATACAATAAGGGTTTCTAATTTTTTTTTACCACTATTTTTGATAAAATGAATACTTACAGGAAGAATGATCCCTCCTTGCTCTGCTTTTAGCAGTGTGAATTGTGAATATGCATATCACTAGGGACAGAAATTGAAATTTACTTTTAAAAAAAGGTATTTGGAAAAAATACTTGAGAGTAATGGGTATTTTAAAGACAGGGATTTTTTCACTTAAAGTACAAAGAAGAACTGTTTCATACAACCAAGTTCTGTTGCAATTTCCTTTACCAAAGAGATGCAGTTAATACTACGTATGAAATCTAGAGCCAGGGTTGGCAGATGAAAAAGTGAGAAATATTGTGGAGCTTGAAGATTGAGTTATCAATAAACTGCCTTCTTAAGCCATGGACATTACTTCAAATTTAAACTTTAATTTATACCCTTAGAAGTCTTCAGTGTCAGTAATTGTATCCACTAAGAAAATTGAGAGGATAGTGATAGTACATGAATTTTTAATAAGACTGAACATAGAGGGAAATCCTCTGACATTTCACTAGCTTCTAAGTGTTTTATGAGGGATGACTCCTAATTACTTGTGCTAAAGGTTTAGTAAGCATCAGGTACAGAAGCAGAATATGTGAGATTCATGTAGATTTCTGTTCAGGATAGTGAAGGGGGTGGGACCTTTCCTGTTGAATTTTCTCTGAGTTGATTCCAGTAGGGCATGTTTCCTGCAGCCATATGAACATTACTTTGAATTAAGAATAAATCAGACACTTTATTAAACTTACTTTGCAATTATATTAACCTAACTCTTGCTCTTGGTAAAAAAAAAAACCCAACTCAACACATCAAATTTGAATATATTCTCTGCTTCGAGGCTCATAGTATTACCACACATGATGGTTTTTATACTAACCTTTTCTAGTTTTTACCCTCAATGTTATCTTCTAGAAGTCTCTGTGCAGAACTTCCAAGGGAAATATCTACAATTTCACATGCAAAGAGTCCATTTTTTTAACCAACAGAAAATATTTCACAACTCTGAAGTTTAATTGGTCTTGAGGTCAAAAAGCCCACCAAATTTTGATGTCTTTTCCATTCTGAATTGTGAATCAGCCACAGTGAAGATGAACCACAACTATTTCAGCCAAACTGGAGTATTATTCATTAGAAAGATTAATTCTCCTATGGAGCACAAATTAGAAAATGCCCAAATCTCAGGTGTTTTCAGGTTGTGATTGAATTAAAAAGACACTTCATAAGAACAAAACAGTGGCCCACACTTCTGGCTGCATCCAGGCTAGGAATCAGACTTTGTTTGTTTGTTTGTTTGATTTTTAACAAATTAAGTCTGTACAGAAGGCATAGGTTGTGCCAAGACCACCCAGCAAGATGGTTACTGAGACAGAATTAGAACTTGGGAGTTCCTGGTTTATTGTCTTAAGTTAAAACCACTAGACTGAGCTTATTCAAAGGGGGAAAAAAAGTGGCCATAAAGTAAACTTTTACAACATGGTAATAAAGTTAGAGCTTGCTAGAATGTCTGAGATTAATGGCAACAGGAGAATTTTTGTCAAAATCAGGATAACTGGGAAAAAGAAAGTGTCTAATGTAACTGCTTTCTCTGTTACGCTGCAGAACACCCTAACACCATCTGCCCACATTTGCAAATATTTTTAAAGAAATTCCTACTGAGTTGACCAATGCTTATGCAAAGCTTCAGTCTTTGTTTCTTCATCTTTTAAGGCAGTGTAAATCAAAGGAACTCTGAGAGCTTTAAATTGGGCTGATGTCTTTTTTTCTTTAACACAGAGGAATCTAAAAGGGGTAAGTTAAAAACCCCCAGGTATTAATTTCATTTTTGTTAGTTTACAACAATAAAATAACAGCAGTCTTCCAAAGCTTTAGGTTGTCAGCAAAATGTTTCTGCAAATACTGCAAACCACTTTACACTTTTGTTTTAAAGGATCACTCAATTCTGTGTGAATAAACACTGCACAAAAACAACATTGCTACATTTGAGACTTCCCTGAAGTTTGCCAGATTCTGATGTCTCATATAATCTTACACCTCTAACTGATTTAGAATCATTGTCACAACAACTCTAAGACTAACTGTTGCAGAATCACAGAGCAGTGAAGTTTTCTCCATCCATCACCTCACAGATGAGGAAGGGAGGAATAAAATTTTTGTTGACACCTAATAGAGCACATGCAGCAAATGTTTACTCAGCTCTTCTGCTTTGAAGATATTGTCAAGCACTCCACTGACAGCCATTACTGTTCCTGCTTGTTTAGACACAGCTCTGAAATGCAGAGATATGGAACATGACAAGTATTAGACTTTGGTGGTTTCACACTGTGATGAAAATGTTATATATTACAAATCCATTGCAAATCCAAGTCCAAAAGATATACAAGTCCTGCAGTTTGAACTATAATTCAACCTATTTGGGAGGAGGGGGGGAAAGTGTGACCCCAAGCTCTTCCTGAACTTCTAGTGTTTGGAAGGCAGAAAGTATTCACCTCCACACGGTCACCAAGCAGGAAAACTCTTCTCTCATTCTAGTTCTATGGGAGCATGGATGCAAAGGACCTCTGTACCCAGAAAGATTCTCTGCAGAAATCCTACATTCATTGTACAGAAAGAGGTCAATCAAACCCCTGGACTCTGGCCAGTGATTTTCAGTTCTCTTTCCTCTAGGTGAAGCCTGGAGTGATCCCACTTTCACAGAACCACAGGGCAACCCCTCGGGCTCACTGAGCTGCTGAGCTACCAACAGCTGGGGTGCTATTTATTTTTCATATGAAGATATGGTGTCAAGAACAGCTGTGCCACACAGTTCTTGCACATCATTCCCATTAAGTACTTCTGGTCCTCACCCCATAAAAGCAAGCTTGCATTGCTTGGGAATATAGCACACCCAGTGTTATAAAATCCATAGGGGATGGACAACCCCCTAACCAGAGAGTCTCTGGCAGACCAGTCTCTATTGATGCCATTAAGCCCTGTTGGGATTTTTCTCAACAAGGAAAGCTGTGCACATTGTCTCCAATTTCTCCTTTGAGTTAAAGCAAATGTACTATGTGGAACACCTGAAATGAGATTTTGCTGAATTGAAAGTAAAAGTTTAGACTTCTTCTATCACATCTGTTTCCTTCGAAAAACTTGAAAATTAATCCTGTCTTCATATTTAAATGTTAGTTCCTGTTGAAATGGATTCAATTTTTGTAAATTAAATAGGTTGTTGCTTAATACATGTGGTACTTATGCCGAGCTTAGTGAATGACTTCATTTATTGTCTTCTCATACCTATGAAGACACTACTGTTTATGAGAGGAATGAAAACAGGTTCCAACTGCACATGCCAAAATCTAAGCTTAGCTAAGCAATAAACTAAAGGTATTTGTGCATTAAAAAACCTCACACTTTCATCATTTTTGAAAGACCTAACAAGATCAAATTTTTAAATAATTTTTTTTCTATGGCTTATACTTATCCTTCCAATAGGCTTCCCTTATGGCCAGAAGAGACTCCTGCTTGGAGGGACAGCAATACCAAAGCTAAGCTGAGTTTCCAATAGAGCTGTATGCTGTTTACAGTGCAAAAAAGGAACATAGGAATTCACAACAACTAATGTGTATTTGCTTCTCAACATTCCATGTTAAGGTTTAAGGCTACATTATAAAGGCTTAAAATAACCTGTATACAGAACTCAGCACTGGGAATTACTGCTGAAGAGAAGCAGGCATTTTCTTGTGGATATTTACAGCTTTCTCTGCTATGAACAAATAGGAGGAGTAAAGCATCAACATTTAAGTTTCCATGGTTAAATATTGCATGACTCACTTTCTTTAGAAATTCCTTTTATTAAACTCATCTTACTGATGAGTTAAAGTTTGATAATAGCCATGGAAAAAACAGTATGACACTTCTATTAAAAAAATATGGCTATTTTGTTATCTGCTTTTGAACAATCGCTAGCCTCTGCATTGTGTGTTATATTAAAATTTGTAATGCCTTTCTGTCCCAGTGACAGAAATTTAAAGCAAAATAAAAAATGATGAAGTGTAAAAGAACTGGGAAATTTGTTTTTAAGTACAGGCAACGATATTAATTCCCTGCAGCTGTATCACTGACATATCATCTCTGGAAAAAGCAAACAATATAGACAATTTAGGATAAGTAACATACTGAATAATCATATTCACAAAAACGAAGCCAAAGTATTCCAGAGATTCTAACATGAGTCACAAAGAACCTCAGTGAAATCACAGTTTCAAAGACTTTCACAAAAATTCAGTCCACATATGCTGCATATGCTCTGTCAAAAATGTCATTTTTGCACAACATTTTATACATCAGCTTCAAAATTATCTCAGTAGTATAAAAAGAAAGTAGCAACTCCTTTATGGGCAGCACAACTTGCCTGAGGTAGGAACTAAACTAAACTTCGCTTTAGGACTGGCTGGCTGCATGGCTGTTGGGGAACCATTTGACTTATTCTCTTCTTCCACACTGCCCCATTGTATGGCCACAGATTGGGTTAAACAGACTTAGTATGTGCATGATGGTACAAAGTTGTGAAATGATATATATAGATGGCATTGTGTGTGACCATTTCACACACACAATTGTCCTGCATCATTCCTGGATGCAAAGTCCTATTAGTCTAAAATTGACATGGCTAACATCCACATTCTATCTGAAGGAGGAATGTTTCTTTTTGTTTGTCATGGCAAATAGTAAATGCAAATAATGCAAATGCAAATAATGCAGGTATTGTAAATGCAACCAGTAATTACTAAAAGACACATTCTACTGATAAATTCTCATGGAGTTAAGAAGGTACTAACTTCTTATTCCTCCTCTCCAACTGAACCTCACCTCTGCAATGAACTTATATTTTATATGCATCATGTATTCTAATACAGTGTTGTTAAATCAGGCTACCCCAAACACCAAGCACCAAACACCACTACCAACACTTAACAGAGACACTGAGGTAGGTTTACATAGTGTCACAGAGCAAAGCAGAGTAAAACATGGGTACTTGAAGTCACAGTACCTGTCTCAGTATTACTTTGCTCTTTTTGTAGATTTTTGTGGTCCTTCCTCCAGAGCTTCCCTCTTTGATTTCCATAAGCCAGATTTTCACAGTTACATAGAAAATCATGACTGATGATGAAAACCCATTGCATTGATCACAAAATTCTGTCTGCTATTAACATAGCTCTCTGATAATGGCAAATAGTGGCCCCGATGAAGCTCTCACTCATGTGCTTATGTGTTGCTCTTCAGAGTCATGACAATTGCATCTTGCAGTTTCTGAGACCCAAGACACAAAACGCAGATTTGTTCAGTCGGTCAGTCATTCCTAATACCCAAGCACAGTACAGGCACTGAGAAAGATTGAAACCTCCCCAGGAAACATAAACTAAAGCAAGTTGATCTGTCTTGAAGGGAAAACAAACTGCAAGCTAGAGAGTTGGATATAGGACTGTTATTGAGGTCACTTCTCTAAGGGCAAACATGACTATTGAGAAGAGAGGTGTCTAAAAACTTTAATGAGGTGCTAGCACAACATACTTAGCAAACACTTGTAACTACAAATCACAGCCTGTAGCTGGCCATACCTTTATGCAAAAAGGCTGGAGTTTGCAGAAGTAAAGACCATGAAAGGCTACAGTGTGTGGGTGGACAGTGCTTCCATGCATTTGCAGCAGACAGAAGATTACAAATGGTATAAGTTAAAATATTACTTTCTACCATATATGATCAGGGTCTCCTACCATTTAGAGGGAAAGGAGGGTAGAAAAAGCTTCTCTTTCAGAAAGCTTTGAGTTTCCCCACCCAAGAGCTGCGATGCATGCATCATTAACTTCTATGCACAAAACATTGTTCACTCCAACCAGCAATTAGTGGCAACAGTTCTATCCTGTGCAGTGATGAGATTTTTATGCTAATCATTACACAGCAGTAAATTAATCATTTGGGCACATTTAGGTGGTATGTATATTTCATGAGACAGATATAGATATCAAGATCAGTTTGATATTTACTTATGGTAAATGGAAGTGTCTCAAATGGTTATGGGGGAAGAATACTAACTAAATACACAGCCAAGGATGTTTGCAATGTAGCAGCAGCAGCAGCACTGCTTCAACTTTTCCTTTGTTTTTAATTATTTTAAGGGAGCTAGAGATCTTGTGAGAACACATAGAACTGAATCATTCAGAGACAGTGAAACTTCAATAATGTCTTGGCACAATGAAGGACAAAAACATCTATCTTGCAATTCTTTTATTACTGGCAAAATTACTTACATTACATTATGCAGTATTGAAAACAGACTTTTCATCAGCATTTTTGCTATAGTCTAGTCAGGTAAATGAATTATGTATTGGCCTTGTCCCTCTGCAGCTACGTCTGAAACATTTGGGTTGCAGCTGAAAGGAAGGCTACATAGGGGCCTCCCTTCTTGGCAGATGCAAGAGATTTGTAATACCTTGAAGAAAATGATTATTTGAAATTTAAATTTGTGACATATATTTAAATACTACTGCTGTTTTCTCAGCTCTCAGTTCAGAGGCAAAAAAGGAAATGTTTATGGGAGGGAAATGATCCCTTTGACTTAGAATGTTGTCAAAGCACAGATTTATGTCAGGTGACTCTCATAATACTAGTAATATAAATAATATCCTCAGCTATTACTTTCTCAATTAAAGTTGAGAAAGATTCTCAAAGATAATGGCATGTCAATGGAAGGCAAAGTTATGTTGGTTTACCTGGCTCACCTCAGAAGTGCTCTTGGATTGAAAAGTGACCAACTGATACATATTTAATAGCCACCAATTGAAACAGCATAATGACTATATTGAGCAGGGGGTAAAGATAAGCTATTGCACAGGGGGTACAAAATCCCACTGGGAAAGAAAGAAAATTTATTGGCATGTCTTTGTTTATGGAAATTTTTGAGAGATATCTGAACAGGTAAATTATTAGGAGAGCACTATGAACAAATGAAATTTCTGGTCTAAGATGGATCAGAAAAAAAAAGGTGAATCAATGAGACAACGTCTTATTTTAATGACATTTGGTTTTACATGAAAAAAATCTTTGTTTTTCAATTTAAGAACTAAAATATTTTTAATGTCCCCATTTCTATAAAAATAAGATGGCAATTTTGATTTTTGAATATTTTTTCTAAAACCACTCTGAAAAGCTTCTCTCTAGAACTGTGTATCTGAAGTTGATGTGAAGGTTAAATTTTCTTCAGGGGCACCATGGTCTTAATTTTTATAGTCTGTCTTACATAGTTGTGCTGTGCTGCTTTTGGCTGGGGTATAGTTAATTTTCTTACTCAGGAGCCAACAAGCACATCTTGGGATGTGCTGTGGTGCCTGATACACCCTCACAGTGTTCTCCTGTGCAGAGTATTCTTGTCTCCAGAGATCCTCTGTTTGACTTGAAGCAATGAAGAAAAACACAAATAAACACCATTTCCAAATGGGCACAGGTTAAGATTTGCAACAATATAGGTAAATTCATGGAACACTCTTCTCAGTCTTTGATGTATGACGTCACATACCTTGAGGGAAAACAATACAAAATACAGTTCAGGAAACCGTCACTAATATTCTGTGAAGGTCAAAAGGCTCAATTTAGAGTCAACTGAAGATCTGTCTGTGATGAGTACCACCAACTATGCTCTTGTCAAGCAAATCAAGAAAAAGAAGCATAGGAATCATGCCTGGAAAGCAGAGAAAATATTTGTAAACTTTATTTCAATATTGTTTCTTTAAAAAGATGGAGCAGCATATCTCCAGGCAGCTTTTATGCTCCTGAAATTATTTGGAAGGAAACCTGAAACAGTTAAGAAATTTAATGGAAAACAGCTATTATTGTGGTAAACATATATCATGATTATGAATTCTATCCAAATGAATTGCTCATCACTCAGCCATTGCTCAACAGCAGAACTGATTAACAGCACCAGGGATTGCCTGCCATTTGGTTTAATACTCCGTGTTGTTTGTTACATTAGTTGTTTGGTGTTGATTATATTGCAGCAGTTATTCACATCAGTAAGTTTGCTTGTTGTAAAATTTAAAAGCCCAAATAAGGATCATGTCACAAAGAAATGAGCAGAAATCACACATATTAAAATATTCCCCAAGACCAGTTATATCTTCACAGATATGCCTAAAACTCCTCTGAATATTCATAATCTCTGTAGGGAAAAAAAGCCCAAATCCAAACCCCTAAACCAACAACGTATATAAGGATCAAACTCCCAGATTAATTTCTCCATGAAAATGAATATGCACCAGCATCCTCTGGCCCAGCTTCCAGCCAGGAAGAGCAAACCTGCAAGGAAAGGGTGGCTGGGAATGGCTTCAGGACTCTGAATCAAAGTCTGCTCTTACACTTTGCTGGATATCAGCTGGCAGGTAGTGAAGGTCACATCACAGATGTGATGCTGTTTCTGAAACATCATGGCATTTCAAAGAAAAACTGCCATATGAAATTCTCTGCTTGTCACTATGGTGAGTCTTCCATGAGAAAGAAAAGAACACATATGGTTTTCCGCAGGGAGGTGCCCAAAAAAATACGGGAGAGATGGGAGTCCTCTGTTTGGTTTCCTATCCTCTGTGTCCTGGTTTATCTGAGTCTTACATGAACCTTTAGTAAGATTTAACATCAGAACTGAATGAAACTATTAAAAACCTGATTATATATTTTTTTTATAATTTTCACTGCTATTTGATCATTTTACCATATATTACCATTTAAACAGGTAAGATTAATTTGCCCTAAAACCTGAAAGCTCCTGGAAACTACAATATTTCCTCAAAACAGGAAATATTTGGTTAATAGTACTTCATTCCAATGCATAGAATGAAAGACACAAACAAAATCAGTAAACGTGTACACTAACTCAATACATTAATTATTCTGATGAAACAAATTTATTTGGTGCACTTTTTCTGCTGCACAGGTTCACTGTGCATACAAACGGTTATTATATCATTGTCAAAGAGGTATCCTATCTCCATCTGAAATTTAGGAAGAACTTAAAAGAAGACATTTTAAGTGAAAATTACAAATGGAAGAATCAAAACAACAAAAGAAATAGGAATGTGTAAAAAAGCATGTGCTTTGCGGAAAACAGATACAATAATAAAGCACAAAATCAAGGTTAAAAGCAGAATTTACCATAGCTGCAGTCCACATGCATTAGTGGACTTACAATCTTTATTGATGAACAGAAATCTTCTTTCTTGCTGTTTTATTACCTTGGCAACATTTCCTCCATGTCAGCAATTACATAGGAGACAACAGTCCAAACAGCAGCACAGAGATTCATCTGGTTTGGATCCTGAACTGTCATCGTGTCCCCTTGAGAATGATGAAACCAGAAGTATTTACTGATGTCATTATGCAAGCTGGCACCTACAAAGAAAAATGGGCAAAGTTCCATTGTAAGAAAACAAATATTTAAAGAGGAATATAAACTTGAATCTGTTCCTGGGCTGCTCATGATTAAATCCACATGCAACTGTTTAAAATTCATAATACATTCAAAATACAATAACTGTACAGAGCCATGGCACATGCAGATTGTAGGTTTTAGGTTAGTTGACTTGAGTGAGCATGAGGCAGCAAAAATTCTCACCAGGGAAAAGCCAACCTTCCTCTGGGAGACTTGTTTCCTCAGCAACAGTATACATCCATTTTCCTCTGAAACTAGCAGAGTCCAAACAGGAAAATTGCTACAGTCACCCCACAGCAGTGCTTCCCCCTGTTCTCCACCCCATTGCTCTGATGATGAGTTAAAACTGAGTTATGAGTTCTCTCCTTGCTGTTATTTGTGTTGGGGAAGACTTTGGAGTTTGCTTTTGAGACCCTGTTCCTCACAGGGATGTGCTGTTTCAGAACAATTTTCCAGATAGCCTGGACTAATCTAGAGAGCCCAGGACAACATTCCTCTCACAGTCAGGAGTCCTCATCAGCTGGGGCAGGAGCAAGTTGGGTGAAACCACAGGTCTTCCTATTCTAGAACAACTGACTCCAGTTGGGAGCACAGGGGAAGGGAAAGAACTACTTTCCCCCAAGTCAGGTGGGCTCAGGGAGCACAAATAAGGTTTATAGAGGCATCACTCAAGGCAGATCAAAGCCAAGATGAATTGGAGAAGCTGCCACCCCACTGGGAGCTGCAGCAGAGACACTGGCGAGGAATTTTCACCCTGGCCATTCTCTGCCTGGTCCAGTCCCCACTGACCCTTTCTGACTCCTCTGTTCCCTTGAAATTCCTTCTTTCCCAGTTTACTACCTCTGCCTCTTTGCTGGTTTTATCAGTCTCCATTTGCTTTGCTGTAATCTCAACAACCATTCCATCATCAACAGAATTCCAAACAAATTTTGAAAGTAAGTAAATGTGATATATTCCCCCACCACACTGATTTCCTTGGCTTGCAATTCCTTTACACTGATTCCCTTGGCCTGCTCACTGATCAGGGCTGGGAGGTGCACAGCTCCCAGGATAGGACCCACTTAGTACAACAGAACGCACTTCTTGCTTGGTCATCAAACCAGAGAACACACACTGATGTGAATTCATGAGTAAGAGCTATGGGCTGCAGGCAGAAACACAGATTGAAGCTAATCCTATTATGCCAAGTAAGGAGGAAAAAAACCCAGGACTGTTTCATTATAAAGATGAAATAAATAAATCATTAATATATTTATTTATGTGCAGTGGAAACAAGTATCAGATAATGGCGCTTTGAGAAATTCGTGTGTGCTCATAAGACTTACTGTTATGATTTTTCTTGCGTTTCCTGAGATGTCTGAAGTCTTTGAAGAGAAAGAAAGCAAACTTTCCCACATTATAACTGTATGTTCCTATGTTACATATCTTTTGACCATTCGTGTAGTCATTCAGAACAGTCCAGGTCTCTCTGTGGTTAACAGGCATGTTTTTAGTGCTGTAACAGGAACCAACCTGGATTGCTCATTTCACTGCTGTTTTAGAAAGAAGGAATAGAAAGTTAAAGCATTTTATAATCCCATAAAAGATGAAGATCCCTTCATAAGAGAGATGATAAGCAGAAAGACCAAATGCTGTAGCATATGGTTATACATTATTTGGATTCATTTTAAGAGGCTTGGTTTGTTCTTAAATTACTTGCTTGCTACTGACTTGAAGCAATGCAATCCCACAGAAGTCACTGAGTAGGTTACAGGTGCTGAATTATGTTCCAATAATTTTAGTATTGAATTTATGTCAACTCATATTCACTTTTAAACTTTGATTCTGAATCCTTTTAAATACATGCAAACATAAAAGGATTGAATAATGATAAATTCTTTAACTGATGGACTTCTACACTACAGACACAGGTTAAGCCACTGAGACAAACACATTACAGTTTTTGAAACACTTCGGTAAGACTCAAGACAAAAACTGGTTGCCTGGAATTTGTCGTAGACATTTCACTCATCAGAGTAACTATGGATTTAGCAAGTAGTGCTTTATCCCTGTGAATGGAATAAGAACAAAACCCCTTTGCTTTGTCATGTTTGACTCCCTAAAATGCTGAAAAAGATTTTTCCTCTAAACTGGTTTTACAAATTAGAAAATTATCGACTTTGACATCAAGAAACATCAGAATGTGTGAGCAGACAGAAAGGTTCTCAAATTTGCTGTGCTATCTCTTTCATGTCATGGGCTAGCACTGAAGTCAGTGACCTGTAAACATCTTGTAAGACTAAGGAAAAGACCCTGAGAAAGCAGTTTTATCATGTAATTAGAAAGAAAAGTGAAAATCCATGTTCTTGGCTTTGAGCATAAGACCAGTTCACAGTCAAGAGCCTCATGCAAGTCTCTAGACTTGAAACACCCTGGGGCACAGATATGACCACAAGAAATTTTCATGTCTCCTGCTTCCGACTTCAGACTCCTCCGTGCTGATGTTACCTGCCTGGAGACATTCATGTGTCCAGAGGTTGCCAGGGTGTGGCAAGACACTGAGCAGTGTCCTTTCACCAGTAAGCACATCCAGGACTGGGCGGTCCCGTGGTGTAAACGAGAGCACTCTGGACTCTGAATCCCAAGGTCCTGAGTTCGAGTCTCAGTGGTACCGTCCCCAGGCAGTTCAAGCCTCCCTGCTATCCCATCCCATCAGATCTCGGATGCTCAGCAGGGTCAGCCCTGGTTAGTACCGGGTGCTGTGACAGTCCCGAGGACTTCACTGTCACTGTCCAAGCTTGCTCGGCCATGGCAGATGGACCCTTAGGACTTAAATGGTGGTGCCAGTTCTGCACACGCTGTGCCTCACCTGAAAGTCCACTGCACAGGCTGGAAGGGCTCACCCACGTGGGGAGAGCCCTTCCCAAACCTTTGTTCGTGACGTTTGGCCATACACACATACACATCCAGGACTGAGATCAAGCCCTGCAGATGATCGTGAGGAGGGCAGTTCTGGGGGATCTGCAGGCTGCAGTCACGTTGGGTTACGTCAATGAAGTCCACATGAACGTACAGCCTCTCTTCGTAAAATCTAACAGAAGAAGCAATGGTGTGAGCACAATCAGCCATTACACAGAGGGAGCATAACGCTTCCAACAGTGAAGTTTCAAAGAACATCAGCTGGCTGACTGTGCCGTATCCTTGATAGCCACTGAATTATTAAGCCTTCTCAAAGGAGATCTGCCTGAAAGTCAAACTGAAACTGAAAGAAACTGGGAAAATTTACCTGGACAAAATTTGTAAAACTCCAATTGCTAACTATTTTGTTCTTTGACCTAAAATTGACCAGTTTTTTTGGTGTGTTTTTTTTTTGTGTGTTTTTTTTTGTTTTGTTTTGTTTTGGGGTTTTTTGTTGGTTTTTTGTTTGTTTGTTTGTTTGTTTTTGGTTGGGTTTTTTTTTTTTGTTGTTGTTATTACGTAACATTTCTGTCAGGACCGAGTTAGTAACAAATGGGGGCTTACTTTAGCCAGCTATATAAGCTAGCAGTCAAGTAAAACAGATGAACTGACATGGCTCATAGACCTATAAATTATTCACTCATTCCATGCTAGCCCCCTAGAAAGGAGACAGCATACAGCCTTACAAGTGTCTGAAAGCTTTAATTAAGTACTTAAAAACTCCTCAGCTGGGAGTAATGTGGGTATGTACGCATACCTAATTCTGACTTCCAGGTAGAGCCAATACTCAAACAGAAAAACGAGATGGGTTGGGTGCTACAATGCCACATTTTATGCACTTTCTTTTTTCCTGTTTGCAGAGTACCCACAAAGCAAAAAGGGGATGTTTGCCAAACAACCCTCTTTAACTGTCCTTTTTCAGTCTGTTCACATTTACAGTGATGCAAATCACATGAGGAACAATGCTGGACAAAAAGGAAATCAGTGAGAAACTACTTCTAGCTGGATGTAGTAGGTGCTGTGGCATGAAAACAAGGAATGTTAAAAACTGCTGCCAAAAATGCTCTACTTATTACTTGAATGCATCAAAAACACTGGAAATTAAAAACTGAAAATAATTAATCACTTACAGCTTCAATAAAATAATACATAGATATTTCACAGTACCTTTACAGGGTGACAGAAAACCCTGTTTAGTACAGTTACTTACCCAGTGCAGTTCTTTTCCCTATCAGCAGCTATCCAGTACCACTGGGGATTCCCCAGGATCAAACACTGCGACACACTGTCCAGAGAGGCTGCAGAATCCCCATCCTTGGAGATGTCCACAACGTGACTGACACGGCTCTCAGCAACCTGCTGCAGCTGACTCTGCTTGAGCAGGGGCGTTGGAGTGGATCAGCACAAGGGGTGCCTGCCAACCTCAAACATTCTGTGGCATTCTAACCTATGTACCATTTCCTTGGCTCTTTCAGACATGTCTTAGAATTGACACAACATAAACAAATTCTTTAACTCAAGTTCATTCATGTCTTGAATTCATTGCATGAGTCTCTGCATAACCAGCTATTTCATACGTGGTTTGATGCACTGCATAAAGCAGGTAAAAGCAGCTGCCTTGGAAATTGATACAATATATTTTTAGTAATCAGCTGTGTAAGAGTATCTTGATGAAAGACACACATATGTTGAGGAATTTTGAAAAACAGTCCATCCCTTCAAGTTTCTTGTCTCAGCATGAAATGCACAATGTGAATACTAATTAGCTGATGATAAGGATATTGACTTGCCCTAGAAAGTGTTCATATTAAACACCAATTCTTTATACATTAATAAACTGTCTGACTTTTTTTTTTGGCACCTTGAGAAGATGAGATGCTGCTATTGAGATAAAAAGATGAATAACCCACAAAATGAATGATGAGCATGTCAGTGATGACCACTGCTTTTCGTCAATCTCTGTCAGGCACTACTGCCTTCATAAGCAGTGCTGTGATAAGTCGCCATTAGAACTGAACTCTTTTGCCAGATATTTAAACATCTAAATTATTGTAATTTGTAAAAACAATAACTGGCGAAACAGTTATTGATTATCAAAAGGATTACAAAGGCAGTTTCCGTAAAACACAAATATCTTCAAGGGGGAAAGCATGCAGTAAGTCTAGAGTAACTTTTCAGCTTAAGACATTTTGCATTACACTTCTCACTACACTTTCTTTCTTTTCTTTTTATATCTCAAATAGCATTTAATTGCCAAAGGAAGCAAAATGTGAGTCTTGAAGTCAGTAGATGTTTCCTATACAGCCTTATCAATAACTTCCCAGTTGTCCTTGTTTGAAGTAAACTTCACAACTATTCCATGAATCTTTCAGATACAATGGGGAAATCCCCACTGTTTATATAACCTCTCTTGGGTGTCCTGGGTCTTCAATATTACAGTTAGATTTTTGGGATGCTGACCTCTACATGTACAGTGAAGTCAACATGCTAATGATTATAAAAAAGCATATAACTTTTCCAGGTTTCATTTTACAGTAGTCCCTGGAGGACCTGACACTATTTTGCACAATACATATACCTCTCCAAATAGAAATTACTCCAGCACTCAGAAGCACATACACTCTAAACAGACAAGAGGGACTGAAGGATGAAAGAGGCATGCAGAGATGAAATGACACATTCATTTTCTCACAGCAGCTGAAAAAGGAATAGCTGCCAGGCATCTGAGCTGAGGCCAGTGCCCTGTTGAGCAAGCTGTACCACCTCCTAACAGCAAAGCTGGAAATGCCTTAACAAGGGATATTTTGCTCAATGTTTTCAAAAGTTTACAAATATAGAAGAAAGGTGTCATGAGATAACACATGTGCCTCTCCTGCATCTTCTAAGTATGTGTTCGAGCTTCACCTCTCTGTCAAGACAAACCTGCACACTATCAAAGGCATTGCTTGGTATTAAGATGTCAACTCAAATGTCTGATCTGAAACCTTCTTTTTATTTCTGCAGTGATTTTCCTGGCTATAAAAGACAGATTCCTTTCCCCCCCATCTCTTAAGGATTGCTTTTGTTTCCTGCTTTTTCTTCAACAAGGAAGAAAAACTCTTCTAATTCATTATCAAGTTTATTACAATCTCAGACCTTTTTAGTGCCAATGAAACTATTCAGAAATGTACTTAAAAACTACAATGCCTTGAAAATAAAGTAAGACCTGATTAAATATGTATGCTGTTTTCCTTTACATCAAGCATTTAGAAATGGAAAAAAAAAACAAACCAACAACACAAAAACAAAAAAAAACCCCTGAAGTTAGGAGCATTCTCCTCCTCACACCAGAGTGCTAACTCAGCTTTGTGCTCCTACACACCCTACAAAACGAGGGTATGGGGGTACAAATATGTCCATACAGCAACAGAATGAATAGCCTCTCACGTCTCATAACTGGAGCATTGCTGCCCCACAGATTTTGACAAGTTTTGACAAAGATCAAAACTTCAGGGCAGAGTTGGGAAGACACATGACTTTTCCTTCAGAGGATATGTGTCAAAGACCCACCAAAGGAAAACCAGATGAATGATAGGATCAGGAACACAATCTCTTACTCTATTTTTTATTTTC
This sequence comes from Hafferia zeledoni, assembly GCA_035583235.1. Lineage (NCBI taxonomy): Eukaryota > Metazoa > Chordata > Aves > Passeriformes > Thamnophilidae > Hafferia > Hafferia zeledoni. The sequence continues at coordinate 129,158,003 of JAWWEV010000083.1, read as the reverse complement.
ATTTTGCATCTTTCAAAACCCCAACAAAGTCATGAATCCCAAGTGGTCAGGGAGTAAATCTGCTGCAATAGTATTTGTGTTTAGGATGGGCTGGCTGGAAGGCTCTATCTGTGCCACAGCATCTCTGTTTGCTGCAAACTCTGTGGAGTGCTTGGCTGCTTGTGTGAGGTGTTGCATAGATGTAATGAAAACCCAGTCATTGTAGGCACGTATTTTGGTACTCATATTAACCTCTTCTTTTGTGGGATAAACTGTAGCTGACAGCTGGCTTTAATGGCAATTATTTCATTATCCATTTTTCAAGCAAGCAGAGGCAATGAAGAATGCTAATGCTGTTTAGTGGGGTGCTGACAGCATTAGTACTCCTGTCACTTAGTCTCAAATGATGAAATTACAGGCTAAGTTGCTTGAGTTTCATGGCTGCAGACACTGAAATAGTTGCCAGTACAGAGCTTATAAATAACATCAGAAGCCCTGCTGTTTCACCTTCTCAGTCACTCTCTCAAGTCTTTAAAATTCATGATTCAAACAACAAGACAGAGGGAAAGCTTTCAGTTGTTTCAGTAGCTAATTAAATGAGACTACAGCATAAGGCAGACAATATGAGGAGTGCATTATTTCTTGTTTTGCTAATGCATTTGAGAATTAATCCTCTGGACGCACTAAACAGACTAAATTATAGGTCAGGATTATCACAGTTACTTTTACAATGCATTAACATTTCACTTATTGAAGCAGAGGACCAGTGGCAGCTGGGGATCCATTCTAAACTCACATGAAATCCTGAGAAATGATGTTTCAGTGAAGGAAGCAGTTCTACTGCATAGAGCGCAGGTTGACTACACTCTAAAATGACATCAGCCCTTGACTGGAAAAAAAAACCCAGGCACAATCTTTTATACAGTTTATTTAATTTGTGCTTTCTTTAAAATTAGGTACTTGGCTACATATATTATGCAGAGACTACTTAAAAAGTTGGTATTATAAACCCTTTACATTTTGCATTCTTTTTTAAACACTATGTGATGAAAATCTTTGCAAAATCAGCACTTTCTCTAATTTAGAATTCTTTTCATGTGTTCGTTTATGTTTCAGCTCAGTAAAGAAAGCAGTTAAAAATGAGCATGTGATTTATTTTAATGCCATTAAGCTTTAAATGTCACACACAGGGGCCAAGTGAATACTGGGACCCTTGTGAACCATTTTTCCTGACCAAAGGCATTTCTGTATGTCTCTGTACTCTGTATAGCTGCACCACGTGGCTGATTGTTGGAAGAGACCAAGAATTCATCAAATGGCAAGAATACTATAAGCGCAGGGTGGATGACGATGCGGAGGTCGGGGAGCCTGCTCCTATTAATATGTACACTGTTCATCAATTTTATGAGGATTCTCACCAAGATGTTTCGCACATAAATGTTTCCCCGGTTTAATAAATGTTATGTCAACATGTCTACCCTATCTATTTTCCCCTTAGTCATCCATACCCAGATTCTTCTTCCCATAACCCTTAGGGCTATTTTCCCACCACAGTGTCCCTGATTGGTTATAATTTGCCACAGTGCACCAAGTTTCCATATATGGTTATGTTCCTACCCCTGTTTCCCATTGGTCCTTTCCCTTGATCCTCCCCTTGCATGCGCTTTGACCAATGGGACGCTACACTCCTCCCCTTGTTCTGGAACAGTCCACCGCTCCCTTTATAAGCCGGGCACCCCCCAATAAATTTGCTTCTCCTGTGGACACCTGTCTTCGTGTAAAGTTCTTCCTTAGGGGAATCGGCGCCGGGACGGGTATGGGAGGAGCCTTCCCCAGCTTTGAGAGGCCAGCTAAAAGAGCTGATTATCACTTATAGCTCACTATCACTGTGCCTCTCGGTGCGAAGATCTGCGCATTGGCATATTGGTGCTAATCAATACACCGATAGCTGATATTATAAACTGGCTTAGAAATCCAAAGTATTGTGGTGCTTACTTCGATGTCCCCTGCTAATCAAAGAGCCTCCTGATAACACCCAGGGCTAGATCCTTGCTCCACCCTGTTCCAACAACTTCCAAATCTCCCCAGAAATGTGGTGGAAACAGGCAGCCCTTGGACTGTTTGAAAGTCAGATGTGGGGAGTGGGAACCATGAAAATGACCCACATGTCAGGATTTTGAGCAGTATTTCTGTTTGCAGTAATTGTTTGCGCTTATTTACATTTACAATCCATTCAAGAAGCTTCCTTGTATTTTACAATCAATGGAGTGATTTCCTAGAGTCAAACTCACAAGCCAATTTAAAGCAAGCCTTTAGGTCTGCTTTTCCAGAGGATGCTGGAAATAGAGAGGAAACATGCAAGTGATTTCCGTTTTCTCTAACTTTCTCCTTAAATATGATTACAGCTGGATGCTTAAACACAAAGTTCCTGTAGGACCCTTCCCAGCAAGAAGTTGACTCCTAGAAATGCCAATATTCATAAGATCCAATTAAGCAGAGTTTCCTTCTGCCCAGATGGTGAAAAAAGCCAGTTAATGATCATTCTGGTGCTTAACTAGTTATGAAAAGAACCACAAAAACCAAAAAAACCCCCCACCAAACCAGTCACCTAATTTAAGTAAAACACATCCTAAGCACACTACAAGTCTGTTATATTTTATATCACAAAAACCAAACCTGCATTTGTACAAGCATACCCACAGAATGAGCAATGCTTTTAACTGTCTCTACTTTCATACCCCATTGAGACTATCAAACTCTTCAACTTCATGGTAAATATTAGATGTAGGACCATTAGACAAAGCTGGAAGAATACACTATGCCTACAACAATAAAACAGTCTTAAAAATACCTGTGGCTACTTTGAGTAATGCATACATGAGTTTAAATCAGTTATTTCATAACATGTTAGATGCTCCAGATATTGGAGGAAATATCTCTTTCATTTGTTCTACAAGCCAGCGAGTTCATTGGTAACAGAAACACTGAGAGGCCCTTGAAACAAAATTCAGAGCTGATCTATCACAAGGTTCAGGACTATTCAGATGGGGGAGTTTTCAGTCTTTAAGTTTAGGGTTCAGAGAACCACAAAGCCTACAGCTCCAGGAGCACTTTCTGGGGCTCCAAAAGGCATCTGAAAGGGAGCACAGCACGAACATTGCTCCCTCCACACCTTCCTCAGCTGGGCCTCCCATGTGCTGGGCACCTGAGCCTCTGCCACCACTAGGGTTAGGGTTAGGGTTAGAGTCAGGGTTAGGGTTAGAGTCAGGGTTAGGGTTAGAGTTAGGGTTAAGAGAACCACATAGCCTTCTTGTCCTGGTGTACAGACCATGTTGTCCAATGGGTGATGAACACAAAGTAGCAGGAATGACAACAATTCAATGTTTCAAGAAACAAATTTTATATTTTTGTCAGCAAAACTGCAAAAAACCAACCCACTTTAGCACTAAAAAAAAAGATAAAAATAATTAAGGAACAGTGAGGACACCTGCTGCAACACTGTTGTTCACAATCTCAGAATCTCTCTGTTTTAATGTTTCATGAAATTACCTGGGGCTTCATTAGGAAAAGCAAGTATTTCTGTTCTTTTAAGGAGGGAAGTAGATAAATGCCTTGCAGGTGCTCTGACTCTGCAGTGTATCACTACCTGTAAGTGGGCTCTGGCTAATCAGAGCAGAACCAATTCTAGAAGACAAAGCAAATAAAGCAATGTCCCTAACTAGCATAATTTGAATTGTTGTGATAGCTATTTAGCCAGAGTAAAAACACAGCGAGTGACTTGTCAAAATGCAGATATATTAGGAGTGAAACAAAAGTCATATAAGTTTAGAAAGAACACTAAGAGAAGCTGACAATTAATTTTAAATTGAAAGCTTAACCTGTTCACTTTCAGTGAAAGATCCTCAATCCCACCAGTAAGTATGAACAGCATTTGTCTTAAACACAGGCTTACTGTATTCTGTTTTACTACACACAGAATATGCTGTTTGCTTATAAATCTGAGGCGTTTTTTGGTTTTGTTCAAGTTAAATCTATATGGTTGCAGGCCCTGTTTAAAATGTGGAAAGCAAAGACTGGCTGGGTGAAACTTTACAGAAACAGAAAAAGGCACCAGCAAGTCCAGCTGCCATGAGTGCCAGGCCGTTGAGTGTAGCTGTGAAAATCCTCCTCCAGGAAATTCTGGTTATCTCCATCACAATCACAGTTTTGCACAAATCAAGCATCAATATATATTTCTCATCATTTATGAATAAAAATGTGCAAGGCCCCATTTTAAGCTATGTGCTTTTACAAAATGTCATAAGCAGCCCCAAAAGACAAAACATTTCACATATAACACAAAAAATGCAGATATTTGATAACAGCGACCAGACTTTACACAATACAAAGTAAATAAACCTCTATTAGTTTAAACACTCCCTACCATCCTTCTGATACATTGTGCCCATGCTAATGAAAAGAACCACAAAACGCAATGTTTACAGCTGTATAAATTAAAGTAATTTCAGTTTGGATTTAGCCAAAGAAATCAAGCAAAAACACTCTCTTGTAAAGCTGCTTGTGTAGCTATATTCAAACACTATAAACTAATGCAAGGAGGGAAAAAGAGCCAGTGATAATTGTTAGCAGGCTGGAGCAAGATTATTACCAAATGATAAGAACTATTTTAATAGAGAAGCTAGAATTTCATATATTCCTTAAAAAACTCTTAATCTCTGCAATGCTATGCTTGCCTTTCACAGGAGAAAGACATACTCCCCAAATGCAAGTTTTCATAACCAGAATACTATTAGACTATTGGTTTCCTTCAAATACACAAATTGAATATTTTTGACACAGTAGATTCATAAACAGAAATATAAACATACAGGTATACCAACACACTCATAATTTAAAACATTTCAGGAGCCAAATGCGAACTTACTAAATAGAATTGAAGGCTATAAATTCAAAGGACTGCAACGACTACTCAGTCAAACTGGAATTAAAAGTCTTACCTAAAAATAACATCTGAATGAAAAATTTTTACACTCCAGCCAATATTTAATTTACATCCTCAATTTACTTTTTACATCCTCACTTTACTTTTACATCCTCACTTTAAAACTGACAGGAATCTGATAGCAAAAAAGAAAGAGAGGATGATTTTTCTCTCTTTAAGGCCTATCACTGCAAAATAGTTGTGCATGATTATTGGTTGAATAGTTTCCATCTCTCATTCCTACCAGGACTGACACAAAAGAAGAAAAACTGGCAGGTCTCATTAGTCCTGAGTAGTCCAGCCTTAGCCTTAGCTATTATCAGATTCTTCAGAAAAGGTGAAGAAAAAGCACCAGCTTTTCAGAAATGCAGCCATTGAAATTAGAATGCATTGAGTGAAGAAAGGAATATTTCCCCTGTCACATATTCTTTTCAGGGTCAAAAAATAGACAAGTGAGATTTTAAATAAGTAACTCATTCCAGGTAGTACAGTCAAATTGTTTCCAGGCTGACAGACTGCCATTACGTCCCACCACTGCCAGCAGGGTCCACCGCTGTGACTCCAAAGGTTTTGAAAAATCTGGTGTAGCGGAGAATACAATAATAATTACTTCAATAATTAGATTCTTGTTCTGTGTGTCAAAAGCCCAAGGCTTATCTGGAATTAGATGAAGCACCCAGAGTGCCTTTACCGCTATCTATTTTAGCAAATGGAGCAGCCAAATATTCACTCCTTGAAACAGTGGAAGAGCAATCACACTTTTCCCCATCTCAATGAATTTAAAATGCATTGTAAATCAAAAAGAAAATGATCTGAAAAAAGCAGCAAAAGGCATGGAAAACACCATCCATGATGGGACCATATATTCAGTTCTGCCCAGTTGGTTGTTTGTATTTTTTGTTGTTTTGTTGTTTGGGTTTTTTTTCCTGCAAAAAGTATGATCTACACCTCAAGTGTATAGGCAGATGTTTTTGCACAGGTAAGATGCAATGAGGGCTGGGGGCCAAGTCACAACTCACAAAGCTCAGGGAGGTGAAGCCAAGAAAGGGTTGGCTGTGGAGGACCAACACAAGACACAGGCAAAGCAGTGATCCTGCCCACTTCCACACAGGCACAAGAGCTGTCTCAGCAGACAGGAGCTCACACGCTTGTTAATTACAGGAGTGTTTCTCAGCACTCTCTTAGCTCAGACCCCAGGGACTACATGCAGCCTTTTGATCTTTAATTAGAAAGTTTAAGACATTACCAGGGCTAAAGGATAGTGAAACTGTGACTAGGTTGAGTATACTGAGTGAAAAAGTTTTTAATCCAAGTTAAAAAGAACCGGAGCACCATGTCTCAAAATCATTTTACCATTAACAGATTTCCTGGCAGCTATTTGTCTGACTGAAAGAGAGAAGCTGCATGGAAAAGAGATAGAAAGCAAATGACATTTTTAACTCTGTGATGATCCCTTTTTCCCCCCAAGTATCCTGAAATAAAAGACATAAATGCAGAGCACTTAGAGGCTTCAACAGTATCCAATGCATGTGCTTTAAATGATGACTACCCATGAACATCTGCCCTAAAATCTAGCCAGCAGGTGTTGGTGGACAAGAAAAATACCCATAGTAATCAGGATCTATAGGAAGAGGAGGGAAGACCAATTAAGTTTCCTCAATGCTTCCCATTTAGCGTATCTTAGGGATTTAAAATCAAAGATGTGGGCTGTTTTCAAGATTAAGATGTCTAAAACTTGTCGATTAGTTCCAGCTGCACAATGAAATCTGTTTCTTAGCTACAAGTCAGAAGGGTTAAAATTGTTCAGGCCAAGAAAACAAGCTGCTGCAGCACAGTGTTGAAGCAGTGACTTATTCAGCCTATGGTTCTCACACTGTAGCACAGCAAGAGAGTGAGGGCTGCCCTGCCAGCCCTGATTTCCTTCCTATTGTTGGCTACAAGCTCAAGAACAATGGTGGCTGGAGGACTAAGAACAATTTCAAGACTGGCAGTGGCAGTTCCATGCAAATAGCTTAGGAACCTCCCTAGTCCTTCTGCAGGGGCAAAAAACCCACCTCCAGAATTATTCTAGGCTTTGCCAAAATGAGCTATTTTGGCTATCAGTGGCCATCTATTTCTGCAGCTTGTGAGCAGAGAGAACAAAACAAGATGCACTATGATTTGCTTGAAACCAGCACAGTCTGTGTGAGTGCACACAGCAGCCCACAAGACTGCTGCCCCTTTCTCCAGTGGCTGCTATGAATGCAAGGGCCCAGGTCAGTCTGTGAGATGCGCTGGTTAATGCCTGAGTGCAATAAAAACCACAGCTGCCCAGCCTTCAGTAGGACTTATTTAAAGACTTCCCTCAGTGAAAACTGTAGCACATGCAGCAGCCCTTCATTCTACTCTGAAGTACAAATGAAAAGACAGCTAGTTAACAAGTTTTTTTTTAAATGTATTTCAAACCCATTCAGCTTATCTCAGAGTATCTAATTTGGAAATGAAGGGCTGGTGCTGCTGCAATGTCTCATCTGCCTACAGATTCAGTTAGCATTTTTAAAGCACAGAACAGAAAAAATACACAGGGAGTAATTGGTATAATTAATACTTCCTTCTAATCTCTAGCTTAAATCTGAAAACTAACTAAAAGATGCTTTTGTTCGAGAGTAGCTATCCTAGAAAGCTGAAAGCCTTAGACCCCACACAGCTCTACCCCAACCACTTCCCCTCTCCTCTCCCTTTTCCCTTCCCATCTGCCTTACACTGCCTTTCAGCTTGAGCCAAGCGTTGCGCTGGGAAGCTGCAGGCACCTGGCTGCAGGATAAAGGCATTAGATTTATATTATACAAAGGCTCAAAGGAAAGACTGCATCATAATTTACATCTAACACTTTAAACAACTCAGAACATTTCTGCATCTAAAAGGCCACTTACAGTAACAAGTAGTGTGAGTCTGGTTACCCTGATCATTTAACATATTTAGACTATGCAGGCTCACACTACTAAGAACAGAAAACCAGCTGAACTGGGGAAGAACCCAAAGATTGATACAGCTTGCTTCCCTCTCTCTGGTAGCAGCCGATGTTGTGAGAAAGAATGGGAGAAATAGGGTCTCTTTCTTCAGTACATCTGTCCAGCCATCAACAGATTAAGGACTTTCTGAGGAGGAACTTGCACTCATATCACTGTGTTGGATAGCCTTTGATGGACCTTTCTCCTATGAAGTATTCCATCCTTATTAAATTTAGGTTTGATTCTGGTCTTTGAAACATCCTGTGGTGCTGATGTTGCCCAGAGCAGTGCATCTTACAGCTGGTTAGTGCTGATGCTCTCATCCTCTGGTTATACTATAAAGGTAAATTGTTATTCTCTATAATACAATAGTGCTGTTTATGTATCTCTCTTATGTACTTTTCATTTTTCTTTCCAGAGATTATAGTAGTTTTGTTGGTGGCTTCCACTTTAAGTCATGAAGGGGACAACCTGATATAACCTGGAACTGGCCTGGTTCATGTCTGCATCAAAGTCCAGAGAGGAGCTTGCACAGTATAAAGGTTTGATTAAACTAATAATTTAATTAAACTAATAATAAACTAATAATTTGTAACCCATATTATCTTGCTGCAGTGATAGCTGAAGGAAAAACTGCTTCCTGGAATCCATAAGACAGGCAGACAATGAAAGGAAGAGCTAGGAAAAGCTGGGCTTTCCATTGTGTAGCAAATGAAACAATTCTGGTTTTCTCTTTTCCCAACTCAAATGAAAATAAAAGGCACCCTAGATTTTTCTCATTAAGTGAAATAAAACAGCAAAACCAAATACTCCAATCGTGCACATTTTCTTGAATTAATACATACATGAAATAAAAATCTTACAAGATTAGTTTCTAGCATCATTCTAAATTCTACCTAAATGCTTATTCTTAGTGAAATATTAACCATTCTATCTTTTTCTATTCTAATTTCATCAAACCAGACCTCATCTATATAAATCAACATATTTCAGTATTTTTCCTTAATGAAAACAGTAATCTACCCGCAGAAACTACTTCTGCAATGCATTCTATCTATTAAGAAACCCCAAAATATACACCTAGGATCAATGCCTTTAATGTCAGGCACAAAAGCACTGTGATCTCCAGATGTTAGCAGAACAAAGCATGGTCCAGAATCTCAGTGTACAAAATGGCTCCCTTTGAAATAACTTTTCGATCCTACAAAACATGTGTAAAAGTTCAAAGTTATGGTAATTACTAAGTACACCAAAAGAGAAAAAGGAAATTTTGTATATTGCAGTGTTGATCCAAACTGCATGAACAATGTACTCAGATAGCAGAAAATGGAAGGATCTATATGGTGGGGCACCACAGGGGACTAGAGACTTCCTACACTATGAGATATAACTAACCAGGGACATATAACAGGTAAACTGAGAGCATGATGAGAATTTAAGTGATATTCACTAAAGAGATACTTGAAAAGACAACTCAGGATGATGATCAATAGGGGCAAGTGTGAAGAATGGAGAAAATGAACGTCACATGAAAGCCTGCTGCAGGAGGAATGAAGTAACCACGTCTCTGGGTTCACAAGGAGCAGAAAAGAGAGTTAGTGCACATAAACTGTAGCAGGAAAGACTTAGGTTAGAGAGCAGAAAAACTTCCCTAAGCACTAAGAACAGTACTGGGACAGACTGGCTGGTCTGCAATGTTTCCGTTATAGTAGGTTTTCAAGACCAGCTTAAACAAATGTGAAAGAAATTGCAGTTATTGGCAAGACCACGTTGAAATTAAAGATATTTAGAGGCTCTCTGGAAGCCTTCTTGCCAGCTTAGTGGTTCTTTGAAATCTTATCTGTTTGTAAGCATTTTTGAAATAGCTGCTTAACAAACTACAGATCTTTTTCTGGTGCTTGGCTTTACCCATAGCTCCAGCCAAGTTTGGCCTCTGAGGCAGAGGGAATTTCAGGACCACTATTCCAAGTGAGCCTTGCAAAGAGCAAGTATACACCAAATATTTGGAGTAACCTTGTTGCATTTTACAAACAAGAACTTTACATCAGACAAATACCCCACTCCTAAATATTTCACATGAACTGCAATGCATATGTGTGTGGAAAATAGTGCTAAAAGTCCTTCCTCTACAAGTCACCCATTTAAGGGGTGCAAGGCATAAAAATACTTGAAAATCACTTCTGTGATTTGGCTGGTAATAAGTTTGGCTTCTGTTTCTTCAGATCAGTCTGATCAGAGATGGACAACTGAACACTGATCTTTCTCAGCCTGTTCTCATCACCTTACATTGTGCTTTGGCTGTTGTTGCTGTGGATTTGGATTTCAGGGGAAGCAGGCAGGCAATCCAGACAATTCTTGTTTAGGTAAAATCACTTTGCTTTAGGATTCTTCACAATAACCTTTTGTCCTCAGAGAATTTAAGCTTTGCTGTCTCGTATCTCAAATTCACTTGTGTAAGTTGCTTTCAGTAGCTTTCAGGAGGTGAGGTATTTGCACATTACACATCCCTGAAAGGAATTTGGGATAGCTATAAAATGCCAATGCTCTAAATCCTCATGTAGGGGTGGAGTATCTACCCTTTCAGAAACCAAGCTCCTCAACTTTTTTCTCCTCCCCAATGCCACATTAATGGTTATCAAGCACTTCAAATTTTAAAGCCACAAACATTTTCTACCATATGGATTATCCCAACTGACACCAAATGGATAATCAAGCTCACTGACAACAAACTAGCTCTCTTAGCAACAGATGCACTTGTACATTTTAAGGAGTTATCTACAATCGCTCAGGAATTTCAGGACCAGAGTTTGAAAATTCCTGCTTTCAGCTATTTCTTTACTTCAGCTTTCTTTAAAAACAGTGGCAACAACTACAAAAATTGTCCTATCCCAGAAGGTCATTGCTCGAATTTAATATAGTTAATAGAACTGAACTGTGTTAAAATCCAGTTTAGCCATTTAAGCAACAAAAGAAGTGCCTGTTTTCTTTGGTGGTTTTTCAAAGCCCTACATGGTGATTGAGACAAAGCTTTGCCATGGGCACTGAAAACAGTCAAGGGTTGTGGACAGAATGACTCTGATGGACAGTAAATCACAGTTAGGTTTTCCGTCTCTTTGGATGGAGAATTCCAATAAACTGCTTCCCTTGTTGAGGTTCATGCTTTGTCCTTGCAGACAAAGTTGTTTATGTGTCCCTAAAATACATTTATGGGAACCTTGTGCTTCCACTTGTGCTGCTTTTTTCTTTACACAAATTCACAACATTTGCTCAGGTGGAGCTGCTCTTATGCTTAGTAACTGGAAGGCTTGGTGATTCCTACAGAAGATGGACCAGCTTAATTAGGAAGATAATGATGACTCCTTCCTCTTTACCGCACCTTTTAGATTAAAAAAGTAGCTCATAAGCAACCTCAGATAACTGCTGTCATGAGGGGAAACTGAGGAAGCATAAACTGCTCACCGATGACAGCAGATGAAGACAGAACCAGAAGAGCAACCCTGCACCTTCTCTCTTGTGTTCCTATCCAGCCCATGACCCTTTCTTGAGGATTTGGCAATATAAAATACAGATGTGTATTCAGTTTCTTCCACACTTAAATGTTTTATTGTGGTCTATTCCACAGCTGAATTGATTGAAATTGTTGCATGAAAACGCATATAATGTCACTGGAAAGAGATATCTGGGGAAAAAAATGGTATTCAATAAATTCTGCTTTTCAGAAATTCAGTACCGCTGTAGACACAATCTGTAGAATGAGTTTTGAAGAAAAACAGAAGGATTTCCATTCTGCAGTTTGTAGATGTTAACAATGTCCTGGAGAGGCTGCCACTGAAATAATTTTGGACTTGCTCCTTTGAGGAAGATAGCTATATAAATTATTTGTGAGCTTTGTATTTGTTCAGTTTGGACTACTACCAAAAGCATTCTTCAGAAGCCTCAGACATTTACACCTAAAATGTCACCTGCAAAATGAAAGTGTGATATGTTTGCTGCTACAGGAACAGATGAGTTTTCTGATTAATATCTGAAGCTCTGTCACTAAAAAGCTTCCTGATTCTGGATCAAAATCATACTTAGCTCAAACATCCAATGTACCCTGCACAGTCAGTCCAGAGATTCCTACAGCCTCCTTTCCATGCAAAACTTCTAGAACTTTTGCGAAAAAATGCTGTTCAAGTGCTATATTATTTGCTATATTAGCTATAATAACAAGCAATGAAAGAATACTAAGAAAGTAATTGCTGTGGCATAAACTTAAATGTATTTCAGGTCTCTGCATGGCAGAATTGGGAAGATGGGGGAGCAGGCACTACTCATGGTATAGGAAAATGAACTTAGGGATTGTTTAGGCAAATGGGGCAAATACAAATTAATGGTATTGGATGCACTGCATTGGTGAGCTGGCCAATGCCACTGAGAGGTTGCTTTCCATCATTTTGGAAAACTTGTGGTAAGTAGGGGAAGCCCCCAATGACTGAAAAAAGGCAAATGTTATGCCTGTTGTAAAATCTAAAGCAGCAGGACTCAGGAGCAAGCCCAGAGAAGGGCCAGCAGATTGATTAGAGATGGAGCACCTCTCCTAAGAGGAAGGGCTGAATGAATTGGTATTGTTCAGCCTGGAAAAGAGAAGCTTTAGAAGTGAGCTAACTGAGGCTTTCCAGTACATGAAGGGAGACTACAAGAAAAATGGAGTGGGACTTTTTACAAGAGCAAGTAGTAACAAGACAAGGGGGAGTTGATTCAAATAGAGAAAGAGAGAAGCTTTATTTAGATATCAAGAAAAAATTCTTTACTGTGAGGGTGTTGATGCACTGGAACAGGTTGCCCAGAGAAGTTGTGGATGGCCCATCCCTGGGTGTTTAAGGTCAGGTTGGATTGGGCTCTGAGCAGCCTGCCCTAGTGAAGAGTGTCCCTGTTCATGGCAGGGAAGTTGTTACTAGGTGATCTTTAAGTTCCCTTCCAAACCAAACCATTTCATGATTTTATGATGATTCTATGAACTCTAAACTAGAAAAAACAACCTCAGTTCCTGTCCTAGTTACAGTGGCCAGGACCAGTTTATCACTATGTGAGTGAGACCAAAAGTGTGTATTCTACACCCTCTGTGTCATTTCTGATGAACTGTTAATAATGGATCATTTGCAGCAGCTGCCCAGGCCACACCTGACCCCTCAGGCTACAAGCTGGGTGTGAAAGAACCCTGCCAGGCATGGGAATCCTTCTGTCTTCACACCAGTCACTCAGCTGTGTTAACTCCCCTCTGGGGAGTCATTAGCACCTTCACACTCAGCCTAAGGGGTCAGGTCTGCTAATGGGCTACTGGGGACTGGCACGGTAGGCAGTTGTCATCAAAGATTCCAAAAATATCCCATGACTGAGTTAAATCACCCATTATGAAACTCCCTGCCCTGGGGAGAGGTACTGGGTATTCCCACCTGAACCTGAGCATATACAGTCTTCTGGTTTGGGGACTTCTGGTACCAGTCATCAGATCCAGAAAAGGACTAGAACCTTGACAGGACTGCGACTGCCACTCTTGACCAGACTGTGACCATCATCCTCACCAACACGTTTTCCTTTCCTTTTACTTTATAGTCAGGGGGACCACGTGGTGCTCAACACAGGGGCTAACAAACACCATTCTGTTTGTGTTATACATCTGGTTTTGGTGGGTTAAGACCAAATTTTTCTCTGTATCATTGTATTTATTGTAACTTTTTTAGTAAATTGTAACTCTGACTTGTAATCTTTCTTAAGCCGGGTTCATTTCTTCCTCCCCCTGCCCCGTTTAGAATCACATCACAGTACCCAGGAAAATTATGAACTGGAGGAGTAGAATAAAAGTGGGTGGTAAACTGTCTGGACAGTGGCCTGACATGGACCTCAGAAAATTCAGCAAAGACAAAACCCAAGTCCTGTACTGGGACAGGACAACCCACAGCAAATAGTGGGAGGTGCATTAGTGGGGCAGCAGCTCTGCAGAACAGGAGCTGCAGGCCCTGTTGTGCAGCCAGAGAGACCTTGTGGCAATGAGGTAACTTATGGGCCTCTTTGGCAATAAGGTGGCCAATATACCCAACAGAGCAATGTTTTTTAAATATTATGTCTTTTGTGACTCCAGTACAAGAAAGGTGTGAAGAAACTGGCCAGAGGAGACCTACATAATCACCCTGGCTGGCTGGTCAGCTTGTTCTCATCATTCTTTATCATTCCAATATAGCAATTACATCAGCTGCATTTAGCTGTAACGTTAAACTTGATTCCAAACTGCCAGTGAAAATTCTAAATAGTTGAGGATACACCAAGCCCCAAAAAATCCTATTAGACACAGTCATCCTATGACTTCATATAGCAAACTACTTGGAGAGCTTCAAGACCTATCTTAATACATTTAACCTCTGTCCCTCCCACCAAAAGCAGTTTACACGCGATCTTCCTGGAATGCTACTCAACAGTTTATGCTTATTCAGTTTTTAATACTGATGCCATTACAGTTTGTTTTCCAGGAATGAAATCCATGAATTCACAGATATTTTTGCTGTTGTTCCTAACACCCATTCTGGATCATAACACATTTGGTAAGAAATCTCCCAACATTTCCACACTAAAAGTGTGTTTTATTTTTCATATAGTTAAATCTCAAAAAGGTTAAAAAGAAAAAAAACATTGGAGAGAATCACATTTAACATTCTCACTTTTTCCATTGGCAAACATTTTCCATCTCCAAATTTCTTACCGAACTCTAATTAAACTTTTTTAATGATTTTTTTTCTTTCTGTTTACTTCATTATTTGCATAAGCTTCAGTGAAGCCAGGGATAGTTCTAGGAATAAGGCTTAACTAATTTGTACTTCCGAAATGCATATTTAACATGTTAACACTGAGCTCTGTGTGCTAATGTAGGACACTTGTTTTTTTAGAATCAACAAACGGCAAATACTTCCATATGAGAAAGAATATTCCCACCCACAGAAAGAGAATCCAGCTTTCCTAAGCAGCAAACAATACTGAATTACTGTTTCTCCAAGGCATAGCCAGAATAAAAACAACCACACCCCAAATCCAAATGAGATCCTTGGTTAGATATTTTCAGTGTGCCTTTTCTGAGACAGAGCATATTCTGTTACTAAAGAGGTGAGAATAAGCAAACTTATTGATGATTTTTGATATGTTTAGGAATTGTTTATGCTTACAGGAAGAACCTGTTTAATAACAGAGTCATTTACACAATCCACCTCATGCAAATTTTTGAAGACTAAGCATCTAACAGAAAAGAAGAAATTCAACCTTACAGATATTCAGAGAAAGAAGAGTGACAAAATTACTTCAAGAGAGAGAAGTCCACTAGCCAAAAAACGCAAGAACCATTAGAATTTTGATTTTATTTGAAACACCTTAATTTAAATTTTCTTTACTAGATTAATGAGCTTATTTAGTATTAGTACTGGGTTGAATGCACTGGAACAGTTTTACTTCTTTTAGGATTCTCAAAGGCAATCGGAATGTCAGTGTTTCAAACTAATTTATTGTAATACTCATACAAGATTATTTTAAAGCTGTCTTGTCTAAGTTTATTGAAAGACAAATTTTAAGAGCTGTGAAATACTAGCTACTTAACCCATGTGCTGTAATTCTTCCCTTGTGACCACTAAGAAAACTTTGCCAACTAAAGTGCATCACAGATACTGAAGAAAAGAGAATACCTAGAAAAAAAATAACAAATCCAGCAATATGTTTAGAAGTTCAGCAATGCATGACAGAGTTTTACAAATATTTTTAGTTTCACAGTTCAAATTTCCTCTGGGATTCGCAAGTTAATGATAGTTCCATTTTTGTAATTCTAATTAGGATTATCTAAATGTTGTACAAATCAAAGACAAAAGCTTTTGATATTCAAAAAGCTAGTCTGTTTGAAATGGGTGAGGCTTAAATGGGAAAATGAGCATCTCACGTAGAAAATGCTTGTAATATTTACAGGCAGATTCAGAGATATTTAAAGGTCAGCAAAACTCATTGCCATCACACCTTCGGAATAACACATGGCAAAGAACCTCACCGTGTATCTACTGCATCAAACCATTCCTCTTGCTTGAATTACCCTTTACTTTTTGAAGGCCACCCAAGTATTGTTTTATACATTCAAAATTATGGAGAATTCACCAAGTCTGCAAGGTGTTTGTTTTCATCAACTTTGATTTTGTTTACACTTAAATAGACTGGATTGCTAATGACAAATATATTACAAAGCCCGCTTAAAACTGCCATGAAAATTTCCACTCAGGCACTGTGCCTAATTGCTCAACTCTATCCCTGTCTCCAATACTACTATCCCAGATGAACATTTGCATGGTCTGTGTCTAGTCTATAGGAAACAGAAAAATCTTCCAAAGCTGATGCTTCTTGTCAATCATTAGAACAGTCCAATACTGCAATGTGCCAAAACAAGACTAGCCCAAGCAGAACAAAGGTGGAAGGAATTGTTAAAGTGTGGTCAAATTTGTCTGGTGGTCAATAGCACGACTTATACAAAACACATCATAAGTTACAGATTATTCCTTTCATTAAATGATTCATCTCAAAGACTTTATTAACTTTATTAAAACCAGAGAAGGTCATATGAAAGGCTAATATCACTGAGACACTATGTTAAACTATGAGCCTTTTAAGGTACCCAAATTCATAAAAAGTTGCAACATATTAAAGTTATTTAATTACTCTAGAGTAATTTCTAATTTCAAAGCCCATTTTAATGGAACAATGATAAATTAAAGAACATATGAATTATTTTACAGATTAATACACACGGTTCTTTCAGCAATCAGGATTTTAAATGGGTCTAATAGCCTTAGCACTTACAGTAGGTTCTTTAAGTGCCAAGCAATTATGGTTGTTCTCTTAGCATACTGGTTTAATTTAATACCGCCCAAGTTGCAGAATATTTGGCTTTTACAGTGGAACACACTTATTCACCATATTTCCTTTATGGATGATAAAATAAGACATTTAAAAGGAAATGAATGCCCTGGAAAAAGCAATACAATATTGTTAATTACCAGACACCAGTGTTGGTATGTCTCAGACTTATTGAGACCAACGATCAGGCAAGACATGCATGTACACCATAAGTCCCCTACCCCTCATTTCCATAAACAAATAAGTCAGGCTAATACTCGTTGGTGCTGGCACTGTGCCAACACATGTCCAGCGCAGTGGGAACTCAGCAAGTACAAAACATAGCATCTATGGATTACTTAAAATTACCTAAGTATTTCTAGTACTATCCATAAAGCTTAGTTCTATAAGTAGCGTTCAGGAGTTTTTCCAACTTTTTTCTCCATGAGGAAACATTTGCCTTGTGTTTGTCAAATAACTGGAGCTCTACATGTGACTCCCTATGCTAAAAATCTCAAATCACAAGTGATGCAAATACTATGTATTGAAGTGAAAAAAATATGTATCCTTTTAGGAAAAATTTTTCCTTTTTGCCTCATCTTGTAGTAAGATCTTTGTCAAGTGCAACATCCCTTACCCCTGCACTATCAAGTCAAAGGCTTTTCAGCACTGGATTATGAAGCCCTAGACCATGTGAATATGATTTTTCTTCTTTTTCTTTACAGTTTTCTTTTTTTTTTTTGAAATGAAAAGAAGCTTAGAAACCGGATCCAAGGAGCCTGCCCAAGACAGTGGATGGCATAAAACAGGTAGGTTGAGGCAGCATTTCCAGCATCACTGGGGAGTATCACTTCCAAACCGTGACATAGCCAAGAGTGAGCAGAGGTTACTCACTTATCATTTGGGAAAGAGAGTTTACCTAATTCTTTATGTCCAACTGGCAACCTCAAGTCAGGGAGTTTTCTCATTACACTACTTTCTTGGACATGTCCCTGGCTGACAGCAAGCAAAGGAGTAGGCTTGGCTCAAGTGTGCCAGCAGGCTTGAACTTGACTCTGGTGCTACAGGGACGATGGGAGTGGGGGTGAGAGAGGGAAGCAAGAACTAGAAAAGGGGCAGAACTGAAGGATTTAACCTCTTATATAACAAGAAAGGAAATCCTATGTGTCAAAGGCCCGTGTCTCAGGCCAAAATAAAGCATATTTTAAGATGAAGGTAATAAAGAAGCACTATGAAAATATGAAAATGAGAGAAATAGTGCTTGTTTGCCACATCTGAATGACTAAGAGATTGGGTTAGCAATGAATTTTTCATTTCTGAAGAAACATTAAAGTTAGATGAACTACTGGTTCACTAGTTTCTGGAAGAATAATTCTTCTTTTTTTGCAATGTAACAAAAAAGCAAGACACTTTCATTGTGGAGACAGAGAGACACAAACAACCACTCAGGATTAGACTGACACTGTAAAAAAGAGTTTCACCTTTAGGTCAGTGGTTGATTTTTAAAAGAGCAATCGAAATATGCCTTTTGGGAGTTGTTTGATGTCCTGGGTCAGCTCGATCTCAAGTACAGCTCAGTTCCTAGCAAACAAGTGTTCCCATCATAAGCACTGCAGCAACAGATAACCACCCTGATGAGCAGAAAGGAGCATCCTCGAACCAGCTTTCCTGGAAATAATGTGTCACAACAGCCATTCCTTTGCAAAAATAGGAAAGCACCCATTTTCCTCTCCTCAAATACCTAAAGCTGACCTTGATAGGCTAGAGAGATGGGCTGATTCCAATGGGATGAGGTTTAACAAGGCCAAGTGCCAGGTCCTGCACTTTGGCCACAACAACCCCATGCAGTGCTACAGGCTGGGTACAGAGTGGCTGGAGAGTAGCCAGGCAGAAAGGGAGCTGGGGGTTTGGATTGACAGAAGGCTGAACATGAGCCAACAGTGTACCCAGGTGGCCAAGAAGGACAATGGGATCCTGGCCTGTATGAAGAATAGTGTGGCCAGCAGGATGAGGGAAGTGATCCTTCCACTGTACTCTGTGTTGGTGAGGCCACACCTTGAGTGTTGTGTTCAGTTCTGGGCCCCTCAGTTCAGGAAAGATCTTGA